>CM056052.1:210875770-211475770 GCA_029574335.1 Rana kukunoris
CCCCCCCCCCCCCCCCCCCCCCCCCCCCCCCACCACCCCCCCCCCACACTGACCCCACCCCCCCCCCCCCCACCAACACACCCCCCCCCCTACCTCCCCCCCCCCTGACCCCTGTGACAAAAACGCCCCCCCCCCAACTACACCCTACTACCACTCTCCCCATGACATACAGACTGACCCCCCCCCCCATCCCAAAACCCCCATACAACCCCCCCCCACCACTGAACCCACATCCCGACTACCCCACCCCCCCACACCCTGACATCAGACCCCCCCCCCCCCCCCACACTGACCTCTGTGACATTCAACTGACCCCCCCCCACACTGACCCCTGTGACATACAGACTGCCTCCCCCCCACACTGACTCCTGTGACATACAGACTGCCCCCCCCCCCACTGACCCCCTGTGACATACAGACTGCCCCCCCACACACTGACCCCTGTGACATACAGACTGCCCCCCCCCCACACTGACCTCTGTGACATACAGACTACCCCCCCCCCCCCCCCACACTGACCTCTGTGACATTCACACCTGACCCCCCCCACACTGACCCCTGTGACATACAGACTGCCCCCCCCCCCACTGACCCCTGTGACATACAGACTGCCCCCCCCACAACACTGACCCCTGTGACATACAGACTGCCCCCCCCCCCCACACACTGACCCCTGTGACATACAGACTGCCCCCCCCCCCCACACTCTGACTCCTGTGACATACAGACTGACCCCCCCCACACTGACCCCTGTGACATACAGACTGCCCCCCCCACACACTGACCCCTGTGACATACAGACTGCCCCCCCACACACTGACCCCTGTGACATACAGACTGCCCCCCCCCCCACTGACCCCTGTGACATACAGACTGCCCCCCCACACACTGACCCCTGTGACATACAGACTGCCCCCCCACACACTGACCCCTGTGACATACAGACTGCCCCCCCCACACACTGACCCCTGTGACATACAGACTGCCCCCCCACACACTGACCCCTGTGACATACAGACTGCCCCCCCACACACTGACCCCTGTGACATACAGACTGATCCCCCCCACACACTGACCCCTGTGACATACAGACTGCCCCCCCACACACTGACCCCTGTGACATACAGACTGCCCCCCCACACTGACCCCTGTGACATACAGACTGCCCCCCCACACACTGACCCCTGTGACATACAGACTGCCCCCCCACACACAGACTGACCCCTGTGACATACAGACTGCCCCCCCACACACTGACCCCTGTGACATACAGACTGCCCCCCCACACACTGACCCCTGTGACATACAGACTGCCCCCCCACACACTGACCCCTGTGACATACAGACTGCCCCCCCACACACTGACCCCTGTGACATACAGACTGATCCCCCCCCACACTGACCCCTGTGACATACAGACTGCCCCCCCACACACTGACCCCTGTGACATACAGACTGATCCCCCCGTAGGTAGTTATACAGCTTGTTGCTGTACCTCGCAGCCGCTGTCATCCAGATGCAGTGTAACTCTCGGCGGGTGAATGGTTAGTCTGACACGGCACACTGTTCGTCTGCAGTAGCTCTGCTAACTACGATGTGTTCTTGGCAGTAGCTCTCGGCGCGTGCAGAGTTAATCTGACTCCGCTGTGTTGTCGTGCAAAAGCTCTGCGCTCGATTAGAATGGACTTAAATCGATACATGCGCAGTTGATGCCAGGGATACCATTTTTCATGGGATACCAACTTTATTGCTACACCGGATGTGACGTGAAATCCACCGCCGATGACGTCCGGGCGGTGACAGGGAGAGAAGGCGGCCGGTGAGGGCTTAGTGCCGGCGGGAGCCTCGATTATCATTATGGATGAGCAGACACAGAGGCCGATCAAAGGCATTCTAAAGAACAAAAGCTCCCAGAAGAGCGGCGTCCGTGTGCTGACAAAGGATGATCTTGCCCAGGACAGAGAGGACGATCAGAGGTAGGAGGGGGCCGACACTGAGGGGAGGGGGCCGACACTGAGGGGAGGGGGCTCTGCCTGATGTACTCCACATAACTGCGTACAACAACCTGTCGCCTGTAAACACCTGACATAGAGACATGCCTGTGGTCCTGACATCACACTCACAGCTAGATAATGATTGTGCTGCACCTGGCAGGAAGTATAACATGTTCTGAGGTAATCGGCAAACTCTACAGCAGGCGTGCCAATCCCACACTGCGCACCCCTCTGAAACTTGTGGAATCATCAATGAGCCCTAAAGGAAAAGAGGTTCTCATTAGGAAGCGAATCTTACTAATACTTTGCTTTCTTGGCTCACAGTGGTGTGGTGCATGTTATTGTGCATTTTGTTGAGGCAACCTATTTGTTCCAATGTTCTGCCTCGTGCATTCTCTTCTATAATGCACCACAACACATGCGTTATTGTGCTCCAATGCATGTACATTGGTGTGCCATTATAAATGGATAACCGTAACCATCAATGCACAATGTGGGACATGCCAAAAGGAATGCCCATAGAGAATAATGGGGGGAATTAGTGACAGGGTCTTTAGACATACCAAATACATATTTTGCAAACCTACTTTTAAATACTAGTTGCCATGTTTAATATTGAGATTAGGTGGGCGTTACTTTCTATCATTCCTTTTAATATTGTCCCCACAATGTCAATATTTTCATGCATCCTTTACTGCTGCACAATCGTGTGTTTAAAAATAACTGACAGATTTGATTTAGATCAGTGATCTCCAAACCTTATATGTGCAGAAGCACCCCTTAGGGCTCTTTCACACGGACGGAACGTATGTCCGTTTTTCATCCATCCATTGTCGGATGAAAAACGGACATACATGTATCCCTATGGGATCGCTGACATCCGATCCGCCAAGTATGCCGGAGGAAAACCTACTTTTCCTTCCGTCTGGCGGATCGGATGAACACGGACAGACGGTCCGTATTCATCCGATTCCCCATAGGATAGAGCGGAGAAAAGACAGGGCGGTCCCTGCACAGTGTGTGGGGACCGCCCTGTCATCTGGCAGCTCAGTGGAGATCAACGGAGCGATCCCCGCTGAGCAAACGGAGGTGCACGGGCGGATCATTACTGATCTGCCCCGTGTGAAAGAGCCCTTATACTTCCCTGAGGTCCCTCTCTGTCCAGCAATGTCCACGAGTGTCTCAGCCATTTGAGATTCTCCCTCCTGATTGGCACCATTGGCTCCCACTGCTGTCAGCCGAAAGTCAGGTGGCCAATCGGGAGAGAGGACGGGGCCAGGTCAAGGCTTTGTGTCTTAATGGACATGGGTTACTGTGACATGGCTCCGGTGCCCCCATAGCAAGCTGCTTGCTGTGGGGGCACTGAACATGAGGGAGGAGCAAGGAGAGAGAAGAGGAGGATCTGGCCTTCTCTGTGCAAATTTACTGCAACAGAGCAGGTAAGTATGACATGTTTGTTACATCAGGGAGGAGAACTCTGAGAGCTGATTGGAGGGAAGGGACACCCCCTCCTTCACACAGGGACAGTGCTGAAACTGTCAATCACAGGCTGCACTCTCCCCTGTCGCTTGTTTTTTATTGGAGTCAGGAAACCTTGTCAGAAGTGGATTTATGTTGATGGCAGAGGAATGGAGCAGCAGACAGAAATTATGTTTAGGGGGGTATTTACTAAAGCAGCTCTGCATAGAAACCAATTAGCTTCCAGTTTGTATTGTCAAAGCTTAATTGAACAAGCTGAAGTTAGAAGCTGATTGGCTTGTAGATTCTGAGTGCTCCAGTTTTAGTAAATCTCCCCCGTAGTGCTCTAGATTAAGACAAGTATACACTATAGAGGGATTTGCTGTGTTTATATTTTGTCTGAGGTTTACAACCACTTTGATAGTTATAGTTGAGAGGTCACCTGGAGTCTGACAGTTCACATTCTACCAGCGGCTTACAATGCTGCTCAACATGTTGTCTCCTGCCTAACAATACTGTATAATAGAGGAATGTAACAACTGCGGTTTTCAATGCTGTTATTGTTAACGTTTCAACATGAATACAGCTTGTATTATGTGCCTAAATGTGGGTAGTTGATGGCGGTTGTCATACTTTAGAGGCGCTCTCACATCTGACTCTAAGAGGTGTCCCTAGACAAACTAAGAATACCTAGTACACATTCTCCATAGGAAGGCCTGCATAATTGTAATCATTTTAAAGTGGTTATATACCTCAGACATGAAAAAATCAACAAAGGATATTCCTCCATCTATACTTGTCTGAATGAAAGTGTTTTTCTTAACCCCCCCCCCCAAAATATGTAGATCCTGGTCCCTTAAAGCAGATTACACAGCACAGCATTTGGGTATATTAAGAAACCCTTTAGGAGCACTAAAACCCCTTTTCAGACTGAGCTGTCCATAGCGTCAGTGGTAAAACGCTGCTATTTTTACCACCGCCGCTATGGGCGGATTTGCGGCGCATTTCGGCCGCTAGCAGGGCGCATTTAACCCCCGCTAGCAGGTGAGAAAGGGTTAAAACCGCCCGCAATGCGCTGCTGAGGCAGCGCATTGCAGACGGTATAGGCGCTGTACACACACCGCTCCTTCATCGTTTCAAAGATGCGGCTAGCAGGACTTTCTTTACCGTCCTGCAAGCGCAACGCTCTCGGGCTTTCACACTGGAGACAATAGAGCAGCTTTTTAAGGGCGGATTGCAGGTGCTGTTTTTAATGCTATGACGCCTGCAATACGCTCTCAGTGTAAAAGTGGTGTTTCTGTTTGCTGCTTCATTCCTCATCAGCACAAGTCACTTCTGACATGTGTTCCTGACACCAAGAGAAAAACTGTGACAGGGTAGGGACCTTCAGCTGATTGACAGCCTCATCTCTGTTTCTGTGTAAAGGGGGAGGGGGGTGGGTGTCCCTTCCCTCCAATCGGCTCTCACAGCTCTCCTTACCAAGCTATACAGACTGTAACTTCAACTCGCCACCCCCTTGTTTTTCTGACAGCTCAGACAAGCTTTATAAATGCTGCATTTTTAACTGTGTGTAAAGAGAGGGCTGCAGATAAACAGATAAAACTTACTGTATGTAGGAGGATTTGTTTCATCTCTGTGTATCACCTGAGGATGGTCCCTTCACTGTGTATATTTAAGGGTTTATAGTCACTTTGAGACTGAATATTCAGATGCTTGCCTAGTCCAATAATTTCTGCTTCTCTTAAAGACAGATTTGCCTGCCCTATGCCATATTAATTTTAAATATGTATTTTGTCTTAATGTTTACATGCTTTTAAAATGGTTGTAAACCCTTACAGACCACTTATACCTACAGGTAAGCCTAGATTAAGACTTACCTGTAGGTGCGACAAATAACTCCTAAACCTACACGGTTTAGGAGATATTTGCAAAAAAGACTGCAGCGATGTCTACGGCTCATGCGCACTGAGCATGCTGTCAGTGAATGGGGTCAAGCCGTTAGTGGCGGCTCCCGGGCATGCGTGGCAGTGATGTCATCGTGGCTCCGGCCAGTAACTGCGCTGGAACCATGATATATGGAAGTCACTCCGGGAGACATGGCGACGACGGAGGAGGCGAACGAGGGCGGCTGCGGGGGCTTCGATCTAAGGTAAGTACTTCATAATGAGCTAGTATGCTGTGCATACTAGTTCATTGTACCTTTGTCTTACAGGGTTTATTTTTATTTTTTAGGAGGCTTTACTTCTCTTTTTAAAGGCTTTGCTTACCCATTCAGCTTCTAGAGCCAATTATCAAGTATAGTAGCCTACAAAAAACATTGGAGCTTTGTGTCCATGTGTTGGGCACACTGGTTGTTGGGAGGCATCTGGCAGCTGTTTGGTATGACTACTTACTGAATATATCCTCATTCAAAGTGAGGCTGAATAGTTTTTTGAAGATATTTTGACTTGGCGTTTTGCTTGTATTTGCTTCTAGTAAGAAGTCACAGAAGTGGGATGAAATGAATATTCTGGCAACATACCACCCTTCTGACAAAGACTATGGCTTAATGAAAATAGATGAGCCTAGCACACCCTACCACAGGTAAGGATGTCAGACACATGTATATGAAGTATGGCAACCACTCAGATAACTCTAGATGAGTAATATAAAATCCTTGTGAATATAATTTAAAATTTTAATTATGTGCCAAGGGAACTATGTAGACTGCTTTTGTTGACCTCTTGAAAAGGCAAACTCCCTGGCTGTTGTATTGATTAAATGACTAAGTTTTAGGCCCTGTTCACATTAAGCAATGCAATTGCTGGCATTACTCTGGTGCACTGCCTTTTCTGCTGTGTACAGATTGGCAAATGGGCAGATGTGGATGACAAAGAACTTGTTCAAGAGCAAATAAATTCTAGGATGTCAAAAAAAACAATAACGAAAAACCTCCAGCTCACTTGCCAGCCTGGTGAGGTGGCTGATAAGTGAGCTGGGAATTTTTCTATGTTGTTTTTTTGCTTGTACTGTAAATTCTGAGGGCAGACGCGAGGAATGGGTAGGGAGTTGGTTGGTAATATACATTTTTTTGGATACAAAAGGTGAAATAACCTTTAAACAAGCGCCCAGAGGCGATTCAGTTCGCATGTGCAGCGCTATATACGTTTTTCACTCACTCACTCACTAAATTGCTAACGATAAGTGTTTTTGTTTGCTGGTTGTGTGTTTTATTTTTTTTTAAAAGGTTAAGGCTGCTTTCACACTGATGTGGTGGGGGCGTTGGCTGTAAATTGCCGCTATTTTTATTAGCGCTTTACCGTTGTTTAACCAGTTTTTTTTTAAATCTGCCTGCAAAGCGGTGCTACAGAGGTGCTTTGCTAGCGGTTTGGCGGCGCTGCGGGCAGGGGCACTTTAGGAGCGGTGTATACACGGCTCCTACATCACTGCAAAGATGCGGCTAGCAGGGCTTTTTTTTTTCTTTTTTTTTACCGTCCTGCCAGCGCACGGCTCCAGTGTGAAAGCCCTTGGGCTTTCACATTGAAGTGAAAGGAGAGGCTCTTTCAAGGCGCCATTTTTAGCACTATAGCTCCTGCAAAGCGACTCGGTGTGAAAGCAGCCTTAGACAGAAGCTAAAATGTAATGTCAATTAAAAGCAAATGCAGTCGGCTGATCTGGCACTTCTAGACAGATGACACTTCAAAAACAAGCAATACATGAAATATATGAACTGCTGCTATAATAAACAATGACTGGGAATAAAGCAACCTAAAAAGTTCATAAATGTAATTATAGGTTAAAGCAGCGCTTAAAGGGGTTGTAAAGACAAAAATATTTTCCTCTTAAATTCAAGTCTGACAGTAGCTGATAAAGTAAAAAGTAATGTTTTGCATTATAACTAGTTTGATACCTGTTGAAATCAAGCTGTTTTATTCACCTCCGTCACTCCTGAATTGTTATTCTCACTGACTTCCTGGTTTGTGGTGCGCATTCATTCTTGCTACATCACGGCCTAATGGGAACTATAGTTTCTATTAGGCTTAGCCTCCATACCTGTGAGGGATAAGAGAGCATCTTTACGCAGGGCTGTAGTCATAGGGAGGGGGTGAGCACATTCTGCTTTCCACCATGCAAAATGATGCTGGTGGAAAGCAAGAAGAGGAGAGACAGGAAATGGCATTTTCAAACCTGGATTACTGTATTTTGGAGGTCAAAAGGAAAAAAAAGGTAAGTGATATTTAAATGCTCTAGCTTACAGCAATCAATTGATCTAATAAAAAACGAACCTTTAGTGTTCCTTGAAGGTGATAAAAATAAATGGGTTCTAATTCTAAAGTGACAGCAGTAAAACTTTTTCTCACAGAATGGTTGGTGATGGTGATGATGATGAAGGAGCCATGAGTGATTCGGAGTCCAATGAAGCTCTGACAGCAGATGTCTTGGCACAAAAGTAAGAATTATTTGTTGAGGTTAAACCTCTAATGTGACTTGCAATCTATGTGGTAACCATTGATCAATAAAGGATATTGCTTTTGAAATGGACTTGAGAGGAAAAGGTAAAGTGTGTGTGTTTTTTTTTTTTTTTTTTTTTTTTTAACCTGGTTATACAAAACACAGCCATTGTAAATAATTTCTCATGAAGAAGCAATACAGCTGTGTGTGTTTACCGTAGCTGTTTAGAGTTAACCTTGAGGCTTTGAACATGTCTGTTGGCACTATATGATGTGTGATGTTAAATATAGAAAGCATGGTCATATTTAGTTTTTTTTTAAAGCCTTGCGTGTCTTTAGGCTAGCTGCCGCAGAAGGAATGGAGCCAAAATTCCTGGCTGAAGAAGAGAGCAGTGAAGAAGAGGAGGAAGAGCTGACGCCAGAGGAAAGAGGTACCGGAAAATAATAATATACATATATATACAGTACAGACCAAAAGTTTGGACAGTTTATTTTTATTTTATTTTTTTATTTTTCTCAAAAGTTTGGACACGCCTCATTCAAAGAGTTTTCTTTATTCTCATAGAAAAAATTGAAAAAATAAATTTTGTGGCGCACAATCAGTTTGAGCAAGCAACCTAGTCTAAAAATAAAAGTTGAAATAAACATCAATCAGTATAAGTCCATATGGTAACAAAATACTCCGGACAGTCCAGTTTCAGCAGTTAGATAGATGTGGGAACTTAGCGGCAGCACCTGAAGCAGAAGCAAGCCTCTAGAAGAGCCAAAAAAATACAAGAGAGAGATGCGCCAAACTAAGTGCAGTATGTCGTTTTTAATCAGTAGTAAATTGGTACAATAAAGTAACTACTCACAAACATGGAGTAATATAGGCATTGGTGTGGCTATGAGGCCGGGGTCATCATAAGAGGTTCCTCCGCAAGTGTGGTATAGTGGACACAGGAAACCAGGAAGAGCCGTCTGATGTGGCGTGCGTTCCACCGTGGAGCGCGGCGTATCGTCGTCGCCCCGGAAGTGACGCGAGGGACCCGGCCAGCCAATCGGATTACGCGTTTCACAGCGTCAGCTGTTTCGTCAGATCCATGGCGTCCGTATGGAACGGACGTGAGTTATACGAGCAGGATAAACGTGATTGGTTGGAAATGGCACACTAAACAAAAACAAACAAATTGACAACAAATAACAGCTACAGGCCATGGAGAGACATTACTATTAATAAAAAGATTTGATCGCAATTAACAAATAACAGAAAAGAGATGGCAATCCGGAGACATTTGAAAGGGAATAAATAAACAAATATATAAATCCTGACAGTACTGGAAATAGAAAAAATGTAAAATCTCCGTCTGTCATAACACTAAAAATTATTTAAAACTAGATATGTTGGAATATTTAAAAATATATTGAAAATACTATTAAAAATGTAAAAAATGTAAACTATTATGGCCATTCATAAAAACAACTGTGTATATATTACAAACATGTGTATATATTAAAAATGATATAATACACCAGGAATCAAATATACAAACACATATAAAATATATGTGCATATATATAAGGACTAATTATACACACAGAATTGTTTAGTTTAGAGCATGAGTGTGCATACATGCACACACATACCCACAACTATGTGTATATATAGAGAGAGAGAGACCTAGATACTATACAGAAATTAGAATAACAACTAATGCTAATAATAATAATAATAAAAACTAATAAACAGCCAGTGTTTGACAACACAGCAACACATGTGTGTGTGTGTGTGTATATATATATATATATATATATATATATATATATATATATATATGTGTACATAAATATCTATCAAACGGTCATTACAAAAGGACAAGATAGGTCAGGACTAGGATTTTTGGATAACTAAATTAAATTATATTGTATTATATTATATTATATTATATTATATTATTGGTCTCAATTTCTTCATTCAATCCATGGGGTGACATCGTATTTAAAGAATAGATCCAGCTTTCTATAATTGCTCCACTACGTACGTTATTTATTGCATTTCCTGTCCCTGTGGCCTGTTATACATTGGCCGAACTATTAGAGCCCTTCGCACAAGATTTGGCGAACACAGACGGGCTGTACAAGCAGCCAACCCAAAGTATAGTGTAGCACGTCATTTTGTTACACATCATCATCAGGATACGTCCCTATTGCAGGTATGGGTAATTGAAGCCATACCGGAGACTCCTACTGCTGTGGAAAGGTTTCAACGGTTATGCAAACAAGAAACCTACTGGATCTATTCTTTAAATACGATGTCACCCCATGGATTGAATGAAGAAATTGAGACCAATAATATAATATAATATAATACAATATAATTTAATTTAGTTATCCAAAAATCCTAGTCCTGACCTATCTTGTCCTTTTGTAATGACCGTTTGATAGATATTTATGTACACACACATATATATATATATATATATATATATATATATATATATATATATATATATATATATATATATATATATATATTACTATATACATACATGTGTTGCTGTGTTGTCAAACACTGGCTGTTTATTAGTTTTTATTATTATTAGCATTACTTGTTATTTTAATTTCTGTATAGTATCTAGGTCTCTCTCTCTCTCTCTATATATACACATAGTTGTGGGTATGTGTGTGCATGTATGCACACTCATGCTCTAAACTAAACAATTCTGTGTGTATAATTAGTCCTTATATATATGCACATATATTTTATATGTGTTTGTATATTTGATTCCTGGTGTATTATATCATTTTTAATATATACACATGTTTGTAATATATACACAGTTGTTTTTATGAATGGCCATAATAGTTTAAATTTTTTACATTTTTAATAGTATTTTCAATATATTTTTAAATATTCCAACATATCTAGTTTTAAATAATTTTTAGTGTTATGACAGACGGAGATTTTACATTTTTTCTATTTCCAGTACTGTCAGGATTTATATATTTATATATTTATTTATTCCCTTTCAAATGTCTCCGGATTGCCATCTCTTTTCTGTTATTTGTTAATTGCGATCGAATCTTTTTATTAATAGTAATGTCTCTCCATGGCCTGTAGCTGTTATTTGTTGTCAATTTGTTTGTTTTTGTTTAGTGTGCCATTTCCAACCAATCACGTTTATCCTGCTCGTATAACTCACGTCCGTTCCATACGGACGCCATGGATCTGACGAAACAGCTGACGCTGTGAAACGCGTAATCCGATTGGCTGGCCGGGTCCCCGCGTCACTTCCGGGGCGACGACGATACGCCGCGCTCCACGGTGGAACGCACGCCACATCAGACGGCTCTTCCTGGTTTCCTGTGTCTACTATACCACACTTGCGGCTCACAAGCCTGGGACGAAGAAACCTTTTCCGGAGGAACCTCTTATGATGACCCCGGCCTCATAGCCACACCAATGCCTATATTACTCCATGTTTGTGAGTAGTTACTTTATTATTCTTTATTTTCATGACTATGAAAATTGTAGAGTCACACTGAAGGCATCAAAACTATGAATTAACACATGTGGAATTATATACATAACAAAAAAGTGTGACACAACTGAAAATATGTCATATTCTAGGTTCTTCAAAGTAGCCACCTTTTGCAGCAGACACATCTCTAGAACAACTGTTAAGAGGAGACTGTGTGAATCAGGCATTCATGGTAGAATATCTGCTAGGAAACCACTGCTAAAGAAAGGCAACAAGCAGAAGAGACTTGTTTGGGCTAAAGAACACAAGGAATGGACATTAGACCAGTGGAAATCTGTGCTTTGGTCTGATGAGTCCAAATTTGAGATCTTTGGTTCCAACCACCGTGTCTTTGTGCGACGCAGAAAAGGTGAACGGATGGACTCTACATGCCTGGTTCCCACCGTGAAGCATGGAGGAGGTGTGATGGTGTGGGGGTGCTTTGCTGGTGACACTGTTGGGGATTTATTCAAAATTGAAGGCATACTGAACCAGCATGGCTACCACAGCATCTTGCAGCGACATGCTATTCCATCCGGTTTGCGTTTAGTTGGACCATCATTTTTTTTTTTTTCTTTTTTTTTTTTTTTCAACAGGACAATGACCCCAAACACACCTCCATGCTGTGTAAGGGCTATTTGACCAAGAAGGAGAGTGATGGGGTGCTGCGCCAGATGACCTGGCCTCCACAGTCACCAGACCTGAACCAAATCGAGATGGTTTGGGGTGAGCTAGACCGCAGAGTGAAGGAAAAAGGGCCAACAAGTGCTAAGCATCTCTGGGAACTCCTTCAAGACTGTTGGAAGACCATTTCAGGTCACTACCTCTTGAAGTTCATCAAGAGAACGCCAAGAGTGTGCAAAGCAGTTTTCTAAGCAAAAGGTGGCTACTTTGAAGAACCTAGAATATGACATATTTTCCATTGTTTCACACTTTTTTGTTATGTATATAATTCCACATGTGTTAATTCATAGTTTTGATGCCTTCAGTGTGACTCTACAATTTTCATAGTCATGAAAATAAAGAAAACTCTTGGAATGAGAAGGTGTGTCCAAAATGTTGGTCTGTACTGTGTGTGTGTGTGTGTGTGTGTGTGTGTGTGTATATATATATATATATATATATATATATATATATATATATATAATTTTTTTTTTGTATGATCATAGGCTTATTAAAAACATAGCAGAAAGAACAATGATAATGTGCAAATCATTGCACCACAAAGGAACTAGTAATATTTCACTTTACCCATTCCTTTTTGCCTTTTTGTAAATCTAAAATTTGGCATAATATAGCAATGGGACATTACTAAACCTCCGCACTAGATTATAGTAGGATTTTATTACATTTTTCTCCCCTTTAAAGTGGTTGTAAACCCTCTCCATTACCCAGTGAAGTGAATAGACTCGGATGATAAACAAAGATGAAACTAATCCTGCTACATAAATTTTTTTTTTTCTTTAAAATTATACAGGATTTATATAGCGCTAGCAGTTTGCACAGCGCTTTACAAAATTAAGGCAGACATTAATTGCAATACAATTTGGTGCAAGAGTAATCCGGAGGATTCTGCTCAACAGAGCTTACAATCTAATTATCTGCAGTCTTTTCTACATCCCTTCAGGCTGGGTTCACACTCATGCAAATTAAATTGGTGTTTGTCTGCATCCAATTCGCATGACAGGAGACTGTGAACGGCTCTCGCAGCTCCATGGCACCCATGGAGCGGATTGCAAAGGGGGTCCTGTGTTTTGACTCTGTTTTAGGCCCAAATTCAGGAAAAAATCGAGCCTGAAACGGAGAACTGGTATGCACTGGACCCCTGCTGTGATCCCAGACTCAAAGCGCTGAAAATCCTTCTGTGTCTGTCAGGAGCACAGAGGAGGGGTGGAGAGCTGCAGTTAGCACTCTTGTGCAGTTGTGTGAAATCTGATTGGAGGAAAGTGACACACCCCCCTTCGCACCTGGGACAGGGACAATGTAGTGTGCTGAGCTCTTCCCCATCACCTTGTTATCTCATCTCATGTCATGACAACTTGACACAGGTGACACATGCTGATAAAAAGGAACAAATCTTCAGAGAGAAATGACACTCAGAGCTTTGGAGATGGTCAAACGCTACAGATATACAGTATGTGCTTTGTTCAAATTTCATCACTAAGGTTTACAACCACTTTAAAGACGCATACACATAATCGGACTTCTTGAAAACAAAAACCTCCTCCGGACCCGTTTTTGCAGACAATCCAACCTTGTGTCTGCTCCATCGGACAAATGTTCGCCATGTGAACAGACACTTTTTCTGGCAACAAATGTTCTACGTTGGCTAATCCGATCGTATAATAAGTACCTTAGGACCCTCAGATTGCACAAAAAAGTGGTAAATGCAAGCTCCTTTAAGTAAATGCTTTTATCTCCTTATTTTAGGATTCCTTTTTCATGTACCACAGGTTTAAATTAAGATTAACTTGTCATGCGATGAATACAAGGGCTGAGCTTTCTGATCCCGTTCTGAAAATTGAAACTATGCGTTTCTTTTATGACGGCTTATTTTTTTACCATGCATTCTACCCATTTTATCGTATCTCCTTCCTAGAGTAAGATGTTCTACTATTTACTGTGAAGCCTCAGCTTATAGTTTGCTATTTTTTTACTGATGCAGAAACTTATTCAGAGTTTTGTATTGTTAAACTCAGAAAAGAAAAAGGACTTTGAAATTAAAAGAAAATACCACTACAATGAAGGTATGAATATAAAGCTCGGCAGGCAGTTAATAGAAAAAGAACTCACGGGCAATGAAGAAGATGAGGAAGACGATGAAGATGAGGAGATGCAAGATATAACAGACACAGATGGTAACGATGGTGAGCTTTTGGAGCTTTTTCTGAATTATTTTATTAAAGAAGAATATAAGGTCAATATAAAATATCCTAATTTAGTCATCACCAGTGTTTTGCTGCTTCGTGATAAATTCTCAGGCTAGTATAATCTTACACCTAGCTTTATTTCTTTAACTGCAGCTGAGAGAAAGTCATAACCTAGGGCATGGGTGCTCAACCTGTGGCCCTCCAGCTGTTCCAAAACTACAAGTCCCATGAGGCATTGCAAGGCTGAACAGCTACAAGCATGACTCCCAAAGGCATGATGGGACCTGTAGTTCTGAAACATCTGGAGGGCCACAGGTTGAGCACCCATGACCTAGGGTGTTTTGGGCTGAACCAAATTGCACATTTTGTGGCAGGTTAAAACAGTTCACACTACTGTATTGTAACTGAATTTTCCCATTTCAACTTTATCAATATTTCTCTTTAAATCAGATCTTCGCTGCATCTGAGCACAACAAACCAAAAACGCAAATTCCTTTTTTAATATTCAAAACAAACTCATCCATCCATGTCTCTATGATTTTAGTTTGTTGAGAAATCTCTTTGAAAAACATTCCTAGCATTTCTGTCTGTTATCTTCTTGAGTCAGGGCAAATAATTCATGCAGCATTAATTTCCTGGAATTCATCTGCCCTTATCTCAAGCATGCATGCAGCAGAGTGTGCTTAGCAGAGAAAGAAGCCTCATCTGCAATTCCAATGTGAAAGCAGCTTCTTTGCAGCGCTTTTATTAGCGGTGAATACACTGCTCCTAAAGCGCCCCTTCCCATTTAAATCAGTGGGAAGCACCTTGGCAGTGGCACTTTTAACCCCTTATTCAGCCATTAGCATGGGTTAAAAGTGCCCTGCTAGAGCTCGAAAAACACAGCTAGTTTTAGCGGCGCTTTACCAGCGTATTTCGGGTGCTGGCAATGTGAAAGGGCTCTAAGTGAACTACCGCAACAATCATAGCAGTTGATTACAAGCTGACAGCCGCTAAGGTTGTTGGGACTTGTAATTTTTGATTCACAGAGGACTGTGAATGAGTGACACAGGCAGAGTGCGTTTTTTTTTTTTTTTTTGACAGTGGTGGGACTCCTTTTCATAAAATGTTGGATGCAACAACATATTATGAAAGGTGAACTTATCCTTTTTAACCTCTTATGGACCGCCGCATGTACATTTACATCGGCAGAATGGCACCGACAGGCACATCAACGTATATATACGTTGGTGCCTTGAGGTGGGTCGGCGGTCCGATCAGGGATCCCCGCGGCTGTACGAGCGATCCGCGACAAGGGGACGGCTATTCGTTTTTGTCCGCCCCCCTCCGGATCGCTCCCAGCCAATCCGCGCGCTCCCCTGCCCTGCACTTCCTCCTCCTGTGTAAACACAGGAAGGGGGAAGTGATGTGATCTCTCCTCTCAGCGTTTTTTTCAACCACCGCTGAGAGATCACATCGCACAGTAAGTCTGCACAACACTACACTGACACACACTACACATAGGCACATTAACCCCTTGCGATCGCCCCCTCCCCCCTGTCGGTGTCGCTGAATGCAGTAATCATACATGTATGATTACTGTATTTAGTGGCAGCGCGACAGTCAGTTAGTGTTAGGTTCAGGGTAGCACCCGTACCCCCCCCCCCCCCCCCCCCCTAATAAAGTTTTAACCCCTTGATCACCACCCTAGTTAACCCTTTCACTCCCTATTGCCAGCGTCACTAAGCGATCATTTTTTTCTGATCGCTGTATTAGTGTCGCTGTTCCCGCTAGGTAGCTAATTTTTTTTTTATTTTTTTTTATTGCGTTTTTTTTTTACTAAAGACATGTGGCTAAATACATTTTGGCCTACATGTTTGACTAAAATTTAGTTTATTTGATTTTTCTTATAACAAAAAGTAAAAAATATTGATTTTTTTTTTTTTTTTTTTTTTTTTTTTTTTCAAAAATGTCGCTCTATTTTTGTATATAGCGCAAAAAATTAAAATCGCAGAGGCGATCAAATACCACCAAAAGAAAGCTCTATTTGTGGGAAGAAAAGGACGCAAATTTTGTTTGGGAGCCACGTCGCACGACCGCGCAATTGTGAGTTAAAGCGACGCAGTGCCGAATCGCAAAAAGGGGCCTGGTCATTTTCCTGCATTTTGGTCCGGGTCCTAAGTGGTTAAGTTGCGGACAAATCTAATTTAAAAACACCAGTTAATGTAATACATTTTTTAGTTCAAATATGTCTTAATTTTTTTAGTGTAGAACATTGTAATATGCATTAAATGGTAACAAGATATCAGGAATAAGGCAATGGTAGAAAAGGGTGAATGGGGGTCGTTAAAGTGTCCAATGGGAGAAAAGGAATGGACAGAGGGTATAGTTCAAATGCTTGAGAGACAATACATGGCACAGAAAGAATCCGAGTGACTGAGCCAGCCAGCTGGTCCCCGAGGAGAGCCACAAAATATCTGATCTGCACATATTGTAAAAAACAGCCTTCCAGAAGTTGGTAAGTAGGTGACAGGCCCCACCAAATATGCAATTGGGCAAAACATTTATCGCTGTAAATCAACAGCTGAGAGAAGGCTGTACTCCCGTTGTTCAGTAAAACTGTCAAATTTAAATTCAGCTTGACCACTGGGCACTTAAACCCCATTTCTAACCAGACCAATTTTCAGCTTTCGGTGCTCTCGCATTTTGAATGACAATTACTCATACAACACTGTACCCATATGACAATTTTGTCCTTTTTTTCCCTTATCGTCTTTCAGGACAGCACCTTGAGAGCGTGGCTCCACCCACTTGACAGGAAACACACCTCCACCAAACTTCTTAAAAGGGAGGTTCCCTCCACTTATCATCAGTTTTTGTGTTTCCTCCGGCGGGAACACATGTGGGGGTTAAGAGCTCTCCAGGTTTCCTGGAGAGGTTTTTTTCTTTCTATCTCCCTACTCCACCTTTTTTTCTACCTACCTCAGAGAGTCTGTTCCTCCCATTCACGGGTTAGAGAGTGCCTTGTGCATGGGCTCCTTCTCCCTCATCAAGTGCTCAGTGAGCCAGGACTGCTCCAGGACGCTGCCCCCCTGGCTAGGTACTCGCGCGGACGTTCCTTACTTTTTTCCGTCCAAACCGACGCCGGCGCCATCTTGGGAAGGTCAGCTGGTGACTTCCTTACTCCAGCTGCTTCCCCCAGAAATGAGGTAACCGGAAGGGGCGGGGTTCTTACGAGCGGGCGCAGTTCCACCCGGAAGCGCTGAGGGAGGAGGGAGGAACGGGTCTGGTGCCTTATTAGTTGGTTCTGGTCCGGTGCAGCGGCACTAGTGGAGTCCGGAACCGGCGTTCTGCCACCAAGCATCACGCTACTGCCCTCAAGCATGGAAGGGGGATCCGCAGCGAGTGGGACAGGCACTGGCACCAGCAAGACCCAGGTAAGGGGTAGACTTGTGTTCTACCCTTAGTTACTTGGAGGTCTCTCTCCAGCTCTCTCTCTCTCTCTTGGGGGGAGTGAGTGGCTTTTTTTCCCCCCCTGGTGGCGGGGGCCTGTTTGGGCACGTGAGTGTATAAGGATCTCTCACTGTGCACCTTTGGTGAGCACCTTGATGGATTGTTCAGGTTATCTCACATGGTTGGTTTTTTGTTTTTCCCCTTTTGTTTCCTTTCCTTATCAGGCCAAAGGCTCTGAACCCGGAAACAAAAAGAAATGTCCTTCATGCAAAGCTAAACTGTCTGAAGGATGGAGGAAAGCTTTATGTCAATCATGTGTTGACTCCTTGGTGAAAGAAGAAGCTTCTGCTGCCTGCAGCGACATAATTGCTTCTGTAAAGAAGGAGTTGGATGCTACGATTCAATCCTTTAAATCTTCACTCATGAAACCATCTGTGAGCCAAGCCTCTACCTCACAATCCTCACAAGACTCACCTTTAGTTCCTGTAGTGGAGGCAGAAGAGAGTCCTCTGAACCAGGACGGTCCCCCTCCCTCACATTCCCAGGAATCGGAAGAGGAGGAAGACGAATTAGAAAATATATCTTCTAAATATAAATTGTCTTTGGACCAAGTGGATGACCTCCTTAAAGCTGTGCATGCAACTTTGGGCTTGGAGGAGGAGCGCAAAGAGCTATCCTTACATGACAGGATGTATGCGGGTCTCTGTGAGCCCAAAATACGTACTTTTCCTGTTCATTCTGTGATTTCTGACTCAATCATGAGGGAATGGGCTGATCCAGAAAAGAAACCTTTCTTTGCTAAAGCTCATAAAAGAAGGTTTCCGTTTGATGAGGATCCAGCAGCTCTTTGGAATAAGACTCCAAAAATTGATGCAGCCTTTTCTCAGGTCTCAAGGTCTTCGGACCTGGCGTTTGAGGACATGGGGATTCTTAAGGAACCCATGGATAAAAAGATGGACCAGCAGTTAAAGAGGGCCTGGCAATCCATCTTAGGCAACCTTAAGCCAGCAATGGCAACCACCTGCGTCTCCAGAAACATGGAGTACTGGCTGAGCCAGCTTAAAGCTCATATTGTAGCTGATTCCCCTAAGCAGGAAATCTTAGATTCGTTCTCTACCCTGTCTGCTGCGGTAGCCTATGTCTCAGATGCGTCTGCAGAGTCTATCAGGATGACAGCTAGATCTGCGGCCCTTACTAATTCAGTAAGAAGGGCCTTATGGTTAAAGACCTGGCCCGGGGACACAGCGTCCAAAAACAAACTGTGTGGAATCCCTTTTCAGGGGGATTTTTTGTTTGGTCCTGAGTTAGATACAGTACTCGATAGGACCGCAGACAAGAAAAAATCTTTCCCGGTCAAAAAGAAGGGTCAGTCGGGTAAAAAGTTTTTTCGTCCCCCAAGGGCTCAACAACAGAGTAAGCCTCAAGAGAGGAAAAAGGTCTGGTCAGGGCAGAGGGGAAAGGGCAAAAGCAATGTCCTTTTCAATCCTCCTGCGACAACCAGCAAAACCCAGTGACAGCCAGTTGCAGGTAGGGGGGAGACTTCAACGCTTCCTCCCTTTTTGGGCCAGCATAACAGAAAATCAGTACATTCTCGCTATGCTGTCTCTAGGCTACAAGATAGAATTCTCGGACCCTCCCCCAGAGAGGTACCTTCTGACAGACTTACCAGGAGATATTGTCAAGTCCCTAGCCATGAAGAGCCTTTTAAAGGATCTGAGAAAGCAGGGGGTTGTAATCCCAGTACCAGAGGGGGAGCTTTACCAGGGGTTTTATTCCCATGTATTTATGGTAAGAAAACCGTCCGGAAGCTTCAGGCTCATTCTCAATCTAAAGCCTTTAAACAGATCAGTCCTATACGAAAGGTTTTGCATGGACTCAATCTTTACGGTAAAAAACCTGTTAACAAAGGGTTGCTTTATGGCGTCTATCGATTTGAGAGACGCCTATCTGCATATCCCCATAGCTTCCCAATCCCAAAGATTTTTGAGATTGGCAGTAAACATGGGAAGGGAGGTCGTGCACCTTCAGTTCAGGGCCCTCCCCTTCGGCCTCTCCTCGGCCCCGAGAATTTTTACAAAAGTCATGGCAGAGGCTCTTGCTCCGCTCCGCCTTCAGGGTATAGCGGTAGTTCCATACCTAGACGACCTATTCTTCTTTGCCCCCTCCAGGGAAAAATTACTGGAGGATCTCGGAAGAGCTCGCAGCCATCTAGAGGCTTTGGGTTGGATCATAAATTTGGAAAAATCAAATTTCAGCCCAACCCAAGAGGCACAATTTCTGGGGTATCGGATAAGCTCAGTAGAGCAAAGAATTTTTCTCCCAGAGGACAAAAAACTAAAGATAAAAGGGGTCGTTGCCTCCTTACAGACAAATCTAGAGCTGTCCATCAGACAGGTAATGTCAGCCCTAGGAACCCTTACCTCATCTATGCCAGCAGTGGGCAAGACTGCACTTCAGGCCCCTCCAGAGCTTCCTTCTGAAGGTGTGGGATCGCAGGACAGAATCTCTGGAAACAAAAGTAAAGATCCCCTCCAGAGTGAAACGGTCACTATGGTGGTGGAGAAGTCAGACCAATCTGTCAGCAGGCCTGTCTTGGTCATTCCCAGTAGAAAGAGTGGTAACGACAGATGCCAGCCTATGGGGATGGGGGGCACACTTGGGTCAGAACTATGTTCAGGGAGTTTGGTCCCAGTCAGAAGCAGGAAAATCCTCCAATTGGAGAGAGCTAAGGGCTGTAGCTTTAGCTTTAGATGCCTTCTCCGCAGACCTTCAAGGTGCCCATGTTCAAGTGTTCTCGGACAATGCCACTACCATTGCTTACTTAAACAGGCAAGGAGGCACAAGAAGCAGATTACTTCAGCTTCTCGCCTTGGGCATCCTAAACTGGGCAGAAAATCATTTGCTGTCCTTATCAGCGGTCCACCTCAAGGGCACTTCAAACATAGTAGCAGATTTTCTAAGCAGAAAACGGATTCAGGAAGCAGAATGGACCCTAAATCCGGAGATCTTCAGGTTAATCACCCAAGCCTGGGGCCTACCACAAATAGATCTATTTGCGTCAAAAGAAAATACGCAACTTCCAGCCTATTTCTCCATTTACAGAAACGACAGTTCCCAGGGAACAGATGCGTTAATTCAGCCTTGGAATTTCCAACTGGCGTACGCCTTCCCTCCTTTTCAGCTAATACCATTAGTGATAAGGAGGATTCAGAAGGAGAAATCAGAAGTAATCTTAATCACCCCATTCTGGCCAAAAAGGGCTTGGTTTACCTCCCTTCTTCGAATGGCGGTCAAACCACCTTGGCGACTACCGCTTCGACAGGACCTACTTCTGCAGGGGCCAGTGTGCCATCAGGGGGTGTCCTCTCTAAACCTCACAGCGTGGTATCTGAGAGGCAGTTATTGATACGGAAAGGTCTGTCCCGACCACTGGTGACTACCTTACTTACTAGTAGAAAGCTGGTTACCAGAAAAATCTATGAAAAATACTGGAAGGTTTACAACTCCTGGTGTCACTCGTCTAATAGAGTGGTAAAGAACCTAGTATCAGTGTTGGAATTTCTTCAGGTTGGGGCAGAAAAGGGCTTATCAAGCAGTACACTCAAAGTACAAACAGCCGCATTAGGAGTCTTTCTGGAAAGGCCGATATCCTCAGAACCTTTGGTTGTCAGATTTTTCAGGGCACTCTCTAGGTCCAGACCAGCTCCTGTACGACACTTCCCGAGTTGGGATTTATCAGTAGTTCTGCGGTCTTTGACGAAAGAGCCCTTTGAACCTTTACAAGATGTCTCTCTGAAGTACCTTACTCTCAAGACCGTATTCTTAGTGGCAATTACAACAGCCAGAAGGATTGGCGAACTGCACGCCCTGTCAATAAAGAAACCCTTCCTATCCGTCTTCACGGACCGGATTGTACTAAAGACTGATCCAGCCTTTCTACCAAAGGTGGCGTCAAGCCTTAATAGGGCGCAGGAAATCGTCATTCCAACCTTCTGCTCCAATCCATCAGGGGAAAGGGAGCGACAATTTCATATGTTGGATGTGAAAAGAACATTGCTACATTACCTCGAAGTGACCAAGGATTTTCGATCCTCAGACTCCTTGTTCATACTTTTCTCAGGAAAAAGGAAGGGCCACCAAGCATCTAAGGGGTCAATTGCTAGATGGCTAAGAACCGCTATTCTGGAAGCCTATTCCCAAGCAGGACTATCTCCCCCGCTGGGCATTAAAGCACACTCTACTAGAGCTCAGGCCACTACATGGGCAGAAATAGCTGGTGCCACCCCAGATCAGATCTGCAAGGCGGCTACGTGGTCAAGTTACCTTACGTTTGTCCGTCATTATAGACTGGATCTTCTGTCAGCAAGCGATCAGGCTTTTGGCAGAAAGGTCTTGCAAGCTGTGGTCCCTCCCTAGAAGTGGGTAAGTCTCTATTATCCTCTCAAGGTGCTGTCCTGAAAGACGATAAGGGAAAAGTCAAGTTAGTCTTACCGGTAACTTGTTTTCCATGAGTCTTTCAGGACAGCGGCAACCCGCCCTTAATGTTTTTAGGAATATTATACTGTGACTAACCATACTCTGTTTATGTGTTCCAGTTTGGGCCGGAGGTTTCTCTACTACTACTGATGATAAGTGGAGGGAACCTCCCTTTTAAGAAGTTTGGTGGAGGTGTGTTTCCTGTCAAGTGGGTGGAGCCACGCTCTCAAGGTGCTGTCCTGAAAGACTCATGGAAAACAAGTTACTGGTAAGACTAACTTGACTTTTTTCACACAAATAGAGCTTTCTTTTGGTGGTATTTAATCACTGTTTTTTTTGTTTTTTTGCACTTCAAAAGAGACTGAAAATTCTGTAAAAAAAAAAAAAAAAATGGCTTTTGTTTGTTAGCAAATTAGTAACTTTTCTTCATAAATTTTGAACAAAATCATACTGCTACATATCTTTGGTAGAAATAAGTACAAATTGGTGAATATCATTTGGTCTTTTTGAAAGTTAGTCTACAAGCTATGGTGCCAATATCTGAAAATTGATCACACCTAAAGTACTGACTGTATTTATTTTTTAAGCAAAGACTCTAGAGAATACAATGGCGGTCGTTGCAACTTTTTTTATTATCTTGCACGGTATTTACGCAGCAATTTTTCGAACCCTTTTTTTGGGGGGGGGGCGGGGAATGTTTTTTGTTCTTTAAAAAAAAAACGGTTAAGTTAATCCAATGTTTTTGCATAATGTGAAAGTTAGGCCGAGTAAATAGATACCTAACGTTTCACCCTACAAAATTGCACACGCTCGTGGAATAGCGCCAGACTTCGCTACTTAAAAATCCCCATACGCAACACTTAAATTTTTTTTTATTTTTTATACTGGTTACATGTTTTGCATTCCAGAGGTCTAGGGCCAAAATGATTGCTCTCGTTCTAACGTTCGGAGCGATACCTCACGTGTGGTTTGAACACCGTTTTTCATATGTGGGCGGGACTTGCGTATGCCTTTGCTTTGGCATGCGAGCACACAGGGACAGAGGCGCTTTATAAATACATTTTTATTGTTTATTTTACTTTGACACTTTTTTTCCCCCCTAAAAAATAAATTTTTTGATCACTTTTATTCCTATTACAAGGACTGTAAACATCCCTTGTAGAAGGAATATGGCCTCTTTATAGCGAGATATGGGGTCAGTAAGACCCCACATCTCACTTCTGGGCTGGGAAGCCTGAAATAAAAAAAATAAACGATCCTGGCTTTGATCATAGTGGTGAGTCAGTAGAAGCACGGGAAGGAACAGCCGTTATGATCGTTCTTAAGATGTAGGGCAGGGATATGCAATTAGCAGACCTCCAGCTGTTGCAAAACTACAAGTCCCATCATGCCTCTGCCTCTGGGTGTCATGCCTGTGGCTGTCAGAATCTTGCTATGCATCATTGGACTTGTAGTTCTGCAACAGCTGGAGGTCCGCTAATTGCATTTCTCTGGTGTAGGGAATCGCCGGCTAAAAAGGCCGATATCTGAATGATGTGCCTGTAGCTGCAGGCATCATTCAGATATCTCCACACAAAGTCAAGGACTCGGGAAGTGGTTGAAACACAAAAAAAAAAAAAATGTTGTCCATTTTATACAATATTTCTAACGCATAGCATGTACATACCAAAAATGACACCCCAAAATCGATTTTCCTACTCTTCCTGAGTATGGCAATACCACGTGTGAGACTTCCACAGCCTGGCCACATACAGTACGGCTGAGCACGGATGGCTGGATCTGTGACTGCAATTGTCAGAGCAGCGCTGCTGCCACCTATCCCGAGCCCACTCCTCTCACACTGTACCGATTTCTGTACAGAGAGGGGAGAGAGGAACCGGCATTATGAAATTCAGACAAAGGGGTCAATTCACAGAGCTTTATTTTCAGATTGCGAGTGTTATTTTAACGATTTTGCACGTTATTGAAGCTAGTTCAATTCACTAAACGATTTAACGCTTTGAAAAATCATCAAATAACGTTTCACTACACAGAACCGATATTTTAAGGTGTGGATCCTTATTAAAGACTCAAATCGTTATTTTAAAGAGTCAAATCGTTAAATATGTACAGAAGTGCAATTCACAAAGATTTTTTTGACAGTTATCGATGGTTAAGCAATCGTTAAATTAACACCTCCCTCAGGGTGTCGTTATGACATTTCCCAGGCGATATTTTGTTGTTAGAGGAAGCTTTTGGCGATTTTTGTAGTGTAGTGTTGGGCAAGAGAGAACCGTGCTCTATTTGAACTTAAAATTATCCAGAGGCGAAGAAGAACACGTTAGAATGTTGTTCAGATTTATAAACGTGTATTCCGTTCACATACTTTTTTGGATGACTTTTCTGAAACCCAGGTGATAGCTAAATTCCGATTATCATCTCCCATGATTTATTCTCTGTATGAGGAAATACACATGGCTTTAGAAAAACACACACTAGAAGTTTTGAACATCACATGCTCAATCTCCATGTGTATTGCTTGTGTCTCCCTCTCTCTCTCTCTCTCTGTATCTGCTCTTTTCCACATGCAGCTGTTCTCCTCCCCTTCTGCTCCCAGAATGCATCTCTCCAGCATTATTTAACGATCTTAAGAGTTATTTTAACGTCCCAAATCTTAATAATAACGTCTGAGTAGTTAGCATAACGATTGGATAAAGAGTCAGTTGAAAACCATAACGACTATGTTAAATAACGATTATAGCTTTCGTGAATACCATGTTTGCTAGCGTTAAATAAGGAGTGCTAATTTAACACCTGAAGAAAACCAATAACGTTTCTCTTTGTGAATTGACCCCAAAGAAATCAAAGGAAAAGGTAAGTGAACCAACAAAGCACTAGCTTAAAGGAACCTATTTAGGAAATAAAATACAAACCTTTACAAGCCTTTTAAAGTGGTTCTAAAGACAGATTGTGTGTGTGTGTGTTTTTATTTTTTATCTTGATGCATTAATACAGGAGTGTCCAAACTTTTTTCATAGAGGGCCAGGTTTCTTGAAGTGAACATGTGAGGGCCGACCATTTTACCTGACTTTCTTTGAACCATTACGACCCCTTTCACACTTGGGCGGTTTGCAGGCGCTATTGCGCTAAAAATAGTGCCTGCAAACCGACCCTAAACAGCGGCTGCTGTTTCTCCATGTGAAAGCCCCGAGGGCTTTCACACTGGAGCAGCAGTGCGCCAGCAGGACCGCTCCAAAAGTCCTGCCAGCATTTTTGGAGCGTTGAGAGGAGCGGTAAACACATTAAAAACAGGGTATTAACCTTTTTTTGTCCGCTAACGGGGTTAAAAACGCATTGCTAGCGGCAGAATACGCAGCAATTGCGACAGTATAGCGTCAGCGCACCTCCCGCCCCAGTGTAAATAGGGTCTTAAATGAAATGCAAATTATGAGCTTGGGTGTTTATTATAATCTTTCCTTCTGCAGCCAGCCAGTGCCTCTCACTAAAGATGAGCTTGGGTGTTTCATTTACTTTTTTGTAGTGAAGTCTCCTGCTGAGCACCGCTCTCATTGTTAGGACGAGCGGGGCGTGTATTTACATATACATTATAATGTGGCCCCCCAAGTACATCCGCGTGTTAATTTTATTTTTTGGGAAAAATAAATAAAAAATAACACAAGGATGTACTTGGGGGGGGGGGGGGGGGGGGTCTTGCCACATTAGAATGTATATGTAAATACACGCCCCGCTCAACCTAACAATGAGAGCGGTGCTCAGCACACAGGCAGAGATTTTGGAAAATGTCAGTGCCTGTGATCGGTGGTGGCACTGCACTGTCATCTTCCTTGCGGGCTTGGGCACATCTACTTGTGAACTGAAGATGAATCTAAAAAAAATAACACGCAGATATACTTGGGGGGGGGGGGTGGCACATTAGAATGTATATGTAAATCCCAAGTGGGGGCCACATCACACAAGAATGCGGGCCGGACTTTAGACATGCCTGCATTAAGATAAACCTTTGTGCAGCAGCCCTGCCCAACCCCTCCTTACCTGAGCCCCATCTCAAACCAGCAATGTTGCATGAGATACGCGTTTTTGTCCGAGACTCTTCCTCATCATTGGCTGAGACAGCAGAGGGAGCAATCAAAGCCAGTCAAAGTAATTGATCCAATAATTATTATGATCTCCCCGTACCCTCTGTCACAAAATGATTGCATCACTAAACCGGTATGCGATTCATTCACAGAGTGAATGGGAGAAGTTGAAGCTGGACATTGCAGACCATTTGCTCTCTCGCCATACACAAAAAACAAAGTTATTTTAGGTCGATGTTCTAAAGTTCATGGGGGCCTTGCAAAAATTCACAAAACCTCCATTAGAGAATGGAATTTTTTGGGGAAAAATTGATTGATAAAAAAAAAAAGAGGTTATCCACTTTTTATTCCTATTACAGGAAATGTAAACATCCCTTGTGATAGAAATAAGGCATTACAGGTCCTCTTTATAAAAAGACCCCAGATATTTCCTCTACCCTGGAACTCTTTAGGAAAAAAAAGTTGATCTCTGCTTTCTAGGGAAAAAAATGGCAGTGTTTACATTCGACCTCCCAGGGTTATAGAGATGGCCGGGGACCATCCAGTCCTCTGCAAGCTCTCTGGAAACCTGTGTCACTGCCAGATAAGATCTCTGGCTTTCTGATTGTATAGGAGAGCCCAGAGAGGTGTATGCAGGGGCTAATAAGCTTTTACATTGCAAGGAATCGTTGGCTGAAAAAAAAGCATATCTGGTTGATGACTGTAGCTGCAGGTATTATGTAGATATCTCCACTCAGAATGACGTCATGCGGGCGGGAAGTGGTTAAAGTAGAACTATAGGCAAAACTTCTTCTTTCCCCATCTTGTATAGAGCAACGGTGGGTTATAACCCTTGTCAGATTTGCCATCTGTGTTCCATTTGTGGAGATTTTTCTTCACTTTCTGTCCCATTTCTCAACAGGAAGTGACAGTAAATCCCTGCAAATTAAGGAAACTCATTGGGGACCCCTAGTGTCACCATCTGGATATTCTTTTACGTTCAATGATAATGGTAAATGTGACAAGTAGAGAGGGTGAAAATCCTTAATGGGGGCACAGACGGCAATAAAAACTGACAGGTATTCTAATCCCTCGCTAAAATAAGTTTTGCCTTTCAGGTCGGCCTCACAATCTGTATGTTTATGACCAGCTTTATCTAGTCAGAAAGACACAAATATACGAGTCATTCGATGATTAAAGAGGAGTTCCACCCAAAAATGGAACTTCCTCTTAATCCACTCCTCACCCCCATACATGCCACATTTGGCATGTAATTTTTTTGGGAGGGGAGTGGGGGCTTCAGTAGGAGTGGGACTTCCTGTCCCACTTCCTGCTTCCGCCGAGGGGCTGATAAGGCGAGAGGCGTAATCGCCTTATTTCAGCCCCTCCCTGTAGGCGATGGCCTAGGACACGGACAGGTCCTAGGCAATCGCCTGTCCAATCAGCGACGCGCCGCGCGCGCATGCGCAGTGCGGCTCGCGCATGCGCAGTGGGTGCCCGGCCGTGAAGCCGAAGGCTGTCACGGCTGGGTGCCCACAGTCGGGATGGAGACGCCGACTGGGGAGGGGGGGAGAGAAGCGGAGCCCCGGTCGGCGCATCATTGGAACGCAGGAGCAGGTAAGTGAGTGTTTATTAAAAGCCAGCAGCTACACTTTTTGTAGCTGCTGACTTTTAATAAACACATTTTTTGGCTGGAACACCCCTTTAATCTCCAGATAAATGTAAAATCCTCTTTCAATGAGGCTGCCTCTGCACTGCAATGGTTAAAAGCTAATTTAGGACAAGGGGCTTAAGTTTTACTTGTACTAGGGATTTATTGATCAGTGTGAAGGGAGTTTTTTTTTTGTTTTTGTTTTTGTTTTTTTCCCCCCCGTACCTTTAGACCTAAATGAGCATTTTAATGCTTGCCATTCTGGTGCAGGTCCCCTGAGTTCAGCTTAAGGGCCCTTTCACACGGGCGGATCAGTATTGATCCCCCTCCGTGTGAGTCCGTAAGCTCAGCGGTGATCCTCCGTAAAATCCCCGCTGAGCTGTCGGCTGACAGGGCGGTCCCCGCACACTGTGCAGGGACCGCCCTGTCTTTCCTCCGCTCTCCCCTATGGGGGGATCGGATGAATGCGGACGTATGTCCGTATTCATCCGAACTGCCAGACGGAAGAAAAATAGGATTTTCTGCCATCCAAAAAATCGGATCATTGCAGAGGCAGACAATTGTCAGCGGATGGTCATCTGCTGACACCCGTAATCACATAGGGACCAATGTACAGTGCGGAAAATAAGTATTTGAACACCCTGCTATTTTGCAAGTTCTCCCACTTGGAAATCATGGAGGGGTCTGAAATTGTTATCGTAGGTGCATGTCCACTGTGAGAGACATAATCAAAAAAAAAAATCCAGAAATCACAATGTATGATTTTTTTTTTAACTATTTATTTGTATGATACAGCTGCAAATAAGTATTTGAACACCTGAGAAAATCAATGTTAATATTTGGTACAGTAGCCTTTGTTTGCAATTACAGAGGTCAAACGTTTCTTGTAGTTTTTCACCAGGTTTGCACACACTGGAGGAGGGATTTTGGCCCACTCCTCCATACAGATCTTCTCTAGATCAGTCAGGTTTCTGGGCTGTCGCTGAGAAACACGGAGTTTGAGCTCCCTCCAAAGATTCTCTATTGGGTTTAGGTCTAGAGACTGGCTAGGCCACGCCAGAACCTTGATATGCTTCTTACAGAGCCACTCCTTGGTTATCCTGGCTGTGTGCTTCGGGTCATTGTCATGTTGAAAGACCCAGCCTCGACCCATCTTCAAAGCTCTAACTGAGGGAAGGAGGTTGTTGCCCAAAATCTCACAATACATGGCCCCGGTCATCCTCTCCTTAATACAGTGCAGTCGCCCTGTCCCATGTGCAGAAAAACACCCCCAAAGCATGATGCTACCACCCCCATGCTTCACAGTAGGGATGGTGTTCTTGGGATGGTACTCATCATTCTTCTTCCTCCAAACACGGTTAGTGGAATTATGACCAAAAAGTTCTATTTTGGTCTCATCTGACCACATGACTTTCTCCCATGACTCCTCTGGATCATCCAAATGGTCATTGGCAAACTTAAGACGGGCCTTGACATGTGCTGGTTTAAGCAGGGGAACCTTCCGTGCCATGCATGATTTCAAACCATGACGTCTTAGTGTATTACCAACAGTAACCTTGGAAACGGTGGTCCCAGCTCTTTTCAGGTCATTGACCAGCTCCTCCCGTGTAGTCCTGGGCTGATTTCTCACCTTTCTTAGGATCATTGAGACCCCACGAGGTGAGATTTTGCATGGAGCCCCAGTCCGAGGGATATTGACAGTCATGTTTAGCTTCTTCCATTTTCTAATGATTGCTCCAACAGTGGACCTTTTTTCACCAAGCTGCTTGGCAATTTCCCCGTAGCCCTTTCCAGCCTTGTGGAGGTGTACAATTTTGTCTCTAGTGTCTTTGGACAGCTCTTTGGTCTTGGCCATGTTAGTAGTTGGATTCTTACTGATTGTATGGGGTGGACAGGTGTCTTTATGCAGCTAATGACCTCAAACAGGTGCATCTAATTTAGGATAATAAATGGAGTGGAGGTGGACATTTTAAAGGCAGACTAACAGGTCTTTGAGGGTCAGAATTCTAGCTGATAGACAGGTGTTCAAATACTTCTTTGCAGCTGTATCATACAAATAAATAGTTAAAAAATCATAAATTGTGATTTCTGGATTTTTTTTATTTTTATTATGTCTCTCACAGTGGACATGCACCTACGATAACAATTTCAGACCCCTCCATGATTTCCAAGTGGGAGAACTTGCAAAATACTGTAGCAGGGTGTTCAAATACTTATTTTCTGCACTGTATGTCCCGTTTTCATCTGCAACAGATGGATGAAAATGCGGACATACGGTCTGTACGTGTGAAAGGGCCCTTAAAGATGGTTAAAATATACACTCTTGCTACTTTTTCCACATTCTCCATCTTTGTTTAGTGACAACACTAAAAAGCACCGCGTAAGTCTTCCTCCTCGAAATCATAGAAGATGCAGCATTATTAAAGCACTACACTGCCAAATACAATTTTTGAGATTTTGTAGAAGATTTCCTGGGTCTGTTTTTACAATTAGATGCTCATTCTAGAACTAGATTTTGTAAGTTATTTGCACTTAAAGAATCAGTGTTGTCATTCTGAATGTAAAGATATTGTTTCTTATATTGGCCTTTTGTCAGCTTTCCTGAAAAATGTGTTAACATTATTTAGCTGATCATAGACCTCTGACTTACATAGTTGCATAGTTACATAGTTAGTCAGGTTGAAAAAAGACACAAGTCCATCCAGTTCAACCATAAAAAATAAATAAAAATAAAACAAAGTAAAACTCAGTACATCCTCCCATACACCCAACTCCATACCCACAGTTGATCCAGAGGAAGGCAAAAAACCCCAGCAGAGCGATGATCCAATTTGCTACCGGAGGGGGAAAAATTCCTTCCTGATCCCCCGAAAGGCAATCGGATTTACCCCGGATCAACTTTACCTACAAAACTTAGTACTCAGTTATATTATGTGCATTTAGGAAAGAATCCAGGCCTCTCTTAAAGCAATCTACTGAGCTGGCCAGAACCACCTCTGGAGGGAGTCTGTTCCACATTTTCACAGCTCTTACTGTGAAGATACCTTTCCGTATTTGGAGGTGAAATCTCTTTTCCTCCAGACGTAAAGAGTGCCCCCTTGTCCTCAGTGTTGACCTTAAAGTGAAGAACTCAACACCAAGTTCACTATATGGACCTCTTATGTATTTGTACATGTTGATCATATCCCCCCTTATTCTCCTCTTCTCAAGAGTGAATAAATTCAGTTCCTCTAATCTTTCCTCATAGCTGAGCTCCTCCATGCCTCTTATCATGACTTCATCAGTAAAGCCCCTTTCACACATGCGGACAATTCGTTTTTGTTTTTTTATAGGTGGACCTGAACGGACACTCCATGCAGGTTTATGAAGTGATGGATATCAGTGGTGACATGTCCGCTGACATTTGCTCCGCTAAATTCAGATGGATGGAAACCCTATTTTCTAGCTGATCGGATGAAAAAGGACAGGCGGATCCATTTTCATTCGATCCTGCATAGAGGAGAATGGAGATCTGATGGGTCCGTCTCTGCACAGTGTGCAGAGACGGACCTGTCATCCGCCAGCTCAGCAGGGATCAGCGGAGAAAATGGACAACAAATGTATGAAAGGGGCTTAAGCCAGATTCACTTTTTTTAGTTTCTTTTCAGCCAAGTATGGCAGCCTTAAAATTGTATTAACAAGCCCCACAGTGGAAAATACTAACTAATATTCAGTCAGTAGCCTGAATGCCTTGCAGTTCTATCCTATGGAAGCCAGCAGTTTTTTTCTGATAACATGGTACCAACTGGACTCGAATATTCTTTTCCTCAGTGTCTTTAAATAATTTTGGAGAAAAAAAATATCAGTTGTATTGTTGCTTTTGGGAATTATGAAACAGAGATGCAGACTTCTCAAGAATTCCTTTTCCAGGAATCCTCCATGGCAGCACCCATTTTTTTCCCGGCTTACAATAAGCAGTTTATAGTAAGGGTAGCCCTAGGCATTGGGTTATAATGATTTGTTAGAGAATATAACACATACTTCACTTTCAAGGATAGGTTAAATGCAGACCACCTATGTTAGCATTTAAGGGAGAGTGACTTTTTCTGACTTTGATCTTGCATGCAATGCCAAATACTCGATCTGGGAATTGTGTTAAAGTTCTATATTTATGGGTATTTGAGTGTGAAGTTGTTCTTTAAGTTTTACACCAAGGTGAATCAGAGGGGAGGGCATTTTGAATCTATCTACTTCCTGTCCCAATAGGTAGGATGGGGCACTCTTGTTGTTGGTGCTTTCATGGAGGATTCCTGAGAAAGTGGTAAGTCCAACTAGATTTTGTTTTTTCCCTTTTTGACCTTGTTATTAAAAAATAAAAATAAATATTTACATTATTGTAGACTGATTACCTTGCCATTCTTTAGATTAAAATGTATACACATTTTCAGTCAGGAAAAGCTCAAGATGTCCAATATGTGTTTTTTAAATCATTTTATTTATCGGCTATTGAGGCACACAAATGCATTGTTTATTGTGAAAATGACAATTGCAGTTTGGGAGTTAACCACTAGGGGGCGCTGAAGGGGTTATGTGTGGCCTCATTTGTGTTACTAACTGTAGGGGGGGGTGTGGCTGTAGGTGTGACATCATTGATTTCGATTCCCTATGTAAGGGAACACACAATCAATGCGGGTGCCACAGTGAAGAACGGGGAAGCTGTGTTTACACACGGCTCTCCCCGTTCTTCAGCTCCGGGACCGATTGCGAGACTCCAGCGGCGATCGGGTCCGCAGTCCTGGAGCTTCAGACCGGGTCGCGTGCACGCACAGGCTGGAACTCCGCTTTAACCACTTAACGACCCCTTCACGCCGATATGTCGGCAGAATGGCACGGCTGGGCACATCCACGTACCTGTATGTGGCTCTTTAAGCCCAGCCGTGCCATTCTGCCGACATATATCGGCGTGAAGGGGTCGTTAAGTGGTTAAAGCGGAGTTCCAGCCTGTAAAAAGAAAAAAAAATTAAGTCAGCAGCTACAAATACTGTAAGTTCTAACTTTTTATATAAATACTTACCTGTGCAGGGATCCCACAATGTCTGCACCCCAACACATTTCGTCCATCGGCTTGGGGTGCAGGCGCCAGCATTGCAAGTAAGAGAAACAGGCAGTGAAGCCTTTAGGCTTCACAATCGATTTTCTACTGCACATGCGGCAGACACAGAAGGTAATGAATCACGCAGCCTTAAAGGAAGCAAACCAGATAATCTCATGGAACAGAACTTTGGCTATAGCAGTCTGAAAGGACAGGTTGTGGCCTTGTCCATTCTTTTTCAAAGACCTCTGGCTTTGCTCTCTTGTAAAAACTATTCTTCAATGTGTAAGTCAAATAAAGCCCCCATTACAGCACCCTGTGCTTCTTGAGATATCAACTTTGTTCTCTCTGACCTGTAGAAACAACCCTTTGAACCCATCAGGAATATTCCCTTAGGTGACTTATCCTGTATGGAGCCATTCCTCATACTTCACAAAGATTAGGTTGTTTTTATGCCCAAGACCATCCTTTCTTCCCAAGGGGTATCAGTACTGTACAATTAAAGTGGATGTAAACACATGTAGAGTATAAGATTTCCTATCATCTGTGCCCAGTCTTGCCACACAGAGTTAATCCAGCGCTGAGTAATCCTCTTTTTAAAGTTCAGTGCAAATTAACAGAATTCCAGATAAAAACTTGCCAAATTATAAAGTCTGTTTCTCTGTTGCTTTCAGTAACAGGTTATTTACATATCTAGCTTGGACATGTTTATCATAACAAGAGGTGATCCAAAGTTCATTGTATATTACTAGGATGTGTTATGATGTTATATCACCTCATGTTATGATAAACAAAACATAACATATGATAAACATGTCCTAGCTAGATATGTAAATAACCTCTCACTCAAAGCAAGAAGAGAGAAAATGGAGACGGCATCGGTCACCTCCCCCAGTCACCCCCCCCCCCCCCCACACAGTTAGAACACACCCAGGACTCGCATTTAACCCCTTCCTCACCCCCTAGTGTTAACCCCTTCACTGCCAGTCACATTTATACAGTAATTAGTGCGTTTTTATAGCACTGATCTCTGTATACATGTAAATGGTCCCAAAAATGTGTCAAAAGTGTCCGATGTGTCCGTCGCAATATCGCAGTCCTGACAAAATTTGCAGATCGCCGTATTACTAGTAAAAAAAAATAAAAAAAATTTGGAATTCTATCCCTTATTTCCTAGCCACTATAACCTTTGCGCAAACCAATTACTATACGCTTATTGCGATTGTTTTTTTTTTTTTTTTTACCAAAAATATCGGCCTAAACTGAGAAAAAAAAAATATATATTTTTTAAAAAATTGGATTTTTATTATAGCAAAAAGTAAAAAATATTGTGCTTTTTTTTTTTTTTTAATTGTCGCTCTTTTTTTGTTTATAGCACAAAAAAAACCCCGCAGAGGTGATCAAATACCACCAAAAGAAAGCTGTATTTGTGGGGAAAAAAAGGACGTCAATTTTGTTTCTAAGACACGTCGCACGACCGCACAATTTTAATTTAAAGCGACGCAGTGCTGAAAGCTGAAATTTCGCCTGGGCAGGAAGGGGGTATATGTGCCCAGTAAGCAAGTGGTTAACCCCCAGCTCCCTTATCCTGCATAAGTTGTACATTTACCCCTTCATCTCCATTCTTCCAATGTATGTGACCTGTACCTTCACCACCTAATCCCTAGTTCTATGACCTCTACATTTAATGTATGTAGTGTTCTATCTGTCTCAACAAGATCCATATACAATTTAATTGGGTGCAGTAATGCAACAGCACTGAAAACTGAAAAAAAGGCCTGATAATGAAGGTGTTTGAAACTATCTGGTGGTTAAGTAAACACTACAAAAATGTTCTACTGGCAGCTATGTGTAAAACTGATTTTGATCATTCTGAAATTTCTGATCATAGCAGCTGATATACTAGTTTGTCATTTTATGTAGTGTGTTGTTGAATTTGATCTTGTAGTGCCCCAGCTGATAGTAAAGGATCAGAATAAGTAGTGTTGGATAAAGGTTGCAATAAGAAAGGAATGTAGAAGTGTGGGATGTAAAATGAAAGAAAAACGCATAGCTGAAGCATCAGTCTGATGCTACAACTGACACCCGCTGGCTCTAAACATAAAGAACCGAATGATCACATGACTGCTGACTGTTTGTTCAGAGTGGACCCGTGAACTAGAGTGGAGGGTTTATAAATTGTATTCTGCGCTTGGGTATATGCTAGGCTTCTGCCTCCCCTGGGGGGGGATTTCTAGTGACTTGTGCTTGTCCAAAGTGACTCATGCCTAGGTTTAGCCAAAGATGTGCAGTAAATCAAGTGACTTCTGTGCTCCCCTTAAATTCCCCACTCACCAGATCCTTGCACCCCTGCAAGGGTAAAACGCATGTAGTGACTGTACTCGGAGCAATCACCTCCTCCTTGGCTGAGCAGACTGAGGTATCTGGATCCTTCTCCCCTCCGGGGGTGAATCGCTTCCAATAGGTGAGGTTGCGGTAATCGCCTCTTCTGTATTGAACCGTAGGATATTCTCCCTGTTTCTGCAAGCTTCTCTAATTTACACAGTGGTGATTGTCAGTCACTGCTCTGTGTTCTGCCCCTCCAGTGCTCACTGGAGCACCAGGCTTAGGCTCTCGGCAGTGCGCTGAGAGGCTGAGCCAGCTGTTGGTCAGGCACTTTGGTGGATTCCCACATAATTGTTGGGATACATCCAGAGACTAGTGCGGCTCTGTGACCTCAGCTGACCGCAACAGTTTCTGGGTCACAGGAGTACAAAAGTAAGTGCACGGCTGTGACCCATGTGAGAACTATGACCAAACAAGCTTTGGCCATACTTCTATATTAAATCAGCAGACATCCATTCTTTTCTTTTATGAGGTAGATTGTGTTTATAATATCATAATATAAACTGCTTGCTCATGGACAGTGACCTTGCTCCTCTGGTGGCAAACTGAGTTTTCTATTCCTGTGCATCACTTTCCAAACGATACATTGGCGACTCGGCCAATTGCTGTTGGCTATATTATATAAAGTCTGAAATGTATAAGCACTTTGTTTTTTGGTGCAGCTGTGTTTGTATTAAATTTTTTGGGTGGGGGATGTCCGCAGGAACCGTACAAGGACTACTGCTGAACAATGTTGCCTAAATTAGTGGTGTGATACTAGCTACCCATATCTGCGGTCTTATAGGCCAATAGTGCCCCAAACCGCTTACCCTTTCCAAACACATCTGCTACTGTTTTAGTCCTGACCTTTTAATTTAGCAAACGATAGATTAGAATATAATTTGTCTAAAACCTTGAAGGTTTCATAAGCATTAAGTACATAACTTTTTTTTTTTGGGGGGGGGGGGGGCAGCATTTATAGGTGGACATGTAATACTTTGTCTTTAAAGAAATCGGAAGCTAAACTATAGCATTAAAAATAGTATACCAGTAGTAAGGGAACATTTGTTCTTTGTTCTTGTCAATGAAACTCTTCGATTTGTTGTTTTGTTACCTTTTTTCCCAGTGTTATGTATTATAGCCATTTGTGTACCTTTTGCCTAACGTATCACTTTTTTACAGCACTGAATGGTTCATCATATTTATATATATATATTATATGTGTGTATGTATTTTTTTTATTTTTTCAGTCTCGGGTTTTCACCGGATCATGAAGTGTATGCTAACCCTACACATGACCTCGTTTTTCTCCTCCTTGGTCTGTTAAGTGATGCGTTCACCTTTGGGAACATGTTACATTCTCCACCCATTTTTACGGTGGAACATGTACCCTGTTCCCACTCCTGTAGCATCTCCCTAATCCGCTGCATCTAGTGACAGCAAGCGGTGGATCTTCTCTCCTCGCTTGATGTCACACAAAAAAAAAAAGATTTCTGTGAATGCAAAGAAGTACCGACAGCCTCTGCAGCTGGCAGCTTTTAGTCTCAATGAACTACCACGGAGCTGTTGATCGCTCTAGGTAGTTCATTGATTCTTCCTGCCAGTGTATACAGTTGTGCTCATGCGTTTACATACCCTAGCAGAATTTATGATTTCTTGGCTATTTTTCAGAGAATATGAATAACACAAAAACCTTTTATTTCACTCATGGTTAGTGTATGGCTGAAGCCATTTATTAATCAACTGTTTTTACTCTTTTTAAATCATAATGGCAGCAGAAACTACCCAAATGACTGACCAAAAGTTAACATACCCTGGTAATTTTGGCCTAATTACATGCACACAAGTTGACACAAAAGTGTTTGAATGGCTATTAAAGGTAACCATCCTCCTCTGTTTGCTTGTAATTTGTGTGTGTGTGTGTGTGTGTAAAAGGTCAATGAGTTTCTGGACTGACCGACCCTTGCATCTTTCATCCAGTGCTGCACTGATGTTTCTGAGCCATGGGGAAAGCAAAAAAATTGTCAAAGGATCTGCGGGAAAAGGTAGTTGAACTGTGTAAAACAGGAAAGGGATATAAAAAGATATCCAAAGAATTGAGACTGCCATCCAGCAGTGTTCAAACTATAAACAAGAAGTGGAAAATGAGGGGTTCTGTTGAAACTAAACTACGGTCGGGTAGACCAACTAAAATTTCAGCCGCAACTGCCAGGAAAATTGTTTGGGATGCAAAGAAAAACCCACAAATAACTTTAGGTGAAATACAGGACTCTCTGGAAATGTGTTGTGGCCGTTTCAAGATGCACAATAAGGAGGCACTTTAAGAAAGATGGGCTGCATGGTCGAGTCGCCAGAAGAAAGCCATTACTACGCAAATGCCATAAAGTATCCCACTTACAATACACCAAACGGCACAGAGACAAGCCTCAAACCTTCTGCCACAGTCATTTGGAGTGATGAGATTGGCCACAATCGTAAACACTACATTTTGAAGAGGAGTCAACAGACCTATTATGAAATGTACCCCATTCCTACTGTGAAATACAGAGGTGGATCGCTGATGTTTTGGGAATGTGTGAGCTACAAAGGTACAGGAAATTTGGTGGTCAGATGAATGTAGTATGTTATCAAAGAATACCAGAGGAACATTTGCTTTCATCAGCCAGGAAGCTGCGCATGGGACGTACTTGGACATTCCAGCATGACAATGATCCAAAGCACAAGGCCAAGTCAACCTGTCATTGGCTACAGCAGAATAAAGTGAAGGTTCTGGAGTGGCTATCCCAGTCTCCTGACCTGAATATCATTGAGCCACTCTGGGGAGATCTCAAATGTGCAGTTCATGCAAGACAGCCCAAGAATTTACAGGAATTGGAGGCTTTTTGCCAAGAAGAATGGGCAGCTTTACCATCTGAGAGGATAAAGGGCCTCATCCACAAATACCACAAAAGTCTTTAAGCTGTCATTGATGTTAAAGGGGGGCAATAAACGGTATTAAGAACTGGAGTATGTAAGCTTTTGATCAGGGTCATTTGGGTAGTTTCTGTTGCCATTATGATTTTAAAAAGAGTAAACGCAGTTGATTTGATAATAAATGGCTTCAGCCAAACGCTAACCATAAGTAAAAGAATTTTTTTTGTTTGTGTGTTTATCATATGCTCTGAAAAATGGCCAATAAATCATAAATTCTGACAGGGTATGTAAACTTATGAGCACAACTGTATCTGCAAGGTTTGAGCAGACATATGCACTGAGAGTCCTGTTTGACAGCTGCCATCTGCTGATCGCAGGTGCAATGCTTTCCAGGCTCCTAGAAACTTAAATAAACAAATGCACATTTTCTTTACCTGCAAAAAGATGTACATTCATTAACCACTTAAGACCCGGACCATTATGCAGGTTAAGGCCCTTGCCCCGTTTTGTGATTCGGCACTGCGTCGCTTTAACTGACAATTGCGCGGTCGTGTGACGTGGCTCCCAAACAAAATTGATTTTTTTTTCACAAATAGAGCTTTCTTTTGGTGGTATTTGATCACCTCTGCGGTTTTTTTTTTTTTGCTCTATAAACAAAAATAGAGTGACAATTTTGAAAAAAAAACAATATTTTTTTACTTTTTGCTATAAATATCCCCAAAATATATATAAAAACATATATATTTTTCCTCGATTTAGGCCGATAAGTAGTATTCTTCTTTTTGGTAAAAAATTGCAATAAACGTTTTATTGATTGGTTTGCGCAAAAGTTAGAGCGTTTACGAAATGGGGGATAGTTTTATGGAATTCTTCTTCTTGTTAAATTTTTATGTAATGGCGGCAATCACCTTTTTTTTTTTCTATTTTTTTTTTTTTTTTTTTTTTCGTGGCGGACACTTGACACATTTTTGGGACCATTGACATTTTCGTAGCGAAAAGTGCTATAAAAATGCACTGATTACTGTGAAAATTACTATGGCAGAGAAGGTTAACGACTAGGTGGCGCTAAGGGGTTAAGTGTGCCCTAAGGAAGTGATTCTTACTCTAGGGGGCGTGGCTGTAGGCGTGATGTCACTGATCGTCATTCCCTATATCGGGGAACAGACGATCAGTGTCACTGCCACACAGAAGAACGGGAAAGGTGTGTTTACACACACCTCTCCCCGTTCTTCAGCTCCTGTGACCCGATCGTGGGACAGCGGCGCGATCGGGTCACGGAACCCACGGCTGGGCTCTTAAAGGCGACATACAGGTCCGTGCCTGTGCATAGCCGTGCCATTCTGCCAATGTATATCGGCGTTAGGTGATCCTTAAGTGGTTAAAAAAACAAAAGTGAACATATCCTTTTAAAAGAAACTTTATTTGTTTGCAATAAACATACCTGGTGCTTCTATCCAGAATTCAAGTGGTCCTTTTTTTTTTTTTTTTGGCATGCTTTGCAGTATTCTCTCAATTATCGGGTCTGCCCACTTTACATCACTGAACTATAGAACACTTTTCCCAATGTTATGAAGAACAGTAGAGGGGAGAGGTTTTGTACGAACACACTTTCTGTCCTAGGTCCACAAAGCTGCGCGTTTTATGGATACAGTACATTGTTAGTGCTGTTGCCCTAGGACAGGAAGTGTGTTACTAAAACTGGATCAACAGTTAAAAAGAGGAAACAAAAAATTACAGCCAACTCATCTAAAGGACTGGTAAGCTGCAATACATTATATTTATGTTCTCGAGTTTAGGTATGCTTAAAGAATTGGTTGAAAACATTAAAATCTGCAAGATTTGTATGGTTTGTTTTGTTCGGAGAAGATTGAGGAAAGAAAAGGCAAAAAGTGTCAGAATATAATTTTTATCACTTTCTTTTCTACAGGTCATCCTGAGCGACTGCAAAGTAATGTCCAAGTTTTATAGAGGCGATGGAGCCAGAACAGCTTTCTGAAGGTCTATTTATTGCCACAACACTGCACATGCACTGATCTACAGACCTAGGGTACAGCGAAAAGTATGAATGAATACTTTTCTGATGCCATCATTATCTTTTGAGGAAACTGTATTAATAAGCCAACTCTGATTAGTGATTTACAAGCTTGTCTGGCATATTTTGTTTCCAAAGCTGGCACGGCAGAACCCACCGGTATTGGTCTATACATGGGCGTATGTTCGCTATCTATAAGGTGTCAATATGGATATCAGCATGTCGGGCACCTTGGTTAAAGGTTTTGAAATTTCCTTTCCCCTGAATTACGTGGGGTATTGTAGAAGAAGATCAAGCTTCAGTGGGACATTGAATAAAGTCGTTTTTGTTGCTTTTACAACTTGTTAAGCTGTTTTCTGAACGTTCCCTTATAAGGCTTTATCTGAACACTGTTTAGCTAATATAACCAGATCACAAAATCTGCATTTAATTAATACAATCTGTATTAATTAATTTCCTGGTAGTTTCTATTGCTTTTGTTTCCGGAAAATAAGGTTAAAATCCCTATTCCCAAAAAGTCTTCTGCCGAAAGGACTGATTTTAATGGCCCTGAAGACAATCGTTCTTGTTGGGGGGGATGGTTGCATTTTTTTGTATGAGCAACAGTTCATATTGGAACATGAGCTGTTGCATGAGAAGATTGTCAAATTCATAAACATGTTCTTTTGATTGAGAGAAACAAGTTTGCTTATTTAAGGTTCAAAGTTTTTGCATATCTTAGTTGAACATAACATCAAAGTATTGACCGGCTACTATATTTATTTTAAAGCCTTTTAACCTGTACATTTTTAGTACTTGTACAAAAGTGAGCTAGGTGGAAGTTAAAATGATACACTGATTATTTTACAAAGGTGATTGGGATATGAAGATGATAGAGATTTTTTATATATATATATATATATATATTATAATTTCTCTGAAATGAATAAATGTAACTATGTTAAAGAATGTATGCCAGCTCACTAATAAACTTTGGCAGTGCAATATAAGGGCTTTTTTTTTGATCACTGCTGTACACCAAACATGACTCCATAAATGAATGCCTTCTGTACATGCCTCCTAATCTGTGCCATTCTTTTTGCTTTACTAACTGTAGTTTTAAAACCTTATCAATAAGTGGAAATCGCTCACATGACCCTTTTATGAAGTCTGTTATTTATAACTTGGAACATTTATACTCTAGCACAAAAATTTGAGCTGGTTGTATTTATTAAAGCGAAGTTCCACCCCAAAAAAAAAAAAAATGTTGGCACCTTTCCTCTGGGAGTGGATACCTGTCCCCACTTCCAGAAGACCGTGATGCGGCAAATTACGTCAGAAGCTCGGCTCACTCCTCCTGGGTTAGGTCTAATGAGGTGCATGCCTCTCCTTTTTTTAAATTGCTGTTAAATGTCGGTAGTATAGCTATTACTATGTTTCCCATGCTCTAATGCTGGACCTTCTGGTCTTGGCTCCCCAGCTGAAGAGTCGCATGCAGCTCCTGTGCCCACACCTCTGCTCCAAATCTCCTGCCCAATCAGAGTATTTTGTAAATCCATTTGCAAAATACAAAGCCTTCTGTGAATGAACAGCAGAGGGGAGGGGCTGGCAGAGGAGATGCTGTATAAGACTGTATCTCTTGTCAGAGCTGGGGGGGGGGCAGTTTAGTGATGGCTGCATTTACAGCACGCAGTAAAACGAATTTGTTAACTGAGTCACGTTCACAAGGTTGCATGCACCTTGTTGAACTTAATGCCTAGTAAGCTGAAAATGTTTACAAAATGGCTGAATTCCTGGAGTTCAGCTTTAAGGGGAACCCTTAAGCTCTGTACATAACCATTACGTTTTGCGAGTTAATTATGCAGCCAGGCAAAACCAGATTACCAATTGCACCAATATGATGCAGGTTGAGCCTGAGCAGCATGGTCTGCGGTATCCATATGAATTTGTGCCTTTCCTGCCTCAAAAATCACAACTACACTTGGCAGCAAAATACATTAGCATAGCGTCTCCCACTTCAGCATCCCAAATAATGTCTTTTGCTATTATAGTTTTCACTGTTGCTTCAAGTAAGAGACCACAAGTTTGTTTCCTCACCTTCCCTGCATATTCTATATTAGAACTGTCTGGGGCTTTAGCTGCCTCTGAGCTATCAGCCGCTGAGACAATTTTTATACTGGATCTCTGCAGTCTTTTGCAAACTAACCTGACTCGGAGAAGTCTGTCTTCTGTCGTCACTGCCAAATCGAGATCGCATTGTCTCTAATGTTGCAGTACACACCACTTTGAATTTAGAGGGTCAGCCTGTCTCTGCTGTCAGCCCTGTTCAGTCGTCTGGAATCCTTTAGACCTCCTGAGACCCCCAAGACCTTTCCAGTGAACCTTTTTGGTTGTCCTTTATGGAAAATAGAAATAACATGATCCCATTTCAAGGACCAGTTTATTATTCTGCTTCACAGTTGTTGGTTTTAATGGCTGTTGAAGCCCAGGTTCTGAGAGACATGGCATCTCTGAATTGGTAATCCCCACAATGTTAAAAGCTAGGAAGTCTACTTCTCACAAGGTATTTTGCTGTATGTATAAGCCATGTGTAGCTTGGTGGGAAGTGCAAGGTTTTCACTAGGGTTGTCCCGATTTTTATTTTACTTTTTTATTTTTTCAGAGAGCAGGTGGAGAGGGCGGAGATCTGCTGCCGTCATCTAGTTCCCAAAGAGAAAGCCAAGCCCCCCCCCCCCCCCCCCCCCCCAGGCACCTAGTTGATTAGCGCGGGGAAAATTACAGCTTTCATTTGAATAGCTGTTTGTTCACCGGCGCGTCATATATAGCCCCTCCCCTTGTCTGGGCACTTTAATCTGTCTATCTGATTTGGCTTTCTCTTTGGGGAAATGGCTGCATTTGGGGACACATGGACACATTTAAAAAAAAAAGTATCTGTACTTGTACTCGGTCCTAAAAAAGTGGTATCGGGACAATCCTAGTTTTCACCCCAGGAAATTATGTGGGACAAATCCTTGCTTTCCTGCAGCTGAGCTTTGAGCAGCATTTGTCGTAAGCGCAATCAATGGTCAGGTTTCTGCTCTTCATAATTTGTTCCAGAGCCCATTCGCTTCCCATTCCCTGATCATGACTTTTTTTGTTCAAGGGTCTGCCGTGTGACTCCATAGGATCTCAGTCTGTGGTTCTCTTGAACAGATATAATAAAATATATATTTTTTTTGTATCCACTGTTGTACTACATATTATGCAGGGCTATGTTATTTACAGATCTGGTGGGTTATCTTAATCAAATGTTTAATAGTCTATTGGGGCATTTCATACGGTATAGAAGGCTCAATTTGAAAATCATTAAAGCATGATAAGGCTCTTTTACTAAAATTTGTTGTAAACCTTCATATATACCCAGTGAACTGACTGGCCACAGATGATAAGCATGGATCGAACAAATCCTCCAATAGAAGTTGTACCTCTTTATCTGCTGCCCTCCATCTTTATCAGCTACTCCAAGTGCACAGTATTTCTCTGCTGCTAAAGGCAGTGGGTGGGGATCTTGAAAATCTGATGTCGCACACTGCTCTGCCCAGAGAGGCGAGATGAATGCAATCTAAGGACTTAGTGGAGAGAATGGACACTCCTCCCTCTAAACAGTCTCATAGGGAAATGTGCACCACTGAAGCTGTCAATCACCTGCTATGTGGTGGAGAGGATGTTGCTATCTCCTGGGATTTATTTATTATTTATTTTTTGTATCAGGATAAATGATCAGAAGTGACTCATGCAAATTTCAGAGTTAGGAGAGAGAAGCTACAAATCATGTTCGGTCCTTAAAATTTAGGCAATAAAACACTATAGAACTATATGCATTGTTGATTTTTCATTTCAGAGGTTCATAACCACTTGAAGCCATGTGACTATAATTTTTAAATCTGATTAGACTCTGAGGAAAAAAAGTATCATTATCCTGTTAGCTTTGTGAATTGAGAATATTTTACATATGATAATTGATGGCTATCGTATTGCACAATTTTTTTCTTAGGCATACACAGCTGCTATTCTGTGATTTTTTTTTTGAAAATCTTTCAACATGCTACAAAATTTTTGAACGGCAATGAAATTGCTTCCTGTATACAATGTGTTAATAAACAATAAGAAGGGGTGACGTGCCATTTCTCTTAATGTTCCATATGTCTCCCAACACTTGCAGATACTTGTGAAGTTACTAATTACTTCCATGAATGCATAATGGTTTGTACACTCTCTATTGGGATAACAACATTTTGAATCAACCTTTGTGTTTAGAAGATTATGTCCATTAAAGTGTTACTAAACCCACGAGGCTGCATCTGGTCTCCCACAGAACATGGAAATGCAATTATTTTAGTAAATATAAATGGCTAAATACCTTTTTCTCATCAGCAGTATATATCAGACTTCTAAATTCTTTCAGTGTCTAGTTGAGCACTGGTTAAAGCTTGTACGAATTTTCACTCTCCTCGGACTGTCCTATGAGGCTGCAAGACCCCTTTCTTTCTGTCTGGACAGTGCTGATCACATGCCCCCTCCCCCCCCTTTCCAAAAACTCTAACAATACATGCCAACAAACAGCCTTTTTACACAATGCGGAGTATTCCTTATGTTCCACAGTGAGTATAACAAGCATGCTTTTCTGCACATACAGACTTTTTACTGTCGTGGGTTTAGTAACACTTTAAGCGGCTTTATTTGTTTACAATTTTCAGTGAAACTCAAAGTAAGATTTTATTTGCATGCATACATTTAAGTAGATCAGGGGGTAAACCTTGTACAGATGTATAAAAAGACAAAATGGGGCTGCCCTGGGACTTTGAGGTGAGAGAGGTTTAGCCAATGTTCATTGTTTGCTGTGAACATTGGCTAAACCTCTCTCACCTCATTCAAAGTCCCAGGGCTGCCCCCTTTTCTTTTTGTGTTTTACTAGGGATAGAGGTGTTAGCGGGGTCACACCAGACCTTTATTTTCTTTTTGTACAGATGTATGGTATCTTTTGGGCGTTTATCGGCGTTGGAGCGTTTCTTACAGGTGAAAAACGCCTCTCAGAACCCACTAGTTTTGGGGGGGTTTTTTTACAGCACAAAAACGCCCCTGCCCAAAACGGTTGATAACGGCCTATGTGTGCGTGGACTGTAGAAAACAACATCTAAAGCCAAAAACACTGGCTGTAAGAATGTCCAAAAACATCCAGTGTGCATAAGGCCTTATACTGTCCGTTTGCTTTAGCTGTTATTACACACAAATCCAAAGCGTTGTAAGAGCCCAGGCCATTTATGTGCTTGTTTTTCAGGTTTGAGGAAAAGTCCTTTGCCTGCATTTGAGCTTCATTGACCAAACTGTTCTGAAATCTACCAAGGCAGCATCAGTGAAGGGGGGGTTCACAAACATTCTTTTCAACTAAGATGGTTGCTACCACAGAGCAGACTGTAGACCCCACGCCTGCAAATGGCTACTAGGGAAATGTTGGGACTTATTTGGAGTGAGGCCTAGCCATGTGCCAACAGTGACAGGAATCTAGAATTGGACAGTAGAGGCCAGTAAGTGATCTCAAGTAGTGTGCTGGAAGAGATGTGAAGTAGCAGACTGTCAATTTGGATTCAACTACCTTTATTCTACCAAGAAACATTTATCCTTTGGGCATCCCATGTCCCTTTTCCCCATCCAAGTTTAATCCAAAAACAAGCAAGAGACTGTTCATTGACTGGAATGCCTAAAATGTATATCATGGATACCAAGCAGGGTGATGTGTGGATGCTGAAACACGCAGCGACCCCACGGGAGCACTGCTACAGCTATATATTTTTTATATCCAGCCTTGTGGCTGTTTGAAGGTCCTCAAGTCCTCCTGCAACCATAGCAGGATTGCTTCTCCCTTTTTGATGGTTTCGTCCTATCCTGTCTCTGGGGGCCTTTTGGAGGCAGCATCGTACCCTCAATTTTTTTTTTTTTTTTTTACTCTCTGCGGCTGAGTGCATTTAAATTATGAACACAGTCTGGTTAGTAATATTGATAACTCGCCATCATATACCTGTATATTTGTGTATGTACAGTGGATATAACAAGTCTACACACCCCTGGTAAAGTGTCAGGTTGCTGTGATGTAAAAACTCATGTTAAATAGGAATCAGTACCTACTTGCCATCATTTAAAGTGCCTCTGATTAACCCCAAATAAAGCTCAGCTGTCCTAGTAGGTCTTTCCTTACATTTTCTTAGACGCATTCTACAGCAAAAGCCATGGTCCGCAGAGAGCTTCCAGAGCATCAGATGGATCTCATTGTTGAAAGGTATCAGTCAGGAGAAGGGTACAAAATAATTTCCAAGGTATTAGATATACCATGGAACACAGTGAAGACAGTCGTCAAGTGGAGAACATATGGGACAACAGTGACATTACCAAGAACTGGACATCCCTCCAAAATAGATAAAAAGATGAGAATAAAACTGGTCAGAGGCCTACAGCAACATTAAAGGAGATGCAGGAATATTTGGCAAATAGTCAAGGTGTTCCATGCTGATATCCAAAAAGACTTCTGTAATGAAATCAAAAGGTGCTTCAACACAGTATAAAGGCTCTTTCACACGTCCGTTCAGTTCGTCCGTTTTTTGGACGTCCGTTAACGGACCTCAATGCTTCCCTATGGGTTAGCGTCCGTTAGCGGATGAGCATCCGCTAACGTCCGTTAACATCCGTCTGCGGTAAGCTCCGTCTTTTTGGACGGAAGAAAACCCTATTTTTCTTCCGTCAAAAAAACGGAACGGACGAAAAACGGATGTTAGCGGATGATCCGTTTACCATCCGATCCGCTAACGTCAGTTTTTCATCAAAATATGTAAAAAAAAAAAAAGTTCTAAAAAAAAATAAAAAACGGATGAAAAAAACTGATGAAAAACGGACGAAAAACGGATGAAAAAACGGATGAACTGAAGGGGGGAAAAACTGATCTAAAAAACTGAACGGACGTGTGAAAGAGCCCTTAGTTTAAGGGTGTGCACACCTATGCAACCATATTTATTATTATTTTTTATACCTAAAATATTTCAGTTTGTTGTTTAACTAAGTTGTACAGTTTATAGGTCATGTTAACTGCTTAAAGTGGATGTAAACCCTCCATACACCCAGTAAAGTGAACAGCCTCAGATGATGCACAGATTAACCAAATCTCCCTTTTATATGTATATCTGCTGTGTTCACATGTATATATTGACTGTTTAGAAAGTTTAGATTGTGTTAGAAGATTTTCTCTTTCAGTGTTTAATGACAAATTTCCCCACAAATCACTATCCCTCAATTCTGCAAGTGATTCTAATTTATTATCGCTGTTTTTTAGCTGGTCTAAAACCACTTTTGACATAAAGGGACACTTTTTGGTTGCTATGGACAATCTATAGTTTCCAGGCAGAAAGAACAGTCTTTATTATATAAAAGTGCATGCAGGTCACTGGGCAGACCACTAGGGACAAAGGGGATGTGTATTTTATACAGTACTGTAATCTGTAAGATTACAGTATATTATATGTTTACTGTTTTTAATTTTTATTTTATTTTGGCACTGATCTCCTCCCGTGCGTCGTAACATTGCAGGGAACGGAGCCCGGCGGCACACGGGCACTGTGTGAATCGAGCGAGGAGACGGCTCGATCACGCAGCAGGGAGACATGCAGAATCTAGGGGAGAAGGTAAGTTAACGCTGCCTGGATACTGCGATGCAATCCCGAGTCAGGCTTGGGGATACCACTAATGGTACTGGATTTCCACCCCAAGCCCGACTCGGGATTACCGCCAGGGAGGTCAACACAGAGTGTGATGTCTGGGCATACAGCCAAGATAGTTAGCATTGTTGATTGGAGGAAAGGCACACATCCCCTCTCATCATAGGCAGAGACTCTCGGAGCTGTTTTGTAATAGGAACTGCTCTCTGCTACTCTATTTTAGTAACCTCCTTTGACAAAAGATTCAGGCTGCTTTTGTCTAAAAAGTCAAAAAATATGTTGAGTTCTCAAGCTAAAAGAGGAACCGTTCAGAAGAGAGCTATAAGACTTAGCTCATTGAAAAGAGCCATCAAAATACTGCAGACATGTGCCCAGCTCAAATTTCATGAATCGGGTTTACGTCTACTGTAAGGACCAGACGATATTATACGTCAACAAAATGGCACGGATGGGCAGATGGACGGACCTGTATGTCCCCTTTAAGCTGCAGCCTTGTGGGCGCGCATGCACTTGGCGCGAGCTCCGTGAGTCCGACCACGGGGCCCACAGACTCAATGTCTGCGGGGATACCCGTGATCATCTCACGGAGAGGAAGAAAGTGGAAATGCTAATGTAAACAAGCATTTCCCCATTCTTCCTAGTGACAGGACACTGATCACAGCTCCCTGTGATCAGGAGTAGGGATGAGCCGAACACACCCCCGTTTGGTTCGCACCAGAACCTGCGAACAGAGCAAAAGTTTGTGTGAACTTTAGAACCCCGTTAAAGTCTATGGGACTCGAACGTTTGAAATCTAAAGTGCTAATTTTAAAGGCTAATATGCAAGTTATTGTCCTAAAAAGTGTTTGGGGACCCGGGTCCTGCCCCAGGGGACATGTATCAATGCAAAAAAAAAAGTTTTAGTGAGTGAATTTAATAATGCTTAAAGTGAAACAATAAAAGTTAAATATTCCTTTAAATTTCGTACCTGGGTGGGATAAAGTATGCCTATGAAATAGCGCATGTTTCCTGTGCTTAGAACTATCTGCACTAAGTCTCATTTCTGAAGGAAAAATGGTAATTTAAAATCACTATCGGCTCCTGGCAATTCAGAGAAAATTCATTCATAAAAAAAGTGTGGGGGTCCTGCCAAATTCAATTATCAGGCCCTTCAGGTCTGGTATGGATATTAAGGGGAGCCCCGCCATCAATTTAAAAAAAAATGATGTGGGGTTCCCCCCAAATATCCATTCCAGACCCTTCAGGTCTGGTGTGGATTTTAAGGGGAACTCCACCCCCCAAATTAAAAAAAATTGCCTGGGGTTTCCCCAAAAAGCCACACCAGAGCATGTAACCTGGCCAGCTGCAGAAAAGAGGGGGGGGTGATAGAGCCCCCTCCTGAAACGTACCAGGCCCCATGCCCTCAACATGGGGAGGATGTCCCCATGTTGATGGGGACAAGTGCCTCATCCCCACAACCCTGGCCGGTGGTTGTGGGGGTCTGCGGGCGGGGGCTTATCAGAATCTGGAAGACCCCTTTAACAAAGGGGACCCCCAGATCCTGCCCCCCCCCCTCTGTGAATTGGTAATGGGGTACATTGTACCTCTACCAATTCACTAAGGAAGTGTAAATAATAATAAAAAAAACACACACACCATGGAAAAAGTCCTTTTATTAAAAAAAGAAAAAAAAAAATCCAGCGATTGGTAATCCACTCTCGATCCCCGCTCCAACGTTGTCGGTATCCAGCGATGGGTGATCTCCTCTCCGCCGTGGTCCAGTGATGAGACGATCCATCCAGGTCCGAGATCCAGAGCGCACGCATCGCCGGCCGCCTGTCTCCACCAGAGACAGCCCGGCGAATGACACGGCTTGAGCCAGTGACAGCTCTTATATGGGTGAGGCGGGGCCATCCGTCACGTGACCCGTCCCCCTCTGACTACATCACTAGGGAAGCCCAGGCTTTCCCTTGCGTCAGAGGGGGGCGGGGGTCACGTGCCGGGTGGCCCCGCCTCACCTATATAAGAGCTGTCTCTGGCTCATGGTAACCGCCAAGATGTGCTATATTGTCACATATAGTCTGTTTTCTAGCTGTCTTGACAAATTGCATGTGACCATCCAAAACAGACGTTTAGAGGCATTTCATAACATAAACTTGCACTTTTGCAATATGAACAACTGATAATACCAAAAAAAGTTCACACTGATGTTCAATGGTCCATAGATGTGTGTATATACTTAGTGCCATGTCTCAATTGTCCTCCTTAAAAAGGAAAGCTCTTGTACATTTTATCCATCACTTTTCTGTATGTATCCCTGAGTGACCAACACTGTTTGTAATATGAAGACAAAATTAGTTTTGCTGCTATACTTAGCACATCTCAAAAACTCTGGCCACATATTTCTTCTTTTCCAGACCAGCCGCAGTTAGATTCATGGCCACAAGATGTCACACCATTCCCAGGGATGCTAGAGTAATATGTAATGTCATTGCCATGGAGAAGTACAATATGAGTTGGGAAGCAGCAGAAACAAGCAGGATATTTGAATTCTCCTGAACACCAAATTAACTTGGGACATGTAGCTGGACCCTACATGGGTAAAATAAACGTGCTCATTCATTACATTACACATCTGTATTTACTGCTGAAAATCGTTTCGAAAAAACACACATATAAATATGTTGTACATTCATTTTTCATTCACCACGTGTTACTTTGTTAGTCACCAATAGAGATTCCCAATTGGGTTTGATCTCCTTGTAGATCACTTCCCAGAGCATTCTTTTTTGTTAACATCCCAATATTCCAGTATCTCTGTACCCTATATCAGGTCAGGCATGAGGCGTATCTTCCTCAGACTTATGTCCCCACTCAGTTCCTGATCTTAGTGAGGGGATTAGGTGCACAGATCAATCCATCACTCTGCCCTCTGATCAGTGTATTATTGGAGTCATTTGCTGTGCGGTTACAATCAACAGTTACAAATGGTCCTAGGCCCCTCACTGAGACCAGGAACTGAGCAGGCTGTCAGAGAAGCAAACACTAGAGCGCGAGTGCACAGAAAGTTTCAGGGTCAAGTTTGGCGGCCATTTGTTCTGGAACATAAACCTCTACTGACATAGCTATTGATCTTTGGGAAGATGACGGGAGTGTCTATTTCGGGGACACATTCTTTGTCTGGTTATCTACAGTACCTTTTCTTCCATTGAGAGGTTCTGTACGTGTTGTTATAGCTGGAGGAGGCGCACTCGGCGTACGTCATCAGAGCGGGAAGTTCAGTATTCAGCAGTTGGTGACGTGACGGAGGGTTAGGAGATGGTCTGTTTCCGGTTGGCCCTAGAGCAGTGATTTGTATAATATGTCAGATGATAAGGAGGAGACGATTGTACTACCCAGAACATCCACCTCCACTGCGGAGGCCACTTCCAGCGGGTGAGGGGGAGGGGTGAGATGGTGCTGTTGCTTAAAGCGGTAGAAAACCGCACCATTTTTTTTTTTTATAAACCCTGCAAGTTAAAAGTATAATGTACTAGTATGCATAGCGAAGCCCTCCAGCAGCGCAATGTCATCGCTGAGAGGGCTTCCATCTTCAACCGGTCTTCCTTCTGCATTTGTGTACTCTGGATGTCTAATTGCCTGCGCCACGATGACGTCACTCCCACGCATGTGCGCCGGAGTCACAGACAACAGCACGGAACTTGTAATTTGGTTGAGCTTTGAAGTACTGATGCACAAATAATATCTATAGTCGCTTCCCCTGCATTGCCATGCAGAACATTTCTCCTCCTCTGCAAATCTCCTGCAGACTGTTGCTCCCAGGACTTCTCTCCTGTCTGCAGTCCCTTCTGTGCACCCCTTGTCCCAGTCTGTGGGTAAATGTGTACCTCCTTCCATAGATGTTCATGCTGACCAGCAGCAGGCCATTTTTCTGGCTGGTGAGGATTGGGTGCTCTGTTCTATGCCATTAGACCGCAGTAGCAGTCCCTGGGGACATGTGCCCTTTGCCGGTCCTCGAGAGAGAGGGGGTGATCCGCTGGTCCTTCGGCTGCTGTTGGAACTGAAAGTGGAGACCGGAGAAGAGGTTTTGTGGAATACAGCCTTTGGGTGGTGCTGCCCTGTCGGGGTTGTTGAGCCTGTGACACATACATTGGAGGTGAGCCTGACGTGCAGAGGGAGACCTCTCCTATAGCCCTGGTTCCCGGGTCACTGGAGTTGGGAGAGTGACTGGAGGACACTGGGGTATGAGTGCCTGCTGGGTTCTCCTGGACTGGATATGAGGACCACTGGTGAAGGAAGGAACTGGCTTGAAGGCTGAAGATGCCTGTCAGCAGATGCAGGTAGCTGAGGATGCAGGTCAGTGGATGAAGGTAGCTGAGGATGCAGGTGCGCCAAGAAGCAACAGGCACACACTGGTGCAAGGAGCAGGCAGAAGCAGGGTCAGATGAGCCAGGTGATCCACAGTGGGTTCAGGCAGGTTTAGCAACGGTGGATCAGGCAGACAGATAAGCACAGCAAGGTCAAGGAAGCCAAAGGTCAGGACTAGATATAGCAGCAAGCTCAGAGACCCGGGTAAGATGCAGGTTTCAGGATCAGATGGTCACATCAGATGGTCACAGGATAAGCTGCAGATCAGACAGAAAAGGTCAGGACAGTAGAAGCCCCTTTTAATGGCCGATGGGCACCAAGGCAGTGTCACTGTCTCCACGATCAGTGCATGCACTTGCGCATTGGCGTGCGTCTGTTTACAGTTCAGAGCCTCCCAGTGGTGATGCGCCCGAGCCCCGTTGTGGATCCAAGAGGCGTGCATCCATGACAGCCTGTTTCTGCTCACCTCTCTGGTGGTTAGGGAGCTTTCTCCCTCCTGGGCACTCGCATCTCACTGCTCCCGCCATGCCTGCTGCATCGCCACTGGTCCAGGCCTGCACAGTGTGAGTGACACACAGTCAGCAGCACTATTCCGGTGGAGCCGCGCCGGCCAAGGCTACCGCTGGGAAGGTGAACCACATGAGTGATCACCAGCTTGTTGTAAAGGAATAAATCCAGGTTGGTCTTTATGTATTAGAGAGCCTATAATGGGGTTAAGTCTGGAAGCGAGAAATTTGGCTAATATCTTGATGTCTATAGGGATGAGCTTCGTGTTCGAATCAAACCCATGTTCGACTCGAACATTGTATGTCAGACCGTTTGTCGAATAACGAACGTTATGGGTCGTTCACGTGGCGTGTTACAGCCCATAATTCAGTGCAGCATCCCAGTGCATTGCTAGCTGAAGATTGGCCACGCATACACTATGACCCGCATGCTTGGCCAAGCACAGCTTGCAAAATACGGAGAGCCATAATTGCCAAAGCCAGGGTGACGTTTGCCAATTATGGCTCAGGGGGTTTAGTACACGCCTCACACTATATAAGGCTGCCTCCATGGTGGCCTTGTGTAGTGTGTTGGTGGTTAAAGACAGAGAGAATATCATTTTTTGGAGTTAGATAGAGCAGGCAGGCTAGTCAGTTAGAGTTACAGTGTGTAGAGGATATATATGCATCCCAGGTGTTGTATATATATATATATATATATATACACTGTATTGAGTTTAGCTAGATCCGCTCTTCCTAATATACTGACAGGCAGGCAGGTGATTTTGTTAGCTGCAGTACTTTCACGTGGTGTACTGTCTGTGTCCACTGCACAGTGTGCACCTAAAGATACGTGGTGTGTGTACTGTCTGTGTCTTCTGCACAGTGTGCACCTAAAGCTATGTAAACCTGTTGTTTTTTTCATATTTATTACTAGATGCAGGGATCTGCTAATATTAATACCACAGGCAGGGGATCATTCTGCAAGTAGTGTCATGTGGTGTACTGTCTGTGTCCTCTGTACAGTGTGCACCTAAAGCTACGTGGTGTGTGCACTGTCTGTGTCCTTTGCACAGTGTGCACCTAAAGCCATGTAAAGCTGGTGTTTCTCATATTAGAGGCAGGGATCTGCTCATATTAATACCATAGGCAGGGGATCATTCTGCAAGTACTTTCACGTGGTGTACTGTAGGGATGAGCCAAACAACCCACGTAGCTTTAGGTGCACACTGCAGAGGACACAGGCAGTACACCATGTGAGAATACTGCAACTAGCACAATCACCTGCCTGCCTGTCAGTAAATTAGGAAGAGTGGATCTAGCTAAACTATACAGTGTATAAATATATATACACACACAACACCTGGGATGCATATATATCCTCTACACACTGTAACTTTAACTGACTAGCCTGCCTGCCTGCTCTATCTACCTACTAAAAATGACACTCTCTCTCACTCTGTCTCTAACCACTGCCGAAACACACTACACAAGGCCGACCTGCAGGCGGCCTTTTATAGTGTGGGGCGTGTACTAAACCCCCTGGGACATAATTGGCCAAAGCCACCCTGGCTTTGGCCAATTATGGCTCTCCGTTTTTTGCAAGCTGTGATTGGCCAAGCATGCGGGTCATAGTGCATGCTTGGCCAATCATCAGCCAGCAATGCACTGCGATGCCGCATTGAATTATGGGCCGTGAAACACCACTTGAATTTGGCGCAACGGCCCAAAACGTTCGTAATTCGACGAACGATGGAACATACGATGTTCGAGTTGAACGTGAGTTTGACTCGAATACGAAGCTCATCCCTAGTGTAATGTCTGTGTCCTCTGTACAGTGTGCACCCAAAGCTACGTAAAGCTGGCGTTTCTCATATTAATTCCTAGAGGCAGGGATCCGCTCATATTAATACCACATGCAGGGGATCATTCTGAAAGTACTTTCACGTTGTGTACTGTCTGTGTCCTCGGAACGCACATTCAGTGCTGCTGGAGGCTTTGTAATCAATCACAGGGTGCGCCTCTCCACCGACTTTGTCTATCGACTGACCTTCATAAAAATTAATCAGGCTTGGATGACCACCAGCTACCAAGCGCCTGATGCTGATGTAACTCAATAATTTTTTTTGAAATGTCAGATCCCTTCGAGACTGCCTATGTTGATGCTGAGTGACTATCCTTTTCCTCCTCAATGATCATGCTGATAGCTTGTAAGAACATTTTTGGTTCTGGGCACCACCACCAGTGGTTAAGGCCCAATTTTTCTGCCCCTGTTTAACAGGGGCGTGTAATTACAATTTTTGATGCAATACTTTGCAGCGGGCTCATTCCTGCTCTCCAACTAGAGTATCTGTGAGGGGTTGCAGTGTGGTGGCATCAGAACCACCAACAAAGGCCCAATTTTTCTGCCCCTGTTCAACAGAGGCATGTAATTACAATTCTTGATCTAATATTTGACAGCAGGGCCCATTCCTGCTGTCATTCCTGCGCCCACCAAGAGTAACTGTGAAGACTTACAGTGTTGTGGCCCAATTTTTCTACCACTGTTTAACAATAGCATGCAATTAAAATTTTTGATATAATAGTTCATAGCAGACTAACTGTTAGGACTTACATTGTTGTGGCAACACCTAGGGCCCAAATTTCTGCAGAGTATATACGGCAGGCCCCTACTTTCAAACATCCAACTTACAAACGACTCCTACTTGCAAACTGAATTTTAATCCATATTGCAGGGACCAGACATTACATTAAAGCTGCAAGTGGTTTTAAATTACTTTTTTCTTATAGTAATGTGCAGGGACAGTTCTAAACATGTGCCACTTCACAGGCATACTATAGACACCCAGCAGGTAGGATATTTAACCACTTGACCACTGGGCACTTAAACACCCTTAATAACCAGACCAATTTTCAGCTTTCGGTTTTCTTACATTTTGAATGACAATAACTCAGTCATACAACACTGTAACCAAATGAAATGTTTGTCCTTTTTCCCACAAATAGAGCTTTCTTTTGGTGGTATTTGATTTGATATTTATTTTTGATTTATTTGATATTTATTTTTTTCGCTATAAATTAAAAAAGAACGAAAATTTAGTTAAAAAATAATAATTTTTCTTACTTTTTTGCAAAATTTTATGATAGAAATTTATTTTACTTCATAAATGTGGCCTAAAATGTATACTGCTACATATCTTTGGTAAAAAATAAATAACATTTTTGGATATTATTTAGTCTGGGTGAAAGTTATAGGGTCTACAAGCTTTGGTACCAATTACTGAAAATTGATCAATTTGATCATACCTGATGTACTGACAGCCTCTCTCATTTCTTGAGACCCCAACAAGCCAGTAAAGCACAATTAACCCCCAAATGACCCCTTTTTGGAAAGTAGACATTCCAAAGTAGTAGTAACAGGCAGAGTTAGTTTTTTGAAGTAGTCACTTTTTCCCACAATTCTTTGCAAAATTAAGATTTTTTTCACACCATATTGTAATTATAAAGAGGTTATTTCTCTCACATGGCATGTATATTCCACAAATGACACCCCAAAATATTTTCTGCTGCTCCTCCTGAGTATGGCGATACCACATGTGTGAGACTTTTACACAGCCTGGACACATACAGAGGCCCAACACTGAAGTAGCAACTTCAGGCGTTCTAGGAGCATAAATTACACATCTAATCTCTCAACCACCTATTACACTTTTGAAGGCCCTGGAGCACCAGGACAATGGAAACGCCCACAAAGTGAACCCATTTTGGAAAGCTAACACCCCAACGTATAACCTATGAAACATAATGAGTCTTTTGAACGGTTCATTTTTTTCCAGATGTTTTTGGAAAATGTGTAAAAAAAATTAAAACACATTATTTTTTTTACACAAAGTTGTCCATTTATAGGATATTTCCAACACATAGCATGTACATAGCAAAAATTACACCCCAAAATATATTCTGCTGCTCCTCCTGAGTATGGCGATACCACATGCGTGAGCTTTTTTAAACAGCCTGGCCACATAGAGACCCAACATCCAAGAAGCACCATCAGGTGTTCTAGGGACACAAATTACACATCCAATTTCCTTACAATCTATCACATTTTTGAAGGCCCTTCATATTTCTAACACAGCATGTACATACCAAGAATTACATCCTAAAATACATTCTGCTGAGTAATGGGTAACTGGTGGGCACAGGCAGCACTGATGGGCACAGGTGGTACTGATGTGGCACAGATGGCACTGGTGGGGCACAGGCTGCACTGATGTGGCGCAGATGAGCACTGGTGGGCACAGATGGCACTGGTGGGGCACAGATGGCACTGCTTAGCACTCACTTTTTGTCTATCTCTCTCCTCTTCTCTCACGCTGCAACGATGAGAGGAGAAAGATGACCTGAAACTGACCCTGCTGTCATGTTTGTTTACATTTGTGATCACGTCATCATTGGACGGCATGATCACGTGGTAAAGAGCCGCTTTCATTGGTTCTTTACCGCGATCCTTGTTGCTGCGGGTCCCCTGGACCCAGCAAACACCATTGATTGCGTGTGCACACCCGCTGGGGCACGCGGGAACGATTCTCCTGGAGGACGTCCTCCAAGAGTTAAGGAACCGCCTTGTAGTCGTATTTCGGCTATAAGGCGGTGATTACGTGGTTAAAAGAATTTTTTTATTTTTTTTCACTTTAAGCATCATTAAAATCACTGCTCCCGAAAAAACTTCAGTTTTTAAAACTTTTTTTTGCATCGATACATGTTCCCTGGGGCAAGACCCGGGTCCCCAAACCCGTTTTAGGACAATAACTTGCATGTTAGCCTTTAAAATTAGCACTTTTGAATTAGCACGAAGACTTCAATGGGGTGGGGTTCTAACGTTTGCGCGAACGTTCGGTCTGTTCGAAGGTTCTGGTGCGAACCTAACGGGGGGTGTTCGGCTTATCCCTAGATGTCTACATTAAGGACCGATATTGGTCTATAATTAGACCAAGATGTATCATCTGTGTTAGGTTTAGAGATCATGGAAATAGAGGCAGTGAGTGATTCTGTTCGGAAATAGAGTCCTTAAAGGAGGGAGTTAAATACTTCAATCATGAGAGGAGATAGTAGGGGCATGAAATGTCTATAGTAAGTGGCTGAGAGGCTTTAGCCAAACACTATGAGTGAAAGAAAAGTTTTTGTGTTATTTATATTCTCTAAAAAAATGGCCAAAAAAATCATAAATTCTGCCAGGGTATGTAAACTTGTGAGCACAACTGTAAGTATCCATTTACTTTTTCTCAACTTGGAACTTTAGGCTTTGGTCCAATGCAAGGTCTTCCACAGACTTGTATGCATATTCTGGCTATTAAACTAAGGCTTGCAACAGTAATGCCACGTACACACGATAATTTTTTGTAATGAAAAAAAACGACGTTTCAAGTGATGAAACAAAACGACATTTTTCAAACTTCATTTTCCAAAACGACGTTGCATACACACCATCGTTTTTCCAAAATGCTCTAGCAAAGTGGTGACGTAAGACACGTTCGACGGCACTCTGTTTCATTGAAGCTCCGTCTCATAACTTGCTTCTGAGCATGCGCGGCTTTAAAAACTTTGTTTTCAACATCGTTTTGCCCACACACCATCACTTTTTATGACACAAAAAACGACGTTTTAAAAAAACGACACAAAAAATTCAAGCATGTTGGAATTTTATTTTGGTCGTTTTTTTAAAGACAAAAAACGATGTTTTGCCCACACACGATCAATTTAAATGACGTTTTAAAAAACAACGTTTTTTTTCATCGCAAAAAACGACCGTGTGTACGCGGCATTGGAGGTAGGCTAGAGGATATTGCTCCAAATCCAATCCTTGGTGCCACACACACATTGTAATTGCACCTTCAAACCCCGCATGCCTCCTCTAGACCAGGGGTCTCCAAACTGCGGCCCTAACGGCCAGATGTGGCCCTATGCTAGCCTTTATCTGGCCCTTGGGGGAAAATTCCTCCCACTGATATAAGGCACTATTCCTTCCACTGACACCAACAATAGGGCACTATATCTTCCACTGATACCAATGATGGGATTCTATTCCTCCTACTAATAGGGGGAATCCTCCTCCTATTGACCACCAACACTGAGGCCATATTTATTCTCACTGATGCTGGGCCTGTGACATTTTCTGCCCCTGCTGGTCACAATCCGGCCCTCCTAAAGTCTAAAGGACAATAAAGTGGCCCTTTGTTTGAAAAGTTTGGAGACCACTGCTCTATACCACTGTTGACCTAGAGTGCCCCCCCACCCCCTTTATACCTCAGCTTCTCCTTTTCTGGATGCACCAAGAAACCAACACTCACCCCAGTATGACAGTGTGCCCTTTTCCCAGGATCCAGGTTTAATTTTCCTAGGTTCCATCTCCTGTTGGGAGGTGACCTAGCACCATGTTCTTTCCACATGCATGCAATTTATTATTTTTCACAATCAAAGTTTATTAACTTAGGAAAAACTTGAAAATACATAGTACATCGAACAAATAGAAAAGAACAATATATCCAAAATACAAAATGAAGGAATGCTCTTATCGTATCAGATACAATTTTTTTTTTTACAAGTATGCAAACTGATCATGTGCTGTGGGTGAATAAAGAAGGTAAGCACTGTGGATCATTGGGGGGTGGGATATGGATTGGGAGGGAAGAGGAAAGAGGGAATGGGGGGGGGGGGGGAATGAAGTATCATATGTGGTTTAAATTGAAGTACAGATAAATCTAAACAATTGGAGGTAATAGTCTTTTCACATGTGAGATATATAGACATAATCAGCAAGTGTGGATTGCAATAATTACATTTCAGAATGTCGTGGCACAAGGTGTTGTTTTAGCTATAAAGTAGAGTAAGGTTGGCAGAGCCTGAGAGGTGTTGTTGATGGAGTCATGTCATTAATTGTTGGTAATCATTGGAGTATTTTAAAAAAAAAAACATGGTTGCCAAGTGTCATGGAACAGTGTTGAGCTTTCACTCTTCATGGCCACAATCTCGTCCATTTTGTATATGTAATGTACCCTGTCTAGCCACTCTCTGACAGAGGGGTATGCCGTCGTCTTCCAGTAACGGGAGATTAATGTTTTCGCTGCCGTTAATAGGTGTCTAGTGAGTGACTTTTTGTAACGTTTTATTGAAAGATGATTTACATGGAGAAGGCAAGCAGCTGCATCTAATGTAATACTTGTATCTGTGATTACTTTCACCCAGTGTATTATTTGGGACCAATAATTAAATATTGGGGGACAGTACCATAGGATATGTGCGAGGGAGCCGATCTCTGTTTTACAGCGCCAGCATGTGTCTGAGGAGGTTGGCGACCACCTCTTCACTTTCAAAGGAGTAATATACCATCTCATAAGGGTTTTGTAGGATATTTCTTGAAACCTTGAACTAAGGGAGCATTTATGCGCAAATATCGAGGCCTTCTCCCATTGGTCGTCACTTATGGATACCTTTAGTTCGCTCTCCCAACTGGATTTGATCTTATTTTGTGGTTTCGTGTGCGGTTGGCTGAGCCATGAGTAAGCTAGAGCTGTTGTTTTGGGGGTCTGGGAACCCGATAGGCAGATCTGCTCCAGTTGGGTGGGAGTCCTGCAGTATTCTGTTTTGTGTTTGCTGTTTATAAGGAAATTCTGTGTTTGAAGATAAAACCAGAAACCTGGGAAGGCTTCCCCAAGCTCAGATTTTAACATTTGGAAAGTTTTGATTCTATTTCCGGCTAAACAGTGAGTAGCTAAGAGTTTTTGTGTGTGTAAAGATGATCGAGGGAACTGTATGTCTAGGCCTGGAGTGAAATCTGGGTTGTCTGTAACAGGAGTCAAGGGACCTGGAATAGAAGCTAGATTATAGGTTGAGGCTGCATCATGCCATACTGTCAAAGTCGCGGCGACCAGTGGATGGGGGATCCTACGTGTTAGTTTTGAGCTGGAGGACCAGGGGTGGAAGGCGGTATGTCTAATGTGTTGGATCGTTTCTAGGTGAACCCAGTCTTTCGTTGATTGGTGGCAGTGCCAGTCTATGAGTCTCGTAATATGGGCAGCTACGTAATATTTCTTAAAGTCTGGAAGACCAATACCCCCCTTACTCTTGGGGAGGGTAAGCTGAGAGAAACTAAGCCTCGGTCTTTTCCCCGCCCACAGAAACCGCAGCTGGACGCTGCGGAGCTTGGAGAAGAAGGCGGTGTTCAATTTGATTGGCAAAGCGTTAAAGTAGTAGAGCAGTCTCGGTAGTATTGTCATTTTTAGTATGGAAGCCCTACCGAACCACGAAAATAGTTTCGGCGTCCATCTTCGTAGGTCTTTGGTAATTAATTGTAGAAGGGGCTTAAAGTTCGCATCATAGATATCGTCAATTGTCGGTGTGAGTTTTATACCTAAGTACGTAAGGCTTTTTTGTTCCCAGCGGAAATTATGGTTGTTTTTTAGAGAGTCATATTCAGTGGCTTTTAGGGAGAGATTGATTGCTTCCGACTTGCTATGGTTAATTTTAAAATTAGAGATATATCCAAAGGTAGTGAATATTTTCAGTAGGTTAGGAAGGGATATGTGGGGCCTGGTTATAAAAAAAAGGAGGTCATCCGCATAGGCGGCTATTTTAAATTCTCTATCATGTACATTGAAACCTCTGATGTCTGGGGAGTTATTGATGGTTCTGATTAAGGGTTCTAAGGAGAGGATAAACAAAAGTGGGGATAATGGGCAGCCCTGTCGAGTGCCATTTGAAATTTTTATTGGTTCCGAAAAGGAATTGTTGATTTTAATCAAGGCTCGTGGGTTAGGCCTTGTACACACGACGGGAAAAATCCGCTGTAAACGGTCCCCGGACCGTTTACAGCGTATATTTGCGCCGGGATGTTTTGATCCGATGGCTGTACACACCATCGGATCAAATTCCCCGCCGGCGGACAGCGCGGTGACGCGGCGGTGACGTTGACGCCGCCACGTGACCGCCACGTCACCGCACCAGGAAGTAAACACTTCCGCGCGCATGCGTCGGATCCATTCACAGGATACGACGCATGTGCGGCAAGATATGTCCGCTGGTTTGCCGTACTAACCAGCGGACATATCTGCCAGCCAGCTATCCGGCGGAAATATTTCAAAGCATGCTTTGGAATTTTTCCGCCGGATGAATCCGGCAAAAAGCGTCCGTTTGCCCCTACACACGAGGGGATTTTTCCGCTGAAATGGTCCGTCGGACCATCTTCAGCGGATTTATTCCCTCGTGTGTACAAGGCCTTAGAGTATAGAGCAGCTATCCAATTTAGCATGTTACTCCTCAGTCCTATGTGTGTGCAAGTGGCCATCATGTAATCCCACGAGATTCTATCGAAGGCCTTCTCCGCATCGGTTGACAGGAGAAGACCCTCGAGCTTGTATCGCTTAGCATAGTGAATCATGCTCAGGGCCTTGGAGATGTTATCCCTGGCCTCTCGGCCGGGCATAAATCCCACTTGCTCCGGTCCAATTATTTGTGCAAGCAATGGTTTGAGTCTGTTCGCAAGAATCTTGGCCAGGAGCTTGATGTCTACATTTAATAGTGAAATAGGTCTGTAGTTGGCGCAAACAGTAGTGTCTTTTTGGGGTTTGGGGATTACAGCTATGTGGGCTGTGAGTAACGAACTGGAGTTATTCTTGTTCTTTGCTAAGTAGTTCAAAGCCCTAAGCAGAGGGGAGGAGATTACATTTAAATAGGTCTTGTAGTATTGTGAAGTGAACCCATCAGGGCCTGGGCTTTTGCTTACTTTTAACGATTTTATTGCCTCTTGTAGTTCTGTCAGTGTAATTGGGTTTTCCAGCAGGCTAGCATCCTCAATCTGGATCGAGGGGAGATTGCTATTCTGCAAGAATTCCTGTATATTGTCCAGTCTGGAGGGTGCGAGATGTGCCGGTTTGTGTTGTGAGGGTAGGTTATATAGCTTTGAGTAAAATTCTTGGAAGAGTTTTGCAATGCGTTCTGAATCATGTTCAAGGACGCCTTGTTTGTTCTTAATCGCGTGAATATGATTTGACAACGAGGCGTCCTTGAGAGCCTTAGCCAACAACCTACCACTCTTATCACCTTGTTCATAAAAGATATTTTTTTTTGAAAAAGAGGGATTTCTGTGTTTGGAGGTGGAGCAGTTGTGACAAAGCTTTTCTGTTTTCGTTAAGCTCCTCTTCAACCAAGACTGAGAGATTCCTTTTGTGTTGCTGCTCTAATTGGGCAATTTTATTATAGAGTGAAGTGATTTCTTTATCTCTCTCTTTTTTCCTTGTGGCGCCCCATCTAATTAGCTCCCCCCTGACTACTGTTTTGTGTGCCTCCCAATTGTTTAATGGGTTTGTGTCTGAATCCTTGTTGTCTAAGAAGTAGGTCCCGATGGTATTGTGAATATCGTCGTGGATGGTCTGGTCCGTTAGAAGAGCAGCGTTCAGCCTCCAGCTGAAGCCACTGCTTTTTGGGGGTCTGGGTGTCATTGATATAGCGACCGGAGCGTGAACTGATAATGAAATTATACCGATCTCAGCTCTGGTCAGTGTAGGTAGGTCTCGTTGGGTAATGTATATCAAGTCTAACCTTGAGTATCTCTTATGTGGTGCTGAATAGAAGGAGAAATCCTTCTCAGTGGGGTGAGTTGACCTCCAAGTGTCCACTAGTGACAGAGAGTGAAGAAGAGCTTTTATTTTCTTCAGGGTCTGAAAAGTGACGTGAGTGTGGCCAGTAGAAGTGTCTTGCAAGGGTGAGAGAGGAACATTGAAGTCGCCCCCAAGTAGGATGCAACCTTCAGCGAGCCCCTTTAGTTCATCAACCACTTTCCTACAGAAAGTGACATGGTCTCTATTTGGAAAATAAACATTAGCGAGAGTGATGGGGGCGCCCTCCCAAGTTCCCTTTAGGAGAATAAATCTTCCATCTTTATCTACCAGGCTCTGTCTATGAACGAAGGGGGCATGCTTGTTAATCAGTATCGATACACCTTTTGTCTTAGCAAGGGGATTTGTGGCATGATGCGCAATTGTATAGAGGTTGTCTGTTAATTTAGGAATGTTCTGGCCCTTAAAGTGGGTTTCCTGTAGGAAAACCAATAAAGGTTTTGTTTTTCTTAGTTCCTTTAAGAATTTGGAGCGTTTTTCTGGGATATTAAGCCCATTAATGTTGTGCGAGACTAGTGTAGGCGACTTGCCCAAGAAGGAATAAGCCATTCGTGATTTCTTTGGGGGGGTACCAGCTAATCACCTGCGGGGGGGAAGAAATATTGTGAGGTAGGGGTGGGGAAGGTATGGGGTGGGTACAAGGGGGGGTTATCTGGGTGAGCTGATGAAGACCAGCTCACTCCACTCACGAGTCGTAGCCCTAGGCCTACAGTCAAGTAGTAGGGCCTGTAGACACCTTTGTTATAGACAAAAATGTCAAAGTTGACTCTTGTGAAGGCGTGGGAGGATTCTTTGTGGATGGCAGATAGAAGTACTATCCAACAGGAGGAGTTAGATGTAGGATAGTGTTCTGAAGGTCCGGATTGGAACAAGGGAATTTAACAAACTTAAATATATGTCTTAACCTCTCTATAGAGGGAGGGAAGAGAAACTGTAGAGTGTGTTAAACACTTCGTGAACAAATACCCAGGAGTAATCTGTGAAATCTACATGTTAACCAATAAAACAAAGCATATAAAACCAAGGGGGCAGCATTGGAGCAGACCCTAAAAATGCCCTGTGTGGAATTAACTAGTGGTAACATTGACCGTAATCGGGGGGTGAGCTCTAGTTGGTACACATAAATCTTACATGCTCAATGTTATTCAAATTGTTTAGAGTGAATCCCCTGTTCTGTTAAAGATCCCAGGATCGCTGGGAGCTAGCATTGCGAAGATGGGGGCGACCAACCAAATTTGTGAGCTAAGGGGACTGGCTGATTGTCTGACCACCGATAAAACCTAGGATAAAAGAAAACGTACTCACACTTCCAAGAGGGGCTGTCTTTAGGTTACCTCTGTACTTATTTGCTGAAAGTCAGACCACAACATGGCACAAGTCTCCCCCGCGTCTAACTGCCATAAGAGCAGCGTGAGATCCCCCTAAATGCTAGTAAATACTGTGTATGCATAGGAGAGAAAAACAAGTTCAGTAAATCTCAACAGAAAAGGAGCAATATTACATCACAAGTAAAGGTCTAAACATTAACTAGGCAAACACACAACATTATAGTCCTTCATGGATCATAGCTGATGTAAATGCAACATTTGCAGTCCTCCTCTTTGGGGTAGCATGACACTAGAGTCTGAGGGGGAAGGTTAGCAAATTCGTAGGGCTACTCCGTCTAGCATTGAAAGGGTAGGGTAGGGTAGGATACTCAAACTTAGTTGTCCACGGGGGATCCTGGTCAGAGGTGGAAATCAGGCCAGTGATTACTAGCAATGTTGTGATCCTCATATAAAGGGAGGACAAAAAAAAAAAAAAGAGGAAATAAAAATGAGGAAATAAAAAACACAAGGAAAAATGTTTCTGGAGCACGAGCCTCGGGCAGTGTATCTTTAAGCCAACGGATAGGTATTATAGGGTAACAAAAGATCTTTAGCAAAGGTCTTAAATATCCTGAGTCAGCTGGAAGCAGTTTGCATATATTCCGCAACCAAAGGAATTAGGCCTGATCTAGGCTCAACAGTGTGGACATGGTGCCCTCTAGCGGGTAAGAAGAGTAAAAAGTACTAGCTATAGCAATGTGTAACATCTTCCATAAGCTTGTGGAAAGAAGTGTGCCATACCTTCTGTTTTCAGAGATTAACCTCATAACAAAGTATGTAGAGTTGATCTGTGAAGAGGCTTTTCCAGGGGGAAAGTAGGCTGTGCATCATAGTAGTCTATTCAGTAGCACACCATGGGGCCGGTGTTACACGCAGGAAAAGAAAAGGAGAAATAAAATAAGAAAATAACAAAAACACATCTTTGCAGCAAACAAAGTCATATAACATAAAGCCTGAGGGGTCTGTCTCTTTTGCTGCGGAAGCAGGAAAGGATATATTAGCTCAACAACTTAATAACAGGATCTTCACAGTGTACTCCTGGTTCTGCAAACAGCAAACTATTTGAGCAATTACATCCTGGAGCCCTTGGCAGCAGGAGAGGCCTGATGACTTCTATAATTTTTCTTTCGGTATTTGCCAACTTGGTGTGGAGACTTGGACGGCGAAGGGTCTTGCGGGAGAGGTTGGTGGATGAGAGCTGGTGGGAGAAGGAAATCAGCGTACCAGTCTGGGAGGTCTATTGGTGCAATGTGTAGGTTTTCACAAAATTGCAGCAGGTCATCCGGAACCCTGAGCATAAATTGCTTATCATTAAAAGTAGCTTGCAGTGCAAATGGGAACTTCCAGCGATAACTGATTCCCTTAGATTGCAGCACTTCCAACAGGGGTTTTAATGCTCTTCTGTTCTTAAGAGTGATCGGGGATAGGTCTTGAAAAAGTTGAATGTCCATTTCATTATAGACAATCTGGTCGCTGGCCCTCGCTTTTCTCAAAATCTCCTCTTTAAGGGCATAATTCGGGAGGCAACAGATTATGTCTCTGGGAGGTATGTTGTCAGGAGCTCTGGGTCTCAGTGCTCTGTGTGCCCTGTCAAAATCAATAGGCGAGGCTTCAGGCCTATCCAGGAGGCCATTAAATATGGACGTTAGCGCGGGCCTGACCTGGTCTGGAAGCACTGATTCGGGGACCCCCCGTACCCTAATATTATTGCGTCGTCCCCTGTTATGTAAATCTTCTAAATGACGATTGACCTCGATCAGTTGTCGGGCATGTACTTCAGTAATGTCATCTAGTCTCAACAGGGCGCGATCTCTCCTTTTGCCTGCCCGTTCTGTAACCACCAGTTGTTCTGACAGTCTCAGCAGCTCCGTTTTTATGTCAGTGATAGCCACTGAGAAGGAGTTTTTTATGTCGGCTGCTATCTCCATCATAGTGGCATAGTTTAGGGGGGAATCAGGGTTATTGTTACCTCCAGAGAAGTCGTCTGATGCGGGAATGGAGACCTCATCATCCTCCGTGTCCTCCCCTCTGTTCACTCTGTGAACCGGCGCCATCTTGTCCTTCACGCGGCCTCCCGAGTAGCGGTATTTATTCAAGTTAGCAGAAGTCGCCTTTCCTTTAGGTGTTCCCATTAGTCTCAATTGTCTGCTGGGTGTTCCCTTCCTGAGCCGGGTGTTCATGCTCCGCCAGCAACAGGCTATTTTCGGCGTTTGTTCCAACCCTGGGACCGGAGCTCTTTCACACAGCGGCCATTCACGCTGCTCGCCAAGCCACGCCCCTGCAATTTATTATTTATGTTTCATTATTGCTGCTTAGGATTGAGAATAGTGTAAATTCATATTCCTTGATATATATATATATATATATATATATATATATATATATATATATATATATATATATATATATATATATATATATATATTCATTGCCACTGAATGGTGGACATCGAGTTTTTATCACAGTATTGACACGTTGCGAATGGCTTTTATTATTGGCTATTCCATTAATGTGTTTTTGATACAATACAAATGTTGACTCTATATATTTGCACAGTTGGCTGTTTTTCTCTTTCTTTCCTTCATTTTCCCTTTTACCCCATTGGAGTTGGTTGAGCCCAAGCGGGGTTATTATCATTAGTTTTTCATTATATGATACAGAGAGCTCCCACTTCAATCCTTTACCAGTTTCTAGGTGTATAGGGGCTCTTTTATACATGCATTTATAGTTGGCACTAGCAGGGATTTGCACCTTGAGGGATCCTCAATTTTAGTTTTTTGAATCCTAGATTAGCTGGCATTAACAATGTACGAGATAATGTCATTTATCTAAATACAAAGTTGCAAATTGTATTGAATCTGTGCTTTGTGGACCAAGGATTAAATTAAAAGAGCATGTAAATAGCAGTTTGAATAAATAAAAGAAAAAAATATTTAAAGTGGAATTCCAGCATACACCTAACTAGCCTTAAAATGTTCTGCTTTCGCCTCCTAACACCCATGCTAACTAACCTCCACTTTCCTTAAAGGGGTGTTCCAGCCCAAAATTGTGTTTATTAAAAGTCAGCAGCTACAAAAAGTGTAGCTGCTGGCTTTTAATAAACACTCACTTACCTGCTCCTGCGTTCCAGCGTCGCGCCGACCGGGGCTCCGCTCCTCTCCCCCCCTCCCCAGCCGGCGTCTCCATCCAGACTGTGGGCACCCAGCCGTGACAGCCTTCGGCTTCACGGCCAGGCACCCACTGCGCATGCGCGAGCCGCACTGCGCATGTGCGCGCGGCTCGCCGCTGATTGGAGAGGCGATCGCATGGGACCTGTCAGTGTCCCATGTGATCGCCTAGAGGGAGGGGCTGGTGTAGGCGATTAAGGCTTAATCGCCTAACCAGCCCCTCGGCGGAAGCAGGAAGTGGGACAGGAAGTCCCACTCCTACTGAAGCCCCCACTCCCCCCCCCCCAAAAAAAAGATTACATGCCAAATGTGGCATGTAAGGGGGAGGGGATTAAAGAAAAGTAAAATTTTAGGGTGGAACTCCTCTTTAACCACTTAAGACCCGGACCTTTAGGCAGCTTCAGCACTGCTTCGCTTTAACTGACAATTGCGCGGTCGTGCGACGTGGCTACCAAACAAAATTGGCGTCCTTTTTTTCCCCACAAATAGAGCTTTCTTTTTGTGGTATTTGATCACCTCTACAGCTTTTATTTTTGCGCTATAAACAAAAATAGAGCGTAAATTTTGAAAAAAAATCAATATTTTTTACTTTTTGCTATAATAAATATCCCCCAAAAATATATATAAAAAAAATGTTTTCCTTAGTTTAGGCCGATACGTATTCTTCTAACTATTTTTGGTAAAAATAATTTAAAAAAAAATAAAATAAAAAAATCGGAATAATCGTTTATCGATTGGTTTGCGCAAAATTTATAGCGTTTACTAAATAGGGGATAGTTTTTTTGCATTTTTATTAATTATTAATTTTTTACTACTAATGGCGGCGATCAGGGATTATATTCGTGACTGCGACATTATGGCGGACACTTCGGACAAGTTTGACACATTTTTGGAGCCATGGTCATTTTCACAGCAAAAAATGCATTGTTTACTATGAAAATGACAATTGCAGTTTGGGAGTTAACCACAAGGGGGCGTTGAAGGGGTTAAGTGTGACCTCATTTGTGTTTCTAACTGTAGGGGGGGTGTGGCGTCATTGATTGTGTTTCCCTATAAAAGGGAACACACGATCAATCACGGTGCCACAGTGAAGAACGGGGAAGCTGTGTTTACGCCCAGCTCTCCCCGTTCTTTGGCTCCGGGGACCGATCGCGGGACTTCAGCGGCGATCAGGTCCGCGGGTCCCGCGGTCACGGAGTGCCACGGCTGGGCACTTTAAGTGGACATACCTGTACGTGCCCAGTAGAGCTGCACAATTCTAGCTAAAATGAGAATCAAAATGTTTTTGCTTAGAATAACCACTTGCTTACTGGGCACTTAAACCCACTTCCTTCCCAGACCAATTTTGAGCTTTTAGAGCTGTCACTCTTTGAATGACAATTAAACGGTCATGCTACAATGTACCTTAATTAATTAATCATTTTTTTTAGGGCTGTTACTGATCAAAATTTTTGTGTTCGATTAATCGTTTTTCTTTTTAATCGATTAATCGACTAATTTTGATTAATTATAACGCACATACAGATCCAACTACAGGTACTTTAAGCTGATCTCCTTGCAGGCCGATTCCCAGTGCAGCTGCCAACCACTGGAAAAATGGATAGCAGGATACAAAAAAAACACACAAAGGCAGCACTCGGTGGGAATAGCATTAAAACTTTTATAGTCTTTAACCACTTCATTACCGAGCCTGTTTTTCAGATTCGGTGCTTACGAGACTAAAACAGTTTTTTTTGCTAGAAAATTATTTAAAACCCCCAAACATTATATATATTTTTTTTTCTAACACCCTAGAGAATAAAATGGCGGTCATTGCAATACTTTTTCTCACACCGTATTTGCGCAGCGGTCTTACAAGCGCACTTTTTTTGGAAAAAATTCACTTTCTTGAATTAAAAAATAAGACAACAATAAATTTGGCCCAATTTTTTTATATATTGTGAAAGATAATGTTACGCCGAGTAAAATGATACCCAACATGTCACGCATAAAAATTGCGCCCGCTCGTGGCATGGCGTCAAACTTTTACCCTTAAAAATCTCGATATGCGACGTTTAAAAAATTCTACAGGTTGCATTTTTTGAGATGACGAGGAGGTCTAGGGCTAGAATTATTGCTCTCGCTCTAACGATCGCGGCGATACCTCACTTGTGTGGTTTGAACACCGTTTTCATATGCGGGCGCTACTCGCGTATGCGTTTGCTTCTGCGCGAGAGCTCGTCGGGACGGGGCACTTTAAAAAATTTTTTTTTTGGTTTTGGTTTTTATTTTTATTTATTTTATAATTTTTAACACTGAAAAAAAAAAAAAAAAAAAATTATCACTTTTATTCCTATTACAAGGAATGTAAACATCCCTTGTAATAGAAAAAAGCATGACAGGTCCCCTTATATATGAGATCTGGGGTCAAAAAGACCTCAGATCTCATATTCAGGCTTAAATGCAAAAAAAAAAAAAAAAAAATAAGTCAAAATGTAAACATATTAAATGTCTCTTTAAGACGCTGGGCGGAAATGACGTTTTGACGTCACTTCCGCCCAGCAGAGAGAGGGGGACGGCTGAGGGACATTTTTTCCCTCAGTCACATCCCCGGACAGACAACGAGCGGACCCGATCGCCTCCGCCGCTACCGACGGCTACGGTAAGCGGCGGAGGGCGCGGGAGAGCGGCGGGAGGGGGGGGGGCACCCTCTCCCGCCGCCGGTAACGGCGATCTCGCGGCGAATCCGCCGCGATGACCGCCGTTATCGTTAACAGGACCGCCCCACGAAGAGATGGATATCTCGGTTGTGGCAGCAGCTGCTGCCGTTACCGAGATATCCATCTTCAAAAACGTGACGTCTTTGGACGTGGGGCCGGTCACAAGTGGTTAAGTAGGTAAAAAAATAAATAATATTGTACTGGAGATAAAATTGATGTAGCTACATAAACTGTAAAAATGGTGTGAGTAATGCCAAACGGTAGCAAAAGCAGTCATAAAAACATGTAGCTAAGTATGATACTGGTATAAAAATGTGTACAACGATACCACTGCTGAATTCAGATGAGGAGTGGTTAACATCAGTCCGTCGGCATGTAGATGTCCCATGAAGAGAACTCCCAGTGGATGGTTGTAGAATCCCAGGTTGATAGAGGGAAGTGTAACAGCCCTTGCGTGTGGCATATAATAAGGTCCCGTCGGCATGCAGATATGAAGGCACAGCAAAGGAGCCCTTCAGATGGACACAGCAAGCCCCGCCGGTGTCCGTGACGTTACCGAATCTCTGACGGAACTCCCTGTAGGCCCAGAAGCCGACAGAGAGGTGAGTACCAATCAAAAGAATTTTAATCGATCAAAAAGATTTTGATCGATCAAAAAAATTTAAGATTAATCGATTCATTAAAAGTTAATTTGCACAGCCCTAATTTTTTTCACACGAATAGAGCTTTCATTTGGTGGTATTTATTTGATGCTGGGTTTTTATTTTTTGCTAAAACAAAAAAGGACAGACATTTTTGAAAAAAACAAAAACGGTTTCATCGTTTGTTATAACATTTTGAAAACAGGTAATTTTTCTCCTTCACTGATATGCACTGATGGGCACCAATAAGGCAGCACTGACAGATGACATTGATAGTCAGCATTGATCCGTGGCACTGATGGGCATTGGTAGGCACTGATAGCCGGCACAGTGGGCACTGGCAGCTGACACTGGTGGGCACATATGCAGCCGCAGCTTTCTGTGTGAGGGCCCGATGTCCTGACAGAAGCCGGTGATCGGCTTTTTTTTGCCCCTTCACGCTGAGCCAGAAGCTTCTCTCAGGAGAAGATCGCCTAAGTAGCCCACAATGGCAATGCCTCGCTGTCTCAGCAAAGCTAGAATCGGTGCGAGCACCTTGGTGATAAATCTTGGTGCTGTCGCTAGGCCAAAGGGAAGGGCCACAAACTGATAATGGTCTTTCCCCATCGCAAAGAGCAGAAACCACTGGTGACCTGCGCAAATTGGGACATGCAAGTATGCGTCCTTAGATGTCCACGGACACCAGAAAGTCCCCCGGATGGAGTGCAGCCACCACCAAGTGAATGGATTCCATGCGGAATTTCCGTACTCTCACAAAAGCATTTAGGGCTTTGAGGTCCAAGATTGGACGGACCCCGTCCTCCTTCGGGACCACAAACAGAGTCGAATAAAATCCCTGAAAACTCTTGTCCTGCGGAATGGGTAAAATTACCCCGCAACCTAGCAAGTCCGGTACTGCCACCAATAGGGCAGACTGACAAACGAACGAAGAGGGAGACTTGAGGGAAAGAATCTGTTCGGTGGACAGGAAAGAAACTATCTTGTACCCCGAAGAGAACAGCTTGCAGACTCACTGGTCCGAGAGCAAGGAGGTCCACCAAGCTGTGAACCTGCTAAGGCGTCCCCCCACCCATGAGTCGAGCGGGGCAAAACTTCATACGGTGGCGGGTTTGGATGCCAGTTTGTTCGGCTTAGGCACCCAGGGACGTTCCTGTCCCACAGCTGAGCATTTGTCGGCCTGGAAGGGCTACCCGCGGGCCCTGACTGACGAAAATACCGCTTCTGTGCGGGAAATGAAGGACCCGGCTTACAGCGTGGCTCCTTCCCCTTGATGGACTGAGGGAGGAGAGTGCTCTTACCTCCAGTGACATCCTTAATAATGTCATCCAGCAAGGTGCCAAAATGTTTCCCACCTTTGAAGGGTAAATCTGCCAGGGCTTTTTTGGATGCTTGGTCAGCAGACCAGCATTTCAGCCAAATCAGGCGGTGCAAAACCACCGCCAAAACAGAGGCTCTGGATATCAAGGGGGCTGCATCCAGTGTAGCATCACAGACATAAACAAGGCCCTAGACCAACTGGTTGGCCAGTCTAATAAATTCGGGAGGGAGCTGGTGCTCCTCCACAGTCTGGTGCAAAACCTTGCCCATTCAGTGAGTGTCCGAGACACCAAGGTTGCAGCCACAATAGGCTGCAATTCAGACCCCAGCATGGTAAATAAACATGAAGCAGGTCAGCGCCTCGGACCTCCTATCAGTATGGTCTTTGAAAGCAGGGGTCCCTTCTATATGGAGAGTGGTTATCTTATTTTACCGGGCAACCGGAGGGTCAACTACCGGAGGAGAAGCCCATTTTTTCAAAAGGCTGTCCTCAAAAGGATAACGTACCGCCAGGCGCTGAGGAACCACAAAGAACTTCTGTGGCTTTTCCCATTTCTTATCAATGAACTTGAACAAAAACCTTCACAGAGCGGTCTGACTTGTGGGACCCAAAAAAGACTGAACCTTCACTGGATGCCTCAGCTGCACCATCCAGCTTAAGGGAGTCCCTCACAGCACTGACAAGTGCACTAACAAGTGCCATGTCCTGTACTGACCCAAGCGAGGAGATGGCGGGGGAAGGGGGCGCTTTGTACCCCCCTTGCGTCTGCATGCCGCTTCCACCCTGGCAACAAATGTTTCCAGGACTACCCACAAAGTGTCTATAGGAACCGCAGCTGCCACCTCTGGCTTGTTTGGGGAAGAAGGACTCCATTACATAGACAGCTCTCAGGGACCTATTCAAGACCTAAAAGCCTCCTTGCTCCTTGCTGCACTGACCGGTGGGTTACCCAGGGGACTCACCAACCCAGTAAGAGACTGCTCAGCGGCACTGCCCGCCCTCTGTACACAGCGTGTGTTGTGAGGCAAAAGCTGTGAGGAAAAGACTGAGGAACAGAACTGTGAGGAGAATTGTCCTGCGTGCTGTTCAGAAGCCAGCACTAGAGGCCAAAACCCCACACAAAATGGCCACCAGACGCCTCAGAGATAAGTGCACGACCACAATAAAACGGCCGACCGCAACAACAAGCTGCGCCATAGCGCGACCACGACAAAATAGCCACCAATGGCAAATTCCATTGTAAACAGCAGGCTGCAAAAAAAAGTGGCAGCGGCGAAACGCCGCAATGTGGATGAGAAGGCCGAATGGGGCTTCCTTGAGACAAAGCACACCCCACAGATAAAAATGGGCCCAGACACCCTACAGTGCCCCGGTGGGAAATGGAGCCCCCCCCACAGATCCACCCTGGTAGCAGCGGTAAAGAAGCAGAGGGAAATGTGACAGAACAGGGAAAGGGAGGATAGGAGAACCACCTAACCCCAGCAATGTCCAGCCGTTACGACCCATCAAGGCAGGAAGGACTGTACTTACCCGTCCATGCGAGGACCCGCTGGCGCATTCCTGACAGGCATATAACCATGTGCGAGTAGCTGTCGGCCCGGTCCACTGTGAGGGAGGCAACACAACAGCTCAGTCATGTGTGGACCCTGGAGCAACAAGCTCACCGGCAGACTCAACCCTTAGCTACAGAGTGTTCACGCTCGCTGGCCGGACTGAGGAGACTACAAGGATCTATATATCCAGCCTGTCACCCAGTCGGCAGTTGATAGAAGAATCTCAAATAAAATAAAAAACAAAATAAAATGAACAATTTCTTCAGGGTGCTGGGCCCACGTCCTCCTCTGCTAGGCAGAAAAAAAACTGAGGCTGCATGCTGCAGGGAGGAGGGTTATGTATGGAGGGACCGCTCCCTGGCTGTTTAACTCTATTAAAGTAACATGTATTTAAATATCTGTTCTGCTTAGTCCTCTCCTATGAACAGGAACATAACCCATATGTCAAGACTTGTGAAGGCCGTCCATGGACGATAAGAGAAAGATACTTTGGGCCAGATTCAGGTACACGTACATTTGCGCAGCGTATCCGAGATACGCTACGCAGCCGTATTTTACCAGGCTCTAGAATGAATTCTGGTAGATTTTTGCCCATACGATACGGCGGCGTAGTCTATTTCTCGCCGCGTAATCGAAATACGCAATTAGGGGGCGTGAAGCATTTAAATTAGGCGCGTCCCCGCGGCGATCGAACTGCGCATGCTCCGTTCAGAAATTTCCCGCCGTGCATTGGGCGAAATATCGTCGTTACGTCATTTTTTTTTTTGAGTAGCGTCGTTTACGGACATTCCTATTCCCGGACGACTTACGTAAAAAATAATAAAAGACGTCGGAAAACGTTGCAAGTCGACGCGGGAACGACGGCCATACTTAACATGGGCTGTCTAATATTAGACCAGCTAAAAGCTGGTATAACATTACGCAGCGAAAAGATGACTAAAGATGCCGAAAGAGATTGCGATTGAAGATCGTAATTTCGGGGATCGACGGCAAAAGCTCATTTGCATACCCCGACGCGGAAAACGACGGGAAGTCCACCCAGCGGCCGCAATTTTATTGCAGCGTAGACCTGAAGGCGTACGAACACGTAAGCCAGTCGGATTGAATCGCAAAGCTGTCTTTTCATGGTTTGAGGATTCAAACTAGTGAAAAACGCGCGTAATTAGAAAGTACTCCGGTCTAACACCAGTTAGACAGGAGTTACGGCTCTGTGAATCTGGCCCTTTGTTTCCATTTATTCACGTGTTGTATTAAAACTTGGCAGGCTGCCTGGATTTAGTTTTTCCAGCTGTGAGAACTCTCTGCACTTGTTAGAAACATGGTGACATGCTGTTTTGAAGATCTGGAAGGAAAAAAGATTGCGATTTTGATTATTCACGACTTATCGTGCAGCTCTACTTTAAAGTGAAACTTTATTTATTTTTTAATTGTAGAAGAGACATGCTATGGCTTTTCTGCATTAAAGTTACTTACCTGCCTGTCCGCGCTATACATTGAGCTGCACACACGTAGCTAAAGATTGCTGAATTTCTGCACAAGCACAGGAGTAATGTTATCTTAGCCCAGCCAATGGAAATGGCTGTCAGGGAGCACCTTGGGGTTCACAATGATGGATAACAGTGCTATTACCCGTTAAATACTTTTTCCAGGAATCTTACAGGCCGGCTTACAGAGACATAGGCTCCTCCCACCTAGCACAGGAAACACATGATCCACATCATAAAAGCACTACACATGTATTAGCTCTTCAGTATTAACAAATAACCGAAGGCTTCAGAATAGGTATCATTAAACCCTCATTAGCGTAGCTTTATCCTTACTATGTTTTACATTGCTAATCACCAACAAAGAAGAGAGGGAACTGATGATGTCCTGGAAAAAGTAGTTAACAGGTAATAACACTGTTTTTCCAAGTCATCTTCCAGGTCGGCTTACAGAGAGGACAAAAAAGGGATTTTTAAATACAGCTTACCTGTAAAATCCTTTTCTTGGAGTACATCACGGGACACAGAGCGGCATATTCATTACTATGTGGGTTATATGGAGTACCTTCAGGTGTGGACACTGGCAATCTTCAAACAGGAAGTCCCCTCCCTATATAACCCCCTCCCCTAGAGGGAGTCCCTCAGTTTTGTAGCAAGCAGTATGCCTCCCAAAATGGTCACCCAAAAGAGGGGTGGGAGCTCTGTGTCCCGTGATGTACTCCAAGAAAAGGATTTTACAGGTAAGCTGTATTTAAAAATCCCTTTTTCTTTCTCGTACATCACGGGACACAGAGCGGCATATTCATTACTATGTGGGATGTCCGAAAGCAATGCTTTAATGAGGGGAGGGAGACATCTTCCAAAGAAGGATTCAATTTTAGAGCTAAACTCAAATCATAATAATATTTCCAAATTAGTCAAGAAAGAAGAACCTTTTTCTTTTTTTTTTTTTTTTTTTTATATAACCAAGGGTGTTTCTGATCCCGAGGATTTCAAACTGCAGCCTGTAGTACTGCCTGACCAAAGGCAGTATCCGCATTTCTTCTCACGTCTAGTTGATAAAACCTTGTAAACGTGTGGACTGATGACCACGTTGCCGCCTTGCATATCTGAGCCATAGAGATCTGATGGTGTGCTGCCCAAGAGGCGCCCATGGCCCTGGTAGAATGGGCCTTTACCGACAACGGAGGGGGCAACCTCTTCAATCCGTAGGCTTGAATGATTAATTGTCTAATCCATCTCGAGATGGTGGATTTTGCAGCTGCCTGCCCCTTCTTGGGGCCATCTGGTAGAACGAATAACACCTCTGTTTTCCGGATCTTTTCCGTAGCATTAAGATAGGCCTTCATGGCCCGGACAATATCCAAGGTATGCAGCAACCCCTCCTTTCTAGATGTAGGTTTTGGAAAGAAGGATGGAAGTACCAAATCCTGGTTTAAGTGAAATTTGGATATAACCTTTGGTAGAAAGGAAGGATGGGGCCGGAGAACTGCCCTGTCCTTATGCAGAACAAGATATGGTTCCTTACACGATAAGGCTGCTAATTCTGACACTCTCCTGGCCGAAACTATGGCGACCAAGAAAACCAATTTTCTTGTCAGTAAGAGTAAAGGAATCTCAGCCAAAGGCTCAAAAGGCTGTTTCTGTAGAGTGGACAGGACAAGATTTAGGTCCCAAGGACAAACTGGTGACTTGACAGGAGGATTAATACGCAAGACCCCCTGTAAGAAGGTCTTTACCAGCGAGTGGGTGGCCAGCGGCCTCTGAAACCACACTGACAGAGCTGAGATCTGTCCTTTGATTGTGCTTAGTGCCAGGCCTTTATCCACTCCTAGCTGGAGAAAACTTAACACCCTATCAATAGTATATTTGCTGCAATTCCATCTTTTGGATTCACACCAGCCTATATAGTTCCTCCACACCCTGTAATAAATTACCCTGGAGACCGGCTTTCTAGCCTTAATCAGGGTAGGGATTACCTGCCTAGACAGACCCCTACCCCTGAGAATCAGGGATTCAGCCTCCAGGCCGTCAAATTTAGACGCTGTAATGTAGGGTGGAGGATCGGGCCTTGTGAGAGTAGGTCTGGTTGTAGAGGAAGAGTCCAAGGGTCTCCCACTGCCATATTCAGGACTAGTGAGTACCAAGCCCTCCGGGGCCAAGCTGGAGCTATTAGAATGACTGGCTTGTGCTCCACTCTGATCTTGCGCAACAGGCGGGGGAGTAACTGTAGTGGAGGGAATGCATATAGAAGTTTGAATTGATGCCAAGGGCAAACCAACGCATCGGTTCCGCAGGCCATAGGATCCCTCGCTCGCGACACGAACCTGTCTAGTTTCTTGTTGAACCTGGATGCCATTATATCTACGTCTGGCGTTCCCCACCTCTGGCAGATTGTCTGAAAGACCTGGGGATGCAGAGACCACTCCCCTGGCAACAGACTCTGGCGACTTAAGAAGTCTGCCTGCAGGTTGTCCACTCCGGGAATGAATATCGCTGAAATGCAGGGTACATGAACCTCTGCCCATTGAAAAATCAAGTTCACTTCCCTTTGAGCGGCCTGGCTCCTGGTTCCCCCTTGGTGGTTTATGTATGCCACCGCCGTGGCATTGTCTGACTGGATTCTCACCGGGAACCCCTTTAATCTGGAGGTCCACGCCAACAGGGCTAGGGGAGCAGCTCTGATTTCCAAGATATTGATGGGGAGCTGCCTCTCTGCTTTCACCCAAGTTCCCTGGCGGGAGAACCCTTCGAAGACCGCCCCCCAGCCTGCCAGGCTGGCGTCCGTGGTAACTACCTTCCAGACAACAAGGCTGAAGGATCTTCCCTTTAGAAGATTCTGAGGGTTCAACCACCAGGCCAGGCTCTGTCGGACCCTTGATGATAGCGTCAAAGGGGACTCTAAGGCATGTGCCCTCTTGCCCCAGGCTGCTAGAATGGCTGCCTGTAGGACGCGAGTGTGGATCTGAGCGTATGGTACTGCCTCGAATGTGGCCACTAGCTTGCCTAGTAATCGCATACACAGGCGAATAGTTGGTCTTTTCTTGTTTATAACCAACTGAACCAACCCCTTGATCGCCTTGATCTTTACAAGGGGCAGGAACACCTTTTGATGTTCTGTGTCTAACCTCATGCCGAGGTATTCCAACTGCTTTGTAGGCTGGAATGCTGACTTTCCCTGGTTTAGGACCCAGCCGAATTCTTCGAGGTACCGAACCGTGAGTTTTAATGCCTTTTGCAGACCCGTCCGTGAGTGATCTATGATTAAAAGGTCGTCCAAGTATGCTAGGACTGTGACTCCTTGGATCCTTAAATTGGCCAGAACTGGGGCTAGGATCTTCGTGAATACCCGGGGGGCCGTGAAGGTAAGCATCTTTTATGTCTATGGAGGCCAGAAAATCGTCTTTCTGAAGCGCGGCGGCTGCTGACCGGATGGATTCCATCCGGAAGGACCGCACCCTTAGATAAGCGTTTAACCTCTTTAGGTCCAAGATTGGCCTGACATCGCCGTTGGGCTTTGGTATGACAAAGAGATTGGAATAGAAACCTAGGCCTTGCTCTTGGGCTGGCACTTCTATAATTACGTCCTGGCAAAGCAGGTGATCCAAAGCTGCCAGCATTGAGGCCTTCCTTGCTGGATCCCTGGGTAGCCTTGATTCTTGAAAATGAGGCGGAGGATATCTTAGAAACTCCAATCTGTAACCTGTGGTTACAGATGCCCGGGCCCAATTGTCGGGGATCTTGGCTTCCCAAACTTCTGAGAAGAGACGAAGCCTTCCCCCCACCCGTGAGAGTGGGGGCGCCCCTTCATAAGGCAGACTTAGGGGCTGCCTTTGACGGCTTGCGATACCACGGCTTCTTACCCCCAGGGGTCTGTCCCTGCGATCTACTGTTAACGTTGGATCGTGCAGGCGGCCGTCGATACTGCCTGGAATTAGAGGGCCCCGAGACAGGAAAAAGCTGCCTTTTAAATGTAGGAGCCCGGAATGTCTTTTTGACTGGTAAAAGGGTACTCTTGTTATTTGAAATAGTCTGAATATATTTATCCAGATCTTCTCCGAAGAGTCGTCCTCCATGGAAGGGAAATCCTGCCAGAAGCTTTTTGCATGGGGGTTCTGCCGCCCAGTTCTTCAACCATAAGAGCCTTCTCATGTGTACCAAACATAGTGATAAACGAGAAGCCTGCTGGATGGAATCTTTTATAGCATCTACCGCGAAACACAGAGCTCTGGGAATGTCAGCAAACTCTTCTGCTTGTTGGGTAGGCATGTCCTTTAACATCTCTTTTGTCTGGTCTTTTAATGCCTGACAAACTCCAATTGCAGCTACCGCTGGCTGCACCACTGCTCCTGCCGTAGCAAAGGATGCTTTTAAAAGTGTCTCTAATCTTTTATCAACTGGATCTTTAAACATATGTATGTTTTCCACCGGGCAAGTTAGTGATTTATTCACACATGAGATGGCTGCATCCACTACTGGGAGCCTCCACTTCTTGGAGAATTTTTCCTCCAAGGGATAAATGACCGCAAATCTTTTCGGTGGCAGAAAAACCCTGTCCGGCCGTACCCAATCCCGAAAGATCAATTCCTCCAAGAGAGGATGGACCGGAAAAACTGCGTTGCTTAACGGGGCTTTCAAAGAGCCCAGAGAGGATACCGGAGGAACCAGAAGTTCTGGCAATGGCAAACTAAATGCCGAGCGGACCATGTCCGTCAAAGACTGTACCCACAGTCTCTCTGTCTGGGAGTCTGAAAATGGTTCCTCAGAGGTAGACCCCTCCATCCCTGAACCCTCTTGGTTCAGGTCCAGTTGATCCTCCTGTGATTCTAATTCCTCCGGAGAGAGAATCTCAGCATCTGAGGATACACCCCCTGGTGATGGGGATCTAACCCGTTTCTTACCAGGAATAGCTCTGGCGATCAATGCCGCTATTCTCTCTTCTAGCCCCCCTAGGGATATGGCTAGCATCTCCTCTGTGATAAACACAGGGCTGGGCTGATCTGGGCCAGCCTCCGCACCAGATCCCCCTAATGGCTCATCCAAGGCGCTTCTTAAATTAATAAGCTGCGGGGAAAGTATCGGCATATCAGAATCAGAAAGGGACCCCTTTTGTTTTTTTGGTCTTTTTTGTCCCCTTTGACCCCGAACCCTTGGAAGCCATAATACAAAATCGAGGGACTCCGCCCACACAACAGACTGTAGTGGCCAGGAGTACAAATTTCAGAGTTTAGGGGAGAATAGATCACTAGTGTCCCCAAAAACTGATGGGCCCGTATGTTGGTCTTTTTTTTTTTTTTTTTTTTTAAATAATTATATATTATATATTATATATTTGACAACATACAATGACCCTAATTTAAGTTTGCCAGCCTCCAACCTGCTGCAAAATAAGGGGGATTTCTTGGCTTAACAATAAAGGCATTGGAACAAAGTCCACATGTACTACCCCTTTTCCGCCACCGGGAGTCACTGTTCTGCCGCTCTGCGTCCTCTCCTTGAAAAAATCAGCCTCAGACTGAGCCCTGACAAGGCCTGCTGTCTATAACAGCACAAAGGCGCGCCCCTGTATGACGCCGCAGGCCCGCCCCCCCCCGCCCTCCTGTCTGGACGGCGCGAAAAACGTCAATAAGACATGCGCGCGCACGCGCGCGCGCGTATGCCGGATACAGGAGGAACATGGAGGAGCCGCGCTGCTGGAGATCCAGGCACGCAGAAACAGGCGGCAGATTCAAACCCCCGGCCAGGTAGGACTCTCTCAAGGCCCCTAGGGATCCTTACTAGCCCTAGGAAGAAACAGCAGGTTAGCTAGCAACACATATTTAGACAGGGGGGCCTAGTGATGGGGGGAGAAAGGGTGTCATCCTGTCTCTTTTTAGACATAGTGATCACGGTTGCCCATGCAGAGCATACTTAGGCTATCCCCCCTTTTAGGTTACCCCGGGGAGCCTGCTGTCGAACCAAGTCCCGCAGGCTCCCCCTTACCTGCTCCATGCTGCAGGATGTTTGACCAGCAAACTGATCCAATCTTCTCCCATCTCCGTGGGTAGCGTAGTAGACCTTCAGGCCCTGGGGTCCTATGAAGGTACCCACTGTCCTGGACCTATATAGCACCCTGGCAAAACAGGAACTTTATGGTTTTTTGCAAACTCCAAGCCCTGGGCCCAGGGTCCAGCCCTCCAAAGAGGAGCATTATAGGCAAAACCCCACGGTTTGGGGCCCGGGTACTGTCCACTTTGGCACTGAGGCTCCTTGGACAGATCCGGTAGCCCGCCCCTAATCCCAAGGATGTGGAGCAAAGCTATTCCGTGACCAACACCTAAGACACTGGCGAAAAAACTGAGGGACTCCCTCTAGGGGAGGGGGTTATATAGGGAGGGGACTTCCTGTTTGAAGATTGCCAGTGTCCACACCTGAAGGTACTCCATATAACCCACATAGTAATGAATATGCCGCTCTGTGTCCCGTGATGTACGAGAAAGAAATAGGACTACATCCACAGCCTTCGGCACTTTCCTGCCGAAAGACTGGTCTTGGCTGGCCAGCAGATCCAATCTGTAATGCATTACGAAAGTCTGGAACCTGGACCAGGTTGCGGCCTTGCAAATCTGGAGGAGAGACGCTCCTGTGCTTCATCCACCTTGCAATGGTATTTTTAGATGCCCTTTTACGCTTGTAATTTTACCTGCAAATAACACAAACAAGCTGGTGGCACGTTGCCATTCCTTGGTGCGCTCTATGCAAGCGTCCAAGCATCTCCTGACATCTATCTTATTAAATCCTGCCTCCTTGTCGTTTTTAGGATTTCCGCAAAATGATTGTATTACGATCTCTTCCGACCAATGGAAGTTAGATGGTACTTTGGGGAGAAATGCCGGGTCCAGCAAGAGGATAATTTTGTCTTGCAAAATGATGCAGAAGGGCTCAATCACTGAAAGCGTCTATCTCGCCAACCCCAAGAGCTTTATGGGCAGTTCATCTATTGGCTCAAACAGTGTCTTACAAAGACTTTGCAACACAGTGGATAAGTCCCAGGTAGGAAACCTCCTTGACTTGGGGACCCGCTTATGGCTGATGGATGCCAGAAACCTCTTGACCAGTGGCTCTTCTGACAGTCTTTTATTTAAAAAGTTAAACAGAGCCGATACCTGCACCTTAAGGGTACTGACTGCAAGACTTAAATCTGCTCCTGCTTGGAGGAAATCTAGACTCGCCGGATCATGGCTCCTGACACTCTGTTATTGAGCATGTGCCAGGCCCCAATTTTAGTTCCCAGTGTCTGGTTGTACCAAGATGGCAGCCGGACTTCCTGCCATAAGAAGTTACCTCATCACTCTGCGCCCCCAGTAAGGTACACATACTGGGGATAGAGAAGCCCTGTAACACGTGGGTCTCTGTAAGCGGCAGAAAAAAACAAAAGGCACCCGGACCATGCGGCAGCCTGCGCCTCCACTAGAACACCCTGCTGTGCCATTCCGGTTGGACCCACTGGATCACCTCCTCCACTCCTCACAGGTAACCTCACTGAGGATACAACTATCAATCGGGAGAGGGGGGTCCCTTACATTCACCCCAGACCACTCTTTCAGGTCTCTCGTGGCTTAAACTGACTCATACCCCAGGAATATTACCCCTGTTGCACTGGGTATGGATGTTGGGAGGCCCCTGACATCCAACTTGCTTTACATCCAAGTCCCCCAATTTACATCACAGCCCTCTTTACATAAATATCCTCACCCCCCATTCCTTGCACCTCAGTACCCCAGTCCTTTAAAACCTCCTTTATTCTATCCCAGTCCCAATTACAGACCCTCCTCCCTTTAGACCAATCTCCTCCGCAGCCAACCCTTCTCCCTTTAGACCAATCTCCTCCGCAGCCAACCCTCCTCCCTTTAGACCAATCTCCTCCGCAGCCAACCCTCCTCCCTTTAGACCAATCTCCTCCGCAGCCAACCCTCCTCCCTTTAGACCAATCTCCTCCGCAGCCCCCCCTCCTCCCTTTAGACCAAATCTCCTCCGCAGCCCCCCCTCCTCCCTTTAGACCAATCTCCTCCTCCCTTTAGACCAATCTCCTCCGCAGCCCCCCCCCCCTCCTCCCTTTAGACCAATCTCCTCCGCAGCCCCCCCCTCCTCCCTTTAGACCAATCTCCTCCGCAGCCCCCCCTCCTCCCTTTAGACCAAATCTCCTCCGCAGCCCCCCCTCCTCCCTTTAGACCAATCTCCTCCTCCCTTTAGACCAATCTCCTCCGCAGCCCCCCCCTCCTCCCCCCTTTAGACCAATCTCCTCCGCAGCCCCCCCCTCCTCCCTTTAGACCAATCTCCTCCGCAGCCCCCCTCCTCCCTTTAGACCAATCTCCTTCGCAGCCCCCCCTCCTCCCTTTAGACCAATCTCCTTCGCAGCCCCCCCTCCTCCCTTTAGACCAATCTCCTCCGCAGCCCCCCCTCCTCCCTTTAGACCAATCTCCTCCGCAGCCCCCCCTCCTCCCTTTAGACCAATCTCCTCCGCAGCCCCCCCTCCTCCCTTTAGACCAATCTCCTCCGCAGCCCCCCCTCCTCCCTTTAGACCAATCTCCTCCGCAGCCCCCCCTCCTCCCTTTAGACCAATCTCCTCCGCAGCCCCCCCTCCTCCCTTTAGACCAATCTCCTCCGCAGCCCCCCCTCCTCCCTTTAGACCAATCTCCTCCGCAGCCCCCCTCCTCCCTTTAGACCAATCTCCTCCGCAGCCCCCCCTCCTCCCTTTAGACCAATCTCCTCCACAGCCAACCCTCCTCCCTTTAGACCAATCTCCTCCACAGCCAACCCTCCTCCATTTAGACCAATCTCCTCCGCAGAATCCCCTCCCACCCTTTAGACCAATCTCCTCCACAGCCAACCCTCCTCCCTTTAGACCAATCTCCTCCGCAGCCCACCCTCCTCCCTTTAGACCAATCTCCTCCGCAGCCCCCCCTCCTCCCTTTAGACCAATCTCCTCCGCAGCCCCCCCCTCCTCCCTTTAGACCAATCTCCTCCGCAGCCCCCCCTCCTCCCTTTAGACCAATCTCCTCCACAGCCAACCCTCCTCCCTTTAGACCAATCTCCTCCTCCTTACCTCACACAGCAGGTAGAAGTCCGAGCAGAGGGCAGGAGCTGTTCAACTTTCCATTTAACTGACAGGTTTGTTGCTAGGACCGCCCCTAACAATCACAGGCATTTAAACTTGAAAAGTTAGACAGCGCCTGCCATCTGCTCGGACATTCTGTCTTCTACCTGCTAAATGAAAGCGGCGGCGGTGGAAGGAGGAATCACACGGGAGAGGAGGATTCCTGCACATGCACCCCCCCCCCCACTCCCTCTAGCAGTGATACTCTGCAGCCAGCATTAGACCTAGAAGTGAAGGGAGCTCAGTCTGCACTGCAGCGCCGCCATCTAGTATACCTGGGCAGAAGGCGGGCAGGCACAGTGTTCTTGGAAGCAGCAGCACTTTTCACCATTGTTTTTGATTTCTTTGGCAGTACATCCAGCAGCACAGCTTAACCACTTCGGGTCCGTGCTATTGACAGAACACGTCAACAGCGCGGACCTGAGGCGCCGGGGGGTCACGTCTTTGGACGTGATTTACTTGTAATTCCCCGCGCGCGCCACCCTGTGACGCGCGGCGGGGAAAAACAGTCCCGACGCATCACCGAGGATTCGATGCGTGTACCTGGCGGCCGTGATGTCCGTCAGGTACACGCGATCGTCGGTGACAGAGCAGGGACTTGGAGCTGTGTGTTTAAACACAGAGCTCCACGTCCTGTCAGGGAAAGGAGACAGATGCTGTTTCTCTTGTACATAGGAAGACAGCATCGGTCACCTCCCCCAGTCACCCCCCTCCCCCCACACAGTTAGAACACACCCAGGCAATACATTCAACCCCTTCCTCACCCCCTAGTGTTAACCCCTTCAATGCCAGTCACATTTATACAGTAATTAGTGCATATTTATAGCACTGGTCGCTGTATAAATGTGAATGGTGCCAAAAATGTGTCAAAAGTGTCCGATGTGTCCGCCGCAATATCGCAGTCCCAATAAAAATCGCAGATTGCCGCCATTACTAGTAAAAAAAAAATATTAAATAAAAATCATAATTCTGTCCCCTATTTTGTAGGTGATATAACTTTTGCGCAAAGCAGTCACTTATTGTGATTTTTTTTTTTTTACAAAAATACGTAGAAGAATACGTATCGGCCTTAACTGAGAAAAAAAAATATATATTTTTTTTAAAAAATTGGGATATTTATTATAGCAACAAGTAAAAAATATATGTATATTTTTAAATTGTCGCTCTTTTTTTGTTTATAACGCAAAAAATAAAAACCGCACGGGCGATCAAATACCACCAAAAGAAAGCTCTATTTGTGGGGAAAAAAAGGACGCCAATTTTGTTTGGGTGCCACGTCGCACGACCGCGCAATTGTCAGTTAAAGCGACGCAGTGCCAGAAGCTGAAATTTCGCCTGGGCACAAAGGGGGTTTATGTGCCCAGTAAGCAAGTGGTTAAAGTGGTTGTAAACGCACTTTTGAAAAAAAAAATTAAAACAACACATGCAAGACAAAGGCATAATGAGCTAGTATGCATAGCATACTAGCTCATTATGTAATACTCACCATCCGACGACATGTCATTCCAGAGTTATTTCTGGGTATTGCGGGACCGGCGCCGCATGCGCACAGGAGCCACCAGTCACGGCATGACCTCCTTTAGAAACGGCACGATCGCCGTTTCTAAAGTGCGCATGCGCCGTAGACAATCGGAGCACGACTCTATTGTAAATATCTCCTAAACCGTGTAGGTTTAGGAGATATTTCCAGCACCTACAGGCAAGCCTTAATCTAGGCTTACCTGTAAGTATAAGTGGTTGTACAGTTAACATTGACACCCACTTTGAAAACTGCAGTGTGCTTTGAACATGGTGCAGGAAACCCAACCTTTTCTAGTGTGAGCCTTATGCCCCGCATACACGGTTTTCTGGCAGGAAAAAGTCCATCGGCAATTCCGACAGGAAAAAAAAAGAGCCAGTTCTCATTTTTTTTGCTGGACTTTTTTGGCAGTTTTCTGTCAGAAAAACTCTGATGGAGCATACACATGGTCGGGATTCCCGGCCAAAAGCTCTCATCTGAGTTTTTCCCACGGGAAAACCGGTCGTGTGTACGAGGCATTACTGTGTTGTTTCTTGCTGTCTGCATCCTGCCAGGAAGAGCTCTCTTCACTTCCTGTTTTTTAAGTGAAACAGGAAGTGAGTGGAAATCTCCCTAAAGTGAGGGGAATTCCTCTGTATACATTGGCAGAGCTTTTACCTCTCTGGAATATTTCTCCTCACCTCTTCCTCTATAGTGATAAAGTAAAGGGGTGAATGTCTCTTCCCTGCTCTATCCACACATAAAGGTCTGAGTGGAGACCCTCTCCCCAGCAGCCATGCGCTCTTCTACTGCAGTCACAAGTAAGAAGTCCTCAGTGAGCGTTCATACAAGTTCTGCGATGTAGAGTATGACTTTCTACTCCGAGGACAATTCCCAGCGGTTAATCCCAGCTCTACCTCGCCCTATCCCTTCCCAGGCCTCCTCTCTCTTCCGCCTTCCCTTCCCTCCAGGGTGACTCATCCCACTTCCCTGTCGTCCTAGGTAACCAGGCACGCCCATCCAGCTCACAGTGCTCCGCCTTTGCTGCGAAGCCATTGGCTGTCACAGCTGTCTCTCAGCGGCTTGCCCTGGCGGATGGGCGTGTCGGGGCGGGGTTTGGCATGGTTGGTGACTGGGAAGCTGGCTGTGTCAGGGTTTAGGGAGAGGGGAGCTTGGTCATGTACAGCGCCACATAGCGGCCTCGGTTAGCTTTTTCCTGTCCGGCTGTGTGTATAGTGAACACGGCCCGTGTGCCCGCTCCCTCCTCTCATAGTTCTCACAGTACCAGTGACATGAAGGTGACGGTGGACTTTGAGGAGTGTCTGAAAGACTCGCCCCGGTTCAGGTAAAGTCAGGGCTGGTCCTGTATTGTGGGGAGGGGGGATTCTGAAACTGACTGAAAGTAGTCGGCGGTGCCATGGAAGGCTCGGGGCACCCCAGGGTAGCCGGACACTACACGGTGCTGAAGGAGGGCAGCTTTGTATGTGTATGAGGGGGTCAGGGCTCCTCACACTGGGCGGCTGGGAGCAGGAAGTGTAACACTAGGGAAGTACTGATCTGTGGAGGACATCATACTGTACACAAGGCTGACATCATCTACTGACCTGTCCTATACGTGGATCCCACCAACCAATCATACACACTGGGGGCATCCTCATCTACTGACCTGTCCTATACGTGGATCCCACCCACCAATCACATACAGGGGGGCATCATCATCTACTGACCTGTCCTACACACGGATCTCCTCCACCAATCATACACACTGGGGGGCATCATCATCTACTGACCCCTCACCACTTCCTACCTGTCCTACACATGGGTCTCCTCCATGCATCAATCACACACACACTGGGGGCATCATCATCTACTGACCCCTCACCACTTCCTACCTGTCCTACACACAGATCTCATCCACCAATCATACACACTGGGGGGCATCATCATCTACTGACCCCTCACCACTTCCTACCTGTCCTACACATGGGTCTCCTCCATGCATCAATCACACACACACTGGGGGCATCATCATCTACTGACCCCTCACCACTTCCTACCTGTCCTACACACGGATCTCATCCACCAATCATACACACTGGGGGGCATCATCATCTACTGACCCCTCACCACTTCCTACACATGGGTCTCCACCAATCAAACACACTGGGGGGCATCATCATCTACTGACCCCTCACCACTTCCTACACATGGGTCTCCACCAATCAAACACACTGGGGGGCATCATCATCTACTGACCCCTCACCACTTCCTACCTGTCCTACACATGGGTCTCCTCCACCAATCGCACACACTGGGGGGCATCATCATCTACTGACCCCTCACCACTTCCTACCTGTCCTACACATGGGTCTCCTTCACCAATCATACACACTGGGGGGCATCATCATCTACTGACCCCTCACCACTTCCTACCTGTCCTACACACGGATCTCATCCACCAATCATACACACTGGGGGGCATCATCATCTACTGACCCCTCACCACTTCCTACCTGTCCTACACATGGGTCTCCTCCATGCATCAATCACACACACTGGGGGGCATCATCATCTACTGACCCCTCACCACTTCCTACCTGTCCTACACATGGGTCTCCTCCACCAATCATACACACTGGGGGGCATCATCATCTACTGACCCCTCACCACTTCCTACCTGTCCTACACACGGATCTCATCCACCAATCACACACACTGGGGGGCATCATCATCTACTGACCCCTCACCACGTCCTACACACGGATCTCATCCACCAATCACACACACTGGGGGGCATTATCATCTACTGACCCCTCACAACATACCTGTCCTACACACGGATTTCATCCACCGATCATACATACTGGGGGGGGGGGGGGTGTATCGTCATCTACGGACCCCTCACCACATCCTACCTGTCCTACACATGGGTCTCCTCCAGCAATCGCACATACTGGGGGCATCATCAACCACTGACCCCTCACCATATCCTACACATGGATCTCATCCACCAATCATAGGCCCCCAGGTGTGGCAGCGCTCACTGGGTCATGTAGGGGCACTCAGAAGCTGATTGGTTATTAAGCACAGCTGCCTCAGATCTAACTTCAGCTTGTTTTAATTAAGCTTTGACAAAACCTGGAAGCTGATTGGCTACTCTGCAGAGGTGCACACTTGTGCCACTTGTCACGTGACTTTGGACATCAAAGTTAAATGACAAGTCGCAGCCCATTCTTTTCAATGGCACCCAAAATCTGTATAAATCTGTATGACCTGCAGTCGTAGCAATTTTGAAGAAGTGCCTGCACTAATTTGGTGCAACTTTAATCCATAGAATGTAAAGACTGATCACAAATGCACCAAAAGTCACACTAGTTTGAATAGAGCCTTAGGGCTCTTTCACACGGTCGGACCGTTCAGATCCGCCTGCCAGTTTTTTTTAGGCGGACCTGAACGGACGCTCCGTGCACCTCTATGGAGCCATGGATGTCAGCGGTGACATGCCCGTTGACATCCGACCTGCTCCGATCCGTCGTCCTGTCATCCGTCGGCTCAGCGGGGATCAACGGAGCGATCCCCACTGAGCAAACGGAGGTGCACGGGCGGATCATTACTGATCCGCCCCGTGTGAAAGAGCCCTTAGTAAATCTCCCTCTGAGTGATCACTGAGCTTGGTGGGTTGGGTGAGGCTGATTTTACTCATCCAATACTGTGCAAGACAAAATCCAGTATAGTGGTAATGCAACCCATTCATTTTGAAGCTGCCTCTTAATACAGGTTATGACACACTCCAGCATCACAACACACAGATGGTTCTGATTCCATCCAATGTAAACACAAAGTTTTTTTTTTTTTTTTTTTTTTTTTTTTTTACGAAAGGCAAATCCACTTTGCACTAAAAGTGCAAACTACAAATGCAAAGTGCACTTGAAATTGCACTGAAAGTGCACTTGGAAATGCAGTCGCTGTAAATCATAGGGGGAGATCTGAAATGAGGGGAAGCTCTGCTGATTTTATTTTTCAATCATGCAAGCTGAAATGCTGTTTTTTTTTTTTTTTTTTTTACGTCCCCCCTCGGATCTACAGTGACCGCAATTTCAAGTGCATTTTGCACTTGTAGTGCACTTGTGGATTTGCCTTTAGTACATAACCCCCAAAGTGGAAGCAATGTGGTCACAGCGATCTGATACAAGCGCTTCTATGGGGTGCTGTACAACAAGTTCTGAAACCATGGCTCTGGTCATTTCCACGCTTGACCCCCAGTTCTCACTGATGGCCAGTGTTTCCAGCACCAGAAGCTGCACGGGTGACCTGGGGACAACCCACCACTGTCTTTGATCTGATTTAGGCCTGATTCACACCTATGCATTTCTTTGTGCTTTTTGCAGATTTGCACTACAGAACGTCTTCCATAGGAAACCATGTTGCATGGACTGTAGTACAATTCTACAAAATGCAAAAAGCAGTAAAACCGCATAGGTGTGAATCCAGCCTTAGGCCTGGGTGAGCCTATACGTTTCTTGGTGCTTTTTGCAGAAACGCACTGCAGTCCATTTAACATGGTTTCCTATGGGAAACTTTTTTAAAGCGGAGCTCCAGCCACGGTAAACATTTTTTTTAAAGTCAGCAGCTACTAACAGTGTAGCTGCTGACTTTAAATAAAGACACTTACCTGTCCTAGGCGCCCGCGCTGATGGGCCCCCCGATGCCGGTCCCACGATCGCTCCGGGTCCCGCGCCGCCATTCACAATATGGGAAACAGGCAGTGAAGCCGTACGGCTTCACTGCCCGTTTCCTACTGCGCCTCCGCGAGTCTCACGCTGGCTTGTGAATGGGCGCGCTGCTCTCTGAGAACACACACAGTTCCCAGGAAGCAGCGCGCCCATTCACAAGGAGAAGGAGAAGAAGAAAACACACCGCGGATTAGGAAGAGGCAGATTACGGACTTCCGCATAGCAACAGCTATTTCGGGTGAGTATTTTTTTTTTTTTTTTTTTTTCAAACAACATTGTAAAATGTTGTTATACTGGGTGGAGCTCCGCTTTAAATGCAAAACTGTGCATTTTTGGTTTAATAGCCCTCAATGGAGATGCTGCAGAAAAGCATGTAGTGTGTTTTTGATACGTTTTGTGCTTTTTTAATCTGCCCAATAACAAATTGACCAAAAAAAGCTTAAGAAACACATTGAAAAACGTGTGTGAAAAAAATGCACAATACACAGCAAAAAGCACTGCAGAAACAGATCAAAAACAAACTGCATAGGCGTGAACAAGGCCTTAAAGTGGCACCCAGGACCCAAGTGTTTTAGCACCCTTGCAGTGCTTTAATTTGTCTCTTTAGGTGGTTGGCATTGGCATCTTCTGTATTTCCCCCCCCCCCCCCATCGTAGGATTTTTGTAGAATACATGAATGGAGCCCGGTCTGTTGGAATCCCAGGTTTTTATATACATGTATACATACTCTGGAAGATGCATGGAGCCTGCTGTATTTTAGTGCTCTTCTTACTGCAATCCCTGTAGACCTCGATGAACTCGAGGCTTGTTGTGTTTAGGATCATCTTGGCTCTGTGATTGAAGGCAGCGGGATCACATATGTGGATGAAGTGGCATTAAAAGTTCAGTGTGCACAGTCAGAAGTATTTTATTTCTCCGTCCAGCAATGTTTAGAACTGCGTCTTCATTGTTTCAGTGGTTGAAGCACAGCACCATAGGCTTTCTGCATAGTAATAGAGTTCAGGGATCTCCCCAGACCTTCCAGACTAATATAATGCAGTTAGGTGCGATAACATAGTTTAGATTTTAGTCTGGTGTTTACTTTTGGCAATGTAGTATGGATGAGCAAGTTTGGGGTGGAGGAAATTTACTGGCCTGCACAGAGTCCTGTGCTCAAACCTATAGAACAATATTGGGATGAACTATAGGGAAAACTGCGAGCCAGGCCGTCTCGTCCAACATTAGTATATGTGAGGCCAAAGAAACCCTTTACCTCATATCATCCTTCTTTGTACCTGCTGTATACTTCTGCACCTTTTGTGAGTATGCATTTTATTGGTTGCTTTGCATATCAATACATTTTATTTTACCCTGATAATGCACTAGGGCAGTGATGGCGAACCTTTTTGAACCCAAGTTCCCCGAACCGCGACGCAAAACCAACTTATTTCTTTCAAAGTGCCAACACAGAATTAAACCTACCAATGGCTCTGTACAGATGATGAGACTGATCATCCCTCTGAATAAGCCCTAAGGGACCAAAAACGTACGTTCCGCTCAGAATGCTAGGATCAGGAGTCCGTTCCGCTCAGAATGCTAGGATCAGGAGTCGGTTACGCTCAGAATGCTAGGATCAGGAGTGCGTTACGCTCAGAATGCTAGGATCAGGAGTGCGTTACGCTCAGAATGCTAGGATCAGGGGTGCGTTACGCTCAGAATGCTAGGATCAGGAGTGCGTTATGCTCAGAATGCTAGGATCAGGAGTGCGTTATGCTCAGAATGCTAGGATCAGGAGTGCGTTATGCTCAGAATGCTAGGATCAGGGGTGCGTTACGCTCAGAATGCTAGGATCAGGGGTGCTTTACGCTCAGAATGCTAGGATCATAGACACACTCCTAAGGCTCCGTTTACACCTAAACCAGCCTCGGATCGCACAGGAACACTCTGTTTCAGGGACAGATCAGGGCCAAATCCCTGCCTAAAATTCGGCCCTGAAACAGGCCAAGGACGCACAGCGTTTTTGTGCAGTTCGCTCCACAGCTGCCCCAGAGATATGTGAACCGACTCCATAGAGAGCGGGGCCACATTCTCCTGCTATGCAAATTGGAAACCCACATCCAATTCGTATAGGTGTGAACCCAGCCTTAAAGGGGTTGTAAAGGTTCGTCTTTTATTTTCTAAATAGGTTCCTTTAAGCTAGTGCATTGTGGGTTCACTTTTTCCTTCAATTTCTCTTCTAAATGTTTTTTCCTTTGTTTGAATTTCTCACTTCCTGTTTCTCCTCAGTAAGCTTTCCACCATCATCCGAGCGGTGGTTAGTCAGTCAGAACAGCTTACAAAACAGCTTACTGAGGAGTACCAGGAAGTGAGAAATTCAGACAAAGAAAACAAAGAAAAAATAACATTTAGAAGGGAAATGGAAGGAAAAGGTAAGTGAACCAACAATGCACTAGCTTAAAGGAACCTATTTAGAAAATAAAAAACTAACCTTTACAACCCCTGTGGACAGCCTTCCCTGAGGAGTTGAAGCTGTTATAGCTGCAAAGGGTGTGCCAACTTGATATTGAACCCTATGGACTAAGACTGGGATTCCATGAGAGTTCATGTGTGTGTAAAGGCAGGCGTCCCAATACTTTTGGTTATATAGTGCATCTATGGCTGGCTTTAAACTTGCTGTTCCCTCTTGCTGTGTGTTGTGGGATTTGTAAACAAGTATTGTTTTTGTACTTTGTTTTCCAAGTGGAAATTGCATTAAAGCATTCAACTCTTCTTATCTAATTGTATCTATTTCCCTTTATCAGAGAGTCAGGTCATTGTTTAAAAAAATGAACAAAATTAAGTTTGTTTATTTATCGGGATTGTTCACCCATGTGAGTGAATTAGGGCTATGCATGTTGTCATCAGATCACTAGCACATTATTATTGTATTGTTCTCTTTCTCTTTCAATCTTGCTTTCATCCCCACATGGCTAGAGATTCCCCATGGAGGAAATAACTGAAGCTATGCTATGTCTGACAACTAATAAAGGAAGGAAATAAGTCTTTGTGTATATACACCTATAAGGCTACACACAGGTCATCTTAACATAGAGCTAAAAAGGCCATGACAGATGTGTTTATGACGTTTTCTGAAGTGTGTCCATTTTTCTTTTTTGTCCTAGATTTTTTGTCTTTCGTTGTGTTTCCATAAACGTCCATTGGTTAAAATGTACGAACACCTGCACCTTTGACATGAAATAAGGCTAGACTCATTTTAAAAGAAGTTTTGGAATTGGGTAAAATATATATATATATATTCGCCTAGATGGCTGCAGCACCAATCCCGACTACATCTGTCCCCCACCACCTCTAAGACCGAGAACTGAGCGATCAAACACTGCTAATTGCTCGGCTCTCAGTCCTCAGCTTGCAGAGAGCTCGGAATCTCGATTCACCATATCACACCCCCCCCCCCCCCCCCCCCACGATCTCCAGGCTGGATGACCCATGATTTTTGGATGCGGCCATAGGAAAGTCCCCATCTTCGGCCTAGCTCCGGAGCGGCGGCCATCTTGGTACACCCGGCGACGGCTGTCTCGTCAGGAAGTGACGTTTCATCGCCGCCATCTTGCTCCACCCCACCCTCCTGCACAGTAATGTTCGTGAGAAGGGGGCAAGCGGACATCTTGTTGCACCCAACAGAGTTTTAAATTTCACAGTTATTTTCAACACAAAACTGAGCTTATGTGCTTAAAGCGGATGTCCGCTCAAAAAAAAATATTAAAAGCCAGCAGCTACAAATACTACAGCTGCTGACTTTTAATATTAGGACAATTACCTGTCCTGGAGTCCAGCGGCGTCCGCAGCAGAGGACGAGCGATCGCTTGTCACCCTGCTGCTCCCTTCTCCATCCACGGTGAGGGAACCAGGAAGTGAAGCGCTGCGGCTTCACTGCCTGGTTCCCTACGGCGCATGCGTGAGTCATGCTGCGCCCGCAGATTGGCTCCCGCTGTGTGCTGGGAGCCGAGTGTTCCCAGCACACAACGGGGGGGGGGGGGGGGGGGCGACGGGATGTCAGAAAAAAACTGTCTTTTGCCCGAGACGTGTGGCCCGGAAGTGGGTGCCCCCCTGAAAGGTGTCAAATGTAACCCCCGGAGGGGGGGAGGGTTCCTATCAGCGGGACTTCACTTTACTTTCCGCTTTAAGTACAGTATATGTAAATCTGACAGACTGTTTACATATACTGTATTTAAAAACATAAGCTCCGTTTTGTGTTGAAAATAACTTTAAATACATTTTTGAGAATCGTGATCTTCATTGTATGCAAAAGTATCGCGATTCTCATTTTCCCAGAATCGTGCAGTTCTAACTGTGAATCACCTTTTTTCTTCTCTGCCCCTTCAGTGCTCACTTGGAGTGCTGGGGACGGGTCAGATGAGGCTGGCTCAGGCTCTTGGCAGATTTACTGCAAACGCTAATTTTGGCAGCATAATTATTATTGTGGAATGTATGTTCCTTGCTAAAAAAAAAGTGTGTGTGTGTGTGATATATATATATATATATATATATATATATATATATATTTTTCGGCATGGGGGAAAAAAAAGACGTTTTTCAGCATGTCCAAAAAACGAAGTTTTTCCATTTTTTGACAACCCGAATTTTTTTTTTGAAAACGACGTGAAAAAATGCAGCATGTTCGACTTTTTTGTCGTTTTTCAGAACATGTAAAAACAATGTGAAGCCCACACACACACGGTCATTTTAAATTATGTTTTTAAAGGGGTGTTCCAGCCAAATTTGATGTTTATTAAAAGTCAGCAGCTACAAAAAGTGAAGCTGCTGACTTTCAATAAACACTCACTTACCTGCTCCTGCAACGCGCCGACCGGGGCTCCGCTCCTTTCCCCCCCCCCTCCTGCCAGCGTCTTCATTTGTACTGTGGGCACCCGCCGTGACAGCCTTCGGGTTCACGGCCGGGCACCCACTGCGCATGCACGAGCCGCACTGCGCATGCGCGCGCGGCTCGCCGCTGATTCGACAGGCGATTGTCTAGGACCTTTCACGTGGATTTTACAGGTTTTAAAGGGGTGTTCTAGCCAATATTTATGTTTATTAGAAGTCAGCAGCTACAAAAAGTGTAGCTGCTGGCTTTTAATAAACAGACACTTACCTGCTCCAGCATTCCAGCGACGCGGCGACCGGGGCTCCGCTCCTCTCCCCCCCCTCCCCGGCCGGCGTCCTCATCACAACTGTGGGCACCCGGCCGTGACAGTCTTCGGCTTCACGGCCGGGCACCCACTGCGCATGCGCGAGCAGCACTGTGCATGTGCAAGCGGTGCGGCCCGCCGCTGATTGGACAGGCGATCACATGGGACCTGTCATGTGTCCCATGCGATTGCCTACAGGGAGGGGCTGCTGTAGGCGATTAAGCTTAATCGCCTAACCAGCCCCTCGGCGGAAGTGGGGCAGGAAGTCCCACTCCTCCTGAAGCCCCCACTCCCCCCCAAAAAAAATGACATGCCAAATGTGGCATGTAAGGGGGTGAGGAGTGGGATTAGCGGAAGTTCCATTTTTGGGTGGAACTCCGCTTTAAGTAACTCTAGATTTTGTCAAGTTTTTCCTTGATCTGAGTAATGTAGCAGAGATAGATAGAAGGGAAATGGAGTAGAGGAGAGAATAAAGGCCGTTCTCCAAGAAGCCTCTTCTTGTGTTCATGTGTTGCCAGATCCAGATAACAGGGAGATGCCCATGGTTCCCATATCGCTTGCATCTGGATTTTTGGTAACGTGTAAGAGTGAGGTTTTGGGGTTAGTCCACATGCAAGCAAGGGCCCAATATTGTCTCTATGCTGGTAAAAATGTAGCCCCTCCCCATCTATTACCGCTTTCGCCTTTTACTTTGAGTGCTAGGTTTTACGCTAAACGAGATGCATCTAATTGGGAGATGGAGACCTTCTATGGGTCTTTCTTATGTTGGGCACAGAGATATGAGAACTCCTTTTCGAGTTTTTGGATGTCAACCTTTTCCTTTTTTAACTGAGTTGCTATTTGAATTAACTTCCCTTGGATTGTCGCTTTGTGTGCCGCCCAGAGAGTCTCAGCTGAGATGCCCTCTGAATCATTGAGGAGGAAATATTATTTAAGGGCGTTTTCAAGTTCCGTCACTCTGATGGGTTTGCTAAGAAGTGATTTAAGTCTCCAATGGGAGAGCTGTGTTTTTTGTCAAATTTTTACGTAGAGAGAGAGAAGAATCATAGAATGATCTGACCAAACCGTATCCTTAATGGTGGATTTAAGAGCTAAAGGGATGTGTGAAGTCAAATTGGGTATATGGTCTATCCTAGCATACGATTGGTGTGAATTAGAGAAATGAGAATCTTGGTGTTTCGGTGCTCAGCTGCAGTACGGGGGCAGTGTGGAGCTCATCTTGGGATTGCCACGCATGCGCCTCCTCATACTTCTCTTTTATGAGCCACATTTAGCTCCTTCTCTGTGGCCCTTGGTGGTTTGATAATAAATAATAAAATGTGTTCCCCCAGCTGTTTGTCAGCTGACAAGTTACACTTCTTTAATCCTGCAGCCAAATACTACAGAATTTTTTTTTGCCCTCTTTTTCTCTGGGATAAAATTGCATTTTGAATTTTTTTTTTTTTTAACTGTAATCTCCACGTGTTCTCATTCACAAATATTTAAAAAATGCTGCTTTCTGTTTTACTTTATTTTCTTAGAACTACAAAACGTCCCTGTTTTGTAATGGTAAAGAATAACTCCAGACATTATTTTATACGTAGTTACATTGGTCAAGCTTCGACCAATACCGTATCTGGATGATGTCGCTGGAAAGCAATGAAGTAGATGACACTGGTCCACTGATCTTTGCTAAAGTCTGGGTCCCTTTTCAGTGACTACCCTTGATATACTGTGAAAACAGGTCGTAAGCTGCTCAGCACGGGGTGCCATTATGCATTTTTTTTAAATAAATGCAAAGTGTTCTCCGATTGGATGAGGTGCGAAGGCGAGGCAGTGACCTCACGCTTCACCTTGTCCAATAAGAAAATGCCTTCCGTCAGAATATGCAAAACATTCTCTGTTTAGCACCGGTGCTGAGCGGCTGACCATCTGTTTTTACAATGCAGGAGAGCAGATGATTTATCAAACAAAATATTTTTAGTTATGTTGTGGGAATATAACAAACATATGTTGGGGATTCTGAAATTTGACTGTGAAAGTGGAAATACACTTTAACCACTTAAGGACCAAGCCTCTTTTTCAGACTCTTATTTAGAACCCCCAAACATTATATATTGTTTTTTTTTTCTAACACCCTGGAGAATAAAATGGCAGTCATTGCAATACTTTTTGTGGGGGCCATCTTGCACTCACCAGTATACATGCCACAGAGGGAGTAGGACCCGATCGCCTCCGCTGCTAGCGTCGGCTCCGATAAGCAGCAGAGGGCACGGGAGCGGGGGGCCCTCTCCCGCCGCCAATAACGGTGATCTCGCGGCGAATCTGTGATCTCGTTTACCGGACCGGCCACGGAAAAGATGGATATGTGCCATAATTTATTTCTGCAGACTTTAGGTGCCCCAATGACATATAATATAGTCGACAGTCGATGCAATGTGGCCCACCCCTGAGGATTTAGCCCTGTTTACATTTTGTATAGAGGAATGCGCATTACTGCTCTTCTTTTTTTTTTTTTTTTTTTTTTTTAGAGCAATTTACACATGTTTTAATGTGTCGAGCTTTGGGCAGCCCATTCATTTGAAAAGGGGGTGCCCTATGCACATTTGTCTCTCTAAAGAAGCTCCTGCACCTTTTTGGGCAATGAGCCTTTTGAGGTATTTTTGTAGCGTGACAGTCGCAGCAAAATCACATCGCATTTGGAGTGCCCTTAATGAATGGCACCCAAACATTTGTTGCACATTTTTTTTGTTTGTGAGCTGCCGGGTGGAAACGACCGGTGTGGAGTGGAATAAAAATAAAGTGCAAGTTTAGAGTCCGAGAGGAGTTTGGAAGTTACCCAAGCTCATTTCTGCTCTCAATTCATCCTACTGTTTTGACTGGAACGCTTACTTTACAGTATAAGACCCCTTTCACAGGGGCGGACCATGCTTTGCCCTCTATAGAGCGGCAGATGTTAACTGACGTGTGTCCATTGACACCCGCAAACACCCAATCTGATCCTATCTGCTAAAAACAGATGGATGGGGGATCTGTTCCCCATTCATCTGGTGGATTGGATTGGATGACCGATGGATGGAAAGGGACTCGTAGTCCCTTTCCATCCGACCTCTCCATAGAGAAAGGTAGGTTATGTCTGCTCTGCATAAGCAGAATGGACACGGACCTGTTATCTGCCTGTTCAGCGGGTATCGGCAGATGGATTCCCCACTGAGCAGGTGGATCCGCTGGTGGAATCTGCCTGTCTGAAAGAAAGGCCCTACAAATAAAGGGAGATCACAAGAACTAGTGTCCCCATTGTAAGCTTCTCCTTTTATTGCTTTTCTGAGGACAACCCAAATTGTGTGATTTTTCTTTTACTTTCCAATAATGGTAAACACGACAAATAGAGAGGATGAATCTCCATAAGATGGGCAGAGTTAACCACTTACGGACCGCCGCGTGACTATATATGTCGGCTGTTTGAAGAGGGATATCTCTGTTATGGCAGCAGCTAGCTGCCATAACCCAGGTATCCATCTCTTCAGCTAGCGGTCTGGTTTTCTGATAATGACGGATTCGCTGCAAGATCACCGTGCCCTCTGCCGCTTACCGAAGCCATCTGTATCGGTGGAGGCGATCGGGTCCTTCTCGTTGCTGGGTATTGAGCTGAGTGAGGGGAAGATGGCCTCCACCTGTCTCCATACCATAGAAGGGCGAAAGCGACGTCAAAACGTTACTTCCGCCCATAACTCTTAAAGGGCCATTTTTTCAGGCGTTTTAGCGCTAAAAATGGCACCTGTAAAGCACCTCTCAAGCCACCCCAGTGTGAAATTTCAGTGCTAAAACGCCTGAAAAGTGCCTCAGTGTGAAAGTAGCTATAATGACACTGGCAGGGAAGGAGTTAACACTGGGTGTGTTCTAACTGTGTGGGGGCTGGGCTCACTGAAACACCACAGATTACTGTTCTAGATCATTGGGAACAGCAGATCTCCATGATGTCCCCTTTCAGAACAGGGAACCACCTTGTATACATTCTGTTTTACGTTCTGCCTCTGTGTACCGCAATCATCCTGAAATGCAAGCAGCCAACCGACTCCCGATCAGCACTCTCAGCCAATAAGAGTGCTAATCGGAGTGTTCTGGGGGGGGGGGGGGTGCTGTCCCCCTATCAGACCACAACAGCTGAGCAGGGAGATCACTGACGGTTAGTACAGTGTCTCCAACAGGAGAAGTAGTTTGTTTCTAAAAAAAAACTGTAGTGTGTACTCGGCTTTAGTAACCTCCTTTATTTTCAATATGAGACTGGCATGCAAAAAAAATGGATGATTATTTGTCCAGTAATCTAATTGTCTGTACCAGGCTTTAGGAAAAAAGGACCCGACAGGTATTCTAATCCAGGGATCCTCAAACTACGGCCCTTCAGCTGTTGCGGAACTACAAGTCCCATGAGGCATTGTAAAACTCTGACATTCACAGACATGACTAGGGCATGATGGGAATTTTAGTTCCTGAACAGCTGGAGGGCCGTAGTTTGAGGACCCATGTTCTAATCCATCTCCACTCAAAAACGGTCAAAAACCTAGAAAAATCTGATTTTTTTTTTTTTTTGTACTCGCCATAAAATCCTTTTCTCTGTCGTACATGGACAGACACGGCTCCTTTAAATCTTGACATTTGGGTCATGTTCATAGGATAACATAGCTCCTTAAATCTTGACATTTGGGTTATGTTCGTGTTCATAGGAGAACATAACCCAAAAGTCAAGATTTAAGGAGCTGTGTCCGGCCATGGACGAAAAGAGAAACAAGTTTTGCCTTTAGTTATACTTTAAAATGTTTATTTTGAAAATAATTGAGAACACCCTAAAAATAAACATGGAAAGGGTTGCAGTTTTAATCACCATTCCTTTTACATGGCATTGTAGATGAAAATACTGCTATGCGTTTTTTTTTCTCACATCTATTTTCATAAAGCTGCTTTCTCTGGGCCTTTCATTTGACGACAGTTCTCTCAGGTTTGCATATATTATGATCTCTGTGTATACAGTAAGAGGGGGATGTTAACACACCAAAGAAGAAATGGATTGAGTTTTAACTCTAGCAGAGCAAATGAAATGTAGAGGGGATCAAACAGCAAACATTTGCAAGCCATCTGATGCTCGGAGGTCACTTTTTTATTTTATTTTTTTTCTCCTTGAGGGCTTTGAGTATTTGTTTTCCCTACTTACATTTACACATGTCATGACTTTGGGCTTGCTGACTACAACATGTTTATTTTGGAGTCCTTCAGAGAAAAGGAGAAGAGCAGAAATGGCAGCAAATAAAAACTTGACAAGAGTTGGTATTGCTAAGTATATTGTTAAAATGTATCAGTAGGTGAATTGTATGTGACAGAAAAGAAACCATAAAGAGTTGGGTGACCACTTCTTTTTTTCTTCTTGCACATTTTCTCTTGTTGCTATGTCTACAGACGGGAAGCATTAGGAGCCACAGGATTGAATGTTGACGTAAATTATGGTGTTATGCTTTCTTTTTCTGTGGAAGGAATAGATATATTATAAGTCAGTATTTTCAGTGAACCTGTGCTTTGCAAATATAGGTTACGTTTATTGCTCCCTTCCCCCTTCCCCGGCATCACATTTTTTCTTTCCTTTTTGCTTCCTTATGACCGTTAGGAAAGGAAGTCCTGTGTAAACTCAATGTGACAAGTCAGCTTATAGCTTTCATTTTCAAAGCTTAACTGAACAAGCTGAATCTAGAAGCCGATTGGCTACTATGCGCTACAGATTTTGACTCCCCAAGTCTTTGTAATTTTCCCTTAAAGAGGAAGTAAACCCTTGCCCCCCCCCCCTTTTTAAAAAAAAAAACACCTGCAAGAGAAAGTCATAATGGAGCTTCATCCTGGTTTTTGTCGCTTCGTCGCTGTGATTGGCCGGAGCGATGATGACGTCACTCTCGCGCTTGTGCGAAAACACAGCATTAACCCAGTTAATGCCATTCACAAAACGGCACCGCTCAGTGCACCTGCACCGTTGTCTACTCGTGTTAGTCACTAGAACGATTGGGTTCATAATATTATTGTTACAAATAACATCACAAAAAATGACATAAAAGGCATAAAAGTCCCTTTTATATATGGCTGTACTACACCCATAAAGGTAGTGCCAACTCTCACCAAAGAGATGTTAATTCATAAAGGAGATGTGCATATAGTCAGCCAGCCTCTACATGTTTTGTGGAAAGTGGAAGCGGCAACTTCAGGAGTATGAGGGAGCAAAGTTCTACTATACTGGGTTAACCACTTAAGCTCCGTACCATTTGGCTGTCCAAAGACCAGAGCACTTTCTTAATTTGGCACTGCGACGCTTTAACTGACAATTGCGCTGTCGTGCGACGTGGCTGCCGAACAAAATTGGCGTATTTTTTTTTACCACAAATAGAGCTTTCTTTTGGTGGTATTTGATCACCTCTGCGTTTTTTTTGTGTGTGCTATAAACAAAAATAGAGCGACAATTTTGAAAACCATGCTATAATAAATCTCCCCAAAAAATATATAATAAAATGTTTTTTTTTGCTCAGTTTAGGCCGATACTTATTCTTCTACATATTTTTGGCAAAAAAAGATCACAATAAGTGTTTATTTATCGGTTTGTGCAAAATAGGGGATCGTTTTATGGCATTTTTATTAAAATTTATATTTTTTACTTGTAATGGCGGCGATCAGTGTCCTGTCACTAGGAAGAATGGGAAAATGCTTGTTTACATTAGCATTCCCCTGTTCTTCGTCTCAGTGAGACGATCGTGGGTATCCCCTGCTCTGTGCAATGGTTTTGCAAAGAACAGTCCTCCTCTTCTCAGGTCTTGCTGCTGTCTCTGAGCCTATGAAGAGGGAGAGGGCTGCTGTTCTTGTGCACATGGGTGGATTGAGATCTGGCTCAGGTGATTATGGGGGAGGGGAACCTCAGAAGTTTTTTTTTTTTTTTTTTAATCTTAATGCAGAGAACCACTTTTAAGGGTCTCATTAAGTTGGCTATAAACTTGTACCTCTTTTAGATACTGTACATCTTTTTTATAGTGCGTGCCTGCGTGGTAAAATCTCTCTTGCCGTGCTTGAACCCTTGCTTCACGTTTCTTCACTAACTGATGAGCTCCTCTAGTATGTGGGTCAGCTGCATTGCAAGCAAAAATCATTCTGTGTAATGCAAGCATTTAAAATACCTTGCACGTTCTCTATTGTGAGTTAAACCAGGGCTTGACAAATTTGCTTGGAATCCAGGTGCCAGCTAAAAAAGTTAAGAGCCAGGCACGCGCGCCATTCCACCGAGCTTGCACGCAGAAGCGAACGTATATGTGAGTAGCGCCCGCCTAAGAAAAAAAAAGTTTGCGAGGTATCGCCACGATTGGTAGAGCAATAATTCTACCTCTAGACCTCCTCTGTAACTCAAAACATGCAACCCGTAGAATTTTTTAAACGTCGCCTATGGAGATTTTAAGTTTGTTGCCATTCCACGAGTGGATGCAATTTTGAAGCGTGACATGTTGGGTATCAATTTACTCGGTGTAACATGTATCTTTCACAATATGAAAAAAAATTGGGCTAACGTTACTGGTGTCTTATTTTTTTTTTTATTTAATTTTTTTTTTTTCAAAAAAAGTGCTTGTAAGACTGCTGCGCAAATACGGTGTGACAGAAAGTATTGCAATAACCGCCATTTTATTCTCTAGGGTGTGAGTATAAAAAATATATATAATAACTCCCTAATATATGAACCAATCTATCAAATTCTGAAAGAAAGGCAGAACAATCATTGTTCAGTTGCCCTTTAGAAAAGGAAAATTTGAATCCATGTGACAGAATATTAGACCCTTTGGAAGGCTGTTTGCCTAATACACATTTCGCAATAACGTATTGTGTTTGTGTCAGCTACTCGTAAGCATCAGCTTCTTCCTCGGAAATGTTTACAGAGGGATAATAACAGACATTGTAATGGCTTGGTTCACCGGCCAAGATTCAAACCATGTATGGGCGGGCTGAATGTACCAAGTGTACCAGCTTACCAATTTTTAGATGTGATGGATCCCACCTGCAAGTCTGTTTTTCGAAAACATAATTTCTCCATCAGAACGTATCAGTTTACAGGCATGAGACAAACCATTTACCACAGATAGTGTGCTTAAAATGATCAGATTGAAACTAATTAATGCAGCTCTGTTATCAACGAAGTGTACTAATAAGCAAAAGTTTTTTTTTTTTTTTGGATTGCATGGGAAGGGTTTAAAGGGGGTTGTAAACTGTTTGTTTTTTATTTATTTTTTTCTACCATTTTTTTTCTAAATAGGTTCCTTTAAGCTAGTTGGTTCACTTACCGTTTCCTTCCATTTCCCTTTTTAAATGTTTTTTTTCTTTGATTTCTTTGTCACTTCCTGTTTTTCCTCGGTAAGCTTTTCTGGCTGACTAACCCCCATGGATAATGGTGGCAAGCTTACTGAGGAGAAACAGGAAGTGAGAAATTCAGATATAGGAAAAAAAACATTAAGAAGGGAAAATCGAAGGAAAGGGCAAGTGAACCAACAATGCACTAGCTTAAAGGGGTCGTAAAGGTAATTTTATTTTAATTTTTTTTCCCCCCCTAAAAAGCTTCCTTTACCTTAGTGCAGTCCTCCTTTACTTACCTCATCCTTCCATTTTGCTTTTAAATGTCCTTATTTCTTCTGAGAAATCCTCACTTCCTGTTCTTCTGTCTGTACCTAAACATAGTAAGTAATGCAAGGCTTTCTCCCTGGTGTGGAGTGTCGTGCTCGCCCCCCTCCCTTGAGGGAGTCGCACGCCCCAATAACGGAAATGGAACTGTTCTAATAGGCGTGACTCAAGATGTTTTAACTTAAAAAACAAAACAAAAAAAATGCTTGCTGCCCTGCATTGGGGGTGCTTTCAACACGAGTTGCATTGACTTCTGTTAAAGAAGTCGTATACAAGCTGCGATAAAGTCGCGCAGGGATGTCGGCTTCAAAGTCGCACAGTTGTGAACCAGTTCTCATCTGTATCACTTTTTCGTGTGTGTTTTTTTTTTCTCCTCCAATAATGGTTTATTTTGGTTCCTCCTCTTTACTGTATGTACAGAAAAATATGAACTTGTATCTTTATTCTACCTGCTGTTCACCCACAGTGCAGCTTCCGTAGAAAAACAATACTTGCAGGAAAACCAGAGGTTTGTTTATGTTTTCTATTTGTTTTTTATTCAATTTTTTCTAACATAAACACATTTCACATTACATTTACAATAACATATACTGAATTCGTATTTAAGTACATTCAAAATTTACTTAAATACACACAACATAACTAAAATAATAATAACAACATTGTCGAAATCGGTCAATCCTACACCTTTTATTTATTTACTTTCCCTCAACCTTCTCTTACCCTTCCCCCCTCCCCTTCCTTCATACCGAGATAAAAATAAAAATACACCCAAATAAAAATGTGTATATTTTAGCCCCTAGTTGATACCCTATGACTCCTAAACATCCCCTTTCTTGTACATTCTCCTCGTGATCACAAGGTACAAGGTTTGTTTGTTAATTTCTGCATACCTTACACCAAAATAATATAAAGTTATTGCACTGCCAAATGTATGAAAATGGTAGAAAACACAAAAAAAATAGGTATACTTTATGTTTGAGTATATTACCCCCCTCCCCAAGTTTGCTTAGTATTGAATGTCCTAATGTTTCCCTTGGCAGAGTATAATGGAAAAACATCCAAGACCAGAAAAATGCAGTGACCCTTCTTCCAAACATCTGTGTTTCATTTGTCCTCCCCCTTTGGAAGTTGCGGATTGAAATGCAATGCAATATAGTAATTGTGTAACAGATGCTTCTAAACATTCCTCTTCTTTTATACTGGCAATAATCTTCTTTATATGTTATACATGGTCCTTGTTGAAGCATGTAAAGTAATGCCAGGTGCAGGAAAAGCAAAATGAAACCGTTTTTCAGTTGATTTTCTAAAGGTATATGGATTACACCTACAATAAGTGCCAGTTCACACTACAGCGACTTGGGGTCCAACTTGTCAGACCTTAAGTCGCCCCAAGTCTCTGGACCTAAAAAATTCCATTAAAGTGAATGAAAGCCATCTTAATGTACACTACTGAAGTCGCTCCGACTTCAGAAAAGGTTCCTGTACTACTTCAAGGCAACTTGTACCCATTGATTTCAATGGAAGTTGCCTCCAAGTCGGATCTCCATCTTAACTGAAGCAACTTTACAGGAAAAAGAAAATAGTTTACCTAGGCAAACCCCTCCCTCTCACAGAGCTGATTATTCTGTGATTGGCCAAAGTCGCCTGTCCTGGAGGCAACTTTAAGTAGCGTTGTAAGTTGCTCAAAGTCACGCCAAAGTCGCCTCCGAATCACCTTGCAAAGTCGCGCTGTAAGTCGTGTTCCCCCTGTGTGAACCGGCACTAAGGGTGAATGCAAACAACGCCTTACTAACAAGCATCCCAGAGGCAACCCAGTCCTGCCTGTGAACACAAATTCTAACGGCACAATGCAGTGATGAGTGTTACTGCTGCTGACTTCATTCAGCAAGATGCTAAGCTTGATATCATGTGTAGTGTAACTTCTTAGGAAGCTGCTTTGTATTTCATTTTTGTTGATGAAATACCATTTTACTGCCAGTTTTGTTGTGGCTGCACACATTTGTGTCATAATGCAGTTTGTATGTTAATGCTGATTACAAATGATCTTTGTTGACCAGTACTTAACCACTTGCAGATTGCCTGCCCGCAATGGGCGACATGCTGGCATATCACTGCCTGTTTCTGGGTTTAGGGTTCCACACTAACATGGCCAGCACTCTCTGTGATTGTACACAGGAGTTCGTCAGCAGGTCTCGCCCAATGATTCATGGCTGGGACCTGCTGATCAGAGCCTTGTGTTGGGCAGTTAAATCATGGGTCTTCAAACTTTGGCCCTCCAGTTGTTCAGGAACTACAATTCCCATCATGCCTAGTCATGTCTGTGAATGTCAGTGTGTTACAATGCCTCATGGGATGTGTAGTTCTACAACAGCTGGAGGGCCATGGTTTGAGGATCCCTGAGTTAAATGAAAGGTCCATCTCTATTCATAGTCGTAGAGCCCTTTTTATTACTGAAAGCTAGTACAGCTTTTATCAATGGAGGAGGTGGGTGGAAAAGGTGTGACTAGTCTTAGTGCCTATGGCAGGTCTAGTTGCTCATCTTAACCCCTTAAGCCACTGTAAGTACTGTCTCTTGTATGCTGATAAAAAACAAATACAAAACTTTAAGTATAAATAAAGGCAAAACTTTTTTTTAGTGTTGGATAGTAGAGCTGCACGATTCTGGCCAAAATGAGAATCACAATTTTTTTGCTTAGAATGAAGATCACGATTCTCACGGCGTAAAATCTTTTACATTTATACAAAAAATAAAATAATGGGCTAACTTTACTAGCTATTTTTTTTTTCCAAAAAAAAATGCATATAAAAATACTGCTGCGCAAATACAGTGCAACATAAAATATTGCAACAACCGCCATTTTATTCTCTAGGGTCTTTACTAAAAAGTTATATCATCTTTGGGGCTTCTAAGTAATTTTCTAGCAAAAATAATAATGATTTTAACTTGAAAAGAGCTGTCAGAAAAAGGTTTGGTGTTTTAAGTGGTTAAAAATTCCTAATTTACATACAGAAGAAGTTTATTCCTTTGAAGAGATACAATGTTAAGACTTAAAGGGTCACTAAAGGAAAAACATTTTTTTGCTGAAATGACTGTTTACAGCAGGGGTCCTCAAACTATGGCCCTCCAGTTGTTCAGGAACTACATTTCCCATCATGCTCAGTCATGTCTGTGAATGTCAGAGTTTCACAATGCCTCATGGGATTTGTAGTTCCGCAACAGCTGGAGGGCCGTAGTTTGAGGATGCCTGGTTTACAGGGTATAGAGACATAAAAGTTAACTGATTCCTTTTCAAAATGATTAAAAATAGATAAAAATCAATCATATAATGTGCCTGCAGGTTAGTTTCACTTTTGAACTGGCTTCATGTTTCTGCAAAGTAGTGATAGACACACAGAACAAAAACTAACAAATCCAGGGCAGTGTTTTGTTTTTAAAATGAATCTGAGGTTCTGGGAAGTTTTAGACACACAGTAATGACAGCTTAAACCATCGTGAGAAAGCTCCCAGCACTGTGGTTATAAGGAAACAGACAAGCAGGAAGTGTGGAGAACAGAGCAGGATTACAGCAACTTCAAAGCAAAAACGAACAATAAGGACACAAAACCAGTACTGCAGTAAGGTAAAGGAAGCTATTTAGCTTAAAAAAAAATTCCTTTAGTGATCCTTTAACTTTCCACTGGTAAAGAATGTTTTCAAAACTTGGCAGACTGCCCAGACCTGGCAGACTGCCCAGACTGACTTTTGGCTGAGAGCAGACAGGAAATTCTTTGCATACCAAAGTGCAGAGAGAAAATTCTTTTCATGTCAAAGATCGTGAAACCCTGTATCGAGAATCGCAACGGAAAAAGATCGCGATAGCGATTCTTGACAATTAATCGTGCAGCTCTATTGGATAGAGTGTAGAGGAATTGGAAAGCTTGTCCGTTTTTTGTTTCTGTCTGTGTCCCCTGTTAGGGAGGTTCACTCTCTTTATGTGTCCTGTTTACCATTATCATTGAAAGTGAAAGAAATCCCAAACTTTGTGTTGTCTACAGAAAAGTAATAGAGGGAAAATGTTCCAATGGGGACACTGGTTCTGGTTACCTGGGGTCCCCAAGTAATGCCCTTAATTTTCAGTGATTTTTCTATCACTTTCTGTTTGGCTATATAAGAGGAAGTGAAGGGAAATCTCCCCTATGGGACACAGATGATGGGGAAGAAAGTTTTGCCTACAGGTCTACTTTAAAAAAAAAAAAAAATTATAAAGTGGAACTTCCGCTCATCTGATTCCTCCCCCTTACCCTCTGGTGCCACAATTGGCAGGTGAGGGAAGTGGGACAGGATCCTTTTCCACTTCCAGGAGTCCGGGCTGCGGGGCTCCCTCCTCCCCCGGCCTGCCGGGCCAATAGAGGGGAGAGGGGCCTCACGCATGCGCAGTTCCTTTACCCGCAATGGCGGTGGCAGCACCCAACAGCTGGTGAAAGCATCAGCTGTGGTGCCGACATCGAGGGACTGCAGGACAGGTTAGTGTCCTGTTATTATAAACCAGCAGCTGCAGTATGTGTAGCTGCTGACTTTTACTTTTATTTTGCCCGGAACACCACTTTAAGGTCATCCATTGTTTTTGGCAGCCAATTGGAACGGGGTTGGAGGGGACAGTTCATTTGTGTTGACCAGGAAGGTTGGTAATCCATAATTATGTAATAGAGCACTTGGAATGCTCAGGAAATCTGAAGAAACTGGTCTCACAAACAGGCACCTGCTTTATGGACCAGGGTCCACCTCACAGGGTGAGAAAAACTCAAAGCATTGTGATAGAATATAGCAATGAAACACTTTTTTGTTTTATTTTTAATATTTTAGAGCATTTATGTATGACTTCTGCCTAACTGGGTGGTTGTAAATGGTTTAAATCATTTCAGGGACCATGGGTGCCTGTTATGCTTTACCTCCTATAAGAGCTCCAGGGAATCTAGTTACTTAGTTCTGTTACTGATTAATCTCTCTTAGTTCCTGAGAGAAAGTCAAAAAGCTGAACTAATAGAAAGGTCTAAGGACAGATTTGTGCTGTGGTTTAGTCCCTCTGAATCAGATGATAGTATAACTAAATAAATAAATAATGTACTTGTGCCAATTAATGTAATATAATATGTAGAGCAACTTTCATGTCCATGCATAAACTAAAAGAGAAAACCAGCCCCATTGGTCCAGGGCATCCGCAGTTTGTCCAAAAGCGGAAAAACAATCCTGGACTCCCGGCGGTGTCCTTAAATGTCCCCCAGAGCGTGCCAAAAAATTACGTAAGTGGGCGGAGCCCACACGTGGTCACAGCGGCCACCTCTGAAAAGCATTTCCCAAATGAGGCACCAAACAACCCGGCGCCAACCTGCCCACAACCACATCGATACGTGGAGCCTCCCTGGATATGACGTGTACCCAGTCCCGACCCTCTCCTGGAAATGACCAAAGGTAAAGAATCCGAAGGGCCCTGGACATGGGAAACACGTCAAACTAGGGATGTCAACCATGTCCTCCAGCACCCCAGCCAAAAGAAACCCAATGGTTCCCCTGGGCAGTGCGATGATGACGCACCCCATGTCCCGATTCACTCCTGAACACCAAGGTATAGAAACTGTCGGACAATGGGAACCACGCCAAACCAGAAGTGCCAGACATGTCCCACACACACCAGCCACAGATGCGCCAATGGGGTCAATCAGCTTTGGGTGCACAGACGGAACAAAAGAGGGGGGGGGGAAGAGGGGCAAAAAAATTGCAGGTGGTAAACAAAGGTTCTGGCAAACACAGCCAATTGCAGACAGAACATCCAAAATGTGAGGACAGAGTTCAATGCCCCCCCCCCCCCGCAACCCAGGAAAATGCAATAAGGGGGAAACAAAGTTCCCCTAAAGGGCAAATATCGGAGTGGGCAATGTTCTATGAATTATCCAAAAATGAAAAAACCTTTACACCTATAAAGGAATTAATTAGAAATTGAGAGTACCCACTCCCAACAAGGACGACTAAAAACCTCCCTGACACAATAGATTGTATGTACGTCACAAAGACTACCCAGAGGAAGATAAACGTGTAGGGACACAAAACAAAAGGACCGAGTGGCCCCTTTGTGCCAGGCATGCTGCAAAGGTATGGGACCATGGCGGAGGCCCACTTCAAAAAAGGGGGCCAAGCTTCCCTATAAAGAAACACAAACATAATGGTTACTAAACAAAAATAAAAAAAATAAACAATATACAAATATAATTCAATGCAAGGAAGACGGAACCCCCCCATCCCTCCAAAGAGGGAGAGAGGGTATCCGTGACCGTGCAAAGTAAATTTTATATAATTCATAAAAATTTATAATAACTAAAAAAAAAAAAACATACTATTTCTCAAAGATAGTCCCTCTACATAATTCTGATACAAAGAACAAAAGGTCGGAAGATAAAAGGTAGGAAAGAGGGTACAGATATGCCTAGTAAAGATGGATAGGCCAACAAGGCAAGCACACATATGGGATTTTCAGTCCGTTTTACCAGAACTAAACCCCTCTAAAAATGGCCTAAAACTTTCTGTCTCATTTAGGCCTGGAGGTATGGTGACATCCTGATGCCTAATCCACCTCATTTCCCGTTGTACTAACATCTTGTTCCAGTCACCACCCCGTTTGGGCACGTGTACCCGGTCTAAGACAGTAAAGTTAATTAATGGCATTCTAAAGCCATGCCGTTTGGCCACATGTCTTCCCAATGGAAGGTATAGATTGCAGATCTTCATGCTTGCTGCATGTTTGCCCACACGTTGGCCCAGCTCTTGGCGTGTCTTGCCTACATCGAATGCTCCATATTGACACTGTAGTAAATAAACCACTCCCTGCGTTTTACAATTCGCAAAGTGTTTAAAGCGGGGTTCCAACCATAATTAGCATTTTTTAAATGTATGTCCTTTCATCATGCGTTTTTATAATATAAATCCGGTCACTTACTATTTTACAATCCGCCGCCGCTCTGCATAGTTATTCAAAAAAGATAGTTTTATAAAACTATGTCCACACTGTTGTGATTTTGCTTGTGGGCATTGTGAAGCCCACAAGCACTTCCTGGAAGTCTTGGATGGGGAGTGATAATTGGGTAGAGCACTGCATCCTGGGAAATTACACCACACATTTCCCAGGAGCATTAGAGGGAGATGTCCGAATCCTAGGTGATTCCAAAGGCAGATTTCCTGGGACCGCATAACAACAGGCATTTCCAGATGAGTAAAAACATTTCTTTTTTTCTTTTTTAGGTCTAATGAGCACAATAATGAAAAAAAAATTTTGGGATGGAAACTCCACTTTAAGATGGAAACAAAAGAACAAGATCCACAGGGGTAGGTCCCCCACATGGTACAGGGATCTTTTCTCTTATCACCTTTGTATTCACTTTGGGTGATAGTCTCCCCCAAGGATCCAGCCCTTCTTATTTTAAACAAACATTTTTTTCCCTTAAGTGACCCTTTAAATTCATTACAATTCATAATTTTTAGGCATTCTTTCAAAGTTTCTTTAGGGCCTCTCCATACCAACAGCACGTCGTTGATGTAGCGTTGCCACAACACAATGTGCTGTGTGTATGATGTCAAAACATCACTGGTCAAAAAAAGTATTTTCCCAAGCCCCCAGGTACAGGTTGGCATATGAGGATGCACAGTACGTCCCTATAGCCACCCCTGTACCTGGAGGAAGTGGGAATCCCCAAAAAGAAACACATTGAGTTTCAAGATAAATTCAAGCATGCTCACTATAAAGTTGTTAAATTTCCATGAATTTCTGTTTTGAGAATACGATTGATGGCATCCCTCATGTTCGAGGTATTGCTGTTATTATACAAAGATTCAACATCAATCGTAACTAGAATTGCCAAATCTGGGACTTCCATGTTATCCAGGATCTGGAGTAAGTGGATGGTATCTTTAATGTAGAAAGCAAGTTCCAAAACATGTAGCCTTAAATGATGGTCAATGACCTGACTAATCACCTCGGAGATACTCCCAAATAATGGGCCTCCCCGGGGGATTTTTAATGTCTTTATGCACTTTTGGCAATGCATACATGGTGGGAATGCGAGGATGGCGAGTGCGTATAAAATTTAGCATCTCTATATTGATGGCACCAAACCTGTGGGCTTTGTCTACCAGATTGTAGAATTCCTGGCTAAATTTATCAACCAGGGAGGCAGGAATACGACAGTAGCATTTCTGATTTTTTTTATTTTATTTTTAGGTACATCGATTCGTACATAGGGTTGTCAATCAACACGATGTTACCACCCTTATCCGAACCTTACTAGTGATATCTACATTTTCTTTTAGGGATTTCAAAGCCATTTGTTGTTCGGGGCTAAGATTTTTTACATATTTTTCCTTAATGATTGCTCTAATCTTCTTAGTCCATTCCTGTTTCCATGTGTAGCATTCTTCATTGGCCATACACTGTTAGACTTTCCCCTTAAATTTGCCAAGTTTCTACCATTTCTAGCAAGTACTCTTCCAACCTTTGTCAAAAGAGCCGTTCTTAAAATTGTCAGCCGACCAGCCCCTGCACCCAGTCAGCTGTGGACACTGTTTGGGTATTCTGACAGCTAGTGCTTGGGGCTGTCAGAATAAAATAGCCTGGCACGGGAGAGTAGTCCATTCATACAGTTCGGTTTAGCTCACTAGCTTGAAAGTGTGCTGGGGACCCCCATTGTATTGTTTTTTTGACTACACGTTTGGCACAAAATATATATATATATTTTTTCTAGACAGGAAGACAGGAAAGAAAACTAGCCTAATGCATGTTTAAGACATGTGGTTACATACCCTAATTAAAAATGCATCTGAAGCAAACATTTAGTGAGACCACATCCATACAAGAGTGGTTGTGTTCCATGTGACAAACAGCCAAGTAATCTGCATACCACAGATGCCATTTGACTTGTCTTTGCTACCATATATACTGTTAACGGTTGAACATATCCTATTCATGGTATTGATTTGTAAAGCAAAAATCATAATTTCTGATGATATATTGCCTGTATCTCCATGACTTTTTTTTATTATATTTCTTTGGATATGCTATACAAGGAAATCCTATATTATATTTCCTATATATATATATATATATATATATATATATATATATATATATATATATATATATATATATATATATATATATATATATATATTATTCAAGGCAGACCAAAAGAGAAGGCTCTGGTATTGTGTTTAATATACTGTATATAGAAACTGTTTTACATGCAAAAAAGATTTGTAATTCTGTTAGTTCAGTCTTGAGATTCTGATAAACAGCATGGTAAGTTCCTAGACCAAGGATCCAGCCCTTCTGAATGTAATTTGGGGATTTTTGGTTACCAATACCATAAGGGATTGTTCTTTGGTGAGAATGGCCCAATGCCTGGACAAAATTTAGCAAATTCTGTCATGTTTGAACAACGAAGAATAATTCTTGTAGTGTCAACGCTTTTTTTGACCGTATTTTTAAAGATAAGCTTGTGTCTATCTATATTTTTGACTTTTCAGGGAAGATTTAGTATAGCCCTTGATGAGTAATCTTTTGGTTAACTCATCAGCTTCAATCTGGAAGTCCTCTGTAGTCGTGCAGTTGCGTTTTGAGTCGCAAGAGCTGACTATATGGTATGGATCTTTTAAGGGTTTCCGGATGGAAACTGTCGGCATGTTTAAATGGTATTGCCGGCAGTTTCCTTTCTATATAATTTACTACCAAGTTTATCTGAACGATCTTTAATGATACAGATGTCCAAAAAAATCATTTTGTTGTAATCCTATGACATTGTAAAAAATCGAATAAAGGAGTTGTACAGGAAAAAGTTTTTTCACCTTAATGCATTCTATGCATTTAAGGTAAAAAAAACGTCAGAATATACCGCCCCCTGTTATACTTACCTGCCCCCTCAAAAGTCACGTGCTCGGTCCCGAGATACTCTTCGCCGCTCAGCCTGGCCGCTGATTGGCTAGAGCGGAAGGATTGAGAGCAGCGCAGCCATTGGCTGGCGCTGCTGTCGATCACATCCAATGACGCGGCGCGCTGAGGGGCGGAGGCGAGTGATACAGTAAGCGGCTACTTGCAGATCATAGTATAGCTAAAGATTGCAGCCTTAAAGTAACATTCAACATTACATTTTACCTATAGGTAAGCCTATAATAAGGCTTGCCTATAGGTAGTGTAAATATCTCTAGATATTTACTGTACATGCAGCCAGTGACATCACTGGCGCATTCCTGTGCGAAAGGGGTCTAAGCTGGCGATGCACAGATTGAATTTTGGTTGATTCCTGCTGAATCATCAGTTCTGTGGTTTGCTTTTTCATTTGGTTGAACAGCACCTGCATCCAATTAGATGCAGGCACTGTTCTGGTATTCTGACAGCCACAGGTGCTGAGAAATAAAGGAGAATTTGCAAACTGATGTAATCATCCTTCTTCTCACTTTGCTGTGTCTTCCCATCGGCATGTTTCCTGTCAGCATATAAGAACAGCAGAAAAGTCTGATGGGTTTGACTTCCTCTTTGTTTCTCTGCAAAGGTTAAGCATAATGGGCTACTATGCATTGCATAGTAGCCCATTATGTGACACTTACCTGCAGGAGAAGCCCACAATGTCCCTGTCTTCCTCGCTAGCAGCGAGCGTACATTGTTCACACCTCCACCTTCCTGGGTTGCAAACTCCGGCTCTGTGACTGGCCGTAGTCTCTCGATGTCACTCCTGCGCAATGCGCGTGGGAGCCGCCTTTAACGGCATGACCCCAACTTGAAATGGCACAGCATGCTCAGTTCCCAGGCATCGTTTGGGGAAATTGCAAATATCTCCCAGACCGTGTAGGTCTAGGAGATAGTTCAAGCACCTACAGGTAAGCCCTAATGTAGGCTTACTTGTAGGTTAAAGTGGTTGTAAAGGAACTAAACTCCATCAGAGCACCACAGAATAAAAACACTATTTAATTCATTTTTAAAATTCAAAGTAAATTCACCCATCTATGCTTGTGTTGAGAAATCCTTTTAACAAGTGCCCCCTTGCATTTCTAGCAATGGCCATCTTGAATAAGGACAAATGATTTATGTCGCATTTACTTCACTTCCTGGAATGCTTCTGACCTTGGCTCAGGCATGCAAACAGGAGAGGGTGCTTAGCTGAAAAAAACCCTCCTCCAGATGAAAGGTAAAAAAAGATACCCATGTAGACTTCTGGGTTGCATGTCATCATTTTGCATAATTTTGGTCTAGTCCAGAAATCGGGAAGCAACTAAAAAAGATGTATTTTTTTTAATAAAAAAAAAAAAAAAAAACCTTTCTTATCTATTTACTGATAGATAATTGGTGGATAATTTTCCAATCCGCTATCAGTCCGTTTTTTAAATTCAACGTTTGTCGAGCCAGATGAAAAAATATTGCCTGCACAATCCTAATCAGATGCAATCACTGTTCTGGTATTCGGACAGCTCTAGCTATTGTGGCTGTATGTATAGGGTAACTGGCACTGGAGATTTCTTCATCCATGCTGTTCATGTGGATGGGGGAATAGGTTCATCTCATTTCTTCAGTCTATGGGTAAACAAGATAAACCTGATAAACCTATCTGTGTATGGCTAGCATTAAAATAGTCACATTTAAAAGTGATTTATTTATTTTTGAAATGAATGTACACCTATTGAATGCGTAGTCCACACCATGTATTTTTTACACGGTCAGCTAGATTAAGTATTTTGAGCACATGAACACAAAATTTACACCTAAAAGCTCCCCATAATGGGTTATCATACAGATTAGTTTGCCAAACCTGAAAGCAGAGTTAGAAATGTTATACTGTCTGCATCACAAAACAGGTTTCAGAGAACTGGAAATCATTTGGTGGCAAGCAGATCGTATTTATGTTATTTAGCCTCTTTGCCCAGTTAGCTTTGTATTTTAATTTGAATATGTATTTTTAAGTTGATGCTCAGATATTGATACTTTAAAAATCTGTAACATAATTGCCAATGGATATCTTTATTCTTTTCTCTCCTCTATGATCATTGTGACATTGTATGTGTGTGGCACATCTGAAAGCTGCCGTTGGTTTACTGGTACTTATCAGCAAGCAATGCGTCCTTCTTCTGTAAATCGTGATAGTGGAAATGGTTGGATTGTTGCTTATGTGGATAAAATCGGAGTAGCACACTTAGTATGCGCTGATTTTTGCAGTGTTTCATTACAAAAATAGCACAGCTGAGTGCTGTAAGAATGGCAAAGGCAGCCTGTGATGAGGGACACCATGCATAAGCTCTGCCCACATTTCTGCCCAGCTGGTATACGGCTTGGCTAGATACGTTTATACTTCTGTTCTTTTCCTGTACTTCAAGGTTTTTTAGATGACCTTGTGTTTTTTTTCTTCATAGAGGTTTTTGGCCAGCTTGATTTTCCACATTAAAGGGGTTGTAAAAGTACAATTCTTCTGTCTGTAACTACACACAGTAATGCAAGGCTTTCTCCCTGGTGTGGAGTGTCGTGCTCGCCTCCTCCCTTGGACTACAGGAGAGTCAGGATGCTCTCTACGTTGCAGATAGAGGAAGGAGCCGTGTGTTAGTGGGCATCCTGACTCTCCAGTAGTCCAAGGGAGGGGGCGAGTACGACACTCTACACACAGTAATGCAAGGCTGTGGTCTGTGGTTACAGACAGAAGAACAGGAAGTGAGGATTTCTCAGAAGAAATAAGGACATTTAAAAGCAAAATGGAAGGATGAGGTAAGTGAAGGAGCACTGCACTAAGGTAAAGGAAGCAATTTAGGAAAATAAATTTATACCTTTACAACTCCTTTAACTGCAACCAGATGAAAAACCAAAAATAATCTGTGACCTCAGCAAAAGGTGTACAGCCCACTGTCTACTGAAAACGGGTTACAAGAGTGCAAAGCAAACTGCACTTTTGTGATCCACAGAAGTACGGCCAGCTTTGGCTCTACTTCTTTTTTAAGTCGCAAACTGTTTTCAAACACTGAAAAAACTGTTCCCAACCAAAACAATATTTCCCCGGAATCAATTTTTAATTTCTTTATCTTAGAATAGTTTTGTATGCTGCACACACAATATTTAACTTTTTTCTTGGGTCCGAGGTTAGTCAGTGTGCACTGATGATAGATAATAACAATCCTGGTGTATTTTTTATGATTTCTGTACCTTTCAGTCTGTCTTTGGTTCAAAATGTAACTAAATTTGATCTCCATCCTACAGAGCCGCTTTAGAAGTAGTTGAAGGGGATGTATCGGAACTTGAGCAGAAGCTTGACAAGGTAAACCTACTCCGTCATTACTTGTCTTAAATATTGAAGATTTAACGTTATTTCCCTAATGCTGCCCTAATCTTGCAGTGATGTGCCATTCTTGCCTCTTTCTATAATAAGTACATTTCTAATATGCTCCTTATTTTTATATTTTACTCCTAGTGATTCATCATGCCTGTGAATTCATTGGTGTGAATTGACCTATTTGATGATGAGAAATTATTTTATTGAAGATCTTGCTGTGTGATTCATAGTTCTGAATAAATTACATGGCACTTGAATAAAAACTGTCAGAATTATGCATTTTACTGACTGCAAGTGGCATGTGTCCATTGCAGAAAAAGTAACAAACTCTTGTTGGTTTTCAAGGTAAATAAGTAGGATTTGAGCTGAACTGATAAATACTGTACTTTTTTTCAGCTGGTAAAACTATGCATTGGAATGATCGATGCTGGAAAAGCTTATTGTACTTCCAACAAGCAATTTATGAATGGAATCCGAGACCTGGCCCAATATTCTAGCAAGGATGAAGTGATTGAAGTAAGCAGCTTCTGCTCAGAACAATATAAAGCTATGCCATTGTTGCACCATCCCTATTAACAGATCACTCAGTGTGCTGCTGCAGAATTTTCTTTATCTTTTCCTTTAATTGCTGGCATTGCTCTCAAGCAGATTTAGGGATTATAAATAATAAGCTGAGTACTAGTAGCACAAAAAACACCTGCCATTTTCAAAGAAGTATGTCTGCTTGGCATATAGGCATCTGGTTATCTGATTTGAGTGTAATGGGGGATGGCTGAAACCCTGGTCAGTTTTTTTTTTTTCTTTTTTTATCATCAGTTCCTGTCCTGGGGATAAGGGTCAGCAGGACAAATAGAGGTCAAATCTCAATCTCAGTGGGATACAAAATAAAAAATAAAAAACTTCAGGTAATCCACTAAATGCCCTGTTAACCGAGCCTCTTTCTGAGATCCCTGTTAACCGAGCCTCTTTCTGAGATCCCTGTTAACCGAGCCTCTTTCTGAGATCCCTGTTAACCGAGCCTCTTTCTGAGATCCCTGTTAACCGAGCCTCTTTCTGAGATCCCTGTTAACCGAGCCTCTTTCTGAGATCCCTGTTAACCGAGCCTCTTTCTGAGATCCCTGTTAACCGAGCCTCTTTCTGAGATCCCTGTTAACCGTGCCTCTTTCTGAGATCCCTGTTAACCGAGCCTCTTTCTGAGATCCCTGTTAACCGAGCCTCTTTCTGAGATCCCTGTTAACCGAGCCTCTTTCTGAGATCCCTGTTAACCGAGCCTCTTTCTGAGATCCCTGTTAACCGAGCCTCTTTCTGAGATCCCTGTTAACCGAGCCTCTTTCTGAGATCCCTGTTAACCGAGCCTCTTTCTGAGATCCCTGTTAACCGAGCCTCTTTCTGAGATCCCTGTTAACCGAGCCTCTTTCTGAGATCCCTGTTAACCGAGCCTCTTTCTGAGATCCCTGTTAACCGAGCCTCTTTCTGAGATCCCTGTTAACCGAGCCTCTTTCTGAGATCCCTGTTAACCGAGCCTCTTTCTGAGATCCCTGTTAACCGAGCCTCTTTCTGAGATCCCTGTTAACCGAGCCTCTTTCTGAGATCCCTGTTAACCGAGCCTCTTTCTGAGATCCCTGTTAACCGTGCCTCTTTCTGAGATCCCTCTTAACCGTGCCTCTTTCTGAGATCCCTCTTAACCGAGCCTCTTTCTGAGATCCCTCTTAACCGAGCCTCTTTCTGAGATCCCTCTTAACCGAGCCTCTTTCTGAGATCCCTCTTAACCGAGCCTCTTTCTGAGATCCCTCTTAACCGAGCCTCTTTCTGAGATCCCTCTTAACCGAGCCTCTTTCTGAGATCCCTCTTAACCGAGCCTCTTTCTGAGATCCCTCTTAACCGAGCCTCTTTCTGAGATCCCTCTTAACCGAGCCTCTTTCTGAGATCCCTGTTAACCGAGCCTCTTTCTGAGATCCCTGTTAACCGAGCCTCTTTCTGAGATCCCTGTTAACCGAGCCTCTTTCTGAGATCCCTGTTAACCGAGCCTCTTTCTGAGATCCCTGTTAACCGTGCCTCTTTCTGAGATCCCTGTTAACCGTGCCTCTTTCTGAGATCCCTCTTAACCGTGCCTCTTTCTGAGATCCCTCTTAACCGAGCCTCTTTCTGAGATCCCTCTTAACCGAGCCTCTTTCTGAGATCCCTCTTAACCGAGCCTCTTTCTGAGATCCCTCTTAACCGAGCCTCTTTCTGAGATCCCTCTTAACCGAGCCTCTTTCTGAGATCCCTCTTAACCGAGCCTCTTTCTGAGATCCCTCTTAACCGAGCCTCTTTCTGAGATCCCTCTTAACCGAGCCTCTTTCTGAGATCCCTGTTAACCGAGCCTCTTTCTGAGATCCCTGTTAACCGAGCCTCTTTCTGAGATCCCTGTTAACCGAGCCTCTTTCTGAGATCCCTGTTAACCGAGCCTCTTTCTGAGATCCCTGTTAACCGAGCCTCTTTCTGAGATCCCTGTTAACCGAGCCTCTTTCTGAGATCCCTGTTAACCGAGCCTCTTTCTGAGATCCCTGTTAACCGAGCCTCTTTCTGAGATCCCTGTTAACCGAGCCTCTTTCTGAGATCCCTGTTAACCGAGCCTCTTTCTGAGATCCCTGTTAACCGAGCCTCTTTCTGAGATCCCTGTTAACCGAGCCTCTTTCTGAGATCCCTGTTAACCGAGCCTCTTTCTGAGATCCCTGTTAACCGAGCCTCTTTCTGAGATCCCTGTTAACCGAGCCTCTTTCTGAGATCCCTGTTAACCGAGCCGCTTTCTGAGATCCCTGTTAACCGAGCCGCTTTCTGAGATCCCTGTTAACCGAGCCGCTTTCTGAGATCCCTGTTAACCGAGCCGCTTTCTGAGATCCCTGTTAACCGAGCCGCTTTCTGAGATCCCTGTTAACCGAGCCGCTTTCTGAGATCCCTGTTAACCGAGCCGCTTTCTGAGATCCCTGTTAACCGAGCCGCTTTCTGAGATCCCTGTTAACCGAGCCGCTTTCTGAGATTTGGTGTTTACAGGTTAAAATATTATTTTATATTATATATTAACATTATATACCCTTAAAAAATCTCTATAGGCGATGTTTAGAAAATGCTACAGGTTGCATGCTTTCAGTTACAGAGGCGGTCATGGGCTAGAATTATTGCTCTTTCTCCAACTATCACGGCGATGCCTCACATGTGTGGTTTAAACATTGCTTTTATATGCGGGCGCTGCTCACGTATGCGTTTGTTTCTGCATGCAAGCTCAGCGGGACGGGGCTTGATAACGTTTTACTAGAACTTGTTTTCCTGTTTTCATGCGAATTTTGATGTTAATTTGCTTCTCCAGATTCCTGTCCCTTTTTTTTTTTTTTTCCTGCCAACAATGCGCACACGTTATTTCTTCTACTGCTCCATAAAGACCGAGTTAACTGGTCTGCGACCCAGCCAAGTGGCTCACCACCATAGTGCCACGCTGCGAGCATTCTCAGAATTAAATTGTCGCACATTGTACATACAGTAAATTTAAACTCTCCTGTATGCTAAATTGTTTCACCAAGACACCTCTTCTTTACAGTATGGCCAGGTCAATGACCTTGCTTTTCTTCATGCAGTAAAGTAGTGCAGTATGGTTTCTGACCTGCCCCCAGCTTGCTCCTAAGGTTAGGGGTTAAGTTCACCCTTAAGAAAAAAATTATAAATGTGCATATTTATGCAGGAAAAAAAATAATTTTTTTTTTTCTAATGAGCCAGCAGAGTGTTCAACTGCGACCTCTTGATCTGCTGCAATGGGAGGCTACTGCAGACTTATCTTCCAGCTTGCCTGCCTGTACCTCTGTACGAGCAGACAGTTACAGAGCTGGAGAAATTGTCAATGAATTATTAGGGTGCTTATACTAGGGCATGTTATACATTGTACACCAACTATAAGTGTAAAAGGTAAAGCAACAGTATACGGTTTATTTTTGTTTGCTATATAGGCTACTACACTTTTTATTATCTTAAATCTAATTATGTATATGTTCCATATTTTTTATTTTTATTTTTGCAGAGTAGCCTGACAAAATTCTCTGACAGTCTGGAAGAAATGATCAAGTTTCATAATGTAAGTGCATACATGGAAATGTCCTAAAGGCTATAAACTGAGGTGTTTTATTTTAAACGGAAATTTCCACTATATTATGATTTTTACAACTACACTGAGACATTATAGATCAGTATTGTATTTGTGCCTGGACCCCAAATACATGTGTTTCTAAAACAAATCAAGGCGGTTGATTGTAATGTTAAGGCTGCATTCACACCTAAGTGTAGCCACTTTTTTTTAGCTTTGTTGCGTCTGGCGGTGTCTTTTTATTTTTTTTTAATTTTTTTTATTGTCACTGCAAAATCGCACTGGCATTAAGAAATAAATACGTCCCATGTTTTGCCACAATTTTACCTACGATTCCACTACGCTCAGGTGTGAGCCTTAATTTAGTGAGGCCACTTTTGGTGTCTTTTCTTAAAAGGTTTTGATCCCTTGCTTGAGAGGGAGGACATTTTTTTTGCTACAATACAATTGTGGCATAGACCTTTACTACACCTTTAAATCCCACTGGTTTTATGCAGTTCATAGAATCAAATTGTTATGTGGAAAATAAATGTATTTATGTGTAACACAGTGCTGTCCGGTACACTATAGAAAAAAATCATATCTGTCTGTGAACACTTAAACAGTAAAATTAGTCTGTATGTGCAGTAATGTATGCTTGCTGTTCTTGCTGTGGAGGGGTTAATCTTCTGCATTGTGTTTAAAAGGTCATTTGATCCCATCTCCTCTGAGCCTCCCCGTCTTCCAAAGTCCCCAATATATCTCCTGATTATACAGTGTACAGAAGCTAGGGGACAAGCTGCACATGCTCAGTTTGGTGTGTATTGTGAAAGTTCTTTTTTTCTTCTTGGGAGAATACATGTGATCAGCACAGGGCCAAACACAAAGGGTCAGGGGTCCTACATTCTTGTAGAACAATCGGGGGAGAATAAAAACTCCTTCTACAAGCTTTAAACAGACACTGATGGACGTCTCAAGACTGCTATATACTGCTGGTGAGAAAAGGTATTTAGCAGTTTATATTTACTAAAACTATTGCATTTCCAAGTTTTGTGTACTGTGGGAGACCAGATATAGTGAATGCAGGCTCCTGGGTTTAGTAATACTTAAGGTGAGCCTGCACTCAAAAGCTGAAGATTTGCTATGCTATAGGGAAAAATCTAGAAATTGTTATTGTGCCTGAGGAGCACCCTGAAAAATTACCTTTGTGTCTTTTTCTTTTTGTAGGCAGTACACTGGCTATACCTACAGCCTCGTAACTGAAAGGCCAAGCCTAGTTTTTGCATGAATAATATAAATGCACCCATATTTGCAGCAAAAACATGTGCATTTATTATTTTGTGTGCAAATAGGCCTGCAAAGCTTTGCTTCTGCAATCAATGGATTGTGGGTACAATGCACAGGCTCCTACAGACTCTTTCTCTAGCTCCTTGTCAGCATTGAGGTATGGGCTTTTAGTTAGTGAGCTGCAGGAAGTTTCAATGAACTGTAAGTGTGGCAATCGCCACAGTGGCAGACGAGACTTGTAGTTCAGTGAATTAATGAATAACATAGCTGTGCGAGAGCAGTGCCTTACACAGCCGCACAAAATTCAAAAGTGACAGCTGCTGCAGGGCAGAAGAAACCACTGTATGTTAAACTAAAAAGTGGACTTATTTTATATTTTCAGTGAGAACATCTAAATCGGTGGTGCCTTTAAATTGCTAGCCTTAAGGGATCTGGAATATGATCTGTCCATCTGACTGCTGTGTTACTCACTGTTTTTATTGCCAAGGGGGAAGTTGCATTGCAAAGAATCTCTCCGATTCTGCTTTCGTTCATTCTGTGGATCTGTGCTGCTTCTTGGAAATGATCCACTAGTCATTAGGGGGCAGATCTGAAATGAAAGAGTAAAGCCCAGATTCTCTTCAAAGGTAGTGATTTCTACACAGCGACACAGTGCAAACAAGACATTGTATGTCAGAACGGGGAGAAGATCAGCTGCAGGGAAAGCATAGAATTTACCGGAGACTAGTCATTTGTCCTCTGATGCCCTTTTCTTGTCCGTTTTTCAGTTCGGGTCCTCTTTAAACATAATAACTGATTTGTTTGGATTACTGTATATGTTTTGCCATTGCACTTCATGCCCTTTTAATTGTGGTCATTTTTAACACATCACATGCATTTTGTTTCTGATTTGGCACACAGCTTCAAAAGCTTTGGGTATTTCGTAAGGAGGGTTTGTAAACTACATGGAAACCTTTCTTGTTAGTTTCTGCAGGAAATACAAGATCTGTCTTCAGAACTTTCGCAGTACCTGTTTTTTTTTGATCTGTGCAAACTGGCAGCTGGCATTTTGTCTTGTCTTGGATTTAAGCATATGCTCATCTTTATAGGATCAGGAGTGGATTAGCGTACATGAATATGTGCCAAGGTTTGATTTCTTCAATGAGACTGAGTTCTTAAACAGCTAAATATACATAGGACCAAAAAAAGTATTTTCTTAAGTGGGACGAAGGCACCTGCTTTAGAGGCGCTAGAATTATGTGCAAATTGTTATGCACCTGATATTAAAAATCAATGGTTTGGAATACTTTTATTTTTTTTAAAGGTGCTTTTGTTATGAAAGGAAATTGCTACAGTATACCAGATATGGAATACTATTTTTAAAGCAATACGTTTTTTTTAAAGTTTCCATCATAGCAAAACCAAGTCACTGTGAATACATAATTTGAAAAGAGACATCACAATGCGATACGTAAATCCTTTCTACAGAAAGTCATGACCATTTTGTTGATTTTGATCTTTCAACATCCTAGTAATCTGGTATGAAAATTACGTATGGTTTAAATGCCCCTGTAAACTTTGATGTGGATCTGGCATACTGTATACATTCTTAAAAGTGGTACATAATTCAGTACCTAAGTGGCCCTGTTAATCCATCTGATTGCTTAACACTAAGTAGAGAAAGTTTTTATTTTTTTTTAAGACTTGAGTTTACACCAAGTAGAGAGAGAGGAAGGAGAATAAAATAAGGATTGAGTGAGTCACCCGGCTGGTTAATCAGTTAAGCCATCTTTATGCAATATTTGAGAATTTCCAACAGCAGTCACAAGAAGGGTTGCAAATTTTCGAGTCTGAAGCCTATTGAGGGTTCAGGTCCATCAAGGGTTGTAGCTTGTACCTGATAAAATGTTCTAGAGGTGTGGATATGGGTGGGATTAGTTGGGTAAGAGAGGTAAGGAAGTCTCTTATCCATTAGCGCAGCTAATAACTGATTATTATTGTATTGTAAAGTGGGACCAAAACATGACCCTTCACCATGTGGGTCCCTTCCAGAAACAAGACTGCTGCCAGTGTGTGGAGTGACAAAAACAAGAATATCTTGCACACAATCTAGCTTCCTTGTTAATGTGTAAGACCTATAGCAAAGTGGGGTGTCCATCTGACTGGTATACCCAGAAGAGCAGGAAAGAAATCTATTCCAGGGAAACCCACGGCTGATAGCCATAAAAATTATCAAATCACAAACAGAACATTTCCTATATTTCCATATGTAGCGCCCCCTTACTGTCAGTAAGGGACGCTGTTTAAATTTAGTGGGGTAAGAGTCTTATTTGCTCTCACTCAGGTTGATTTATAGTAAATTGGGCTGCCGTCAGCCCTGAATTATCCTGTCGGTCATTCTGTGCTCCAGGGATGCAGTTCTATCTCTGGGCAGCAGGTGGCGCCAGAGGGTTTTAGGCAGAGCCACTTCTCCCCAGCAGCCAATTGGAGGAGTGTTTCCCATGCGGGGCATGCTGGGGGAGGGTATATCTGTGGCAGACGCCATTTTTCGGGGGTTCTTCACGGGTTCCTGGTTCCAGGTGCGGCACCCACCTTCAGGGTGTGCGCACGTCGCGGGCCCCATCACTATGGCCTATCTGGCCGGGGCCCATGCTACGCAGAGTTTCTTACTCTGGGTCCTCATGGCTCAGAGCAGCTAAAGTTGCAGAGGGGCCCCAGTGACTTACTGGGTCCCCACACTTCAAGAGGAATTGACTGAAAGGATACGCTCTATTGCCCTCAAGTATCGGACCTGTGGCTGAGGCCTTTACTACTTTACTAGAGCCAAGTCGGTGGCAGAGACTTGTTCCTTCTCAGCATTCTCAGTGACACTCTGGGTGCCAGGCCTGTGGGAGAGGCCTGTCCAGGTGCACTGCACCCACTCCGGCGGGAGTGGTGACGAGAGAAAAGAATACACACTAGAGGCAGGACTGCTTCTGCTTGTTATCCATAGCCTGAATCTGCAAAGTTATTCATTTCACCAACCTATCCTGTCTACCTCAAGTTGACTGTTGGTCGTGTTGGACCGAAAATAAAGCACTTTGAAAACGTCAACCATTGGCTTGGACATTCCGTTACTGCTCTCACAGTTGCTACCATCAATTTCCCTAGACACATCAAAGGTAACTTAACTTGCGCCGATCCCACATCTAACCAGCGGCTCCTGAATGTGGTAGCGCTACACATAGAAGAAGAAACAACAGCAGCCGACATGTTAATATGGGGCATACCAAGTCTCAAGCAGGCATTAAGGGAATGCAGAGGAATACTTCAGTCAGATCACAAGATCTCCAGAGCAGTGCCTACAGCACTACAGAGGTCTGGGTATATGTTAATTATGGCCCGTCAAAATCAATAAATCCCTTCTCCCTATCTTTTCGTATGGATCGTTTCTTTCAATTTGAAGAAAGTGGACTCTGGAAAGTGCTTTTCTGGGCTTGGTCATAGTAGGGTTAGGGAATCCTGGGGTCCTGTGTAGTCTGTCGATTTTCAATGTGCTCAGTCTCCATATTGCCTAGTAAAGCGTAAAAGATGCCCTGGACAGTTGGAAGAAGGTTGTTGTGTTGCTTCGCCTCTGGAAGACCTTGCAGTTGTCTATTATTACTTCTATAGCGATCCTCTAGGTCATCTATGCAGGAAGAAAAAGCTTGTAGTTGTCAATTGTGGTCTGACAGTACTGCCTGGTATTTGACAAACCCATGGAGGATTGGTGTAATGACATTCTCACTAATCTCTGTTTCTGAAAGCCCTGCAGGCTGAAGCGTAGGTCGTCCATGTCCCGCTTATGACAATCTTAAACATGGCCTCCAGATCCTTCTCTGTAGGTAATAGAGAAAAATATTTCTCTAGGGATCCCTTGTAGTATTTTCTTGGTTGCTGCCTGACTCTGTAAGTGCAGCTGGGAGGCTTACTTGAAATTGCTGGTCCAATGGGGAGAACGTGCTGGGGAGGAAGCTTCAGAGTTGGCTCTGTCAGGCACCATGTTGGAAGACCGGCTTGAGGACTTTCATACTCCAGACTTGTGGAAAAATGGCCCAATGTTTGGCTTTGATTCTGGTATAGCAGTCAGCCCAGAGTTCCGGGTCTTGCACTTGGGCTACTTACTCATCTTGTGAGCTGAAAATGAGAGGAATTGCCATTTCCCACTGTGAAGCTCGTATAAAGTGTGGGAGCTCAGTGAAGTAGCATCTTCACGTGTCCTTTTTGGTAAACCACTCTCTCAGTAACTATTTTTAATCCTCCTGCTGCTCGCATTAGTAAATGGATAGGAAAGTATATCATATTTGCCTTTTTTTTCTTTTTTTTTTTATACATCTCTTCCATTACCCCCTGGTTTTCAGACCTAGGTAAATGTCCTATATCCCAGAAGTCTTCACTGAGCACACCTTCCTGCCTGCATGCCTGAGCTAAGGGCAGATGTATTCCAGGAAGTAAATACTACATGAATCATCTGCCCTTGCTTAAGATGGCCATTACCAACTTTTATATTGTCGGGTATTGTAGGCATTTAATGTGTTTGCACTACTTATTTGTTTTGTGTGGAGCATCTGCCTTCTTTTGCATATATCTCCCACCATTTCTTATTTGTAGTGTTACTTGACAGATGTTATACCTTCTCTCACTCAAAACTGTGAAAAACTTTTTTTCCTTTTGGGGTCGGTCTTTATCGGCTGTTAACCTATGCTTTCAAGTGTATCCTGAAGCCATTGCAATGATTAACAGGAGTATTGTTTGCTGGCTTATTCGGACATTGGCCTGATAATATATGAGGAAAAGGAAATCCTCAGTGGAATTTACAGAACGGAAACTGATAAAAAAATTACTGTTATTATGATGTTGCTGGCTACATGTTTTTGCTATGTATGTGAGACACGTGTGTGATTAATATTGTAAGGATGGTCAAACAGTATCGTGCAAATAAGGAGATTTTTCTCCCGGAAAGTGTTTCCCTCAAGGAAAAAAAAAGTGAAAGTATGCACTTATTTTTTTCCCATACAGAAATGCAGTCTTTTCTGGATAAAGCAAAATGGGGAAAGGTTACAGTGCCTGGAGCTTTGGTTCACACTGATGCTACTTTGAAATCATGCTACTTTACTTGAAGTAGCGCGATTTCAAAGTAGCAAGGTCAGCGCGATTTCAGGTGCTACTTGATAGACATTTGTGTGGTTTCATGCACAGATGTCTATAGAAATCGCACCTGAAATCGCCAAAAGTAGTGCAGGAACTACTTTTGCAAATCGGTGCGGCGCTGCAAAATCTGTGTCGCACTGATTGGAACAGTGCCATTGCCGCCAATAGGCTGCGACTTGTCATGCGATTTGATCTCTCAAATCGCATGACAAATCGCTCCAATGTGAACCTAGGCTGAAAAAGTATTCATACTGCTTGAAACATTCCACATTTTGTCATGTTGCAACCAAAAATGTAAATGTATTTTATTGAGATTTTATGTGATAGACTAACACAAAGTGGCACATAACTGTGAAGTGGAATGAAAATGATAAATTGATTTCCCATTTTTTTTTTTTTACAAATATCTGGAAAGTGTAGCGTGCATTCGTATTCAGCCCCCTTTACTCTGATACCCCTAAGGCCTCTTTCACACGGAGCAGTCCGTTTTTTAGTCCGCTCCGTGTGTGTCTGTCGGCTCAGCGGGGGTCCCGCTGAGCTGTCGGCGGACAGGGCGGTCCCCGCACACTGTGCAGGGACCGCCCTGTCTCTCCTCCGCTATCCCCTATGGGGAATCGGATGAAAACGGACCATCTGTCCGTCTTCATCCGATCCGATCCTTTAGATTTTAGACGGAAGAAAAATGGGGTTTTCTTCCGTCCGAAAAACCGGACCTTAACGGACGCGGATTGTTGCGGACGTTAGCGGATGCATCATCCGCTAACGGACGCGATCCCATTACGGTCCACTCATGTGAAAGGCCTAACTAAAATCTAGTGGAACCAATCTCCTTGAGAAGTCACATAATTAGTAAATAGAGTCCACCTGTGTGTAATTTAATCTCAGTATAATAACAGCTTTTTTGTGAAGCCCTCAGAAATTTGTTGGGAAAACCTTATTGAACAAACGGCATCATGAAAGCCAAGGAACACACCAGACAGGTTATAAAAAAAAAAAAAATCCCAAATTTTGAACATCTCACGGAGCATTGTTCAATACATCATCTGAAAATGGAAAGAGTATGGTACAATTGCCAACCAACAAGACATAGCCGTCCACCTCAACTGACAGGCCATGCAAGAATAGCATTAATCGGAGAAGCAGCCAATAGGTCCATGGTACCTCTGCAGGAGCTGCAGATATCCACAACTCAGGTGGGAGAATCTGTCCACAGGACAACTATTAGTCGTCCACTATACAAATTTGGCCTTTATGGAAGAGTGGCAAGAAGAAAGCCATTGTTGAAAGAAATTCATGAGAAGTCCCATTTGCAGTTTGCGAGAAGCCATATGGGGAAAACGGCAAACATGGAAGAAGGTGCTATGGTCAGAGGAGATCAAAATTTTACTTTTTGGGCAAAAAGCAAAACTGTATGTGTGGTGAAAAACTAACACTGCACATCACTTAGAACGCACCATCCCCACTGTGACACATGGTGGTGGCAGCAGCATCATTTTGTGGGGATGATTTTCTTCAGCAGGGACAGTGAAGCAATCCTGTTAAAGTGGTTGTATAGGTTTTTTTTTTTTTTTACTTTTACTTTTACCTACAGGTAAGCCTATAATGAGGCTTACCTGTAGGTAAAAAAAAATCTCCTAAACCTTTACGAGATATTCCCCTCGCAACTGGCCGCTGAATGCAGCGGCGCATGCGCACTGGGGATTTTCGGCTTAAGCCCGGCTTCCACCGGACCTTGCCGGAAAGAAGCATGCGCGGGAGTGACGACATCGCGGCTCCAGCCACTCACACGCTGGCGCCGTGATACCCGGAAGACGCGCCGAGGAGAAATGTCATCTCCCTTGGCGTGGACTGGCAGCGGTACCGACGCCTTGTTCCAAGTATGCGGTGCATACTAGCTCATTATGCTTTTTCCTTTTACAGGTGCCAGGAAAAATAAAATACAAATTTGCCTATACAACCGCTTTAAGCTGAATACACACTATACAACTTTTTGTTATTCGATTTCCTTTCGATTTACCTTCAGCCATGTAGTGCAAGGGTCTGCCTGATTGTATACAAATTGAAAGTGTTTACCTGTCTGGAGTTTGCATGTTCTGCCTGTGCCTGCGTGGGTTTCGTCCCGCACTCCAAAGACATGCTGGTAGGTTAGTTGCCTAAATCGGCCCTAGTATTTGGACCTTAGATTGTAAGCTCCTTGAGGGTAGGGACTGATATGAATGTATATGTAAAGTGCTGCGTAAATTGACGGCGCTATACAAGTACCTAAATAATAATATAGTGTGTATCCAGCTTAAGAGTCCGTAAAAGACTTTGACACTTGACTTCGCCTTCCAGCAGGGCAATGACCCTAAACATACAGCCAGAGCTACAACGGAATGGTTTAGATCAAAGCATGTTAATGTGTTAGAATGGCCCGTCAAGATCTAAATTCAATTGGGGGGGGCGTGGCTTGCACGCGATCGGGATGGCTGCTTGATCGCTGAGCTCTGTCAGAAAACCGGGGATTAACGGCAAAACGATCGAATTCAAAGACGACATCGAACGATAAATACCTCACTAATTCCGCGGGGATCGTTCCCGATGTCACAACGAAAGAGAAAGGACCAAAAACAAGCTGATAAAGCCTCTGACGTCGCAGATATGCTGGCCTCAGCTGTGAGGAAAAATCAAAATGGCGCTGGTGTCAATTCTATTCAGCAGGCATCGTCATACACGGATCTCCCAGATGATGGCCAAGACTCCTGGGGAGCTGAACAAAGTACATCACAGAATGTAAACTTCTCCTCACATAGCCCCTCTACACAAAGCCCGGTGAAATCTAAGAGGAGGATTGACACTGAAACGCAGCTTCTAAACTCTGGAATGGCAATGTTACCTCAGGTTCAGGTAGGCCCCTTTGCTGCATCATCAATTGTCAATTACCCTACATCAGGACAACCAGTATTAGACACGACGATGAAAGAAATGCTTATTTATTTTTTTCTTTTTTTTTTTAAAGTGTATTTTTTGTGCGAGAGAGAGGAGCCGGACTGTAGGAGTTGGGAGTAGGCAGACCCTCCCCCCGGAGGCAATCGCCATCCTTCTCCATGCCCCTGGTGGCAATGGCGGGTGTGAAGGGGGGCCTCCCACTCACCCCGCCCTACCTGCTCCTCTTGGGAGCCCAACTGGGGCCCAACGGGACCCCAATGGGGCAGAGGGACTCCCCCTATGAGGGAGTGAGGGGGCCTAGCCCACCCAGCCAGCCCCGTAGGTCCTTCGCCTCTCTTTATTTTAAGAGACCGCATGGCCAAAGTGCATGTGTTTTAAACCAATTTCGTGTGCGTGCAAGTGTGGTGGTTTTTGTGGGGGGTGGTGGGCGTACTAAGCACAGGCGTACCTTGCATAGCACACCCACCGGGAGCCGGGCTGAGACCACCAAACTCAATTCACATGTAGCCGAGACCGGGATCCGAACCCTTGGCTGCAGAGGTGAATGGCTTGTCAGCGCAGTGCCAATCACGTTGAGCCACCACAGCTCCCTGAAAGAAATGCTTATATCTCTACAAACGTCGCTTATGTCTAACTTTTCACTTATGATGAACAATTTTTCAAACGAGATGAAAGGAATGGGGGACAGGATCCATGTAATTGAAAACAAAATGGACAATCAATCTGATACTGTGCATGATCTTATCGACGCATATAAAGAATTGTCAGATGACAATGTAAAGATCAAAACCAAGCTCGCAGACCTCGAGGATCGTTCCAGAAGGAACAATGTTAAATTGAGGGGGGTCCCCGAATCTGTAACCCCGAAAGATTTACCGAAATATGCGGACGATCTGATTGCTAACCTATTGCCGGAATCATCCCAAATCGAACGCATGATAGATCGCATTCACCGCATACCAAAATCCAAACATCTAGATGCTGCTATTCCCAGAGATGTCTTGATGAAAATACATTTTTTTCCTACTAAGGAAAAGCTATTAACCAAAGCTAGAATCTTGTCATCACTACCTGATCCATATGCAGAAATACATCTTTACTCAGATCTTTCGCAATATACCCTGAATTTGAGGAGACAACTAAAGACTACTACTAAAGCCTTGAACAATCACAATATTCAATACAAATGGAAACACCCTGCAACGCTGATCATCACCAATAATGGGACTACTACTGTGGTGTCGAACCCCCAGGACGGCCTGCAGCTTCTTCATTCATGGGGTATAATTCCAGATATCTCTCCTGATGACAACAAACTGATGGGAAAACCGCACTTCGGTAATCAAACACAAAATGATTACCGCCCGCCAAAAAGACGCTGATCCACGTTGAAATATTATTTATCTTCCTTTGATTTATATTCTTTCAATTTACTGTTATCGGCTTATACCCCTGGTATCTGATATGCTGTGTTTGTTTTTTCTTCTTACTTGAACTCCGTTAGTCGGCTTAGTAATACACCCGACTATTCGTTTTTTTTTCGTTTTTTTTTCTTTTTCTTTCTTTTTGTTTATTGCTTGGTTCATATTGGCTCTTATTGTTCCACGAAGGTGGGATAATAACATATTCCTTCTATTCATTCGCAAGCAAATAATTGCTTTGGTTTATAAGTATTATAACAGATTTTAGTTTGTTTATTTTGTTTGTTTTGTCTATTTTATTTGTTTTACTTTTTGTTTAGGTTTCAGTTTGTTTCATTTAGCTTTACCTTTATTTTTATTTTCATTTTTATTTTTAAATTTTTACTTTTATTCTTAAAGTTGTTACAAAGTCTCTTATAAATATCTTTCTCTCGGTTGTCTATAACCCAGAGACCTTCTATATATTTCATCTACTGTTCTAGTACCGAGAGTCATAATACCTTGTAAGTATTGTATAAAAATCGGTGTCCACAATATCTAGAAATGTCTATTAATTTTCTATCCAATGGCTTAAACCACCCTGCTAAAAGAGCATCATTGTGGAAATTGGTATTGTCTTCTAATTGTGACATTCTATGCATACAGGAGACTCACTTTCTCAGAGATAATGCTCCGATATGCCAACATAGATCTTACCCCCATATTTTCAAAGCGAACTATACTCGCAAACAAAGAGGAGTATGTATTGCCATACGTGACACCCTAGCCTTTACTCTTCTGGACTGTTACTCGGATCCTGAAGGCAGGTTTCTGATTTTAGTATGCACGTTGGACAATGTTCTATATACGCTGGTAAATATATATGCGCCAAATGTTAGACAAATGAAATTCCATAAGTCTACTCTAAACAAAATAAGAGAACTTCAGAAGGGTCTTCTCCTAATTTGTTGGGATTTCAACTTAGTACCAGACATTGTCATGGACTCATCCTCCAATGCTAAGAGATTTTCTTCCCCCTTGAAAATGATTTGTATGATATCTGGAGGTGTTGTAACGCGACTGAAAAGGACTATACATTCCATTCTCCACGTCATAACACTTACTCCAGAATTGATTTATTTTTATCTGATAAATGGTTGCTACAAAATGTACTGGATGCTCGCATTCATACTGCCACTTGGTCGGACCACGCCCCTATTAGTTTAAAAATAAAAAATGCTAATTCTAATCATAGATCTTATTTATGGCGTATAAATAATTATCTTTTACAACAACCTGATAACATTGAATATATCTCTCAAAAATTGACTGAATTTTTTTCTGACAACTTGGGATCGGTGTTCGACCAGGTGGTAGTGTGGAACGCCCATAAAGCTTACATACGGGGACTATTTATACAACTTGGTTCTCAAGCAAAAAAGAAAAGGGAAGCAAACATAGAGGAACTTACCAAAAAATTGAATATCATAGATCAAGAAAATAAGTCTAACCCGTTAACATCTCTCAAATCCCAGATCTTCAGACTCAGACATGATTTACGTGCTCTTCTTCTAGAATTTCATGACCATAAACTTAGAAAGTTGAAGGCAAACTCCTATGTTACTAATAACAAAGCAGGGAAAGTTATGGCAAACCGTATAAAGGGTCCTAGACGAAAAACTAAGATATCATACATTTATGACCCTGTTTCTCAAGATAAGATAATTAACCCTCAATCCATAGCTGATGCCTTTAGCTCATATTATGGTAAACTATACAACCTTAATGAGGATAGTGATACTCACCAGCCATCAACTAAAGAAATCCTAGATTTTCTTTCCCATGTTAATTTACCCAAATTATCTGATGACCAACTTAAACAGTTAAATTCTTGTTTTTCTGACGTCGAAATTATAAGTGCCATTAACTCTCTTCCCAAGGCCAAAGCCCCTGGTCCAGACGGATATTCGAATGAATACTTTAAAATATTCCATAAACAGCTTGTACCACATATGAAAGAATTATATAATGCTGCTGCTTCTTTCTCTTCCTTTCCTGATGAAATGCTATCTGCACTCATTATTACTCCCCCTAAACCTGGCAAGGACCCTACTTCTCCCCCAAATTTTCGTCCTATTTCCTTATTGAATGCAGACTTGAAAATCTACTCAAAGATTATAGCCAATAGAATAGTCGACATACTTCCCAAACTAATAAACATGGACCAAACTGGCTTCACCAGGGGTCGTCAAACGTCTGACGCAACCAGACGATTAATTGATGTTATCCACAATGTTGGCATAAACGGAACGCCTTCTCTGCTCCTTTCATTAGATGCTGAGAAGGCGTTTGATAGGGTTAACTGGTCCTATTTGTCACTCACTCTTAAAAAATTTGGCTTTGAGGGTCATATTCTTAAAGCCGTACTTGCCCTCTATTCCAACCCCACAGCACGAGTTTTGAATTCCAACCTTTTATCGAAACCCTTTCGTATCACCAACGGCACCAGACAAGGATGCCCATTGTCCCCCTTAATATTTAATTTAATGATTGAACCTCTAGCGGAACATATTAGATCTAATTCTAAAATGGAAGGCATCACTATAGGATCCGATACCCACAAAATTAGTTTGTTTGCCGACGACATAATTTTAATGTTAACTTCTCCCTCATCCTCCCTACTTGAAGTCCAAAAATTATTGTCTTGGTTTGGTAAAGTATCATTTTATAAGATTAATGAAAGCAAATCGTATGCTCTAGATCTTGGAATTGACGCAGTGACAAACAATCTCCTCCAACACCAATTCCCTTATACTTGGGCAGACACTAGCATCCCGTACCTTGGAATTCATTTGACTAGATCCACTAAATCCTTATTTACACATAATTATATTCCTCTTAAAAATAAACTACAATCAGATCTGAAAGATTTAGGAAAACACAAATTTTCTTGGTGGGGCAGATTATCTGCTTTTAAAATGATCCACTTGCCTCAAGTCCTATACTTATTTAGAAGTTTGCCTATTCCAGTCCCTGTGTATTTCTTTAAATCCTTACAATCAATCCTTTCTAACTATATCTGGAAAGGGAAAAAATCTAGATGCTCCCATTATAAATTGATTAAGAATAGAATGTGGGGAGGAGTGGGTTATGTCGATTTTCAAGACTATTTCTATGCCTCAATATTGTCTCAAATGAGAGAATGGTTCCAACCCTCCCCAACGACAAATTGGGGTCTAATTGAATCCTCCTATTGTAATAAACTACCGACCAACCTATGGCTTTTTGGTGCACATATGGGAATTAAACTTCCCTCGCACTTACCTCCCACAATGAAAGTATCCATTTCTACATGGCTTAAGATTTTGAATTCTGTGACCTCTCCTGATACAACAATAACGGTAGACATTCCCTTTAAAACACTGCATCTTATAATGTATCACTCATCACTTCGTCTTTGGAGCGAACAAGGCGTGGAATCTATTTGTGACCTTTATGATAAAGGCACGATTAAACCATTCCAAACCATCCAGTCTGAGTTTAATATACCCCAACATTGTAATGCTCATTATAGACAAATAGCAAAACGTTTATGTAAATTGAATACCAAAAACGTTTGCCTACATAAATCAGTCTGGACCTTTTCTCTCTACTAGAACTGAACCAAAGAGAAAAGGTATTACCTTTTTTTACAACCTACTTCAGGACAAAAGAATATTTTCAAAAACCCCATCACATCTACAATGGGAAAAAGACTTGGAGTGTTCTTACACTGATTACCAATGGCACATGGCTTGTAAAATAAACCAATCAACCTCTAAATGTGCATCACTATGGGAACTCTCAGTAAAGATCACTCTGAGGTGGTATTATACTCCAGATGCACTTCTAAATTTAGTCATCAGCAATCTAACCAATGCTGTAGACTGTGCGGAAATAAAGGGGACTTGCTCCATATTTTATGGAGCTGTCCCATGCTTACTAAATATTGGACAGAAATATTTGGTATAATTTCGGCTTTAACTGGTTCATGGATAGATCCCAACCCTGGTTTAGCTTTACTGTCCTTGGCTATTGATGACATTCCAGCTGTTCTCAGGAATTCTATCAACCATTTACTTCTGGCCGCAAGGCTCTCAATCACTAGAAAATGGAAGGACTCTTGTCCTCCCTCTACTCTTGAAGCCATTGATTTGACCAATCTCCACTTCACGTATGAACGTATGATGGCCATTTCAATGAATAATCTTTACAAAAATGATGTTTCCTGGGCCCCATGGAAAAACTGGTATGAACTTGGGGTATGGTAGCTCTCGACTGAACCCTTTTCAACATTTCTCTATGTCCTGGTTCATTACATGATACTTTGTATCCGGATGATACTGATTTCTCACGTGTTCTTTAGATTAGATTTCTTTTGATTGAGTTTACTTTGCTAACATTATAACATTATACTCTGACCATTTCTAATACTGATATTTCTCTACATGATAAGTTAATTATCTAATTTATGCTTTGTTTACATACTTTCCATGTTTTACTACATATATACGACTACTTGATCTATCAGAATTTATGAATGTCACGTACTTCTTACGCTATTTATTGTTACATTATATACTTATACTATGACAATGCTTTGTAACATATATGACTTAATATTTTTAAAAATTCAATAAAAACTATTGAAAGAAAAAAAAAGATCTAAATCCAATTGAGAATCAATGCTGTTCACTGACGCTCTCCATCCAATCTGACAGAGCTTGAGCTATTTTGCAAAGAAGAATGGGCAAAAATTTCGCTCTAGATGTGCAAAGCTGGTAGAGACATCCCCAAAAAGACTAATTGCAGAAAAAGGTGGTTCTACAAAGTATTGACTGGGGGGGGGGGGGGCTAAATACAAATGCACATTACACTTTTCAGATATTTATCTGTAAAAAGTTTGGAAAACCATTTATAATTTTTCCTTCCACTTCACAATTATGTGCCACTTTGTGTTGGATCTATCGCATACAATCCCAATAAAATATGTTTTTGGTTGTCACATGACAAAATGTGGAAAGTTTCAATGGGTATGATTTACTTTTTCAAGGTACTATAATATGTGAGAGCTTATAGTATGTACAATATGTTAGGGAGTACATGTGTTTTTTGCCCTTATTTATTTTTCTATTTATGATTATAGTATGAAAATCATTAGTAGAGTGTGAAACAACATTTGAGATCCATTTCCTTTTTCGTTCTAATGAGATGATGTTATTTCAGATCCTGTTTGACCAAGCCCAAAGATCAATCAAGTCACAGCTCCAATCATTTGTGAAAGAGTAAGTTGACATTGGTTAGCTCCTTTGTGATAAATGTATTACTTTTTTCCAGTTGGCTTTATTAGGTGCTTATACACACTGCACGGTAACGAACACTTGGCTTGATCATTTCTTACATTATCCTACAACATTTCTTACAGTATACACTTCTGTAACACATAGCGCCCCAGTTAGAAAGCAGTGGTATGGCCAAAAAAATAAATAGACACATTTTAAAGGCACAATTGTGCGTTAAAAAATGTTCATTATGCCCTACTTACTTGGGACTCCCAACTCAAAGTCAGTACCATTCATGAATAGGAGGAAAAGGGAGTAAAGCCTTGTACGCCCAGCCCAGAATCTCGTCAGGAAAAAACTTTGTTTTTCCTGACAAGATTCTTGGCAAGATTCTCTTGCCTAACGAGTGTACACTCGGGCCATTCAAAAGAACAGCCATTCTTTTAAATGACATGAACGCAGTGACGTCATCGACTACGATAAGCATGCGTTTGTCACATTCGATGCCGTCGCCGCTGCCATCTTGCTTCACCCTACCTATTCCTTGGAAGCTACTGCGCATGCGTCAGTCATTTCGAGCATGCGCAGGGTTTCCATGGAGAGGTAAGTATACACACGTTCGGGTTTCTCGGCAGGAAACACTGCCGAGAATCTCACGATGAGAAAATAGAGAATCCTCCAAAGCCCCGTACACACACACACACAAACACACACACACGAGTTACTCTGCAAGACAGCTCTGCCAGCAGTTTTCTTGCTGGTTCTTGCCGAGAAAAACGTGCGTGTGTACGAGGCTTTACAGGCCCTGCCTTTCCTCTAATCCAAGGATCTTCAAACTACGGCCCTCCAGCTGTTGCGGAACTACACATCCCATGAGGCATTGTAAAACTCTAAAATTCACGGACATGACTAGGCATGATGGGAATTGTAGTTCCTGAACAACTGGAGGGCCGTAGTTTGAAGACCCCTGCTCTAATCGGAAATCTCCCTGCACAAATATACAGAGTTAATCCATTGTGACTGCCTAGGTTCTAAACTACCCTCTTGGATATGAATAAATGGCTTGTAAGACATAGGGAGGTGTGCTGCAAGCACGGATGTGTCCAGTGCATTGTGATATCTGCTCTGCACTATAAATGGGCCCCATAGTGTTCGAGAAGTCCAATGCAGTGCTGTTTGAGTTCAGTCCAGCGATCTGCAAAAACATTGCATGGGAGCAGGTCACTCATCGTATGTATTGTTCTTTTGCACATGAGCTACTTTGCCTCCTATTATGCCAAGTCCAGAAATGGAGAGCTGTAGTTTAAGAGCTTGTTATATGATCTGTTTATCATTGTTTTCACATGATGGATGTATATATGAAAGTTCTAAACCTAAAGGGGTTGTAAAGGTAAAAACATGTTTTCCCCCTAAATAGCTTCCTTTACCTTAGTGCAGTCCACCTTCACTTACCTCATCCTTCCATTTTGCTTTTAAATGTACTTATTTCTTCTGAGAAATCCTCACTTCCTGTTCTTCTGTCTGTAACTCCACACAGATTAGCAAGGCTTTCTCCTTGGTGTGGAGTGTCGTGCTCGCCCCCTCCCTCGAGAGTCGGGATGCTCTCTACGTTGCAGATAGAGAAAGGAGCTGTGTGTTAGTGGGCGTCCTGACTCTCCTGTAGTCCAAGGGAGGGGGCGAGGACGACACTCCACACCAGGATGAAAGCCTTGCATTACTATGTGGAGATACAGACAGAAAAACGGGAAGTGAGGATTTCTCAGGAAAAATAAGGACATTTAAAAGCAAAATGGAAGGATACGGTAAGTGAAGGAGGACTGCACTAAGGTAAAGGAAGCTATTTAGGGAAAACATTTTCTACCTTTACAATCCCTTTAACTTATAATTTGATGACAACTCTGAGGCTCCATTTACATTGGCGTGTCTCTCACGATTTCCAGTGCGACTTTGATGAGACTTTCATCTGACTTTTTATGCTCAGTGGATATAAGTCACATCAAAATAGTGTAGGCATCTCTTCAAAGTCACTGTCTTTGATGTCCAAAGTCACATGACAAATCGCACAAGTGTGAATGGAGCTTGAGTTCTGCATTTGTTCTAACAAAGCTATTTTTTCTGTTTCAGAGATCTTCGAAAATTCAAAGATGCTAAAAAACAATTTGATAAAGTCAGTGAAGAAAAAGATAATGCCTTGGCAAAAAATGCTCAGGTGCAACGGACCAAACAACATGAGGTAGAAGAAGCTACTAACATTCTTACTGCAACACGGAAATGCTTCAGACACATTGCATTAGACTACGTTTTACAGGTAACTGAAATACTTGGTACTTCCACAAGATTTCTTATGTGGTTTATACTGTACAGAAATTCCTTTGTATACCACTTTTACAAAGGTTTTTAAGATTTCCTAATATGAATATTAACCCATTCACACTAGTCCTTTGTACAATCAACCCTGAATATTAAAGTAGTTATATAGCCTAATCTTATTTTTTTTTGGTAACAACACATTTTGTAAATGTTAGGTTAACAGACCTTATTAGACAGTTCCTTTCCACCATGCTCTGCCACAATTGCTTTCTTTTGCCCTTAAGCCACATCCTCCAGGATCTCCAGTGCGGCTTTCCTGAACTTCCGGGTGGGAAAGCATGCACTCATAATGTCACCCATCAATTTTTTTGTGATACTGTATATGTGTGCCCCTATATTCATTAAACTTGACTGTTGTGTCCACATTAACAGGCAGCCCAGACTAAATGCATAAGGCACTCCCCCCCCCCCCCCTGCTCCTCCTACAAGGGAGGTAATTGACAGGAGCTCCTTGTCTGTTTTTGTTTGCTAATGTAGTTTGGTAAATGATTATTTGGCAGTTGTATCTTCTGACCACCATCTTCTATTTTTGGGAAACTTGAAATTATATCCTTAAGGTATAAAATTGTGAGAAGTGAGACCCTGTCCAGGGGTGTTCTGCATCAAAATCAAGTCCGCAAACTCCCACCGACTTTAAGGCTGCATTCACACTGTAACCTCGCGTCCTGAGCCGCGAATTGCGGCGACAATTGTGAGACTTTTGTATCGCGATTTGCGGCTACAAAACGCCTAGTTTTTAACCCCCTTTTTGGAGAGGTCCACTATCTCCTATGCCAAACGCCGAAGCCGCCGGAAAAAAAGGCTCCGGGACTTGTTTTGAGCTTCAGGTGTCCGGCATTTCGGCGTTCGGCGTGGAGATGTGAACCATCTCCATAGAGGGGAATGTTAAATTTCCCCTCTGGCGTATGCGGCGTCGGGCGTAAAATTGCCTAGATGTGAATGGAGCCTAACTGAGCAATACACATGGCAGCTTAGAGGCTGCATGTGACCTGTTTTGCATTGTGTTGTGTTTCTTTGAACACAACATCTTCTAATAAAGGTGTAGCGCTCACCCCCGGAGGAGCCGCTGATTAGTTTGGGACCGGCATGTTAGGTTACCAGAGATTCTTGTTTAGGGATAATATTGATGAAGGTGGTTAACCAGTTAAGGACCCCCGCACGCCTATGTACGTCCACAACATGGCTCGTACAGGCACAAGGGCGTAAATTTACGTCCTCGCCTTAGTGCGGTTCGGGGGTCCCATCGGGACCCCCTCCGCGGCGTGCGGCGGTCCCCCTGGCTCTGGGAGCGATCGCCGACGAGCGGGCGGATGTCCGTGTTTTCCGCCCCCCCCCGCGATCGCTCCCAGCCAATGGGAGCGCGCTCCCAGCCTGTCACTTCCTCCTCCTGTGTTTACACAGGAAGGAGGAAATGATGTAATCTCTCATCGCAGCGCTGTTTCCCAGCGCTGCTGTTGAGAGAAGACATCCACAGTAAGTGTGCACCAACACAACACTGACACACACTCACATAGGCATATTAACCCCTTGTGATCGCCCCCCCCCACCCCCCTGTCACAGTGTCACTGAATGCAGTGATCTAATCACTGCATTTAGTGTCAGTGTGACAGGCAGTGTAAAAACAGTTACTGTTAGGTTCAGGATAGCCCCCCCACCCCCCCTAATAAAGTTTTAACCCCCTGATCACCGCCCTAGTTAACCCTTTCACTCCCTATTGCCAGCGTCACTAAGCGATCATTTTTCTGATCGCTGTATTAGTGTCGCTGTTCCCGCTAGGTAGCTATTTTTTTTATTACGATTTTTTTTTTTTTACTAAAGACATGTGGCTAAATAAATTTTGGCCTAAATGTTTTACTAAAATTTAGTTTATTTGATTTTTTTTATAACAAATAGTAAAAAAATAGTGATTTTTTTCAAAATTGTCGCTCTATTTTAGTTTATAGCGCAAAAAATAAAAATCGCAGAGGCGATCAAATACCACCGAAAGAAAGCTCTATTTGTGGGAAGAAAAGGACGCAAATTTTGTTTGGGAGCCACGTCGCACGACCGCGCAATTGTCTGTTAAAGCGACGCAGCGCCGAATTGTAAAAACACCTTGGGTCATTTAGCAGCGTAAGTGTCCGGGTCTTAAGTGGTTAAAGAGCAAGTGTCCAGACATCAACTTGAGTTTTCAATGCTTTATTCCAAGGCCCAACATGGCCAACATCAACATGACACACGATAGAGAAAAGGGTGACGAGCAAGGAGAGAACTGTAGTACCAGGCCTTGGATATCAAAGGGAGAGCAAGCCTGCTCTCGGCATAGTCAAGTTCAAACGTCGCCACTCTCAACAGAGTGGGTAAAGTGCCCCGGACAGGCGATTTACTTGAGCCTGGCAGCCGAAGGGCCACTTTTAAACAAAGTCACTGGGAGGAAAACAGGGCCTCTGCCACAGGCCTGGTGAATTTTTCTTCGATTTGTCAAAGGCTAGAACCAATGAATCCTCCCAGTAAGTCCAATCCCAAGGTCACCGACTGACAGCTGAAGCGTACCTGTCATGTGGCAAGGTGACCGGATCCCTGGTGGTTTGTCCAGGCCTCGCAGACAACCTCTATCTCTGGGTTCTCCCGAGCCGATTCCTCACCGTTCAGCTTCCGGCTTAGGATCTGGGACCCAGCAAGCCACTGAGGCCCCTCTTTGCATCAAAATGAAGTTCCGCCTGGTACACAACCTCGGCCAGGCAGGCCTCGATGGCGGGGCCCATGGATGTGCCCACCCTGAAGGTGGATGCCGCACCTGGAACGTGGGCCCCGCATAGCGCAACTCTCACAGGCGACTGCCCCAGATATACCCTCCCGCCAGCATGTCCAGAGAAAGAACCGCTTCTCTGATTGGCTGCTGGGAGAAGGTGGGTCCGTCGGAACCCCTTCTAGCGCCGGCTGTCATCCAGGGGTAACAACACCCCACTGGCTTGCAGACCGACCCACAAGGCAGTTCCAAAAACTGGCAGCAACCCAAATTTAGGCATGGGAATGGGAGCAACTTAACTCTCCCATTCCCCACTAACTTTAGCGTAACGCCCCGCAAATATGGGGGGGGGGGGGGGGGCGCTACAAATGGGGGGGGGGGTATTGTAAAGGTTTACTTTTTTTTAACTAAAACACATGTTCTACTTACCTGTTCTGTGCAGTGGTTTCGCACAAGTACCCTAAATTTCCTCTTTTGGGGTCTCTCACCAGGGCTGTCTTCCCTTCTCCATCTGTCTCATAGCTAAGCGCTTGCTATGGGGGAAGACCTAAAGGCTCAATCTTGAGCCAGGCTGTGTGCGTCCATAGACACAAAGTACGGCTTGACCCTGCCCCCCCATTTTCCCCTCACAGGATTTTTTTAATTTCAACGTTTTATTGAGTACTTCAGTATGTCATGCAATTCAGATAAAAGTAGCAAATATCAAAATTTTGTATGCAGCACTGTATTTCAGCCGACTACATCAACTCAGACAAAAGGTCATCTAATCAACCAATAGTGTGAATGACTTCAAAGAATCAGCAACAAAAAAACCTGGTATAGTAGAGATGATCACTAAGGTTGCACACAAATGAAACATCACAAGCACATGAGCCAATAGCATTCTGTCGTACAAATAAAAAAAAAATAGGAACTTTAACGCTATACAATCGACTACCGTATTTATCGGTGTATAACACACATCCTAACTTTAGTAGGGAAGTTTCAGTAAAAATTCTTTCCATAGCACCCTGCGTATAACACGCAGGCAGAGTTTACCCTCTATTTTCAGTGTAAAAAAGTGAGCGTTATACGCCAATAAATACAGTATATTACATTTTATAATAAATGGCCTTTGTGGAGTGGACTAAAATGCAAGAGCTAGTGTTAAGCCAAATGTTGTAGGGAGAAAAGTCAACCCTCACAGGGAGGATTTGACTGACAGCAGCAGGCTCCCTCTGCTGCAGAGTCGACATGCAGAAGGGCTCAGTGCTGGTTCAAGATTGGGCTCGGGTAAGTGTCTATGGGGAAGAGGGGGATAAATGATTCTCAACCTAAAATTCTAAAAACAATGTTTCCTGCTGAAGCCAGAATTCTGGAAGCTAAGCATAGATATTAACGAGCCAGAGAACTTCATGTGGCTGAAGGGGTTATCGTGCTCTAATTCAAAAGACACGAGGCTAGTCACTTGATGTCGCTGGAACATAAATGTGTCTATGCTTATCCTGTGTAATATGTAAGGGGTATGTGTAGGGGGGCTGTGTGATGTAAAGGGGTCCAGAGAATATATATATAATATATAAATTTATTACTGTTCTGTTACTTTTTCAAATTTTCTTGTATTTTGTTGATTATTATCATACAGTGGGATAGGGATCAGGGCACTACCATTAAGTTAAAAAAACATTGATGTGCAGCAAGACACACTTTCACTTTATAACACCAGCATCAGTGGCCTGGTGTCACAAGGTAAAGGGTCCAGAGACATGCTGGAGCTGCATTAGAGCAATGGAGAGGGTGAGTATAATTTGAACAAACAAATGGGAAAGGGGGTGAGTGGTAGACCCTGTAGCAATGCCAGAACCTTGAGGGAGTGAACCTGCATGTTCCCTCAGGGTGAACTGGCTTTGTATTAGTATTATCTTCATTTTTAGCAGGTAAATGCAGCCCTCCATGCATTCACATACATTGAATCCGGGGGCCCTTAAGTGGAAAAAGGTTTCTGACCCCTAATGTAGCATATAATTCCTGGAATCCATCTGCCCTTATAGCTCAAGCATGCATGTAGGAGAGTGTGCTTAGATAGGAAAGCCCCTCCTCACCCCCGAAGACTAATAGGATGTATGACATCGTTTGCCTAGACAAGAAACTAGGAAGTAACTAAAAAATGGTAAACTTTTAAAATGCATAAATATGATATACTTTCTTATCTATTTACTATTGCTAGAAGCAGTAGGATTCAAAATACTCAATGTTGGTTGGGAGAGTGAAGTTCCACTTTTAAGCGAGACTGTGAAAAATGTTCTGACCTAATCAGGGTATATTTCACACACGGATCCATTCCTTGGATGACCTCATAACTGATGTGAACATGCATTACTTTCCCAGATCCGCTCACTCCTATTCTAAAACGCTCTCTCTCTCCTCGCTCTCTCAGTTGCTATTTAATTGCTAATGCAAATTCCAATGTTCACATTAGCTTGACCTCTACAGAGTTCTAATTAGACATGGCCTTTACACTGGAAACTGCATGCTTATCTTATTAGCGAACACTCATATATTATACATACATACTGAGCAGTGGTTTGCATGCTATAAATGGTATACCAGTTGGACAGCTAATGGACTTTCATTTTTTTTCCTCTCTCTTTTGTAGATAAATGTACTTCAGTCCAAAAGGAGATCTGAGATTTTAAAATCTGTAAGTACTAAATGTATATTTATCATCTTGAAATATAGAACGGCTAATAAAAAACATAGAATCTCTTTCCTGGTATTAACAGTAAAAAAATATATGGCGGCCTTGCGGTCCCGGACATCAGAAAATATTACAATGTGGTGGTGCTGTCCATGGTCGTGGAGTGGGCCAGAGATAATCAGGAAAAAAGATGGGTAAAGATAGAAAATGCACTGTCTAAGGCAGGCATGTCCAAAGTCCGGCCCTCGGGCCAGTCGCGGCCCGCGATCCGGTTTTGAATGGCCCGCCTGGTTGTTTGAACATGTATATCTTTTGTGGCCCCCGACGATCTCCCAGCGCCGGGGCCACAAAATGTATAGGCCCGCCTCGCACAGGCTCGCAGCGTAGCCATTTAAATATGAGTAAAACAGCCGATTGGGACCCGCCCCCTCCACCTCCCTCCTGCAGCATATCTCCGCCCTGCTCTGACAGCCATTGAAAGTCCACAATGTGAGCCCAGGACCGCCCTTCCGCCTCCCTTCTGCTGCACATCCCCGCCCAGATTAGACTCACATCACAGGCTTCCAATAAGCATCAAACAGCCCCCTCCATCTCCCTCCTGCCGCACGTCCCGCCCAGAATAAGCTCACATCGGGGCTTTCAAAGGGAGTCAAACAGCCGCCTGGGACCGCCCCCTCCACCTCCCTCCTGCTGCACATCTCCGCCCAGATTAGACCCACATCACAGGCTTCCAATAAGTATCAAACAGCCGCCTGGGACCCCCTCCATCTCCCTTCTGCCGCACATCCCGCCCAGAATAAGCTCACATCAGGGCTTTCAAAGGGAGTCAAACAGCCGCCTGGGACCGCCCCATCCACCTCCCTCCTGCTGCACATCCCTGCCCAAAATAGGCTGACTTCATGGGCTTTCAATGGGATTAAAACAGCCGCCTGGGACTGCCCCCTTCACCTCTCTCCTGCCGCACAGCTAAGGAGTGGGGCAGTGCATATCTCTGCAGGGCAGTCCTAAGTGGACGGGCTCGAACACACTTGGTCCGCCCTCAGTGAGTACCATGCTTGACCCCCGTGGCAATAGCAGTAGAATGGTAAATATTAAATATGACAGTGTGCTGTGATTGTAAGCAGCACGTGCTGGAGGTATTGGTATAATGGGAGATCAAACAAGATGTGCTGGGAGGAAGCGGGATATTGAGAGCCTAGATGTGCTGGATTGGGGGGAGGGGGGAGTTAATAGGAGGGATATGTATAATGATTTGGGAGGGGAGTGGTGGAATTATAGGCATAGGTCTAAATCATACATGTGCCTCCAATTCCACCCCCCTCCCCAATCTATCATATTGTATGATAGAATGGGGGAGGGGGGGGGGTGCAATTGGAGGCATAGGTATAATAGATGTGCTGGATTGGGGGGGGGGGGATTAGAGGTATGGGTGTGCTGGAGATAGGTGGTTGGAAGACGAGGTGTGCTGGGGGATGGGGGGCTGGCATAAGGATGCAGAGATATGCTGGGAAGAGGAATACGAGGTGGGCTAGGGGGGATGCATTGGATGACTGGGGAATGCATTTGAGGTAGAAGTGTACTGGGGGAGGAGAAACAAAACCAGAGAAATTCCTTTCTTAACTTACTAACCATCCTGCTAACAACCACATTTTCCTGTCTGATGAGACTGAAATGATGGGGACTGGTGAGGCTGCATTGATGGGCACTAGTGAGGAGGCACTGATGAGGCTGCACTGATAGGCTGCTTTACTGGGCACTGATAAGCACTGATAAAGTTGTTGTTAAAATTTTATATTTGTAACTTAATTTTGCATAAAACATTTAACTGTGTAATTTCATAAAATGTTTGAGGGCATGTTTAGGAGTGGAATTAGGGGTTGGGTGGGCCAACCGGTGGCGAGTAACTGATATGGCCTGGTTAGTAGCTCATGACTTAAAAATTTTGAGCCCTGGTGAGTGCATTTCTGGCCATGGTGGGTGCTGCATTTATGGCAATGGTGGGTCTGCAGATGGGCACTGGCCCTTTATTTTGCTTTACAGTTCTTTATTTAAAATAAAAAAAAATCCTGAAACTTTGCTCTTAAAGTGAAGGTGCGTGTTATTCGCCAATAAATACGGTATATCCAAATAACACGCCAAGCTCATCTCTTTACTCGCACACAGCCACAAAGGCAAGATAATTCTTGTTGGGCAGTGTAGTAGTGCTCGGACAAACACACTTAGACCAAATTTTTATGGTTCAAAGAATGTCAGCAACATGGTCGGCCCTCACGCATGTTCACTTCATCAAATCTGGCCCTCTTTGAAAAAAGTTTGGACACCCCTGGTCTAAGGCAAAATTGGGAAGCATAATTTGGAATCCCCCTCTGTTTAAAGGACTGGATGAGAATACTCACGAGTTAACACGTAACGCACTTAAAATATGGGACATGTTGCACAAACAGATAAGGAGTATAATATACCTCTCATAGAGTTAAAGGAAAACTGATATTTTGCACCAGGAAAAAAAACAGTGGGTGGGAACTGGATAAAAAAAAAGAAAAAGCACAGCTAAGGAATATAATAAAAAAAGGGGAAATCACACCACTGCGCCCAGAGGCGTTCAGTTCGCATGTGTTGCGCTATATGTTTCTCACTCACTCCCTGCAGGAATTAAAACACAATGAGGAATTAATGGTAATCGATGAGTGGAGATATCGACAGTTGTGCCACTTTGTCCAAAATGTACCCCAACCATTAAGGTCAGGGTAACAGCTTGCAATATTAGAAAGGTTATGTACTATGGATAAATCTAAAGGCATTATATCAAGGCTCTATAAAATATTACTGGCAGTGGACGAACTGGAGATGCCCCCATTCATCAAATAATGGGAACGGAAGTTAGGAACACAGAAGGATAATATCACAGTAGGAAACATTTTGAAACTGACCCACTCCTCAGCTGTGGACATTAGGACCGCAGAGATGAATTATAAGTGCATAGCAGGCTGGTATGCAACACCAGATACATTTCTCAAATTCAAAGAGGGACAGTCGGCTGAATAGTGGCGTGGCTGCAAGAGTGCTGTACATGAGATTGGGAGCCTCATGAGGAAACAGTGACTAAAGTAAATAGATTTTATTTTAATTTTTTTATTTTTATATATAAAATGTAATGTTCCAGATCTCCGAAGGCCTCTTGCACGAAAAGCTCAGTACTGTGCACACAGGCGCTTAAAGGCTAGGTTTTTTTTTTCTTCTAAATTACAGCTCCCCTATGTACTTAAATAACATTAATGTACTTATTTTGCAAACATAAAACCACTTTCCATTAATTCTACACAGGCTTACCTAACTCCCTTCATTCATAGCTGTTTACACTTTGCTTGATTACTTCTACCATACTTCCTGGACAGACTTTAGGTCATGACACAGGAAGGAATTGACCAGCTAGGGGTAGATGATGCAGGGTGTGTGCTAATGAGATCAGCTGGTCAACTCCACCCGGTGTCATGACCTAAAGTCTGCCCAGGAAGTAAGGCAGATGTAATCGAACAGTGTGTTTGGATGACGGCAACAGCGCGGGCCTGAATATCCAACATGCCGTCATTTGACGGCATGTCATTCTGGCTTTCCCAGCGCGCGCTGTACAGCGCGCTGCGGGGAAGCCCTGTGTTGTCCGTGTCCCTTGGACATGGCCAATCACAGATCGCGGCAAACGGCCAATCAGAGCGGCCGTTTGTGATGCGATCTGTGGGCCAATGAGAGATGATCTCTCATAGATCATCTCTCATTGCCGGTTCACACAGAGACAATGTCCTGTCTCTGGAAGGGAGGAGCCCGATCTGTGTTCCTTCCTACATAGGGACACAGATCGGTCACCCCCCCAGTCACCCCCCCTCCCCCATACAGTTAGAACACACCTAGCATACACATTTAACCCCTTCCTCACCCCCTAGTGTTAACCCCTTCAATGCCAGTCACATTTATACTGTAATTAGTGCATATTTATAGCACTGATCGCAGAATAAATGTGAATGGCGCCAAAAATGTGTCAAAAGTGTCCGATGTGTCCGCTATAACGTCGCAGTACCAATAAAAATCGCAGATCGCCGCCATTTCTAGTAAAAAAAATAAATAATAAAAAATAATAATTCTCTCCCCTATTTTGTAAGCGCTATAACTTTTGCGCAAACCAGTCGCTTATTGCGATTTTTTTTTTTTTTTTTTTTTTTTACCAAAAATATGTAGAAGAATACGTATCGCCCTAAACTGAGAAAAAAAATGTGTTTTTTTTTTAATTGGGATATTTATTATAGCAACAAGTAAAAAATATTGTATTTTTCTTCAAAATTGTCGCTCTTTTTTGTTTATAGCGCAAAAAATAAAAATCGCACAGGCGATCAAATACCACCAAAAGAAAGCTCTACTTGTGGGGAAAAAAGGACATAAATTTTGTTTGGGAGCCACGTCGCACGACCGCGCAATTGTCAGTTAAAGCGACGCAGTGCCGGAAGCTGAAATTTTACCTGGGCAGGAGGGGGGTGTAAGTGCCCAGTAAGCAAGTGGTTAAACAGCTTTAAAGAGTGAGGTAAGCCTGTGTAGAATTAATGGAAAGCAGTTTTTATTTATTTTTGCAAAAGTACGTTGATGCTATATTGGTACGTAGGGGAGCTAGAATTTATTTAAAAAAAAAAAGTGAACTTTAACCGCTTCAGCCCTGGGAGATTTTACCCCCTTCCTGACCAGAGCACTTTTTACAATTTGGCACTGCATCGCTTTAACCACTTGCCGACCGCGCTATAGCAAAAATACTGCTACAGCGCGGTCGAGCTACTGGGACGCGCTCGCAGAAGTGTCCGTGCTCGCCGGGTCTAGAAGACCCGGCGCATCACGGATCACGGTAAATTGCCGCTGATAGCGGCCGTTTACCACATGATCCGCGCGATACTCTGCAATACCCCAATACTCTGCAATACCCCAATACCCTGCATGATACTTTGCAATACAGCCTATAGGGATTTTTAAGTAGCGAAGTTTGGCGCCATTCCACGAGTGTGCGCAATTTTGAAGTGTGACATGTTGGGTATCTATTTACTCGGTGTAACTTCATCTTTCACATTATGAAAAAAAATTAGGCTAACTTTACTGTTTTGTTTTGTTTTAAGCACAAAACTGTTTTTTTTTTTTTAAAACACGCGTTCAATAAATGTCTGCGAAAATACCGTGCGAGATAAAAAGTTGTAACAGCCGCCATTGTATTCTCTAGGGTCTTTGCTAAAAAAGCATATATAATGTTTTGGGGTTCTATGTAATTTTCTAGCAAATAAATTATGATTTTTCCATGTAGGAGAGAAATGTCAGAATTGGTCTGGGTGTTCCAGAACGCCTGATGGCGCTCCCTGCATGTTGGGCCTCTGTATGTGGCCACGCTGTGTAAAAGTTTCACACATGGGGTATCGCCATACTCGGGAGGAATAGCAGAATGTGTTTTGGGGTGTAATTTGTGGTATGCATATGCTGTGTGTGAGAAATAACCTGCTAATATGACAGAAACAAGTTTTTTTTTTTTACAGAATTTTCAGTAGTTTTTTTCTTTTATAGCGCAAAAAATAAAAAACCCAGAGGTGATCAAATACCACCAAAAGAAAGCTATATTTGTGTGAAAAAAAGGACAAAAATTTCAAATGGGTACAATGTTGTATGACTGAGTAATTGTCATTCAAATTGTGAGAGCACCGAAAGCTGAAAATTGGTCTGGTTAGGAAGGGGGTTTAAGTGCCCAGTGGTGAAGTGGTTAACATGCGTAGTCGCGCAACGCTGTAACCAAACAAAATGTGTGTCCTTTTCTTTCTCGTACATCACGGGACACAGAGCGGCATATTCATTACTATGTGGGTTATATGGAGTACCTTCAGGTGTGGACACTGGCAATCTCAAACAGGAAGTCCCCTCCCTATATAACCCCCTCCCCTAGAGGGAGTCCCTCAGTTTTTTCGCCAGTGTCTTAGGTGTTGGTCACGGAATAGCTTTGCTCCACATCCTTGGGATTAAGGGCGGGCTAACCGGATCTGTCCAAGGAGCCTCAGTGCCAAAGTGGACAGTACCCGGGCCCCAAGCCGTGGGGTTTTGCCTATAATGCTCCTCTTTGGAGGGCTGGACCCTGGGCCCAGGACTTGGAGTTTGAAAAAACCATAAGTTCCTGTTTGCCAGGGTGCTATATAGGTCCAGGACAGTGGGTACCTTCATAGGACCCCAGGGCCTGAAGGTCTACTACGCTACCCACGGAGATGGGAGAAGATTGGATCAGTTTGCTGGACAAACATCCTGCAGCATGGAGCAGGTAAGGGGGAGCCTGCGGGACTTGGTTCGACAGCAGGCTCTCCGGGGTAACCTAAAAGGGGGATAGCCTAAGTATGCTCTGCATGGGCAACCTTGTTCACTATGTCTAAAGAGAGACAGGATGACACCTTGTCTCCCCCATCACTAGGTCCCCCTGTCTAAATATGTGTGCTAGCTAAACCTGCTGTTTCTTCCTAGGGCTAGAAAGGATCCCTAGGGGCCTTTGGAGAGTCCTACCTGGCCGGGAGTTTGAATCTGCCGCCTGTTTCTGCGTTCCTGGATCTCCAGCAGCGCGGCTCCTCCATGTTCCTCCTGTTTCCGGCATACGCGCGCGCGCGTGCGCGCGCACGTCTTATTGACATTTTTCGCGCCGTTCAGACAGGAGGGCGGGGGGGGCGTGCCTGCGGCGTCATACAGGGGCGCGCCTTTGTGCTGTTATAGACAGCAGGCATGGTCAGTGCTCAGTCTGAGGCTGATTTTCACAGGAGAGGACGCAGAGTGGCAGAACAGTGACTCCCGGTGGCGGAAGAGGGGTAGTACATCTGGACTTTGTTCCAAATACCTTTTTTGTTAAGCCAAGAAATCCCCCTTTTTTGCAGCAGGTTTGGAGGCTGGCAAACTTAGTTTGGGGTCACGGTATGTTGTCAAAAGTAAATATATAATATATTTAAAAAAAAAAAAAAAAAAAAGAGAACATACGGGATCCCATCAGTTTTTGGGCATTAGTAATCTATTGTCCCCTAAACTCGGATTTTGTACTCCTGCCCACTACAGTCTGTTGTGTGGGCGGAGTCCCTCGATTTTGTATTATGGCTTCCAAGGGTTCGGGGTCAAAGGGTACAAAAAAGACCAAAAAACAAAAGGGTTCCCTTTCTGATTCTGATATGCCGATACTTTCCCCGCAACTTATTAACATAAGAAGCGCCTTGGATAAGCCATTAGGGGGATCTGGTGCGGAGGCTGGCCCAGATCAGCCCAGCCCTGTGTTTATCACAGAGGAGATGCTAGCCGTATCCCTAGGGGGGCTAGAAGAGAGAATAGCAACATTGATCGCTAGAACTATTCCTGGTAAAAAACGGGTTAGATCCCCATCACCAGGAGGTGTATCCTCAGATGCTGAGATTCTCTCTCCAGAGGTATTGGAATCACAGGAGGATCAACTAGACCTGAACCAAGAGGGTTCAGGGATTGAGGGATCTGCCTCTGAGGAACCATTTTCAGACTCCCAGACAGAAGGACTGTGGGTACAGTCTTTGACGGACATGGTCCGCTCGGCATTTAGTTTACCATTGCCAGAGTCTCAGGTTCCTCCGGTATCCTCTCTGGGCTCTTTGAAAGCTCCGTTAAACAACGCAGTTTTTCCGGTCCATCCTCTCTTGGAGGAATTGATCTTTCGGGATTGGGTACGGCCGGACAGGATTTTTCTGCCACCGAAAAGATTTGCGGTCATTTACCCCATGGAGGAAAAGTTCTCCAAGAGGTGGAGGCTCCCAGTAGTGGATGCAGCCATCTCATGTGTGAATAAATCACTAACTTGCCCGGTGGAAAACATACATATGTTTAAAGATCCAGTTGATAAAAGATTAGAAACACTTTTAAAGGCATCCTTTGCTACGGCAGGAGCAGTGGTGCAGCCAGCGGTGGCTGCAATTGGAGTTTGTCAGGCACTAAAAGACCAGACAAAGGAAATGTTAAGGGACATGCCTACCCAACAAGCAGAAGAGTTTTCTGACATTCCCAGAGCTCTGTGTTTTGCGGTAGATGCTATAAAAGATTCCATCCAGCAGGCCTCTCGTTTATCACTATGTTTGGTGCACATGAGAAGGCTCTTATGGTTGAAGAACTGGGCGGCGGAGCCCCCATGCAAAAAGCTTCTGGCAGGGTTTCCCTTCCATGGAGGACGACTCTTCGGAGAGGATCTGGATAAATATATTCAGACTATTTCAAATGGCAAGAGTACCCTTTTACCGGTCAAAAAGACATTCCGGGCTCCTACATTTAAAAGGCAGCTCTTTCCTGTCTCGGGCCCTCAAATTCCAGGCAGTATCGACGGCCGCCTGCAGACCCCTGGGGGTAAGAGGCCGTGGTATCGCAAGCCGTCAAAGACAGCCCCTAAGTCTGCCTTATGAAGGGGCGCCCCCACTCTTGCGGGTGGGGGGAAGGCTTCGTTTCTTCTCAGAGGTTTGGGAAGCCAAGATCCCCGACAGATGGGTCCGGGCATCTGTAACCACAGGTTACAGACTGGAGTTTCTAAGATATCCTCCGCCTCATTTTCAAGAATCAAGGCTACCAAGGGATCCAGCAAGGAAGGCCTCAATGCTGGCAGCTTTGGATCACCTGCTTGGCCAGGACGTAATTATAGAAGTGCCAGCCCAAGAGCAAGGCCTAGGTTTCTATTCCAATCTCTTTGTCATACCAAAGCCCAACGGCGATGTCAGGCCAATCTTGGACCTAAAGAGGTTAAACGGTTACCTAAGGGTTCGTTCCTTCCGGATGGAATCCATCCGGTCAGCAGCCGCCGCGCTTCAGAAGGACGATTTTCTGGCCTCCATAGACATAAAGGATGCTTACCTTCATGTACCAATCTTTCAGTCGCATCAAAGGTTTTTACGCTTCGCGGTGGGGCAGCGACACTTCCAATTCAGGGCGCTCCCCTTCGGGCTGGCCACGGCCCCCCGGGTATTCACGAAGATCCTAGCCCCAATTCTGGCCAATTTAAGGATCCAAGGGGTCACAGTCCTAGCATACTTGGACGACCTTTTAATCATAGATCACTCACGGCCGGGTCTGCAAAAGGCAGTAAACCTCACGGTTCGGTACCTCGAAGAATTCGGCTGGGTCCTGAACCGGGGAAAGTCAGCGTTCCAGCCTACAAAGCAGTTGGAATACCTCGGCATGAGGTTAGACACAGAACATCAAAAGGTGTTCCTGCCCCTGGTAAAGATCGAAGCTATCAAGGGGTTGGTTCAGTTGGTTCTAAACAAGAAAAAACCAACTATTCGCCTGTGTATGCGATTACTAGGCAAGCTAGTGGCCACATTCGAGGCAGTACCATACGCTCAGATCCACACTCGCGTCCTACAGGCAGCCATTCTAGCAGCCTGGGGCAAGAAGGCACATGCCTTAGAGTCCCCTTTGACGCTATCATCAAGGGTCCGACAAAGCCTGGCCTGGTGGTTGAACCCTCAGAATCTTCTAAAGGGAAAATCCTTCAGCCCTGTTGTCTGGAAGGTAGTTACCACAGACGCCAGCCTGGCAGGCTGGGGGGCGGTCTTCGAGGGGTTCTCCCGCCAGGGAACTTGGGTGAAAGCAGAGAGGCAGCTCCCCATCAATATCTTGGAAATCAGAGCTGCCCGCCTAGCCCTTCTGGCTTGGACCTCCAGATTAAAGGGGTTCCCGGTGAGAATCCAGTCAGACAATGCCACGGCGGTGGCATACATAAACCACCAAGGGGGAACCAGGAGCCAGGCCGCTCAGAGGGAGGTGAACTTGATTTTTCAATGGGCAGAGGTTCATGTACCCTGCATTTCAGCGATATTCATTCCCGGAGTGGACAACCTGCAGGCAGACTTCTTAAGTCGCCAGAGTCTGTTGCCAGGGGAATGGTCTCTGCATCCCCAGGTCTTTCAGACAATCTGCCAGAGGTGGGGAATGCCGGACGTAGATATAATGGCATCCAGGTTCAACAAGAAACTAGACAGGTTCGTGTCGCGAGCGAGGGATCCTATGGCCTGCGGAACCGATGCGTTGGTTTGCCCTTGGCATCAATTCAGACTTCTATATGCATTCCCTCCACTACAGTTACTCCCGCGCCTGTTGCGCAAGATCAGAGTGGAGAACAAGCCAGTCATTCTAGTAGCTCCGGCTTGGCCCCGGAGGACTTGGTACTCACTAGTCCTGAAGATGGCAGTGGGAGACCCTTGGACTCTTCCTCTACAACCAGACCTACTCTCACAAGGCCCGATCCTCCACCCTACATTACAGCGTCTAAATTTGACGGCCTGGAGGCTGAATCCCTGATTCTCAGGGATAGAGGCCTGTCTAGGCAGGTAATTCCTACCCTGATTAGGGCTAGGAAGCCGGTCTCCAGGGTGATTTATTACAGGGTGTGGAGGAACTACGTGGGCTGGTGTGAATCCAAAAGATGGAATTCCCGCAAATATACTATTGATAGGGTGTTAAGTTTTCTCCAGCTAGGAGTGGATAAAGGCCTGGCACTAAGCACAATCAAGGGACAGATCTCAGCTCTGTCAGTGTGGTTTCAGAGGCCGCTGGCCACCCACTCGCTGGTAAAGACCTTCTTACAGGGGGTCTTGCGTATTAATCCTCCTGTCAAGTCACCAATTTGTCCATGGGACTTAAATCTTATCCTGTCCACTCTACAGAAACAGCCTTTTGAGCCGTTGGCTGAGATTCCTTTACTCTTACTGACAAGAAAGTTGGTTTTCTTGGTCGCCATTGTTTCGGCCAGGAGAGTGTCAGAATTAGCAGCCTTATCGTGTAAGGAACCATATCTCGTTCTGCATAAGGACAGGGCAGTTCTCCGGCCCCATCCTTCCTTTCTACCAAAGGTTATATCCAAATTTCACTTAAACCAGGATTTGGTACTTCCATCCTTCTTTCCAAAACCTACATCTAGAAAGGAAGGGTTGCTGCATACCTTGGATATTGTCCGGGCCATGAAGGCCTATCTTAAAGCTACAGAAAAGATCCGGAAAACAGATGTGTTATTCGCTCTACCAGATGGCCCCAAGAAGGGGCAGGCAGCTGCAAAATCCACCATCTCGAGATGGATTAGACAATTAATCATTCAAGCCTACGGGTTGAAGAGGTTGCCTCCTCCGTTGTCGGTAAAGGCCCATTCTACCGGGGCCATGGGCGCCTCTTGGGCAGCACACCATCAGATCTCTATGGCTCAGATATGCAAGGCGGCAACGTGGTCATCAGTCCACACGTTTACAAGGTTTTATCAACTAGACGTGAGAAGAAATGCGGATACTGCCTTTGGTCAGGCAGTACTACGGGCTGCAGTTTGAAATCCTCGGGATCAGAAACACCCTTGGTTATAAAAAAAAAAAAAAAAAAAATATATAAGTTTTTTCTTGACTAAATTAGAATTATTATTATGATTTGAGTTTATCTCTAAATTGAATCCTTCTTTGGAAGATGTCTCCCTCCCCTCATTAAAGCATTGCTTTCGGACATCCCACATAGTAATGAATATGCCGCTCTGTGTCCCGTGATGTACGAGAAAGAAAAAGGGATTTTTAAATACAGCTTACCTGTAAAATCCTTTTCTTGGAGTACATCACGGGACACAGAGCTCCCACCCCTCTTTTGGGTGACCATTTTGGGAGGCATACTGCTTGCTACAAAACTGAGGGACTCCCTCTAGGGGAGGGGGTTATATAGGGAGGGGACTTCCTGTTTGAGATTGCCAGTGTCCACACCTGAAGGTACTCCATATAACCCACATAGTAATGAATATGCCGCTCTGTGTCCCGTGATGTACTCCAAGAAAAGGATTTTACAGGTAAGCTGTATTTAAAAATCCCTTTTTTCCCCCCCGCAAATAGAACTTTCTTTAGATGGTAGTTGATCACCTGCGGTTTTTATTTTTTGCGCTATAAATAAAAGAGCGACAATTTTGAAAAAAACTAAATACCTTTAACTTTTTGCTATTATAAATATCCCAATATTTATATATATATATATATATATATATAATATGTGTGTGTGTGTGTGTGTTTAGGCCGATTATGTATTCTTCTACATATTTTTGTTAAAAAAAATTGCAATAAGCGATATAGTGATTGTTTTTTTTGTGCAAAGGATATAGCGATGGGGGTAGTTTTATGGCATTTCTATTATTCATTTTTTAACTAGTAATGCCGGCGATCTGCGATATTGCAACACTTTTGACACATTTTTGGGACCATTCATATTTAGACAGTGTGCGTGTGCCTACGGCGTTGTGCGCCTCTAGTGGCCAACAGGCGAAGCGACGTAAGGCAATGTTGCTTCGCCCAGCCATGCTATTTGGCCACATTAAAACTGCGACGGATGGTCTGCAAGTGGTTACATAAGCGTTGAGTATTCTTCAGTAAAAAATAAAATCTGCTTTCCTGGTCAGTATTTTTGCGCTAGTGCGTGTAAATACGCACATATGCACACAACTACACGCATGAGGGCATAAATATGAATTATTTTTCCTAGAATGGTATTGTGCACGCAAACGTGCAAAACAAACACCCCAAATTTATGACCAAAAAAACAGGAGCTTAAACATGAGTACCGTGTGCAAGAGGCCTACACATTTTTCAGACTACTTGTTGTCTGATGTGTATGTTAAAGAAAAAGATGGGAATGGTGCGCTTATTCAATAATGTGCCATAACGTAATATACTCAAAGAAAAAATATGTTGAGTATCCAAACATACAAATAAATAAATGTAAATAAAGTCCAACTAAAGCCCAATGGTAGGAGTAAGTTCATATTAAGGCACAAATCTCATAGAGGATAACTTGATAGAAGAAAAAATTGATAAAACATCTATCCAAACATGGACTGTTTATGAACTGGCCGCTCACCTCCAACAATGACCCAAAGGTCAAACAAGGCTCATCAGATAGTCAGATAAGAAATCCTGCTGATGGATCTGTAAAGGCATCCAGGTTCCAGACGAAGAACTACATCCAAAACTTGGCATCAAAACATCTTGGGTAATTCCACACATAGAAGAAATGGCTCGCTCCAAGGAATTGCACTTCTTGTATAAATGGCGCTCAAAGAAAACACAGCCATAGTGCAATATTGCCAAATGAAAAGTAAATTTATTTAGTAAAAAAACTGCTTACATCAAGTAAGGATAAAAACTGCAGTAAAAAGCAATGGGAGTAGTGACACACAGGCCTTCTCACCGTACTTCTGTTAAAACCCCCACTGGAACCGACGTCACAAGGCTTCACCCGATGCGTTGTGTCACTGGTCACGTGACTTCCTCAGGGAAGTGTGTGTTATTTGCTCATGGTTTCATTTTTATTTTAACCAGTTGTGGACACTAGGTGTGGTACATGTGACCAAAACAACTTTATCGATATGCATAAGTTATTAGTACTTCCACCTAGCAGCACTGAAAGTTCCTCCGTTATCTGCAGCTCTCCTTGTCAGCATAGGTGTCATGGGGAGACATATATTTTTAAGAATAAATAGGTTTTTGACTGGAATTCTACTTTTAGGTGATGCCAAAATTCTTGCTCAGTTAACAGGCTCATAGAAGAAATTTAAAGTATAACTAAAGGCAAAACTTTTTTCCCCCTAGATTTGGATAGAGTAGAGGGGGATTAGAACACCGGTCAGTATTTTTTGCTGTCTGTGCCCCTGTTATGAAGATTCGCCCTCGCTATTTGTCCTGTTTTTTACCATTGAAAGTAAAATAAAATCACAAATTTTGAGTTGGTCCCAGAAAAGTAATTGAGGGTAAATATTCCAATGGAGGAAATAGTTCTGGTCACCTGGGGGTCCCCAAGGAATTCCCTTTAATTTTCAGGGAATTTCTCTCACTTCCTTTGTTGGTTATGGGACAGGAAGTGAAGGGAAATCTTTTGCAATGGGACACAGATGGCTAAAAATAATAATCTAACAGGGGTTATAACCCTCTCTTGCTCTATCCAAAATGGAAAATAAAAGTCTTGCCTTTAATTCTAATTTTTAAATTTTTCCTGTTCCATAATGGGTGTACAGGTGTAAAAGCCAAAGTGGTTAAAGTTAATTGTTAATCTCTTCTGAAGGCTACACTCCATGTACAAAGTTTAACAGGAACCTTTAAAGGGGGTAACCTAGGAGAGCCCAAACAGCAGTCATAGGTTGTGGAATGCAGCAAATACAGTTTTCCTCTGCTAGCTGGTTACTATTGGTTGATGTGCTTTGCACCTGGTTGCTGTATTTTGTCAAATCTAGTTCAAACAGTATTATTCCTTATTTGTATGTAGTCTATTTAAACCACGCTACTTAATTTCAGGTCATAATAGCGTTTGATGTTAAAAGCAGTTTCTCTTGTACACTAAAATTTTGATGCACTTCATTATTTAAGTACTAAAAACTCCAGATTTTTTTTTCTTTAATTATTTGCAAAGTAACCTGTTCAAAGTAATGGTAAATACAGATAATTACTGTTTCATTTATGCTCTGGTCACAGTGCATACCCAACATATCTCAGCGAGTCTTGGCAGAATGTACCATATGATATGCATAGTGCTGGTAATTAAAACCAAATATAAGTCGGAGTCGGACTATAGGTTAATGGAATGGAAAACTTCTGAGTCTGTGAATCCTTCCAAAACATGACCCTAATGCTGGTTTGTTTTTAGAGAAAAGTTTAACAGGAAAGGAAAATAAAAGGCATTTCCATCTAAAATGTTAATGGTCAAATGATTTACCTCTTTCTGTCCATGATTAGATTGATTTGTGCCCTCATTATTACTCTAGGGAAAGGTAATGATTCTGTAGTATCCTCACATGCACCATGCACTTTCTCTGTATTTGGAGTAGTGTATTGATCGCTGGACATTTTTCTTGTCTGCAGCACAGTTCTGAGCTGCTGTGTATCTGTATCTCTCCTGTATGAGCTGCTACTGCTGCAGGACTCTGACAAGCTGCTTTAGTTTTTTTTCCCCCGGTCGCAGTACAGAGCTCTATTACATGCTTACAGCTAATAAAACATAGGCTTTTTCTAGGAGAAAGCTGACAGCAGGGAAATGTTGTAGGTTTCATGAAATGTGTTTGTAGGACCAGGAGAATGGGTTTGTAACGGTTTTGCTGAGTCACTGAATGCATGGATTTTGAATGTATTCCCCCAGTTTTTTTTCCCTAAAGAGCCCTGTAATGTTACCCACAGGGGATTGTTGATGTGTGCATGGTCTGTTGCAATTACTGCATGATTATTATTCTTTGTGCAAGGAATTTCTTGCCTAATAGTTATTTTTTATTTTTTAACAGATGCTCTCCTTTATGTATGCCCATCTGGCTTTCTTCCACCAAGGTTATGACCTTTTCAGTGAACTTGAGCCATACATGAAGGATTTAGGCGCACAGGTAATTATTTGGCGTATCTAAAAACTACTTTTCCTACCGCTTGATGGCAGACATGGTGCTTTATCCTTCTTTTTTCCTTAGGTGCACTATGTTATGGAGATGCAGTTGTTTTATATTTGCATACTACACAAAAAAGGGGCAGGGCTTTATGTCATCAACATTTTTAGCGCAATATTGTATTACTGCTTGATTTTGTTGGATGATGTACATCCTAACAATTAACTTTTTTTTATTTATTTTTGATTTGCTTCCTTTTGGCCTGTTAAAGATTTCGTCTTGTCAGAAATTCAGAACTGTTCTGTGCACATGCTCACTTCATGTGTGAAATGAACCCACCCAGTCATTACATTAGGACTACAAAATGATTGGCCTCTATGTTGTGGAGATGGGAGTAAGAGGAACCATTATAGGGCTCTAAACTGATATATCACCTGCAAGGCCTCTTTAAAGCATTCCCTATGACAATTTTGGATACTATATAGTTTTATGCAATTTCATGGGAATGCGCAGTTTTAAGGCTTGGCATGTTTAATCTTTTTCCTCAATGCAGCCTCATCTTTTTTCATATTTTACCAAAAAAAAGGTATAATATTTTGTTTGCACTCAAATTCATTTTGGTTCACTTTCTTCTGAAAAAATGCGTTTTGATAAATAGCTGTACAACTAGCAACATAAATAATTGCGCCTACTACCATTTTACTCTTGAGGGCCTTTGCTTTCAGAAAATATATAATTATTTGGGTGTTTAAAGTAATTTCTATATAAAAAAAATGCAGATTTTAAAATCTGTGTGAAAAATAAAAAAAATCGCACTGGTACACAAGTGGTTATTCTCCTCCTGCATAATTTTGTATATGAAATTATGCTCTATATATCTGAATTCATTTTCTATTCATAGGTCACTAGAAAAATGGTATACAGGTTAGCTAAAAAAATATATATATTTGCTTGGTCTATATCGCAGTTAGTCTGTTTGTGTATGCTGTTAGAATGTGAGTGTGTCTATCTAGTTATCTTGATATAAAGATAAAGTTAGAGATTGATCGATCTGTACTTTTCAGTCGCAAAGAATGTTTTACAGTACTATATTTTCCCTACTAATGTACATTTTGAAATATTGGGGGTTTGAAATCTAAAGCTGGCCATGCATGGATCCACATTTGGCCAGTTCAGCAGGGATCAGCCAAATTTTCAATCCATGTGTGGGCCACTGTGGTTGAATAGAAGACAATCTACTGATCAAATTTTCTGTTCAACAGCCCAAATGGTATTTTTTCGCTAGAACAGCGGTGCAGGCAATGGGCTGCAGTGCTGTTTAGTGTATTCTGACAGCAGGGAAGTCTCCCTGCTATCAGAATACAAAGACATAGCTAGGAGGATTCCCCATCCACCTCAAATGTGTGGCTAGGAAAGCTGGGTCAGTTTTTTTTTTTTTTCTGTTCAACCTGCCTAAGTGACCCAAGGAGAACATAACATTCCATTAAGTGTGTCCCAGCTGGTAGTGTATCCCGTTACATGCTGACTTGGCTAGATATGTAATGTGCCCTTAGGTTATTGATAATTACAGCTAATTTTTTTTGCAACAAAGTTTATTGAACAGAAAGTTATGAGTACAGGTAATGCAGTGAATCAACAAGTTGACAGGTACAACGGTGTTGCGGGCACATCTGCATTTTCAGTCATGTTAGCATTCTACATAATTTCTTGCTTATGTTTATTTTTCCTTTACAGTCTTTTCAGAGTCGCAACAACTAATACCAGTAAGACTATAGAAACATTTCCGTAATGTGGTGTTAAAACCTGTGGAACTTGAAACTAACTATTCGCGGCAGGGAACATTAGGGGTCCCATCCGGGGTGAACGGGCCGTATGTATACCCGTGAGTGATCATTAGACAGGTGTCTGGTCCTCTTTATCGGGGGGGAGCAAGGGGACAACGTTTGTGTGAGGACTGGGAGGATACGTAACATATCCAGACAGCGGTCTTCGGGTAAGGTGTGCCTAGTATTGTGTGAAGGGGCCCGTTTGGGAGAGGTAAACGCGGTCTAGTAGAGGGACCGAGCTCATTACGACAGGGAAGAAGAAGCTGGGGGATTCGGGACGTGGGGGGGGTAAGGGGGGCAAGGATCGGTGAGATGCGAGAAGAGTGTGCGTTATCAATGATCGGATGTGGCAATTCCAGATTTCTGCTCCTCTGATGTGGGACAGCCCACCACAGCTCTCGGGAGTCTGAGGCCATCGCCTTCTTAAACTCCTCCGTAGAGGTAAAGTGTATCCAGCACGCCCAGGTTTCGGTGTATTTGGAGGGCGTGTCGTGTGCCTGGTGGATCAGGTTCTCCATTTCCGCAGTTTGGGCAATACGCCTAATCCAGTCGGCGATTGTCGGGGGCTCTTGAGTCTGCCATTTCACAGGGATGCAAAGCTTTGCCGCGTTAATCATGTGCATTGCTACAGAGTGGGAGTAGGTCTTCAAGGGCAAATTGGAGTGATGGAGCAGAAACTGCGCAGGTGAGGAGTCCAAGTTAAAAGCGGAGATCGCGTTTGTGAGGCGATGAACTTCATATCTGGTGGAAAGTAGTAGGGAGCCTGTATCGGTTCCGCATCTCCAGCACTGTGGGGATACCGAGGGGAAAATGGCGTGTAGTCTTAGGGGCGTCCTGTACCATCTTGTGAATATTTTAAATTCGTTTTCCTGGGTGTGTACATTGACCGTGCCTTTGTGAATGCAGGCGAATATCGCTTCCCCTTCACGGGCAGATAAATCTAGGGATAATTCCGTTTCCCACTTGTGGCTGGCCCGATTGTTTTTCGGGTCAGTGTCCGGGAATAAAAGCTTGTACAATGAGGAGATTAGGTGGGCCACTGGGACGGTACTGGAACACAGCGTTTCAAAGGGGGTTAGCTTGCGGGACCAGGTCGACTCCGGACGTGGGTTGCCTAAGAAGTGCCTGATCTGGACGTACGTCCAAAATGGGAACGACCCATTCTGTGTCTTGAGTTTCAGTGCATCTAATGACAGGAGCTGGCCCTTTTCAAAGAAGTGGCCTGCGAGAATGTGCGCGTGAGGCCAGATGTCAGCTAGAAAGGAGGGGGAGAGACCCAGGGAGAATTCAGGGTTGAGACGGAGTGGGGTCATAGGACCGATGGGGGAGGAGATCCGATAGTTGACACATGTCGTCTTGAAGGTGGTCAGAGTCAGGGCAATCAGGGGATGTGTCCGGTGAGGAGGTGGTAGGAGGGTAGGTTTGATCCATGGGGATTGAGCTAACGGTATAGCTGAGAACTCCTGTTCCAACCTTACCCAGTCTTTGGACATATGGATATTCCAATCCACGATTCTGGATAGGTGACATGCCTGGTGGTATTTGTATAGGTCAGGGAGACCCAGGCCCCCTTTGAGTTTGGGAATCGTCAGTGTTGCATATTTTATCCGTGGCCTGCATCCGCCCCAAACAAAGTCTGTGCATGCTTTTCTATATGACGAGAAAAAGGCAGGTAGAAGCTTGATTGGAATCGTTTGGAAGAGGTAGAGGAGCCGAGGTAAGATGTTCATTTTAATTGCGGATGCACTTCCAAACCAGGAGAAGAGACCCATGGACCAATTTTTGAGGTCCTTCTGGACGTTCTGTAGTAGAGGTAAATGGTTAGCGGAGTATAGATCCGTAAGGGAAGTTGGGAGTTTAATGCCCAGATACGTGAGTGAGCCAGAGGCCCACTTGAACTGGAAGTTTACCTGACAGAGTGAGCAGACGTTAGGGGGGAGGGTAACGTTAAGGGCGGTAGACTTGGCAAAGTTAATTTGAAGATTAGTCAGGCGTTTAAAGGTTGCTAGGTCCGCCAGTAGATTGGGCAGAGTCGTGATTGGGTCAGACAGGAAGAGTAAAATGTCGTCGGTAAAGGCTGCTATCTTGTAGCTGCGGGTGTTAATATCAATTTCTTTGATGTTGGGGTTGGCACATAAGCGTCGGAGGAGAGGTTCCAGCGTGAGGACGAAAATTAGCGGAGAAAGGGGACAACCCTGACGTGTGCCGTTAGAGATAGAGAAGGCATCCGATAGGTGGCCGTTGACGCGCACCCTGGCCGTCAGGTTGGCGTAAAGAGCGAGGATGAATTGGAGCATACGTTGGGGGATACCCAGGAATGTCAGCGTCTCTTCCATGTAATCCCAGGCACTCTATCGAATGCCTTCTCCGCATCAAGTGAAAGCATGAACCCGCTTTTTTGTTCGTTGTGAGCCAGTGATGGATAGAGATAGCTTTGAGGGTGTTATCCCTTGCTTCCCTGCCAGGGATGAAGCCGACTTGGTCAAGATCAATCAGATTAGGTAAGAGGGGGAGGAGGCGGTTCGCCAGAATCTTGGCGTACCATTTGATAATTACAGCTTATAATATCATTATTATAAGAAACTTATTTTCCCTTATCTTGTATGCTCTTATTTGCAAGTATAAGTCATTCTATATGTGTAGTAGTGTATATGATCCAAAGAAAACTACCTTTTACAGAATAAACAGTGTGGACAGATTTTTGATTAGCTATTTTTTTTTTCAGTTGGATTGTCTTGTTGTGGATGCTGCAAAGGAAAAGAGAGAAATGGAGCTTAAACACTCAACAATTCAGCAGAAGGTAAGTGTGAGGAAAATGCAGTGTAAAGGCTCAGTACACACATTAGTGTGTAGAGTTGATTGTCTCCTGCTTGGCGGCTTTTATTTCCAATCAAGGTCATGGCTGCAGTTGAAACATTATTTTTTGAATTATTTATATGGTGCCAGTGAACAATACTCTGCTTTGAATACTAAGATGTGCCCCGCTTTAGGTGTCCTTTTACATGTATTTGTCTGAATAAAAACAAAGTTAAATGACTGATGTTTTTTTATCTAATTCTGACTTTGTAATTTCATCTGACTTCATCATTTCTCCATTAGTGTTTTAATGGTGCTTCACCCATATGAAGAATTGATAGCCATCCCTGTTTTGTAGTAGTATACATTTTGGTAAACATCTGCCTGAAAGGCATTGACAGGTTTTTGTTGCTAGCAGGGGAGGATTGGGAAGCTGCTTTTGTGTGCAGTGCCTAAAGTTGTTTCTGGATCTGGCTGTACATGGAAAGAGGTGGTCACACGATACTGGCTCTTCTGAAAAAAAAAATTCTGAACATAAGCTACAGTCGACAATTAAATCTGCAAGGTATTCCTAGTTGTACTTTGCTTTGCCAGCAAGGATCTGCATCATTGTGGTCTGCTTATAACGTTGAAGCTTGGAGCTCTGCTAGTATAGTATGACCAGGGGTAGTGGATGTAGGTTTAGAAGATTCTTTTGTAAGGGTATAGCCACTTAAAACAACCAGAAGTTCTAATTTTTGACCAGCCATATTTATGAAGAGTGTCTCCCGCAATCATCACTTGATGCATGCACCACCATTTACATTGTTATCTACAGTTTTTCTTTTATTGTGGTATAATGGAGAGTAAAAAGGTTTAAAGTAAATGTGCTTTTTTTTTAAATAAAACAATTTATACTTGCCTGCTCTGTGCAATGTTTTTTTTACTAAGCAGCCCTGATCCTCCTCTTCTCGGGTCCCCCGCCTGAACTCCTAAATCCTCCCCCCTGCTGAGTGTCCCCTTAGCAAGCTGCTTGCTATGGCGTCCCTCATGCAGGCTCGCTTCCAAGCTGCGTGGTACTGCTCTACCCCACCTCCTCCTCACTGGCTGTGATTGACAATAGCAGGAGTCCATGGCTGATGTCTCTGAACAAGTGAGCAGGGAGAGAGAGTAGTGATGCTGCTCTCATGCATACCCCCTAATTGACAACGGGCTCTTTTTTTTTTTTTTTTTTTAATACCTTCATGCATGAAGCTAAAAAACTACTTTTAGAACCACCTTAGGGTGGTAGCGAGAAACTCATAAACTGCAAGCAAAGGTAAGCCAGCTGTTATAGCATATGTCTCAAAATATTAGGTCTAATTCTATTCTACAACGTGATGGACTACCTGAGGAAGCTTGTTGTGGTATCAGACTTAATAACACTGTCACTTTCGCAGGCGTCTGCCTTTCCATGAACTGCTGTTTCTGCTAAGCCAGTTGTGGCACAGTCGAGATAATCTGAATCCTCAGCAGTGGAACAGTGCTGTGGGTTGTAAATTCCTGAACCTGCAAAGTGAACTTTGATTTTCATTAGTGATGGCTGATTATTAGAATTTCCTTTGTTTGAGATTTTGCAGATGGTCACATTTTTTTTTTTTTACTTCTTTTGTTTTAATCCCTTTAATACTAGGGCTTATCTGCTGATGACTCCAGCTACGAGTGCAATGCAGATGCAGAGAATGGTGTTGTTATGGAAGGATACCTCTTTAAACGAGCTAGCAATGCTTTCAAAACCTGGAACAGGTAATTGTTGCCATATTTTAGGCTGTTATGGCTAAATGTTCCTTTCTTTTCCTCATCACTAAGGCTACAAAGTAAAAATGGTTACAATGATATAATTCAAAGAAACTCGTTGAGAGCAATGATCAGCACAGTTATACAACGCTGCATTTTATTTATTTGTAGTGCTTAAATCTTGATTTCCAATTTCATGTCATGCTGCTGCTCTTATTTTGCATTTTTCATTCCTCTTCCTCCTTTCCAGTATGTTTTTAATCCTGCCCCATTTTTTCACATGACAGGAAAAAGCCAGACCACTCCAGGTATCAATCCGCCTCTTCTGTCCCCTTCATGTATTACATGTGGCACGTTCCTCTCCATGTGAACCTTGTAATTGGCATAGATCACTTGCAATGGATAAATCTCCTTTAAATTGCTATTTATCATGTTGAGGGGTAATCAACAATTCCAGTGCCCCCCCCCCCCCCCCCACACACAGAAAATGTATGTTACAAGATGTTTACCTCAGAGAGGTCTTCTATTTTTAATCTAAAAGGGCATTTTCTGTTCATTGCCCTTCTGCATAGCAACATGGAATAATTCCTCTTCTTGCGCCCTTTTGCTGTTGCACAAGAATCATAGATGAAATCTTGCATCTTGTTTCATCCATAACCATCTACTGGCACTTCCATTGGTACATTTACATTGACACCATAGACTTGGTCCACAATCTAGTCATGCAATCCTACCATTGCTTATCCTTTGTGTTATTGCAGTTGGCAAGTTTGAAACTGGGGGTTAACATTTGGATTACCTTGAACAAATTGTTTTAATATTATCCGATATTCTTGTAATATAAACTGAGAATACATTGTTTTTAATGGAGAGCACAGTGCAATTTGTGCATGCTACAAAAAAACAATCCAGATAGATGAATTTATACTAATTTCACCCCTGCACTGAGATGTCCCACGTATACACGTGCAGAAAACGGTGCACAAATATACATGTTCTTTCTAGTAATCTGCACAGACACATTGCATGAATAATGTTTAGCACTTGTAAGACCTTTTCTAAAGTTTTGCCCTAATGGAAGCACCTATTTGTCCAATGAGATATTCTCCATTGCATGTTATCTTTCCTACAGGGTTAAACTCTGTGCTTGCTTGCAGTCAATTTTGCCTTTTTACCTCTTCTGTTCATTTCAGAATTTTTTTTAATATTTTGAAATGTTTTCTATAAGCTTGCAATTTGTTGCATCCATTTTTATAGCTCATTGTCCTACATTCAGATCTCTTTTTAACACTTGCATGCTAATGATTGTCGTATGAGTATCTGCAATATTAACAAGAGGTGCTCCTTGAAGCACATCCTTACCCCTTAGCTGATCATTTTATCATTGTGAGTTTATGCTGTGTGTTCTAAATTCAATAACGCGCACACACACACACACGTGTTTCATGTTCAGTTACTGTTAGATAAATATATTTATATCATTGTAATCTACAACACAAATACATTGGCCAGTGTATTAATTGGAGGAGTACAAGCTGCAATATTTATAACTGTTTGTCTGGTGACATGAAATATAAGGAACTATGAACTGGTGTTTTTAATGAAAACTTTGCGTCAAAGGCCTATCTACTGTAAGCAGGATGAGTTGTGTGGAGTGTATAAACTACACTCTACGCTCTCCATCCCCTTTTTCTTTTAAATCTATTTGCTGTTGTCTTGTTCTTTCACACGCAGGAGGTTTCTTTCATGATGTTGGATATGGCCTTGTAGAAGTGTAAATCAATCCCTATGCGTCATCCAAAGGCAAATAGGGTGTGCAGTTGCTCTAGAGCACATCTGTCAAACACAAGACCCTTGGACCAAATCTAGTCTACCAGACCTTGTCATGTGGGCCTCACGTCCAGTTTTGCAGCCGGAAGGTGGTCGAACTCCATTTAGCCACCTCCTGCTCTTACCCTTTACTCCCACTCGCTCCTGATTAAGTATTCTCTGTAAAGCAATACACATGTACATTTACTAAGCTCTGGAGCACTTGCAAAGTGCACAGTCTATTTGCCTTTTATTAAATCAACCCCTTGGTAAATGGGAGACCAGGGAGGTCAGTCAAACCCTATGAGGGGGGGGGGGGCTGTGCATACCAATAGGCAACTTGGCTCAGGATCGAGCCTACATGAGTGCCCCCATAGCGAGCCGCAAATGAAAGTGGGAGGAGCTGAGTGCATGGCAGGGTGGTGGCCCCAGGTGAAGTTCGGGTCCGCTTCGTGCAAAACCATTGCTTAGAGCAGGTAAGTATAACCTCTTTATTTAAGAAAAAAACTTTTACTATCACTTTTAATATGTTCCTTGAGTAATTCTTATACCAGCTTTATGTAATTCAAATACATATTTCATACTAGTCTTACATTTTGCATTCTAGAAATACTTTTATAGTTCACACACAAAAATATACTCCCCTTACCTTCTCAGGGAATCTGTATTACTAATCTAGTTTCTAACATCTTCTTGTTTTGTGATTGAACTTGATTTCCTCTTTTGTCCTGTGTCAGTATTTCCTATCCAGCTTGTGATTCCTATTCTTTTCCGCAGCTTCATAGCTTTCCATTTCCCCAATTTAGGCTTCAATGTTTCCTCTTTTAATGTGAATGCACAACACATGATAGGAAAACAACCTGGAGTTAATTTCTGCCATTGACTTTTATGTTTAGGCTTTTCTTTTAAATGTTCATATTGTGAACAAAAGCATGATATTAATCTATTATCTTGACTTTCTAGCATGTCCAAAACTTCCCACTTACCAGTCTGTTTTCAACTGCATTTTCACCAATTGAAACGTTTGAACGGGGTGGCAACAACCGTAGAGTATAATAAAGCACACAATATCCTTCTAAAGACTGGAAAGAGTTTGTAATTTAGGCCCCTATAATCCAAATTACAAGATCTCCCCACTCTTGTGTACCACCATGAGAACCTTTTTCTGCTATTTACTTATTGGCAGTTAGCTGTAATTGGGTTATGTGCACCAACTCTCCCACCTACTAACCTCATTGCTTCACTTTTATTACTATTGTAACATTTGTAGATCTACCTAGAAATACAGTACGAAATACTGTCATTTGCAATGCAACACCTTGTTCTAACAGATTTCTAGCTTATTAGTAACATATTTATAAGACAAATAATCATTGCTCACTGTTGCTTACTGCAGTTTGTACACTTTCTTTGCCTTGGTAAATGAGACAGTTGACCCTTCAGGAGATTGTGTCCCAAGCACTTTTCCTTTTGCATGACAGCTCCCAAGGCCTATTGAGTCAGTGTTCTCCTTCCTACAACTTAGTGCCTGCCAATGAAAGTCAACACTGGAGTGAGTACCTTTCTCACATGGCTGTCCAACACATTGATACATCGCTTACAGCAATGTTGCACACCAGTAATACTACACACTTGATAAAGGCCTATAAGGAGAGCAGAGCATGGGCTTCCAAGCCTGGCCTTGTAAATATTTAATTTTATTTTTAGCTGTACTTCACTTAACTTGAACAAGCATTCAGAAGTTAAAGTAGGAACTTGTCATTTGTCCCTGGTCAGTGACTAGGAATGCATTAAAGCCATTGCAACAGCAAGACAATTAGCATTTTGAAAGTTCACAAATGTTTCCATTTTGCTTCCAGCACTGGTTTCTTTAAAGCCTGGTCTGACTACCATGTAAAAAAAAAAGTTTTTTTAGGATTGGAGTTGGACTTTACTTTCCTAATCGGCTAGTTATTGTCCTTACCTGGCCAGAAGAGGTCATGGTTATGCACTTGCTCTGTTATTGGCTTGGCATGTATTTTTCCAGAACGGACTCTCCAACTGCAGCCTATGTATTTTTGAGAGCAGTATTTGCTTTAATGAAGCCTGTCATCTAGAACTATGTTTCTTTCATGAAATGTGTTAAATATCTTCTGGCTAGTAAGATAAGGTTGATTGACTCATTGGGATGCTTTTCTGTATTTTGTCATTAAATTAGGCCAGTGGTGTGCAGCAACCCATAACAACTAATCAGCATTAATCATTTAAAAGTAGAAATCTGACTTCCTCCACACCATTGCTCTTATCAGTCTTTTAAAAAAGTCTAATGAAGATGATAATTTGACTTATTTACAGCCATATGCAGATATTTCAGCCTTTTTATGAAGGGTAAACCAATATATAGGTAATCCTTATCTGAATATTTGCAGAGTGAAGAAAACACGAGCGGTTTGAAATCAAATAATATAATAACATTTACACCTGTCTGGTTGCTGTGCTTAATATTCTTAGTTTAACGGTGCCACATTTTATAATACAGATATGTGTATTGTATTTGGATGGCTTTCAAGATTTACGTATGTAATACTTCTAGTAAGATGGCCTTCTCTATATGGGTCTTTTTGGCTTCCTTCTGTGCATCTTCCCAAGCTATTCTGCTGGTGATTAACACTGTATTATTATGTTATACTAATGGTTTGCATTAACTTCTAGTAATTACACTTATACATGTAAATCCTAATACAGCTTGATATAGTGTGTTCTTTTTTTTTATTTAATTTAGGCGTTGGTTTTCAATACAAAATAATCAACTAGTATATCAAAAGAAATTTAAGGTGAGTTGTAGAATTTTTTTTTATTGGTCATTATTCCCTTTGCCTCCATATTTTTATTTTTATTTGTGTGTGTGTGTATATGTATATAATCTCAGGTGGGTTACTTCTCCCTTGAATTTTCATGTAGCAGAGAAAATGTCAAGATGGGCACCCAATCTTCCACCAGTTTTAATAGAAACATCAAAGGGACATGTACTCCAGTTGCAAATGATTTTACTTCTACCTTCAAATCATGTAGACATAAGGCAAACAGGAAAAGCACTGCATAATGGAGTAATTTTGCTAATGTTTACTGCATGCGGTATTTAAAATGCCAATTCACTGAAAAACATTTAATTATATCATGGTCTAGCCACTTGATATTTAACAAATTTACAAAATGTAGAAGTGAAAAATGTAGCAGCTGTATTGCTGTCGCTGCAAAATATGACCGCTCTCTCTTGGGGCTACTGGTTGTTTTTACTGTGAATCATCCCTACTAGTCCATTCAGCTCGGCCAGGAAATCCCAAGTGAAAAAATTGCACAGGGTTCCCCCATTTCTCCAGGTTTGTATGGATTTTAACCACTTTGCAACCGCCCTATACCGAAAGTACGGCTACAGGGCAATTGCTTGATTCTAAGTGGCCGTTAATTAACGGCCTTTTAGAATCGCGCTCCCGCGCGCCCCGAGGCGCGCGCACACGGGAACATCCGTGACCGCCGGGTCACGGATCACGGTAAATCGCCGCTGATAGCGGCGGTTTACCACGTGATCGCGCCGTCCAATGACGGCGCGATCACTTGTCAACAAAGCGGCGTCATGTGCTGACGCCGGTTCCTCCCTCCTCTCTCTGTACCGATCGGTACAGTGTGAAAGGAGAGGGGAGGGAGCGGATGGCAGCGGCAGTGCTGCGGGCTGGATCTGTGACAAATGTAGTCACAGATCCATCCATCCGTCCCTCCCTGCTCAGCCATCCCTGCTGCAATACTCGGCAATACCTCAGCTGGGCATACTCTGCAATACTCGGGCAATACTCTGGGCAATACTCTGCAATACTCTGGGCATACTCTGCAATACTCTGGGCATACTCTGCAATACTCTGGGCATACTCTGCAATACTCTGGGCATACTCTGCAATACTCTGGGCATACAGCGCCCCTGTCCCCTTGAGCTCGCATGCAGAAGCAAACGCATACGCAAGTCCCGCCCACATATAAAAACGGTGTTTAAACCACACATGTGAGGTATCTTTATATAATGTTTTGGGGTTTTATGTAATTTTCTAGCAAATTTTAGAATTGGCCTGGGTGCTCCCTGCATGTTGGGCCTCTGTATGTGGCCTCACTGTGTAAAAGTCTCACACATGGGGTATCGCCATACTCGGGAGGAATAGCAGAATGTGTTTTGGGGTGTAATTTGTGGTATGCATATGCTGTGTGTGAGAAATAACCTAATAATATGAAAATTTGATGAAAAAAAAAAAAATCTTGATTTTGCAAAGAATTGTGGGAAAAAATGACAACTTTAAAAAACTCACCAGGCCTCTTTCTAAATACCTTGGAATTTCTTCTTTCCAAAAAGGGGTAATTTGGGGGGTATTTGTACTTTTCTGGCATGTTGGGGTCTCAAGAAATGAGAGAGGCTGTCAGTACATTAGGTGTGATGAAATTCATCAATTTTCAGTAATTGGTACCGTAGTTTGTAGACCCCATAACTTTCACCCAGACTAAATAATATCCAAAATTTTTTATTTTTTTTACCAAAGATATGTAGCAGTATACATTTTAGGCCAAATTTATGAAGAAAAATTACTTTTTTGCAAAATTTTATAATAGAAATGAAGAAAAATTATTATTTTTTGCAAAATTTTCATTCTTTTTTCATTTATAGCAAAAAAAAAAAAAAAACGCAGAGGTGATCAAATACCACCAAAAGAAAGCTCTATTTGTGGGAAAAAAAGGACAAAAATTTCATTTGGTTACAGTGTTGTATGACTGAGTTATTGTCATTCAAACTGTGAGAGCACCGAAAGCTGAAAATTGGTCTGGTTATTAAGGGTGTTTAAGTGCCCAGTGGTCAAGTGGTTAAACTAGAAAAAAAATTCCCATCACCTCTTCAAATTCCATAGCAGAACCTCTCTCAGCATGCAGCCTGGCTTGCCAAAAAAGGGGTTTGATGAGCCAGATGACGTCCCTGGCAAAGCACCTTGTCTCTATGTTGGAGACAAGGGCCTGTTCCCACAACGCTAGTTCAATGGGTGTGGGGATCTGTGTGCAGAGGGCTTATTGGAATGCAGATTCTTCTCAGGATCTGCCAACCATTTGGCCCAAATTTTTTTGTATTTAGCAGGACATCTCCTATTCGCATAAGTATCTTTATATAATGGCAGATTGTTGGTGAGCAAGCGTTTTTCAGAAAGGAATGGAAGGAGGAGCATGTTACTTCCAGTGCAAAGTTATTAACTTTCTATGCATAAAAAAGGAGATGGCTAACGCGGGGTTTTTTTCCACTCTGGTATGAAGTCGATGGTCAACAAGGCCTAATATACCGTTTTCAATAGCTTGCGGGACCTGTATTAAGCACTTGCTTACTGGTCACATATACCCCCCTCCTGCCCAGGTGAAATTTCAGCTTCCGGCACTGCGTCGCTTTAACTGACAATTGCCCGGTCGTGCGACGTGGCTCCTAAACAAAATTGACGTCCTTTTTTTACTTGTTGCTAATAAATATCCCAATTTAAAAAAAATATATATTTTTTTGTCAGTTTAGGGCGATACGTATTCTTCTACATATTTTTGGTAAAAAAAGAAAAAAAATCGCAATAAGCGACTGGTTTGCGCAAAAATAATAGCGCTTACAAAATAGGGGACAGAATTTTTTATTTTTTTTTTTACTAGAAATGGCGGCGATCTGCGATTTATTTTTATTGGGACTGCGACGTTATGGCGGACACATCGGACACTTTTGATAAATTTTTGGCGCCATTCACATTTATACTGCGATCAGTGCTATAAATATGCACCAATTACTGTATAAATGTGACTGGCATTGAAGGGGTTAACACTAGGGGGGTGAGGAAAGGGTTAAATGTATTCCCTACATAGTGTTCTAACTGTGGGGGGAGGGGGGGTGACTGGGGGAGGTGACCGATATGTGTCCCTATGTACAAGGGACACAGATCGGTCTCCTCTCCAGAGACAGGATGCTGTCTCTGTGTAAAACGGCAATGAGAGATGATCTCATATGTTTACATATGAGATCATCTCTCATTTGCCGCACAGATCGCATCGCAAACGGCCACTCTGATTGGCCGTTGGCCGCGATCTGTGATTGGCTGTGTCCAAGGGACACAGCCAACACAGAGCTTCCCCGCTGCTCGCTCTGGAGCGCACGCGGGGAACGCCCAAAGGGGCGGCCGTCAAAAGACGGCGGGTTGGATATTCAGACCCGCGCTGTAGCCGTCATTTTGGCTATAGCGCGGGTCTGAAGTGGTTAACCACTTAAGACCCAGACCTTTAGGCAGCTAAAGGACCTGGCCAGTTTTTGCAATTCGGCACTGCGTCGCTTTAACTCCCAAACAAAATTGGCATCCTTTTTTCCCACAAATAGAGCTTTTTTTTGGTGGTATTTGATCACCTCTAAACAAAAATAGAGCGACAATTTTGAAGAAAATGCAATATTTTTTACTTTTTGCTATAATAAATATCCCCCAAAAATATATAAAAAAATGTTTTTTTTCCCTCAGTTTAGGCCGATACGTATTCTTCTACATATTTTTGGTTAAAAAAATCGCAATACGCGTTTATCGGTTGGTTTGTGCAAATTTTATAGTGTTTACAAAATAGGGAAAAGTTTTATTGCATTTTTTTTTTTTACTACTAATGGCGGAGATCAGCGATTTTTTTTTTTTTTTTTTTTTTTTTCGTGACTGCGACATTTTGGTAGACACTTCGGACAATTTTGACACATTTTTGGGACAATTGTCATTTTCACAGCAAAAAATGCATTAAAAATGCATTGTTTACTGTGAAAATGACATTTGCAGTTTGGGAGTTAACCACAAGGGGGCGCTGAAGGGGTTATGTATGACCTCATCTGTGTTTCTAACTGTAGGGGGCTGTGGCTGTAGGTGTGACATCATTGAATGTGGTTCCCTATAAAAGGGAACAAACGATCAATGACAGTGCCACACAGCTCTCCCCGTTCTTCTACTCTGGGGACCGATCGCAGGACGCCAGCGGCGATCGGGGGCCGCAGAGCTTCGGACCGGGGGGTTTGGGCGCCTGCGATCCACGGCTGGGCACTTAGAGGACGTACCTGTACGTGCTTCTGCCCAGCCGTGCCATTCTGCCGACGTATATGTGCAGGGGGCGGTCCTTAAGTGGTTAACATGTATGTATTGATGCTGGTTAGCACATCTGCCCAAAAACCTGTAATCTTAGAACACGACCAGAAGATTTGGGAATAGTCACCCCAGGAATCGCCACACCTCCAGCACTCCAAAGAGTGGGAGGGATTCATTACCCCCTAGAGGGGGTAAAATAGGCTCTATGTACTATTTTAAACTGGATTAATTTGTCACATAAACAAACTAATGTTTTAAATGATAGATCCCAAATGTCATCCCAATCATTATTGTCAAAGTGTGGTGCATCTTTCAACCATTTGTCCCTCAGTTTGTCTAATGGAGACGAGGCAACCAACATCAGGTGAACATAAATGCGCGACGTAGGTTTTTCATTGCATTCGGTTCTGAGCAGTTGTTAAAGCTCTGACTCCACTATGCTTAGAGAGGTCTGTGGAAATTTAGCTATGGTAGGCGTTGGAGAGCTGCCTATAACTAAAATTGTGTGAGAGGTATATAACAATGTTCAGATAGGCTGGCCAAAGGGCACAGCAAGCCCTGATCCACTAGCTTAGAGCTACATTCAATTATAGATTTAGTACACACAACCAACTCTGGTAGCATAAAGATAGGGAGGGGTTCTTCCAGAGGGATGTATTGGGTGACACAGCGGTGTCAGGGTATTTTTACTAGACAAACCTGCCCTTCCTGGCTCTGGTGTTTATAAACATAGAATGAAGTTGGGGGATATGGAGCCTGGAGGGCCATAAAATGTAAGAGCTTGCAGAGCCTCCTAGGGATCCAACAATGACTGCCTCCAACATAGTAGATGAGTTAGGTCCAGGGAGAGCCACCAGGCAGCAGTAACCAGCTGAGTGACCATAAAATATTTATGGGAGTCTGGGAGAGCTATTTCCCCTGAGAGGGGAGTCTCATAAGTGTGGTCAATTTGTATTTTGGAGGGTGAGGGTCCCATAAGAAGGTAGCAAAGATTTGATTTAGGCAGTTAAAAAGGCATTTGGGGACCCAAGAAGGGGAGTGGCGGAAGAGGTAGGTAAATTTAGGTAAGACTTTAATTTTTACCCAATTGACCCGACCCAACAGAGAGTGGCAGCAATTCCCACACCTTCAACTGACGCCTAGTATCATTTATAACAGTGGTTAGGTTTAGGGAGATGTACTCGGAGGCCTGTCGAGAAGCCCATACACCAAGGTATTTAAAGTGGTCTACCCACTGGAATGGGAGATTTGAAGTAGCAGAAGTCTGGGCCTCAGGATCAATGGGGGAAAAGTAAGGACTTGGTCCAGTTAACTTTCAGTCCTATGAGGGTGGAATAGGTGTTTAAAACCTGTAATTCTCCTTGTAAGGAGGGTCCGGCATCATTTAAAAACAATAGGTTGTCGGCATACAGGGGTACCCTCTCCTTCCAACCCACATGGAGGAGCTTAATGTGTAAAGTTGTGTGAAGTGCCTCTGCCATGGGTTCTATTGCCATTGCAAATAGAGCTGGGGAAAGAGGGCAGCCCTGACGTGTAAAGAAAAGGGAAGTGAAAGGCCACCACCCAGTCTAATCGAGGCAGTTGGATTTTTATACAATATCTTAAGCCATTCTGTGAAATTTAAAGGAAAACCCATCCTCCTGAGGACCTGTCCAAAGAGACCACCACCCTGGAACCCCGGTTGGTATGTGGTACGTGGATAGTTGCGAATAATTTTCTATATGGACTATTTTTTTTTTAAGGATTTACTTTGAATTTCATTTATTTAGTGCTGCAACTTTTTATTATATTCATAAAAAATGACATAATCGGAAGCATATTCAGTGCAGCAACTCAATGCTTATAATTTATATTTACCTATGGATCAGTGTTCTACCTCTAAAAATAAATCAATAGACCGTCTTACTGAAAACCAACAAAAAAGGTCATTTCCTTTTGGCCACTAAGCAGACTATAGCAAAGGCATTGAAAAAAATAGTTTTGACTTGTTAAATTGAAAGTAAAATTAATGAATTCTTGGTTAGTAAGAACACACAAATATTTTCAACACACCATTTGAATTATTGATGATTTAGGAGCCATAAAATCATAATGCTTTAGTAGCTAGCTCACAGTATGGTCCCATCCATCCACTGCTCCCGGCTAGGTTCACTAAGACTCTGAAGTGAGTGGCCTGCAATAACATTTTATTCACATGTGTTTTTAATTGCTTGAGAGTCTGACATATGATAAGGCCTCTTACACACAGATCAGTTTTTCTTCAGGTTTTTCTTTTCAGTTTACCAAATCCATCTAATATGAGGTCAAACCTCAAGAGTCTCAATTTGTATGCAATCAGGCAGGCCCTTGTACTACATAGTTTTGGTAAACTGAAAAGAAAAACCTGAAGAAAAACTGATCTGTGTGTAAGAGGCCTAAGTGAACAGCAGTCTGTATGCTGTCCTACTGAAATTGCTTCTACTGAAGTTACTTGGCTGGTCTTGATTCCATTCTGATTCATCCTTATGTAACGGTCATCTCTACCTGTCACAAAGGCATTACCTTAAGACCAAAAGTAATATGTCACAAAGGCATTACCTTAAGACCAAAAGTAATATGCCCAGTGCCCAAAGTCTTTCAGGTATATCTAAAGCCAGAAGTGAGAAGGTATTTCTCCAAAATGAGTGAAAATCCCTCATTTAGAGCAGTCATTGGAACCCAGTGTTCCCAATTGAAGATTTTTCCTCAACTTTCGTTGAAGAAAAGGACAACAATAATAATCTGGAAAATGTAATCCTTCCCTACATTTGCCACCAAAACAGTCCTGTCTATGTCACTGAAATTCCGAAGGTATGCTGTGGAATCTGGCACTAAGCTGTCAGTAGTAGGTCCTTTTTAAATTCTGTAAGTTTCAATGTGTGACATCCATGGATTGGACTCTACTTTTCCAGCACACCCCACAGATGCTCTAATAAATTGTGATCTGGGGACTTTGGAAGCCATGTCAACAACTAATTTTTGTGTTCCTTTAAACCATCCTTGAACTATTTTTGCAGTGTGGCGGGGCGCATTATACTTCTGAAAAAGGCCAACTGCCATCAGGGAATACCGTTTTCTTAAAGGGGTCTACTTGTTTACCAACAATGTTTAAGTAGGTCGTACATGTCAAAATAACATACACATAAATAGCAGGACCAAGGTTTCCCAGCAGAGCCTTGCCCAAAGCATCATACTGCCTCAGCTAGCTTGCCTTCTTTCCACACTGCATCCTGGTGCAGTCTCTTCTCCAGGTAAATTGGGTATTAATCCAACCAGTTTACCTTCTATTTCTCTGTTGTCCAGTTCTGATGCTCATGCTTTTGGCTGTGGACACAGGTCAGCATGGGCCGATCATAGCCGATCTATACTTTCAACACATCAACTTCATGGACATATTTATTTGCTGCCTAATATATCCCACTGACTTTCAGTTGCCATTGTAATGAGATAATCAATGTTATTCACTTAACCTGTCAGTGATCTTGGGGTCTGTTCACACATAATCATGCTTAAAAAAGTTCAAAAATGGAAGTGCACTGGCTTTCATTAGCATGCATTTTTTATGTGCATTCACATGCTATGGGTCCTTGTAGGGACCCATAATAGACTTGCATTTCCTTGATTGCATTTACATGCATTGTGTTGCATTAAAATGCATACATGTTGCGTTTTTAAACAATGCACCGCAGTGCACGAGACACCGGTTTTGTGGTGTAAACAGAACACATAGAAAACAGTTGTTTTCTATGTGCCCGTGCAGTGACCTGCGATTTTCCTGTGCAGTAAACTGCAGGTCACTGAAGTAGGGCCTTAATGTTACGGATGATGGGTGTACATACCACCTACTAAGGACAACTTAGACAGTCAATTAACTTACCAGCATGTATTTGGCGTGTGGAAGAAGACCACAGTTCCCAGATGAAATGCACACAAGCACAGGGAGTACATGCAAACCCAACTGAGGATTGCAGTGCTGCAAGGCAGAAGTGCTGACAGCTAAGCCATTGTGGCGTTGTACTATAACTTCTTGGCATGTTCAACCAGGGGCTTATTCTATTTAAAAATAAATTGGACATGTGTTTTTTTTTTTTTTTTTTCCTTTTTGTTAACATTTAGATTTTTTGACTGTGACCTCCCGTCTTTCTGTCCACACAGGATAACCCCACAGTAGTTGTTGAAGATTTACGTTTGTGCACAGTAAAACACTGTGAAGACATTGAGAGACGCTTCTGCTTTGAGGTGGTTTCACCTACTAAGTAAGTAAGCGTTTGTTTTTGTTTTTCTACAAATGCCAACAATACCAGCAATTTCACACATTGCCTGCCTTGACCAAAAAGCTAGATTCATCATTTTGGGTCAACATTTTATTTGAGTGAGATATATTTTATTCCTTTTTTAGAATTTGAGTGCAACAAAGATGTTTGTAAAAATATATGCAAAAGTGGGAATTTAAAAAAAACTCTAGTTGATGGTATGTTATTTCTCTGTGTACACTTTGCTTGTAAAGCCGCATGTTTTTAATAATCTTGTGCTTTTTCTTTCTTTCCAGGAGCTGCATGTTGCAGGCTGATTCTGAGAAGCTGCGACAGGCTTGGATAAAAGCTGTGCAAACAAGTATAGCTACAGCCTACAGAGAGAAGAGTGATGAAGCAGAGGTTGGCAAAAAATTAGTAGTATAACTTATATGTCTTTTAGTTTTCTATGTCTTTAAAGCATAACTAAAGGCAATTATTATAGTTTTTTCGCAGAGATAAAAACCTTTTTTTTTTTTTTACACTTTTGAAGGCCCTGGAGCACCAGGACAATGGAATTGTCCACAAAATGACCCCATTTTGGAAAGCACACACCCCAACGTATAATCTATGAAGCATTATGAGTCTTTTGAGCGGTTCATTTTTTTCCAGAAGGTTTTTGAAAATGTGGAAAAAAAATGAAAATGCATTTTTTTTTCCCCAAGTTGTCCATTTATAAGATATTTCTAACACATAGCATATATATAGCAAACATGACACCCCAAAATGCATTCCGCTACTCCTCCTGAGTATGGCGATACCAAATGTGTGGGACTTTTACACAGCCTGGCCACATACAGAGGCCTAACATTGAAGTAGCACTTTCAGGCGTTCTTCAAGCATAAATTGCACATATCATTTTCTAAAACCGATCACATTTTTGAAGGCCCTTCATATATCTAACACATAGCATACACATACCAAATAACAAAAGATTACCTGTTTGTTTTAGTAGTGCAGTGGTCCACAGAGGAGAGCATCGGTCCAGGCAGCAGGCAGGGATGAGGTCAGCGACAACAAAAGCAATCATTCAGGCAGCAGGCAGGAATACTGTCCATAGTTCGTACAGGCAGAGATACTGTCAGCACAGCCAAAGCACAGCCAAAGCACAGGTCCAGGTAGCAGGCAGAGGTGTCTTAGCAGAAATATTGTGAAAAGTCAGTAGAGGTAGCAGGCAGATATATGATCAACACAGCCAAAGTAGTATTGGTCCAAGCAGCAGAAAGAAACATGGTCCATAATGTCATGGGTCAATACAGGCAGTAATATGGTCAGCACAGCCAAAGTATTGGTCCAGGCAGCAGGAAGGACCATCAAGCTTAGGGCCAGGGGGACAGGGGTAGAGGCTTCTCCCACCCTAATCACTTTGAAGCCTCTGGGCAACCAGACCCTGTTCTGGGAGAACAGAAAACGAAAAACTGGTTTTCTCTACTCAGAACACTTTTCTGAAGCCCCTCACATATGTGAGAGTCCTGTGTACTAAAAGTAAATGGCCAAAAGATCAGTCCAAGTGGCAGGCAAAAACATGGTAGATTAACAGGCCAAGGTCGGTGCACGTGGAAGTCAGAAATGTGGTTTAAATCGGCAAGCAAAGACATTGTCGGTAAACAGGCTGAGGTTGGTACACATGGAGGTCAGAAATGTAGTTTAAATTGGCAAGCAAAGACATCGTCGGTAAACAGGCCAGGGTCAGTTAATTAACATGGTAGCAGGCAAATGGGGAAATGGCAGTCTGTTAATAAGGGGAACTAATATTGGATGGATGTATGATACTTTTTGAAGCACTGTCCCAGGCACAGGCCAGGTTGGGAGGGACAATCGGGACAGTAACAGGTGGTGTCTCTTCTTACTCCTGCTTTGCTGCATACACGGCATTTTTTTTGGCGTCTTCTTCCAGATTCTGAGGGGGGGATGCTAAAGGGAAAGTGTCGCTCGTGAAGACGACTCACACAATCAGAGCGAATGCTTCCTGGGACGGGATCTTGTTGATAAATGAGGGCTTCAATGATATCTTCGATATACTTGAAGTAAGAGATTTGTGGGTTTTCAGTTGGCGGATTGTCTTTTTGGTAGCATACAAACGAATTAAAAAGGGCCATGTGAAACAGATGAAACGCAACCTTCTTGTGCCAAAAATAGGACTTTCTTGTTAAGTAGGGCTGTAGCATCTGGTCATTTAAATCCACCCCCCCCATGTACAAATTGTAATCGTTAACACATTCAGGCTTGGCAATATGTCTGCCTCTTTTTTGGATCTCCACCATGGTGTCATTGTGGATGGTAGAGAGGATGTGGACATCTTTCTTGTCCCTCCACTTCATGGCCAACACCTCCTCGTTCCTCATGAATGACGACTCTCCAGATTTCAAGTTTTTGGTCAACAAATTTTGTGGGAATCCCTTCCGTTTTTTTTTTGAAGGCCAGGGTTTGCTTGCTGTAAAGTTGACGGAAAAGGGGCAGGCTGGTATAATAATTATCAACATATAAATGGTAGCCTTTTCCGAACAGGTGGTATGCCAACTCCCAGACAATTTTTCCACTGGTTCCAAGATATGTTGGGCAATCACGGGGCTGGAGTTGGGAGTCTTTGCCTTCATAGATCCTGAATGTGAACACATATCCAGTGGCTCGATCGCATAATTTATTTAATTTTAACCCATACCTGGCTCTCTTGTTTGGGATGTACTGCTTGAAGTGCAGTCGGCCAGTGAAATGTATAAGGGACTCGTCAACACAAATGTTTTGGTCTGGGATGAAAACTTCTGCAAATCTCTGGGAAAAGGCATCGATTAGGGGGCGTATTTTGTATAATTTGTCGTAGTGGGGATGATTTTGGGGAGGGCACTGTGAATTGTCATTAAAGTGGATAAAACGCATTATCATGTCGTATCTTGTCCTAGACATGACAGAGGAAAATATAGGCATGTGTTGGATGGGGCGTGTAGACCAATATGAATGGCCTTCGTTCTTCTTTGTAAGCCCCATATTGAACATAAGGCCCAAAAACATTTTATATTCTTCCAATGTTAGACGCCGCCAGTGGAACATGCGGGCGTAGGAAGAATTGGGGTTGGCGGCAATATATTGGGATGCATATAGATTGGTTTGATCCACTATATTCTGCATAAAATCTTCTGGCAAAAATAAACAAAAATAATCAAATTGAGAAAAATTCGTAGTGTTGGGCTGCACACCTGGCTGTGCGGTGAAAGGGGGGATGATGGCGGATCCTGAGTTAGCAGGCAACCATAAGGGGTTTGCCAGGGCATCGGGAAGGTAGGACTGGGGCAGGATTCTTCGGGTTGGGCGTGGATTTCCATTACTAGTACTGGGCTCCTCTTCCTGGCGTATGGCGCTGCTGGTGCTGGGCAGATCTCCTGATCTTGGTCCTGATCTTGGTCCCAATCGCATTCTTTTGGGAGGGACAGTTTCCTCCGGGGACTCGGACTCTGAGCCACTATCCTCCACTGGCTCATATTCCGAATCAGAATTGGATAATGGGGGCTCCTCGCTGAGCTCATCATCCGACATGGTGGACATAATGACATATGCCTCCTCGAGTGTGAAAAGCTTTTGGGACATTATGGCAGTATGTCAGTACTTATTGGTGGGCCTGCGTAATAGTACTGCTGGTGGTAGTGGTGGCGGCCTATGTGGTGGTACCGATGAAGGTATTAGTGTCAGGAATGTGTGGTGGTGGTACGGGTGGTGGTGGTACCGATGGCGGTATGGGTGGTGGTACCGATGGCAGTGGTACTGATGGCAGTACTAGTAGCCTGTGTGGCGGTACTGATGGAGGTATTGGTGGCAGGAATGTGTGGTGGTACCTATGGCAGTGGTACAGGTGGTGGTACCGGTGGTGGTGGTACCGATGGTGGTATGGGTGGCAGCGGTACCGATGGTGGTATGGGTGGTGGCGGTACGGGTGGTGGTGGTATGGGTGGTGGCGGTACGGGTGGTGGTGGTACCGATGGCGGTACGGTTGGTGGTGGTACCGATGGCGGTACGGGTGATGGCGGTACAGGTGGTGGTGGTACCGATTGCGGTATGGGTGGTGGTGGCGGTACGGGTGGCAGCGGTACCGATGGCGGTACAGGTGGTGGCGGTACTGATGGTGGTATGGGTGGTGGCGGTACGGGTGGCACCGATGGCGGTACGGGTAGCGGCGGTACCGATTTACAGATGGGCTTATTTATAGGGCTGTGTGACAGGTCCTCTTTATTGGTGGGGGGGGGGGGTAGGGTGGCTGTGTTGTATACAGTATATATACAGACAAACTACACTGATCTCACTTACTGATCCCTGCTCTCTCCTCACAAATCGGTGTGTGAGGAGAGAGCAGGGATCAGATAGTAACTGCCTGGTTTGTTTACACGTGTGACCGGCTGTGATTGGACACAGCCGGTCACGTGGTAAACAGCCAATTTCATTGGCTGTTTACCCTGATCGGGGAAGCGCTGTGTCCAAGGGACACGCGCCTAAAACGATCCCCGCTCTGCAAGCCTCTGGCGGCGCGCACGGAGCGCGCCGCCGAATTTGTTTTGACATGTGATCGGCTGTGTCTTTGACACAGCCGATCACGTGGTAAACAGCCAATGAAATTGGCTGTTTACCGTGATCGGGGAAGCGCTGTGTTCCAGGGACATACCCCTTCCTCGATCGCCGCGCTGCGGACACGCGCTGGGCAATATTCTAAAAGCCGTTCCTAAACGGCCAGTCACAAATTTGTAACCACTTCCCGGACGTAAATTTGACCGGGCGGGAAGTGGTTAAAGCGCCCCGTCCCGACGAGCTCGCGCGCAGAAGCGAATGCATACGCGAGTAGTGCCCACATATGAAAACGGTGTTTAAACCACACAAGTGAGGTATCCCTGCGATCGTTAGAGCGAGAGCAATAATTCTAGCCCTAGACCTCCTCTGTAACTCAAAAAATGCAACCTGTAGAATTTTTTAAACGCCGCCTATCGAGATTTTTAAGGGTAAAAGTTTGACGCCATGCCACAAGCGTGACATGTTGGGTATCATTTTACTCGGCGTAACATTATCTTTCACAATATGTAAAAAAAATGGGCCAAATTTATTGTTTTATCTTTTAATTTAAAAAAGTGAATTTTTTCCAAAAAAAAAGTGCGCTTGTAAGACCGCTGCGCAAATACGGTGTGACAAAAAGTATTGCAATGACTGCCATTTTATTCTCTAGGGTGTTAGAAAAAAATATATATAATGTTTGGGGGTTTAAAGTAATTTTATAGCAAAAAAAAAATATTTTAGTCTCGTAAACACCGAATCTGAAAAACAGGCTCGGGGCTTAAGTGGTTAAAACTAAGACCTTTTTTTTTTTCTCTTTGTGTCCCATTTGGCGCAATTCCCTCACAGCCTGTACTGGAGACACAGAAGGTCAGAGGCAATATTTCCAAAGTTGGTGGAACTTAACCTCTTCCTGCCCACCCCAGGCAATCATGTGACCCTGGTTATGATGCCTACCGTTTTTTAGCCGTAACTGAGAGCCAGCTTTGACAGCTCAGTCTTTGTGCTGAAAGCATCCTTTTGGCACATAAACATTGGCCGCCCAGTGAAGCTTGGGCATTAAAGCCTACCATTTTGATGCTGCACATGTGTATTGGGCGGTTGTAAAGGGTTAAAGAATAAGATCAACTTTTGAAACCTGTTGCGTGTTCCAGCAACTGCAGTCTCTCCCCACTCCTAGTTACACAAGTGACACAGAACAGGCATCTTCTTTTGGGTGCCTGTTGTCATTGTTTGAAAATAATGTGGCTGTGCAGGGCTCTGCTTGCCCAGCAATGTCATTTATTCAGAGTTCTGTGAATAGGAAACTACAAGTTCTGACAACCTTTTCAGCTTTTGGCTTGTAGTTCTCAATGAACTACCATGGCGCTGTTGAGCGCTCTGGTAGTTCATTGTTTCTTGTCAGTATGTTACTGCCAGCCTGTATGAGGGATGAGGAAACAGAAACACTGAGAAGCTTACAGGAGCCCCCGCATGGTACCCGTGATCTGCTGATCGCTGTTGCAATGCTTTCCAGGCTCCACATAAAACAAAAATAATAAATGCACATTTTTCTACCTGCATAAAGATATATGCTTTTTTTTCCCCCTCATCCTTTAAACTGTTGTCAGTGGAACAAGTGTCCTCATTGGATGATTTGCCACTATTCAGACTTCAGGCAGTTATTGGGCCCTAAAAACACACGGTTGAGCTGCATTTATTTCCTAAGTAGTGGTAACCTTAAATGTATTTTTAGGATGAGGCCAGGCGTGCCTAAACTTCATAGTGTATTAATATGACTTATCAAACAGTCCATCGTATAGGCAATTCTTAGAGGCTGCTAAACCAGTATTCTGTATTCTCGGAGTCAAACAAACATTTCTCTAATGCGAGCGTGCTGAATCTATCCATGATGTCTTGTAGCTGTGTTTTTTTTTTTTTCAAAGAACACTGATCACTCGAGTCTGCTTTGTGCTCTGCCCCTCCGATGCTCACTGGCGCACCAGACTGTAGAGGGGTGGGAGCGTCAGCAGAGCACTGAGAGGCTGAGCCAGCTGCTGGCCAGGCATCTGGGCAGATCCCAACATTGTTGTCGGGATCTCTGCAGAGCCTGGTTTTCCTTTGTGACTTCAGCTGAATCTGGGTCACAGGCGTGTAGAACTTGGTGCGCTCCTGTGACCCAAAGGAGAAATATGGCCAAGAGAGCTTTAGCCATACTTCTCCTTTTAAGACAAGCCACTGTTTTAGCCACCTTAAGTAAGTTCTCCAATAATTCCTATGTAATTACCAGAGGTCTCCTGTACAGAAAAGTAAAATTTTCTTTCCTCTAGCGAATTGTATATATGATTACATGGGGAATCATAACAGCATGGCTGAAAAGCAAGAGAAAACCATGCAGGTGGACATGGTTGACCTCTCCACATAAAGATACTACTTACCTGGTTGTCACTAAGGTTTTAGTACTTTAAGTCACGGACCTTGAACAAGTATGCAGAGATTGACTTCTGACATATTGATCTGCATACTTGTAAGTAATGGGGACAAAGTTTTTTTTATTTAATTTCCAGAGCTTTAAACCCCCCAAAATGTGTGCATATTGTAAAGATATGAACTTTTTATTGTTACAGAAAGCAGACAAAAATCCTTCCATATCGAACACTAGCCCTGTAACTGAGACAAAACTTGTTAAAGGGGAGAGTGCTCTGCAGAAGGTGCAGTGTTTACCTGGTAATACAAAGTGCTGTGACTGTGGCATACCAGAGCCTCGCTGGGCTAGTATTAACCTAGGTATTACTTTATGCATCGAATGTTCAGGAATTCACAGGTAAGCAGACAGAGTATTCCTTCTAATATAGCCTTTGATATGAAGAGAATTCTATTTCAATTATGTTTTTGATTTGTCTGTTTAAGGTTATGTAGGCTGCATATTAATTTATTAATTTGTGCCATCAATAAATGAATAAGTAAATTTATTTAGTGATTGTGCCATCAATACATGAATAAGTAAATTTATTTAGTGATTAACATGCCATCTTAAAAATGGTTAAAGATGGTAAGAAAAATGTATTGTACAAAGTAAAGCATGAAAAAAATCACCCTTCTGAAATCAGGCAGTATATGGCACCATTGAGTGATATTTGGTACACTGTATTTGTTTAACAAACAGTACGTCATGCTCTAGTTTTCTTTTATCTCAACCACATTGATTGTATCTATTTAATCTGCCCTGTAACTTTTTTCCCCAAGGCATAATACACAAGGTCATAGTCCAGGATATCTACTCTGTAAAACGGCTACATAGCTCAGATTTCTTAAAGCTGTGTTCCACCTCAAAAAATAATTAAAAACCATCAGCTACAGATACTAGAGCTGCTGGCTTTTAATATCCAGTCCAGCGATGTCAGCACCTGCAGCTGATGTTTCCATCAGCTGTCCGGTGCTGCCGCCATTGCGGGTAAGGTTACCCGGCAGTGTAGCCTTATGGCTACTGGTGAGGGAGCCCCAGCCGTGCCGTCAATAGGCCAATTGTGGCACCGGAGGGGGGGAGGAATCAGATGAGCGGAAATTCCACTTTAGGGTGGAACTCCACTTTAATGTGACTTGGCAGTGCAGATCTGTGAATCTGTTTTCTGTGAAGGCCCATATGCACCACGCCGCACATGTTTTTGTATATTAATCGGCGCATTCAAAATGAATTGGCTGCATTACACCTCAGCACATAAAAATGTTGTGTTTGCATTATTTGCAGCGCAGTGCAGGTACTCTAATGAACCAATCCATGTGCAGTGCCTTACCGCATGCACATTGCCATAACATGACTGTTTTTTGCCACAATGCACATGTGTTAACAGGCACTAAGAATGCAAATGGGTTGATGGTAGTACAGTATATTCATATATAGAAGCAGCGCTAAATCAATAAACGGGTATATAAATCTTTGTTAAAACATGTTATGTGTTGTCAGAATAACAACAAACTTATTTCATAACAAATATAAAGTGATATCAAACTCATTTTGTGAAAGAAATTCAGACCATAAAAAGCCCATCATTCCATGAGTGTTCCCATGTTACTAATATTCAGTTCTTCCACCGCTAGGTGACGCCAGATAAATGAGGCTCTTACCGGATCCTGTGGACCATAATATAAGATGGTCAAATGCGCGTGTTAAATTCCTTAGGATAGGATGGGAAGACTCCAAACAACAGGTATGTGTTCAGTCAGGGTTGATCCATCTCCTCTGTTGTCACTTTCAGCAACTTCTCCTCTCTACTTCCTGTCTGTACCTGACATCACTTCCTGCTTCAAAGACAGAAAGTAGAGAGGAGTCTTTCCATCCTAAGGAATTTATCATGCGCATCTGGCCATATTATATGATGGTCCACAGGATCCGGTAAGACTTATTTATCTGGTGTCACCTGGTGGTGGAATCACTGAATATTGGGAACACTGATGAAATAACTGGATTATGCATTGATTGCTCCTTTCTGAACTTTGTCCTTCAACATTTTTATTTTCTTTATACCCTCACTGATGGGCTTGTTGTGGACTTAATTTATTTCACAAATTAGTTTGATATCACTTTGGTATGAAATTAGTTTGGTGGTGTTATTTTAACAAATATTGATTTATTCTCCTGTTTATTGATTTAGCGCTGCTTCTATATATATGATTATAGCTTTGCTGTTGGTGTCATAATTTGTCTACATAATTATTTTATTATCCAGTAGTAGCCTTGTACTAGGTAAGTAAACTTGTACTGATTGCATAGATAATGCATCTCTTTTATTTTTATTTTTTATTTTTATATCTAAAGCAAATTTTGATTATTTAGAGAAGTATGTAAACTGCTATCGCGTACCTTCTTACAACCTGGATTCTCTCGCTTTAAAAATCTTTGCGTCACTGACCTGGAACAAGTATTCATTGAAATCATGAATCTTGTTGTGTATATTTAATTTTGGGTCAATGAATCAGAAATGTTAGCATTTTGGTCAGCAGGACCACCAGACATCTTGCATCTTCAGATGGTCAGCAATGACAGACCGCGTAATTCTGTCAACACAGGTTCACTTTAAAAGTTTTTATTTATCATATACAAAAGAAAAAGTAAACTGTAAGGCACACATTTCACGACATCACGCAGGGTAAAAAAAAAAAGCATTGATCATTGAAAAGATCTCTTTAGCAGTATAGATTGGGGTCAATTCACAAAGAGAAACGTTATTGGTTTTCTTCAGGTGTTAAATTAGCACTCCTTATTTAACGCTAGCAAACATGGTATTCACGAAAGCTATAATCGTTATTTAACATAGTCGTTATGGTTTTCAACTGACTCTTTATCCAAACGTTATGCTAACTACTCAGACGTTATTATTAACATTTGGGACGTTAAAATAGCTCTTAAGATCGTTTAAATAATGCTGGAGAGATGCATTCTGGGAGCAGAAGGGGAGGAGAACAGCTGCATGTGGAAAAGAGCAGATACAGAGAGAGAGAGAGAGACAAGCAATACACATGGAGATTGAGCACGTGATGTGCATAACTTCTAGTGTGTGTGTTTTTTAAAGCCATGTGTATTTCCTCATACAGAGAATAAATCATGGGTTTCAGAAAAGTCATCCAAAATAGTATGTGAACGGAATACACGTTTATAAATCTGAACAACGTTCTAACGTGTTCTTCTTCGCCTCTGGATAATTTTAAGTTCAAATAGAGCACGGTTCTAGCTTGCCCAACACTACTAAAAACGTCACTACACTACAAAAATCGCCAAAAGCTTCCTCTAACAACAAAATATCGCCTGGGAAATGTCATAACGCCACCCTGAGGGAGGTGTTAATTTAACGATTGCTTAACGATTGATTACTGTCAAAAAAATCTTTGTGAATTGCACTTCTGTACATATTTAACGACTTGACTCTTTAAAATAACGTTTTGAATTTTTAAAATAACGATTTGACTCTTTAACCACTTGCCGACCAGCCGCCGCAGTTATACGGCGGCAGGTCGGCACGGGTGCGCGAGAGCCCGTAGCTCTACGTCACGCTTTTCGCGGCCACTAGGGGGCGCGTGCGCGCCGCCGGCGGCCCGCGCGCGCCCCCCGCTCGCCCCCGAGTCCCGTGCGTGTGCCCGGCGGGCGCGATCGCCACCGGGCACACGCGATCGCTCGTTACAGAGCGGGGAACGGGAGCTGTGTGTGAAAACACACAGCGCTCGTTCCTGTCAGCGGGGGAAACGCTGATTTTCTGTTCATACAATGTATGAACAGAAGATCAGTGATTCCCCCTAGTAAGTCCACCCCCCATACAGTTAGAACACAAATAGGAACACACTTAACCCCTTCCCCGCCCCCTACTGTTAACCCCTTCACTGCCAATGGCATTTTTATAGTAATCCAATGCATTTTTATAGCATTGATCGCTAAAAAAATGCCAATGGTCCCAAAAATGTGTCAAAAGTGTCCGAAGTGTCCGCCATAATATCGCAGTACCGAAAAAAAACGCTGATCGCCGCCATTACTAGTAAAAAAATAATAATAATAAAAATGCCATAAAACTACCCCCTATTTTGTAAACGCTATAACTTTTGCGCAAACCAATCAATAAACGCTAATTGCGATTTTTTTTTTATGAAAAATATGTAGAAGAATACGTATCGGCCTAAACTGAGGAAAAAATATTTTTTATATATTTTTGGGGATATTTATTATAGAAAAAAGTAAAAAATATTGCATTTTTTTCAAAATAGTCGCTCTGTTTTTGTTTATAGCGCAAAAAATAAAAACCGCAGAGATGATCAAATACCACCAAAAGAAAGCTCTATTTGTGGGAAAAAAAGGACGCCAATTTTGTTTGGGAGCCACGTCGCACGACCGCGCAATTGTCAGTTAAAGCGACGCAGTGCCGAATCTCAAAAAGTGCTCTGGTCTTTGGACAGCAATATGGTCCGGGGCTGAAGTGGTTAATAAGGATCCACACCTTAAAATATCGGTTCAGTGTAGGGAAACGTTATTTGATGATTTTTCAAAGCGTTAAATCGTTTAGTAAAGTGAACTAGCTTCAATAACGTGCAAAATCGTTAAAATAACACTCGCAAAGGAGCTGTGGTGGCTCAACGTGATTGGCACTGCGCTGATAAGCCGTTCACCTCTGCAGCCAAGGGTTCGGATCCCGGTCTCGGCTACATGTGAATTGAGTTTGGTGGTCTCAGCCCGGCTCCCGGTGGGTGTGCTATGCAAGGTACACCTGTGCTTAGTTCGCCCACCCCCCCCCCCCCCACAAAAACCACCACACCTGCACGCACACAAAATTGGTTTAATACGCACGCACTTTGGCCATGCGGTCTCCTAAAGAGAGGCGAAGGACCTACGGGGCTGGCTTGGTGGGTCGGGCCCCCTCACTCCCTCATAGGGGGAGTCCCTCTGCCCCGATGGGGTCCTGTTGGGCCCCAGTTGGGCTCCCAAGTGGAGCAGGTAGGGCGGGGTGAGTGGGAGGCCCCCCCTCACACCCGCCATTGCCACCGGGGGCATGGAGAAGGATGGCGATTGCCTCCGGGGGGGAGGGTCTGCCTACTCCCAACTCCTGCAGTCCGGCTCCTCTCTCGAGAGAGGAGCCGGACTTAAAAATAAAAAATAAAAAATAACACTCGCAATCTGAAAATAAAGCTTTGTGAATTGACCCCATTATATTTCAGTAGGAAGATCCGACATTTATGTCACATGGAGTAAAACCTTAAAGAACTAAAATAAGAGAAATGGGATCAGTGGGACAGTACATGGTTGAGGAGAGGGGGGATAAGAGGAAACAGAAGGAATAGAGAACAAAAAAAAGTGGGAGGGGGTGGTTTTGGGGAGATTGGAAGGCAGCAGGTAGAAAAAAGGAAGAGGAGGGGGGTAGAGATAAAGTATTGGCACACGTGTCTTCACATTAGTATCTCGGCATATAGTAGTCATTAGGTAATCATGGGTCTGGCCTTCACCCATTCTCCTCAGATCTTGTAAAACCTTTTAGGACGTTTGCAGCTCATATAGGAGAGCTTGTAAAGGGGTAGGACAGCATCCACAGGCAACTTCCACTGTGAGATCCTGGGGGGGGGGGGGGGGGTCAGCCTTTTTCCATTTGAATGGTTTTCCTGGCATAAAATGCTGCATAGAAGACAAACCGTTGTTTGTGCACACTGGGGTTGATAGTATTGCAGATTCCCAGGAGAAGTACCCTAGGATTTACCTCTACAGCTAAATCCCCCACCACATTAATCCCTCAACCACCTGTCTCCAAAATTCCTGAATCAGAGGGCATGACTGTGACTGTAGTATACATTGGTATGGCCTTCAGGTCTCAAAATACTAAATTACTCAGGGCTGAGTAATCTCTAAATCTCCACCTGAGATACAGTGCCTTGCGAAAGTATTCGGCCCCCTTGAACTTTGCGACCTTTTGCCACATTTCAGGCTTCAAACATAAAGATATAAAACTGTAATTTTTTGTGAAGAATCAACAAGTGGGACACAATCATGAAGTGGAACGAAATTTATTGTATTTTTCAAACTTTTTTAACAAATAAAAAACTGAAAAATTGGGCGTGCAAAATTATTCAGCCCCTTTACTTTCAGTGCAGCAAACTCTCTCCAGAAGTTCAGTGAGGATCTCTGAATGATCCAATGTTGACCTAAATGACTAATGATGATAAATAGAATCCACCTGTGTGAAATCAATTCTCTGTATAAATGCACCTGCACTGTGATAGTCTCAGAGGTCCGTTTAAAGCGCAGAGAGCATCATGAAGAACAAGGAACACACCAGGCAGGTCCGAGATACTGTTGTGGAGAAGTTTAAAGCTGGATTTGGATACAAAAAGATTTCCCAAGCTTTAAACATCCCAAGGAGCACTGTGCAAGCGATAATATTGAAATGGAAGGAGTATCAGACCACTGCAAATCTACGAAGACCTGGCCGTCCCTCTAAACTTTCAGCTCATACAAGGAGAAGACTGTTTAGAGATGCAGCCAAGAGGCCCATGATCAATCTGGATGAACTGCAGAGATCTACAGCTGAGGTGGGAGACTCTGTCCATGGGACAACACTTGGTCGTATACTGCACAAATCTGGCCTTTATGGAAGAGTGGCAAGAAGAAAGGCATTTCTTAAAGATATCCATAAAAAGTGTTGTTTAAAGTTTGCCACAAGCCACCTGGGAGACACACCAAACATGTGGAAGAAGGTGCTCTGGTCAGATGAAACCAAAATCGAACTTTTTGGCAACAATGCAAAACGTTATGTTTGGCGTAAAAGCAACACAGCTCATCACCCTGAACACACCATCCCCACTGTCAAACATGGTGGTGGCAGCATCATGGTTTGGGCCTGCTTTTCTTCAGCAGGGATAGGGAAGATGGTTAAAATTGATGGGAAGATGGATGGAGCCAAATACAGGACCATTCTGGAAGAAAATCTGATGGAGTCTGCAAAAGACATGAGACTGGGATGGAGATTTGTCTTCCAACAAGACAATGATCCAAAACCTAAAGCAAAATCTACAATGGAATGGTTCACAAATAAACATATCCAGGTGTTAGAATGACCAAGTCAAAGTCCAGACCTGAATCCAATCGAGAATCTGTGGAAAGAACTGAAAACTGCTGTTCACAAACACTCTCCATCCAACCTCACTGAGCTCGAGCTGTTTTGCAATGAGGAATGGGCAAAAATTTCAGTCTCTCGATGTGCAAAACTGATAGAGACATACCCCAAGCGACTTACAGCTGTAAAAGCAGCAAAAGGTGGAGCTGCAAAGTATTAACTTAAGGGGGCTGAATAATTTTGCACGCCCAATTTTTCAGTTTTTTACTTGTTAAAAAAGTTTGAAATATCCAATAAATTTCTTTCCACTTCATGATTGTGTCCCAATTGTTGTTGATTCTTCACCAAAAATTACAGCTTTATATCTTTATGTTTTGAAGCCTGAAATGTGGCAAAAGGTCGCAAAGTTCAAGTGGGCCGAATACTTTTGCAAGGCACTGTATATGCAGAACAACAAATATACTACATATCATGAGTTAATTGTAATTGCCAGTTGTAGGAGGTAAACAAAATCGACCTCCACTCAAAGTACACATATAGCAAAATTGTGTGCCTTGAAAATAAACATTGCAAAACTGAAAATTTAAGTAAAAATCTAAATGTCATCGCAAATCCCCCCCCCCCCCAAATCAGGTTGCGCTTTGATCCCAAAACTAAACATGACAACTGCCCATTGGGGATGTGCTCAATGGAGCACCAGAGGTGATGGCGTGATTTTCTATCTCAGTTCAAACAGGAAAGACCGCCTGTGGAAAATCAGGATAAACCGTTCCTGCAGATTCAAATTTGCCCAGAAAGTAACAGGGGCACTATACTTGGTAACATGTTGCAGAACCGAGCAGAGCCCGCCAAACCACACCAGAAGTAGTAGTATGCCTGGCAGTCGGCGGTAACGTAGATGGGGATGGAAGAAATTGGGTTCCTTGTATCATAGGATGGTAAATGTTCCATACCTGAACCTCCCCAGACAGCAGAGAACACAGACTCACTTTAGACAAAAAATCCTTTAGTGGCAATCTAGAGCTACACATTTCCAAATAATGCAGGGTTTAAAGTGGTTGTAAATTGAACAGTTTTTCTATTAGGCCGCGTACACACGATCGAATTTGTCCGCTGAAAACGGTCCGATGGACCGTTTCAGCAGACAAATCCGATCGTGTGTACGGGCTAGCGGACATGTTTGTCCATCGGACAAATTTCAAAGCATGCTTTGAAATTTGTCCGCTACAAACCTGTCTGTCGGAAATGTCCGCTGGTTAGTACGGGAAACCAGCGGACATATCCTCCCGCACATGCGTTGTATCCTGTGAATGGATCCGACGCATGCGCACGGAAGTGTTTACTTCCTGGTGCGTGACGTAGCGGTGACGTGGCGGCGTCAACGTCACCGCCGCGTCACCACGCTGTCTGCCGGCGGGGATTTTGATCCGATGGTGTGTACACGCCATCGGACAGAAATCCGATGAGACATGTCCGCTCTAAACTGTCCGTCGGACAAGTTTGAGCGGACATATCTCATCGTGTGTACGAGGCCTTACAGTATAATAGGACAACTCGCTTGTCCTTAGTCTGCCTGTAAAAAGAGCAGCCTGTAGTCTCCTATCCTCCTCGCTTTGATAAGAGTTTTTCGGAGGGTTGTGACAGGCATATGGATGAGAAAACAGGTAAATATAAGGCACTTTGGATTTGTATTTAAAAAGAGCTAAAACATGGTGCATGTCTTTGCTAATTGCTGCACATTAGGTTTACAACCACTTTAACAATTTTTTTATGTGGCACATGTGTACTTTTCAGAAAAGTTTTAAGTAAATGATGGAGTAAATCCTTTCTTTGTTTTTCGATATACTGTAAATACCAGAATTTGGTGAGAAGTTAACCTATGTCATTGCAGTTGTGTCTTGACTATGTTTGAACCTTTATTTACTTTTGTTATGTTTTTTTGTATGGAAGGAGTCTTGGAGTTCATTTTTCAAAAGTGAGATCTTTAACTCTGGACACCTGGGAGCCTGAGCTGCTAAAGGTATTAAACAACATTGCCATAGATACTGTACTAATGTATATACAGTAGCTTGTGAGGTGGGAACCTTGACTTTGTATGGGATACACAACACATGGGCGGGGGGTTGTTCTAATTTGGTAAATAGTAACTATAGCATAAATCGGATGCATATATCACTTGGATCTAATGTCTTCCATTAGCCTGTTTGAATCTTGTAATCCAAGTGTGTTTGTCTGATTGTTAAACTTCTAGATAAGAAAAAAACAGTTTTCTGAACAGATTAGGTATAGATTTGTTTGGGTAAACCAGGGAGTTTACTGCTTTAAACGGCTCTGCCAGACTTTTTCTGATATTAAATGTGTATAGGTCTAATTGAAAGTCTTTTGAGGATTCTGACTAATGTAGATTTATGCCACTGCTGCATTCCCTCTTGGCAGATCTTTGTTCTGTTAACAGTGCTTAAAGCTGATTTGTATCGTATCAAAATATGTCACCTTGTCTGACTCCCACACAAACATCAGATTTAAATCTGACTGTTTTGTTACTGACTTAAAGTAGTTGTTTCCCCCTCACTCCCCTTACACTTACGTGAGCCTTATCCTGACATAGCAGCGGTTCTCCTGGCTCTTTCTCCTCATTGCCCAGATTGATAGCAGCAGGAGCCATCTGTGACGAGGGAGCGGCTGCCAGGGCCTAGTCACCCTGTTTGTATCGATAGACGCAGACAAGGTGGCTCGGGTGCAAGCCTGCACAAGTGCCCCCATTGGAAGCCGCTTTCTATGGGGGCACTCACCAAAGAGGAGGAGCCCAAAGAACTCTGGTGGAGGACCCAAGAAGAGGAGAATCAGGGCTGAACTATGCAAAAAAAAAAAAAAAACCCTTACGTTTGGCTTTATTCCAATGTTTCTCTTGCTCTCTGTGTGATACGAAGACTGAGATCTTTTACACTCAGTATTTATCAAGCTAGACTTGATAAGGATGTTAATAATTTTGGTTGGATAAGAATCAATATCTTGAATAAGCAAGGAAGGGATAGGAATTCAATGTAGTTAATGAAACCGCTGCTTTAAAGTGATTGTAAAGTCCATATTTTTTCTAAAAATAACAAACATGTTATACTTGCCTGCTCCATAGCAGTGGATTTGCACAGAGCAGCCTGAATTCTTCTTGGGTGCCCACTCTTCTTGGGTGCCGCTTCGGCACTCCTGGCCTCTCCCTCCTGTTGAATGCACCCACAGCAAGCAGCTTGCTATGGGGGCACCTGAGCCAAGGCACAGCTCCCTGTGTCCATTCAGGCACGAGCCCCGGTTCGACCCTGCCCCCTCTCTCTCCTGATTGGCCAACTGACTTGGATTGACAGCAGTGGGAGCCAACAGCACCGTTGCTGTCTTAGTCAGTCAGGAGGAGTGTCTAGGACAGCCAAGGAACTTGTGGACATCGCTGGAAATGGGGCTCAGGTAAGTGTTGGGGGAGGGACTGCTGTACACAGGTTTTTTATCTTAATGCATAGCTTTAAGATAAAAAAATCTTCTGACTTTACAAACACTTTAAATGAAGTATCTGAACGATACAATAAATTCTGTTTACAGAACAGTTTGACCTATGATCCCCAACATATGTCTTATAGTTATTTATGTATTTTTCAAATAGCTGATGTGTGAACTTGGGAATGATGTTATCAATAGTATATACGAAGCACAAGTGGACAAAATAGGTGTCAAAAAGCCTCAGAATGGATGTACGAGGTAGGTGTCTTTTGTCTGTTTTATGCTTTTTTGAATATAATGTAAAGATATTCCAGTTCACTTTGTATTGAAAAAAATTGCATAAAACTACTATATATTTTATTTTGAATTGGTCTGGAAAATATGAAATATTGCATATGAATGATTTTTTTTTTTTTTAAAGACTTTTACCATCAAGCATGTGACATTGAATTTATTTCCACTTTTGTGCCAAGTTTCCTGCCCCTTGACATTTTCCACATTGTGTCTTGTTACAACCAAAAACGTGTGGCGTGTGTTTGTATTCAGCCCCCTTTACTCTGCTACCCTGAACTAAGATCTAATCGAACCAATTGCCTTCAGAAGTCGCCTAATTAGTAAATAGTCCACCTGTGTGTAATTTAATCTCAGTATAAGTACAGCTGTTCTGTGAAGCCATCAGAGGTTTGTTAGAGAACCTTGGTGAACAAATGGCATCATGAAGGCAAATAAACACACCAGACAAGTCAGGGATAAAAGTTGTGTAGAAGTTTAATGCAGGGGTAGGCTATAAAAAAATATCCCAAGCTTTGAACATTTCACAGAGCACTGTTCAATTCATCTTTCAAAAATGGAGAGAGTATGGCATAACTGCAAACCTGCCAAGACATGGCCGCCCACCTAAACTGACAGGCCAGGCAAGGAGAGCATTAATCAGAGAAGCAGCCGAGAGGCCCATGGTAACTCTGGTGGAGCTGCAGAGATCCACAGGTCAGGTGGGAGAATCTGTCTACAGGACAACTATTAGTCGTGCACTACACAAATCTGGCCTTTATGGAAGAGTGGCAAGAAGAAAGCCATTGTTGAAAGAAAGACCTAAAAAGTCGCATCTGGAGTTTACGAGATGCCATGTGGGGGACACAACAAACATGTCGAAGTGTGTTCTGGACAGATGAGATCAAATTTGAACTCTTTGGCCTAAAAGAAAAATGCTGTGTGTGGTGGAAAACGATCTGCATATCACCCTTAATACACCATCCCCACGTGAAACAAACATGGCGGTGGCAGCATCATGTTGTGTGGATGCTTTTCTTCAGCAGGGACAGGAAAGCTGGTCAGAGTTTATGAGAAGATAGATGGAGCCAAATACAGGGCAATCTTCGAAGTAAGTCTGTTAGTCTGCAAAAGACTTGAGACGGGGGCGGGGGATTCACTATTCAGCAGGACAATGACCCTAAACATGTAGCCAAAGCTACAATGGAACGGTTTAAATAGAAGCATATTCATGTGTTAGAATGGCCCAGTCAAAGTCCAGACCTAAATCCAATTATAAATCTGTGGCAAGACTTGAGAATTTTGCAGACACTCTCCATCCAATATTTCAGAGCTTGACCTATTTTGCAAAGAAAAATGGCAAAAATGTCACTTTGTAGGTGCGCAAAGCTGGTTGAAACATCTCCAAAAAGACTTGCCGCTGTAACTGCAGAAAAAGGTGGTTCTACAAAGTATTGACTCAGGGGTCAAATATCCAAATGCACGCCACACTTTACATATACAGTGCAGAAAATAAGTATTTGAACACCCTACTATTTTGCAAGTTCTCCCACTTGGAAATCATGGAGGGGTCTGAAATTGTTATCGTAGGTGCATGTCCACTGTGAGAGACATAATCAAAAATAAAAATTCCAGAAATCACAATGTATGATTTTTTTTTATTTGTATGATACAGCTGCAAATAAGTATTTGAACACCTGAGAAAATCAATGTTAATTTCTTTCTCGTACATCACGGGACACAGAGCGGCATATTCATTACTATATGGGTTATATGGAGTACCTTCAGGTGTGGACACTGGCAATCTCAAACAAACAGGAAGTCCCTCCCTATATAACCCCCTCCCCTAGAGGGAGTCCCTCAGTTTTTTCGCCAGTGTCTTAGGTGTTGGTCACGGAATAGCTTTGCTCCACATCCTTGGGATTAAGGGCGGGCTAACCGGATCTGTCCAAGGAGCCTCAGTGCCAAAGTGGACAGTACCCGGGCCCCAAACCGTGGGGTTTTGCCTATAATGCTCCTCTTTGGAGGGCTGGACCCTGGGCCCAGGACTTGGAGTTCGTAAAGACCATAAGTTCCTGTTTGCCAGGGTGCTATATAGGTCCAGGACAGTGGGTACCTTCATAGGACCCCAGGGCCTGAAGGTCTACTACGCTACCCACGGAGATGGGAGAAGATTGGACCGTTTTGCAAAACGTCCTGCGGCATGGAGCAGGTAAGAGGGGAGCCTGCGGGACTTGGTTCGACAGCAGGCTCTCCAGGGGAGATCTTAAGGGGGGTAGCCTGAGTATGCTCTGCATTGGCACCATGGTCACTATGTCTGATGGACAGGATGCCCTGAAATGTTTCCCCCCATCACTTGATCCCCCTACCTATCTATGTATGTTTGCTAGCTACCTGCTGCTCGCTGGTTGAAGATCTTTAAAAAAAAAAAAAAAAAAAACAGATCTGTCTCTAGGCTAAAGGGACTCCTTAGGGGCCTGTTTTAGCCTTACCTTGCCGGGATTCAAAATCTGCCGTCTGATGCGTCCTCCAACCTGCATTCCTGGGCTCCAGAGTGCGTCTCCTCCTGGGCTCTACTCCCCCGACAGTCGCGCGCGTGCACGTGCGCATGCATATAGAAATTTTTTGCGCCGTTTGGGAGGGGGGGGGGCGGGGAGCGTGACTGCAGTGTAGAGTGGGCGTGCCTTCAATTGCTGTTATACACAGCAGGCGCGTTCTTAGCTCAGTTCAGAGCTGAGCTGGAGAGAGAGGACGTAGAGCTGGCAGCACAGTGACTCCCGGTGGCGAGAAGGGGTACTACATGCTGGAGTCAGCTCCAATACTTTTTGTTAAGCCAAAATCCCCTTTGCAACAGGTTGAATACTGGCAAACATGTTGGGGGTGGGGCTGTATGTGGTGAATAATATTATAAAAGAAAACATACTGAGCCCCACCGTTTTTGGGGCATTAGTGATCCTATTGTCCCCTAAAACTTATTTTTTTGTACTCCTGGCTATAACAGTCTGTGGTTGTAAGCGGAGTCCTTCGGTTTTGTATTATGGCTTCCAAGGGATCAAAACACAAAAAAAAAAAAAAAAGAAAAGGCAAAGACAAAGGGGGTTCCTTTTCTGGGTCTGATGATATGCCAATACTTTCCCCACAGGTTATTCCTATAGGGGTCACCCTGGATAAGCCATTAAGGGGGTCTGGTGCTGAGGCTGGCCCAGGTCGGCCCAACCCTGTGTTATCACAGAGGAGATGCTAGCCGTCACCCTAGGGGGGCTAGAGAAAAAAGGTTAACAGCTATGATCGCTGGCTCTTTTTTCTGGCAAGAAGCGGACTAGATCCCCATTGCCAAAAGGGACAGAACCTAGAGGATCTACCACTGAAGAATCGTTTTCAGCCTCCCAGGCGGAGAGTCTGTGGGTCCAGTCTTTGACAGACATGGTCCGCTTGGCATTCAATTTGCCATTTCCAGAGCCTCAGGTTCCTGTGGTATCCTCTTTGGGTTCTTTTAAAAGCGCCTTTAAGCAACGCAGCTTTTCCGGTCCATCCTCTGTTAGAGGAATTGGTTTTTCCAGGATTGGGACGACCGGACAGAATTTTTTCTGCCGCCTAAAGCTGACGAGAGGGTAGTCTTTATGCACGTCTGCCAGGAAATATTTGTGCTTGCAGGCACTCTTTCCCCTGACCAAGTGCTCTTTAAAAGGGGCCCGGATGGCTCAGTTGATAGAGCATCGGACTTTTGGTCTGAGGGTCCAGGGTTCAGGTCCCGGTTCGGGCACTGCTTTTCAACTACCCGTAAGGTCCTTGAGGCCGCATCTCCCGGAAAGCGCCCGATCTCGTCTGATCTCGGAGGCTAAGCAGGGTAGGGCCTGGTTAGTGCCTGGATGGGAGACCACCTGGAAGGTTTTCTGTTATTTACCCTATGGAAAATACATTTTTCTAAGAAAGGGGGCGCTCCCAACTGTGGACGCAGCCATCTCATGGGTGAATAAATCATTAACTGGCCTAAGGGGAAACATACAAATGTTTAAGGTCCCGGTCGATAAACGTTTAGAGACACTTTTTCCAGCATCCCTGGCTACAGCCAGCAGTGGCTGCAATTGGATTTTTTTCAGGCATTAAGGAACCAGACAAAACGGATGCTTAGACATCCCTGCCCAATAGGCAGAGGAGTTATTGGATATTCCCAGAGCTCTGTGCTTTGCGGTAGAGGCTATAAAAAGACTCCATCCAGCAGGCGTCTCGTTGTCACTATTTTTAGTGCATATGAGAAGGCTCTTATGGTTGAAGAACTGGGCGGCCGAGCCCCATGTAAAAGACTGCTGGCAGGTTTGCCCTTCCATGGAAAGATCTGGATAAATACATTCAGACTGTTTCAAGTGGCAAAAGTACCCTTTTACCAGTCAAAAGAAGTTCCGGGGTCCTGCGTGTAAAAGGGCAGCTCCCCCCGGTTCCAGGGCCCTCAAATTTCAGGCAGTACGGACCTCCTGCGCGATTAAACTTTTAACAATGGATCGCAAGGACAGGCCTCTGGGGATCGGTCCCCGACAGAGGGGGTCCGATCATCTGTGGCCGCAGGCTACAGATTAGAATTTCTAAAATTTCCTCCACAAGGAAGGCCTCAATGCGGGCAGCATTGGATCACCTGCTTTACCAGGGCATAATGGTAGAGGTACCAGCCCAAGAACAGGGGCTAGGTTTCTATTCCAATCTGTTTGTCATACCAAGGCTCATCGGCAATGTCAGACCAATTTTGGACCTAAAAGGTTTAAATGCTTACCTAAGGGTTCGCTCTTTCCGGATAGAATCCGTTTGGTCAGCAGCCGCCACACTCCAGAAGGATCTGGCTTCTATAGACATAAAGGATGGTTACCTTCATGTACCAGGTCTTTCAGCCACATCAAATATTTTTGTTTTTACGCTTCGCAGTGATACAGCGTCACTTCCAATTCGTGGTGCCCCCCTTCGGGCTGGCTACGGCCCCCGGGTATTCACGAAGGTCCTAGCTCCTATTCTAGTCAGTCCAAAGGATCCAAGGGATCTCGGTCCTAGCATACCTGGACGACCTCTTAATCATAAGATCACTCGCTTCCTTGGTGGAATGCGTAGTAGCCCTCATGGTTCAGTACCTCGAGAGGTTCGGCTGAGTCCTAAACCGGGGAAAGATCAGCATTTCAACCTACAAAGCAGTTGGAATATCTCGGCACGAGATTAGACACAGAACAGAAGATGGATGTTCCTGCCCCTGGTAAAGGTCGAGGCTATCAAAAGATTGATTCAGTTGGTTCTAAGCAAAAAAGAGCCAACTATTCGCCTATGTATGCGATGGCCATGTTCGAGGCAATACCACACGCTTCCACACTCGTGTCCTACAGGCAGCAATTCTAGCAGCTTGGTTCTGCCCAGTGGTCTGGAAGGCTGGAGAGCGGTCTTGAACAAGTTCACTCGCCAAGGAACTTGGGCAGAGGCGGAGAGGCAGCTGCCCATCAAGGTCTGGGAGTTCTGAGCGGCTCGGCTAGCCCTCCTGGCATAGACATCCAGATTACAGGGGTCCTCGGTGAGAAGTCATTCAGACAAGGCCACAGCGGTGGCATATAGGTGAACCACCAAGGGGGAACCAAGAGTCAAGCCACTCAGAGTGAGAGGAGCTTGGTTTTTCGGTGGGCAGAGGTTTATGTACCCTGCATATCGGCGACATTCATTCCCGAGGTGGACAACCTGCAGGCGTACTTCCTAAGTCGCCAAACCCTGTCGCCGGGGGAGTGGTCTCTGCATCCACAAGTTTTTTTTTTCAGACAATCTGCCAGAAGTGGGGAGTGCCAGACGTGGAGGTCATGGCATCAGGATTCAACAAGAAGCTAGACAGGTTCATGTCTCGAACGAGGGACCCTATGGCCTGCGGAACCGATGTGTTGGTTTGCCCTTGGCATCAATCATAACTTCTATATGCATTTCCCCCACTGCAGTTACTACCCCGCCTGTGGCGCAGGATCATAGCACAGGCCGGTTATCCTGGTAGCCCCAGCTTGGTACCGGAGGGCATGGTACTCGCTAGTCCTGAAATTGGCAGCGGAAGGCCCTTGGACTCTTCCTCTAGGGCCAGACCTACTCTCACAAGGCCCGATCCTCCACCCTGCATTACGGCGTCTAAATTTGACGGCCTGGCGGCTGAATCCCTGATTCTCAGGGGTAAAGGTCTGTCTAGGCAGGTAATCCCTACCCTCATTAAGGCTAGAAAGCCGGCCTCCAGGGTAATTTTGTTACAGGGTTTGGAGGGCCTACGTAGGCTGGTGTGAGGCTAAGAGATGGGTTTCCCGCAAGTATACCATTGATAGAGTATTAAGTTTTCTCCAGCTAGGAGTGGATAAATGCCTGGCATTAAGCACGATCTAGGGACAGATTTCAGCCTTATCAGTGTGGTTTCAGAGGCCGCTGGCCGCCCACTCGCTGGTTAAGATCTTCGTACAGGGAGTCTTACGTGTTAATCCTCCAGTCAAATCACCACTTTGGCCATGGGACTTAAATCTTGTTCTGTCAACTCTACAGAAACAACCCCTTGAGCCGTTGGCTGAGGTACCTTTGGTTTTACTGACTGGAAAGTCGGTATTTCTGATCACCATAGTTTCGGCCAGGAGAGTATCGGAATTGGCAGCCTTATCTTGTAAGGAACCATATCTCATTTTACATAAGGATAGGGCGGGGTTCCTTCCTCATTCTTCCTTTCTACCAAAGGTTATAGCCAGTTTCCACCTGAACCAGGATGTGGTACTTCCATCCTTCTTCCAAAACCCACCTCTAGAAAGGAGGGGTTGCTGCATACGTTGGATATTGTCAGGGCCATAAAGGCCTATCTTAAAGCTACAGAGAAGGTTCGGAAAACAGATGTGTTGTTCGTTTTACCGGAAGGGCCCAAGATGGGTCAGGCAGCTGCTTGATCCACCATCGCAAGATGGATTAAACAATTAATCGTTCAGGCCTGCGGTTTGAAGAGGTGGCCTCCTCCTTTGTCGGCAAAGGCCCATTCTACCAGGGCCATGGGCACCTCCGGGGCAGCACATCATCAGATCTCTATGGCTCGAATATGCAAGGCAGCAACGTGGTCGTCAGTCCACATGTTTACAAAATTTTATCAATTGGACGTAAGAAGGAATGCTGATACAGCCTTTGGGCAGTCAGTACTACAGGCCGCGATTCAAGCTCCTCAGGATCTGAGGGGGCTCCCTTGATTTGATTTGAGATTTACATTTCTTGTTTAAGTTGGATTTACTAGTATTTGAGTATACCTCTAAATTAAATCCTTCTTTGGAAGATGTCTCCCTCCCCTCATTAAAGCATTGCTTTCGGACATCCCATATAGTAATGAATATGCCGCTCTGTGTCCCGTGATGTACGAGAAAGAAAAAGGGATTTTTAAATACAGCTTACCTGTAAAATCCTTTTCTTGGAGTACATCACGGGACACAGAGCTCCCACCCCTCTTTTTGGGAACATTTTGGGAGGCATACTGCTTGCTACAAAACTGAGGGACTCCCTCTAGGGGAGGGGGTTATATAGGGAGGGACTTCCTGTTTGTTTGAGATTGCCAGTGTCCACACCTGAAGGTACTCCATATAACCCATATAGTAATGAATATGCCGCTCTGTGTCCCGTGATGTACTCCAAGAAAAGGATTTTACAGGTAAGCTGTATTTAAAAATCCCTTTATTTGGTACAGTAGCCTTTGTTTGCAATTACAGAGGTCAAACGTTTCTTGTAGTTTTTCACCAGGTTTGCACACACTGGAGGAGGGATTTTGGCCCACTCCTCCACACAGATCTTCTCTAGATCAGTCCGGTTTCTGGGCTGTCGCTGAGAAACACGGAGTTTGAGCTCCCTCCAAAGATTCTCTATTGGGTTTAGTTCTGGAGACTGGCTAGGCCACGCCAGAACCTTGATATGCTTCTTACAGAGCCACTCCTTGGTTATCCTGGCTGTGTGCTTCGGGTCATTGTCATGTTGGAAGACCCAGCCTCGACCCATCTTCAAAGCTCTAACTGAGGGAAGGAGGTTGTTGCCCAAAATCTCGCAATACATGGCCCCGGTCATCCTCTCCTTAATACAGTGCAGTCGCCCTGTCCCATGTGCAGAAAAACACCCCCAAAGCATGATGCTACCACCCCCATGCTTCACAGTAGGGATGGTGATCTTGGGATGGTACTCATCATTCTTCTTCCTCCAAACACGTTTAGTGGAATTATGACCAAAAAGTTCTATTTTGGTCTCATCTGACCACATGACTTTCTCCCATGACTCCTCTGGATCATCCAAATGGTCATTGGCAAACTTAAGACGGTTCTTTACATGTGCTGGTTTAATCAGGGGAACCTTCCGTGCCATGCATGATTTCAAACCATGACGTCTTAGTGTATTACCAACAGTAACCTTGGAAACGGTGGTCCCAGCTCTTTTCAGGTCATTGACCAGCTCCTCCCGTGTAGTCCTGGGCTGATTTCTCACCTTTCTTAGGATCATTGAGACCCCACGAGGTGAGATTTTGCATGGAGCCCCAGTCCGAGGGAGATTGACAGTCATGTTTAGCTTCTTCCATTTTCTAATGATTGCTCAAACAGTGGACCTTTTTTCACCAAGCTGCTTGGCAATTTCCCCGTAGCCCTTTGCAGCCTTGTGGAGGTGTACAATTTTGTCTCTAGTGTCTTTGGACAGCTCTTTGGTCTTGGCCATGTTAGTAGTTGGATTCTTACTGATTGTATGGGGTGGACAGGTGTCTTTATGCAGCTAATGACCTCAAACAGGTGCATCTAATTTAGGATAATAAATGGAGTGGAGGTGGACATTTTAAAGGCAGACTAACAGGTCTTTGAGGGTCAGAATTCTAGCTGATAGACAGGTGTTCAAATACTTATTTGCAGCTGTATCATACAAATAAATAGTTAAAAATTCATAAATTGTGATTTCTGGAATTTTTCTTTTTGATTATGTCTCTCACAGTGGACATGCACCTACGATGACAATTTCAGACCCCTCCATGATTTCCAAGTGGGAGAACTTGCAAAATAGCAGGGTGTTCAAATACTTATTTTCTGCACTGTATTTATTTATAAAAAAAAGTTTGGAAACCATTTATCATTTTCCTTCCACTTTACAATTATGTGGCACTGTGTTGGTCTAGCACATAAAATCCCAATAAAATACATTTCACGTTTTTGGTTGTAACACAGTGGTTCTCAACCTGGGGGTCGAATGACGATTTGCAAGGGTCACTGAATCCTGGGCTGTTCCTGAAGCCCACACTCTCTCCCAGCCTTTTCGTGGCCCCCCACAGAGAAAAAACAAGAAAGCTGGCTCTAGAGAGAGATGGGGGGGGGGGTAGAAATTAGGATAGAGAGAGATGAAAGGAGAACAAAGAGTGTTGCATCCTTAACCAGTTGCCGACCGACCGCCGTCATATTACTGCGGGACGGTGGCACTGCAGTGGAACGCACGCCGGTCTTCGCTTCTCTCTCCATACTTACAAGCTTACAGCCTCAGTGCCGGGATACGGGCACTTATCCAAGTAAGAGGCCACTTGGCACTGTGTTTTTGCAATTTTACATCGTAATAAATAGTTTTACACTATGGGAGCTGTTCTTCCTTTTTCTTTATGACATCTGCAATACTCGTCAAACTACATTGGAATCCCCATGTGAAAGGTGTTGTTACCCAAGCTCTATTGACCTTAGTTTAGGTCAACATCATCTGGTAAGGAGCCATCCATCCCCACTTGAGGTGTCCTATTGGTGAAGGTGGAACCTACCACAAGGATTTTGAGCACGGAGCTCTTTAATATTATTTATGGTCACTATACATCTCACTGTATATTGTATATTGTTGAACAACATTTTATTTATATGTAATTGCACACTATTTCACTGCAGGTGTTGTCATTACCATTGACTTTATATGTAAATTGCAATTTTTTTTAAATAATTTGCAATAAGGATTTATGTTTATATTGTGATAGATATTTATTATAGCAAAAAATAAAAAATATTGAATTTTTTTCAAAATTGTCGCTCAATTTTTGTTTATAGCGCAAAAAATAAAAACCGCAGAGGTGATCAAATACCACCAATATAAAGCTCTATTTGTGGGAAAAAAAGGACGCCAATTTTGATTGGGAGCCACGTCGTAATTGTCAATTAACGCGACGCAGTGCCAAATCACAAAAAGTGCTCTGGTCATTGGACAGCAATATGGTCCGGGGCTAAAGTGGTTAAATTTACCATAAGGGGTTACAATAATGTACGAGTGGAGGGGACTCTGGGATCGCTAAATGTCCGTAGATTAGGGGTGCAGATTAGGGGTGCAAATTACTTGGTTAACCACTTAAGACCCGGACCAAAATGCTGCTAAAGGACCTTGCCCCTTTTTGCGATTCGGCACTGCGTCGTTTTAACTGACAATTGCGCGGTCGTGCGACGTGGCTCCCAAACAAAATTGATGTCATTTTTTCCCCACAAATAGAGGTTTATTTTGGTGGTATTTGATACCACATATATATAACATTTTTTTTCCCTCAGTTTAGGCCGATACGTATTCTTCTACCTATTTTTGGTAAAAAAAAATCGCAATAAGCGTTTATCGGTTGGTTTTCGCAAAATTTATAGCATTTACAAAATAAGGGATAGTTTTATTCCATTTTATTATTTTTTTTTACTACTAATAGCGGCGATCAGCAATTTTTTTCGTGACTGCGACATTCTGGCGGACACTTCGGACAATTTTGACACATTTTTGGGACAATTGTAATTTTTAAAGCAAAAAATGCATTTAAATTGCATTGTTTACTGTGAAAATGACAGTTGCAGTTTGGGAGTTAACCACAAGGGGGCGCTGTAGGATTTGAGTGTTCCCTGTGTGTTTACAACTGTAGGGGGTGTGGCTGTAGGTATGACGTCATCGATCAAGTCCCCCTATAACAGGGATGACGCGATCGATGCTGCGGCCACAGTGAAGCACGGGGAAGCCGTGTTTACACACAGCTCTCCCCGTTCTTCAGCTCCGGGGACCGAAGCTTCGGACCGGGTCACGGGAGCGTGCCGCGGGCACGCGCCCTTGACCCACGGCTGGGTACTAGAAACCAACATATATATATACGTTGATGTGCCCAGCCGTGTCATTCTGCCGACGTAAATGTGCAGTAGGCGGTCCTTAAGTGGTTAAGGAACATTATTATTGTAACAAGAAACCACCTGAAAGAACCATTTCACTGGTAAATAAACTTCAGTCCACCATTTTACATATTTTCTGTCTCCTGTTTCATACACTATGACCGTGTAAAAGGCAGAATCCTTCTTTTTTTTTTTATTTCTTTTTTCTGGGTCACCCTGTACTATCCGTATTGTTTATTTACGATGTATTCTACATGTTTTCCTGAGATAATGGCCATGTGATCTAGCTGATTATGGTCAGATCAGGGGTCATGGGTTTAAGTAATGTGTAGCAAATTATCTTAGACCATTTGTTTTATTTTTGGAATAACCTGGTGGGATTGTTGTGAAAAAACGGTTCTGTTCTCTGACAGCAAACATTTACAAAAGCATTTTTTGTATACTGAAAGACAGGAGAAAGAAGCTTACATCAAAGCAAAGTATGTGGAAAAGCGGTTTGTGGATCATAGTCGTGAATCAGCATTCGTAGCAAGAAAGAAAAGCTTGAATGACAACCGCCTTAGTTCAACTGACAAAAGTCTAGGCGCAGAAGAAGACTCTAGAACGCCCACCAGACTATTAGGTAACTACAAATATCCTATGGTACTACACTTAATTTGATAGTTAACATGAATATACTTAATTATGAATTATTTGTATGCAAATTTCTGTAAATCTTTACATTTATGCTTTATGAACACCTCGGTATTCAGTAAACACACCTATTGCTGTCTGATCAACATAGTCTTACTATTTAATCTATCGTAGATGGTAATCTTTTAATGACAGGCAGAGGATTTCGTGTCAGTCTTTTTTATATCTGAATAAAAATGAAATTTTGTCAGCACAAATGTCGGTGCCATTGACTGGCTGGATTTTTGACACAGGTCTAGGTGCAAGCACAAAGCCTTTGATCCTTTGTATAGAACCTGAAGGTCCTCAAAACTCTGAATGCTCTGCAATGCAAATGGCAAACCAGTTTCATGTTTTGCTGGCCCCAGACTGCCCCTTAGCACTTTATGCATCTTCCTGTTGTCTTATAAGACCCCCTTTAACAGTGATGAGTGAACAGCAAGGAACAGTGTGGGGAGGTTTTGTTTTATTCTTTAGCTGATTTTCTGGAGTGATCAGCTAGGCCTGTGTCTAAGATGCCAGGATTTATATACAGTATGTGTATGCTTTTTTTTTTTACAGTACTGCATTCATGTGATCACTGGAGAGCACAAACTGCTAGAAATAGGCACCACCTTAATGGCATCAGTTAGGCCCTAAAAATATCTTCATCTTGTGTCACTCCAAACATGTTGCTATGGAAAGCAGAATACACCTCTGCCTTCTTTTTAGCCCTATTCTGCAGATGTGCACTGTAGCTATTTTAATGCAGGGGCTCCTCTTAGCATTTTGTGTTCTCCGGTGAATCAAGCAAAATGGGTTTCTAGTTCAGAGTCCTCTTTCTGTAGTTATAGTGCAAATATAAACATAAACCATGCAGTCTTTACTCTGGCCCGGCTCTGACACCTCTTGGGGAAATGTAGGGTAGAAAAATGCAAAGGTGAGAGATTGTATTTCCAAAGTTGCCAGAACTGAACGGATTGTGATGAGTGACTCAGAGTACTGAAGTCATTGGATCAGCAAAGGAATATTTATTATGTTTATAGCTTGCTTACTTTTACAATAAAGTCCAATAAAAATAAAGTTTTCCTTTTTAAAGTGGCTGTAAACCCTGACAATATACCCAGTGAAGTGAACAGTCTCAGATGATACGCAGATATTAAACAAATATCCCTGTATAGTTTTAGATGTTTATCTGATGGCTTCATCTTTACCTACTGTTTAGAAAGTACACGTCCTGTTAGATATTTCACGCCCTCATTCATCAGTAGGAGGAGATCATTGCTAGTGAAAAAGTTGATCGGCGGTAAGGCACATTAGCTGCCTGCTAATCTATTTATAGCAACCTGCTCTGTCTTCAGCCCCAGAGTTTCTGAAAAGTTTTTAGGCTGATAACAGAGAAATGGGGTAGGACAGAGCTACCGGACTAAGTGCTTTGATGAGAGATGACAAAACACTGCTGATGTGACCAGCTCAAATTTCTTGAATTGGGTTTACATTCACTTTATGTATTCACAGGTTACTATATATCCTAAGGAAGCTTTCCAAGAGAGTGTTTTTCACTATGCGTTGTCCGTTGAACTTGTGTAGAACTTGAGTATGGCCAGCGCATTGGTTGCCTGTAGTCACACAGCCTCTAAGTACTGAATAGAATCTAATATAAAGGCCATGGTCAGCCATTAGCTGCCTATATGTGATTGGTTTTTCATGTTTGTACATGGGATTATGCTTGCCTGCTGTTTTAATGCATACTTATACATACAGTATATACTGATAGTGTTGCTTGCACACCAAAATCATACCATTCTTGTGTTTACTCTTCTTTGTAAATGCAGAAGGATTCCCTCTGTGTCAGAGTTTCACCACGGGGATGTATTCTCTTTGAGTTTGGTAAAGCTGCCTAAAAACAAAAGATTTATTATGTTTTTCCTAAACAATATACAGAAGTCATGAACTGGAAGCAATAGTACAATATAGGGATACAAATGAAAAATCAAAGTAAGGCATGCTTGTTGTAAAGCACAATACACAAACCAAGAACATCAGGATAAAATATGCAGAGCAGTGACATGGCTGGGATACAAAACATGTGCAGGTCTAGCGCAGTGAGCCTTCCAGAAAAAAGGAATGTTTTTCACTAGCTGTAAAATGTGCCTTGCTGAATGGAGGAATAAAAAAGGGAAAAAAAAAAGAGGGAAGGTCCCTTGGCTCTTGCAACCACTAAAGCAAAAGGGGTGGGGTAGGAAGAGATAGATATGCTCATCACCTTTGGCAGGGTTATAGGGAATGTAGGAACAGGTAAGGAAGAAATGGAGAAAAAAAAATGGGAAAACGCGCTTGGGAGGAAAAAAGGGAATAGAAAGGGGAGGGAGAGGGTACATTCATGGGCTGACCAGGGGGCCTCAACGCTTGTGACCGAAAAAACACACGAAGAGAACAAGTTATGAATTATATTCATCTGAGTGTTGTAATTAATCCAGGGGCTCCAGACCTTGAGGTACTGGGTGGGTGTGTCTTTAAGGATAGATGTGATTACCTTGTGTACCCTATCGCCCCTGAGTCTCTGTTCTGCTTCAGCAAGATTAAGAAAATGTTGTCTCCACACTCGAGCAAGGTTTTACCGGGCTGGCAGGAACACAAACGCCTCTCGTTTCCTCTGGTTACTTGATAAGGACAAGATTGGTTCATGTAGCAGGGCTTCTCAGAGGTTACAGGCCAAGGAGACATTGAGCATAGACCATATCATGGCGTAGTAGATTTGTATCCAAAACCAGACACCTTTGGGCAAGTCTACCAATCAGAGACACTGAGGAGGTAAACTAGGTGATAACGTTTTGAAATGGTACACAACTGGACATACAATATTTCTATTGTAGCTCTTTATATATGGAAATCTAGAATATATATGTTGTTGGATACTTTCTAGAGACCCCTACTGAAATAATTAAAATGAGATTGGAGAGACACCGCTGCCTCTGAGGTGATGGGATTTTATTTGCATGTGTTTGCGTCTTTCGCCAAGGTGAGCACATATACAATAATTTTAAGAAAATTTAAGAATTATATTACAAAATATCAGATAGGGTTGTACCGATACCAGTATCGGTATCGGGACCAATTCCAAGTATTTGCGGGAGTACTTGTACTCCCGCAAATACCCCCGATACCCAAATAGAATACAACCCCCCCCGCCGCCGTCGCCCCCGCCGACGTATATACAAAGCCGCCGCCGCGAACATTACACGCACCTTTCGTTTTTCAATAGCTGTTTTCCCTATCGCGCGCCCTGTGTAAAGGACACTCCCCCTTGCTAGCGATTGGACGGATCTGTCCAATCCTGAACCAGAGGGAGTGTCCTTTACACAGGGCGCGTGATAGGGAAAACAGCTATTGAAAAACGAAAGGTGGTGTAATGTTTGCGGCGGCAGCTTTGTATATACGGCGGCATCATCAGGTAGGGGGACATCATGGCTGTTTGTGAGGGACATGGCAGCAATATGTGGGGGGACATGGCAGCAATATGTGGGGGGACATGGCAGCAATATGTTGGGGGACATGGCAGCAATATGTGGGGGGACATAGCAGCAATATGTGGGGGGACATGGCAGCAATATGTGGGGGGACATGGCAGCAATCTGTGGGGGCACATGGCAGCAATCTGTGGGGGCACATGGCCGCAATCTGTGGGGGCACATGGCCGCAATCTGTGGGGGCACATGGCCGCAATCTGTGGGGGCACATGGCCGCAATCTGTGGGGGCACATGGCTGCAATCTGTGGGGGCACATGGCTGCAATCTGTGGGGGCACATGGCTGCAATCTGTGGGGGACATGGCTGCAATATGTGGGGGACATGGCGGCATATGGGGACACGTTTAAAAAAAAGTATCGGTATTCGGTATCGGCGACTACTTGAAAAAAAGTATCGGTACTTGTACTCGGTCCTAAGTGGTATCGGGACAACCCTAATATCAGATAATGACATAGTCATATTGTAATTTAAAACCATGAATTGATAATTCATGAAGTTAAAAAGATGCTTTGGATATGCAGAAAGGCCAACATGTTTCGCAGTCTCCTGCTTCTTCAGGGCAGCTCAGCATGCATCTATAGCTTCATCTGGGTTACATAGAACATACCATTAATATTGTACCAGATCATTTTAAACACCAATAAAATTGTCTATAATATAATAGTAACAAAAGATACAAGTGCTCACCAAACTTGTGGAATTGATCATTTAAGCGACCATGGCATTATATAGAGAACAAAACCATTAAATACCACCCACGGCAAATTCTTGAGTCAGAGCCACCAGAGTTGGTCAGTGGAACATTGGATCGTGTTTTACCATAGACCTTTGTGCCAGATATACATAATATTAATTAACTAGACCTAACGTAAAATGAGATGATATAAGATAAAAAATTATATAGAAAGTACAATGTGAAGAGACATTAACCACTTGACCACTGGGCACTTAAACCCCCTTCCTAACCAGACCAATTTTCAGCTTTCGGTGCTCTCACAATTTGAATGACAATTACGCAGTCATACAACATTGTACCCATTTGAAATTTTTGTCCTTTTTTTTCACACAAATAGAGCTTTATTTTGGTGGTATTTGATCACCTCTGGGTTTTTTATTTTTTGCGCTATAAAAGAAAAACGACTGAAAATTCTGTAAAAAAAAAAAACTTGTTTCTGTCATATTAGCCGGTTATTTCTCACACACAGCATATGCATACCACAAATTACACCCCAAAACACATTCTGCTATTCCTACCGAGTATTGCGATACCCCATGTGTGGGACTTTTACACAGCATGGCCACATACAGAGGCCCAACATGCAGGGAACGCCATCAGGCGTTCTGGAACACCCACACCAATTCTGACATTTCTCTCCTACATGGAAATATCATCATTTATTTGCTAGAAAATTACATAGAACCCCAAAACATTATATATGCTTTTTTAGCAAAGACCCTAGAGAATACAATGGCGGCCGTTACAACTTTTTATCTCGCACGGTATTTTCGCAGAAATTTATTGAACGCGTGTTTTTTAAAAAACTGTTTTGTGCTCAAAACAAAACAGTAAAGTTGGCCCAATTTTTTTTCATAATGTGAAAGATGAAGTTACGCCGAGTAAATAGATACCCAACATGTCACACTTCAAAATTGCGCACACTCGTGGAATGGCGCCAAACTTCGCTACTTAAAAATCCCCATAGGCGGTATTGCAGAGTATCGCGCAGGGTATTGCAGAGTATTGGGGTATTGCAAAGTATCATGCAGGGTACTGGGGTATTGCCGAGTACTGGGGTATTGCCGAGTACTGGGGGATTGCCGAGTACTGGGGGATTGCCGAGTACTGGGGGATTGCCGAGTACTGGGGGATTGCCGAGTACTGGGGGATTGCCGAGTACTGGGGGGATTGCCGGGTACTGGGGATTGCAGAGCTGGGATGGATGGCTGGATCTGTGACTGCATTTGTCACAGATCCAGCCACAGCTCAGCTGCTGACACCCCGCTCCCCCCCCCTCTCCTCGCACACTGTACAGAGAGGAGACGCAGGAGAGGGAGGAACCGGCGTCATCAAATGACGCCGGTTTGTTTACAAGTGATCGCGCCGTCATTCGCCGGCGCGATCACGTGGTAAACGGCCGCGATCAGCGGCAATTTACCGTGATCCGTGATGCGCCGGGTCTTCTAGACCCGGCGAGCACGGACACTTTCGCGAGCGTGTCCCAGGGGACGCGCAATCGCGGAAGTGAAGGACGTCGTCCCAAGATAACTCCACCGCGCCGTAGCAGTAAAATGCTTATGGCGCGGTGGGAAAGTGGTTAATTAAATTTAATTCTGGGAAAATTAAAGAGTTCATAGGAAGTTGTTACAAGAAAGGTTTGAAGGACAACGCTGTATTTAACCCCAATGGGTAAGTGGCTCTTTGATTAAAGATCCACTTAGCCTCTTGTTGGAGGCTCTTTTTATCGAAATCTCTGCCTCTTTCTAATTCGGATATTACTTCCAATGCGAAAAATTTAACATATGGTGGATCATAACTGTGATTTAGTCCCACATGTTTGCATATTGGTGTGTATATAGTAGCCCAGCATCAAGGTAATAGAGATGATCATGTATTGGTTTTACCAATATAGAACGCACCACATAGACAAGTGGCTAAATAAACTATTTCTATAGTGTGGCAGTCAGCGTAAGTTTTTAATTCATAGTATCCTCCTCTAGGTAAGGGGCATCCTTCGCCCTCTCTAATCCATGGGCACTGATCACAATTTGCACATTTATATGTCCCCTTTCCACCTGTCGCTCCTAAAAGGCGAGCAGCCGGCAAAAAGTGACTGTGTACCAGGTTGTCTCTTATTGATCGAGATCTCCTATATACAATTTCCGGGCAATTGGATACATATTTAGAGATCACTGGATCTTCTGCTAAGAAGTGAAAGTTATTAGAGACTAATTTCCAAAAAAGATCCCGATGAGCACTAAAGGTAGTGATGAGTTTAGTTTTAGGATTTTTCTCACAAGTCTTATGCCGCGTACACACATTTTTTCAAATTTCATTTTAAAAAACAACGTTGCCTACACACCATCGTTTTCTGAAAATGTTCTTGCAAAGCGCGGTTACGTACAACACGTACGACGGCACTCTGTTCTATTCAAGCTCGCGTCATAACTTGCTTCTGAGCAAGCGCGGGTTTAAAAACGTAGTTTTAAACGTCGTTTTGCCCACACACAATCATTTTTTATGACACAAAAAACGACACTCTGAAAAACTACATAAAAAATTGAAGCATGTTCGAATTTTTTTTTTGTCGTTTTTCAGAAGACATAAAACAATGTTTTGCCCACACACGATAATTTTAAATGACGTTTTTTAAAACATCGTTTTATTTCATCACAAAAAACGACCATATGTACGCGGCATTAGATTTGAAAATTAGTGACTCTTGTGAGTTTGACTTTGCCCTTTGGTACGCTTTTTTTAAAGGCTTTTTTACTATATACTCTTGTGCTTAATCATACACACAGGGCCTTGGCCTTGATTTTGAAAATCCTCCACCCTGGCACAGTTTTGACGCAGCCTGAGATATTGACTGAATGGAATACTCTGTACCAGGGAGCAAGGGTGGGCACTGGAATAATGTAAGATAGTATTTCCAGCTGTCTCTTTCTGGTATAGATTACTGTGTATTAAACCATCTAGGTTCAAAAATTGATATAGATCTATAAAGGGAATACTAGATGTGTTAGGCCTCGTACACACGAGGCAATCTATTTGTTCAAATCGGTCGGACCGACCGATTTGAACAAATCTGTCTGATAGGATTTTGGTTTGCTCGCGTGTACACACGAGCAAACCAAAATCCCCGGCAGCAGACGGCGCGGTGACGTTGACGCCGCCACGTCACCGCACCAGGAAGTAAAACACTTCCGCGCATGCGCCAAATCCATTCGGCGGCGGTGCGGGACGACATGTCTGCTGGTAAGTGTACTAACCAGCAGACATGTCGGGCGGACGGATTCCCACCCAATAGCTTTCAAAGCATGCTTTGAAATCTGTCGGGTGGCCAAATCCGTCGGCTTGGCCGTACACACGATCGAATCTGTCTGCTGGGACGGTCTAGCAGACCGTTTCCAGCAGACAGATTTGATCGTGTGTACGAGGCCTTAGACTGAATCGTAAATTTAAGATTTAATTGTTTTTTATATGAAAATCCTAAAGTCAGCAAGTTCTCCTGCAGAACCCATCCAGATAACCAGTACAAAGTCGATATACCTCCGCCAGAGCAATATATGGTGCAGGTAAACCTTGGCGACAGACGCAAACACATCCAATTAAAATCCCATCACCGTCGGAGGGAGCGGTGTGTCTCTCCAATCTCTTTTTAATATATGGAAATATAATTGGTTATGTCACTGCCTAAAAAAACAGCGCTCTACAATTGCTGGAGTGTTTAAAAAAAATTGTGTATCTTGGGTGTAAAGGATCACATTAACAAAATTATAATTCAGTATCATTTTATTAATAAAAAAAAAAAAATTGAAAACTAGTTAGGGCACACAAAATGTGTCAATTATAGCAATCATAATATTCAAAGTAAGGAAATAAAAAAAAGATAAATAAGTACAAGTAAAGATTCTTATACAGAAGTCCTATTGGGTGATTATTATGAGACTTTAAGGAGTCCATCGTACAGTACTGTGGAGAAAGTAGTTCAAGACTAATGCCGCGTACACACGGTCGTTTTTTGTGATGAAATAAAACGACGTTTTAAAAAACGCCATTTAAAATGATCGCGTGTGGGCAAAACGTCGTTTTATGTCTTCTAAAAAACGACCAAAAAAAATTCGAACATGCTTGAATTTTTTATGTCGTTTTTCAGAATGTCGTCTTTTTTGTTTCACAAAAAAATGATCGTGTGTGGGAAAAACGACGTTTAAAACTGTATGGGTGTTGGTTACAGGCATTTTTAAAGGCATGTCTACTCGGCACCAGGCTGAGCAGTGATGGCGGCATATATTACCATTGCTGGACTATAGCTTGGCAGTAGATGCACATTGTAATTAGACTATGTCTTCCTAAAGGGTGCCACGGTCGGGGTCTGTGGATCCTAGTCACGCTTCCACAGTCCGATCCTCCCCTGAAAGACCAGAAGCAACTTGCCAGTCTGAGTCATTTAGGCTCTCAAGCATAGTAGCCACTTCCAATATTTCAGCCTCTGAATAAGTCACCAAAGACGGTTTGGCTTCAACATTAGCTGGTTTGGAAGGAAAAATAGCCAATATGTTTTGCATCTTCCTCCCAGTCCGGGAGAAAATGCGATGGGTCCACTTCTCCTCTGACCTTCCAGTGTTGGAACAGCAATGGCCAGATGATGTTGAGATACCATTGGGTGACCAGGAAGAAGGGCAGGCGGATGCCTCCTCTGAGTATTCAGTCTCAGAAGAGCCCTTCTCAGCCTCACAATCTCAGAAGTTGCTAGAATTGGTCCATTCTGCATACAAGTTGCCCCCAGCACAGGTAGCCGAGGTCCCCCTTTCCTCTTCGGGTTCTTTAAAGCCTCCACAGGGTCCACATTCATTTCCTGTACACCCATTGCTGGAGCAGCTGATACATGCTGACTGAGATTACCCAGATAGGTATTTTCTTTCACCTAGATTTTCTCTTTATCCTATGGAGGAAAAGTTCACTAAGAAGTGGGGTTTGCCAGCAGTAGACGCTGCTATCTCTTGAATAGAAGTCTAACTTGTCCAGTGTCCAGTGGCCAATGTCCAGGTTTTTTAAGGGTCCAGCCGATAAGAAGATGGAATCTTTGCTCAATGCCTTGTTTGCTGTAGCGGGTGCAGCAGCACAGCATGCAGTAGCAGCGATAGGCATCTAACAGTCCCTAAAAGACCAGCTTAAGCAGGTTATTAAAGGTGTCCCTACTCAAGGGGAAGCGGCCAGTGAGTTAGCCGAGCTACCTAGGGCCTTATGTTTTTTAAGGTTGACACTCTCAAAGATTCTATTCATCTGGTCTCACGACTTGCTCTCTTAGTGCATATACGTAGAATTCTCTGGTTGAAGCATTGGTCAGCTGAGTTGCCATGCAAAAAGCTATTGGCAGGTTTTCCCTTTCATTGGGAATGGTTGTTTGGGGATGATTTTGATAAATATATCCCCAAAAAAATTGGGAGGCAAGAGTGCCCTTTTACCAGTTAAGTAAAGAAGTAGTGGTCCTTCCGTCAGGTTCAAGAGGTAAGCATCAAGGCCAGAGAAAGCCCTGGGGCAGAAGCCTGCAAAGCAGAGGTCCCAAGGCCTTCTTATCATGGGGCGCCCCTGCTCACTCGAGTGGGGGGAAGGCTTCTGCAGTTTTCAGGGGCCTGGCAGTAAGAGATCCAAGACAGATGGATCATCGCCACCGTATATCTAGGGTACAAACTAGAGTTTCGAGAGTTTCCACCTTTTCGTTTTCTAAGGTCGAACATTCCCAAAGATCCATTCAAAAGGAGGTCTTTGTTTCTGGTGCTAGACCGACTGATGTCTCAGGGTGTAATCATAGAGATTCCCTCAGAAGAGCAGGGCATGGGGTTTTATTCAAATCTCTTCTCGGTGCGAATACCGAATGGAGATGTCAGACCCATTCTAGATCTCAAAGATCTGAATCTGTTCCCAACCGTCCGCTTTTTTCGCATAGAGTCAATCCGTCAGTTGCATCCACCCAGCGGGGAGGAGAATTTCTGGCATCTATAGACATCAAAGATGCATATCTGCATGTGCCAATTTTTCCCACTCACCAGGAATGTCTGTGTTTCGTGGTAGAACAGCGTCACTTTCAGTTTGTGGCCTTGCCCTTCGGATTAGCCACTGCCCCCCGGGTGTTTACAAAAGTTCTTGCCCTGGCACTAGCAAGACTAAGGGGCCAGCGTATAGCAATAATGGCATACCTAGATGACCTGATGCTGATAGGTAAATCAGTTGCATGGCTAGACTAGAGTGTGTTCAACACGGTCAAGTACTTCGATCTTCTGGGTTGGATTTTCAACCTAGAGAAGTCAGCCTTATGGCCAGTGAGGAGGCTGGAGTACTTGTTTTGTCGGCATTACAAAGACAGCCCTTTGAGCCGATGCGCCATATTCCCTTGATCCTTTTGACAAGGAAGTTGTGTTTTTTTGGTGGCAGTAACTTCGGCAAGGAGAGTATCAGAATTGGCAGCATAGTAATTACTATGGCTGCTCTGTGTAACGTGATGTACGATCAAGAAAATATGTTTTTTACAACAGCTTACCTGTACATCACGGGACACGGAGGTCGCTCCCCTCTTATATTTTTTTAAGAGACGCAATTCTGGAAAAACTGAATTGTTGCTATATTTTAGTAAATTGCTATTTTATATATATATATATATATAATAGCTTGCAGAGTAACAGGTCAGGAAAATTCAGAATGCCAAGTGAACAAAAAATGTATACAGACTTAATTATGTAATCGTGATGAGCATTGAAAAGAATATACGGACAGGGGCAAACCTGAACTTGTAAACAGGGTGTGGCGTACTGAAATGTGAACTTTGTAATTGTATGGGTGGTGTTACAATCTTGCACTTTTTTAATGGATTAAAGCAGTGGTTCTCAACCTGGGGGTCGAATGACGATTTGCCACGGTTCACCGAATACTGGGCTGTTTCTAAAGGCCGCACTGCTCTCCCAGCCTTTTTGCGTCTGCCCAGCAGGGCTGTCCCTGGAGCCTACGAAAGCCTAACTGGGCTGTTCCTGGAGCCTGTGGCCACCCACTAAGCCTCTTTGCAGCCGCCCATTCAGTTCGCGGCATGGGTGGGGGGCAGAGACTAGAGGTCAGCTGACTGGTGAGGAATGTGAAGTGGGAGAGGCTGGAGGAGACCCCCATCTCCTGATTTGGGCATAGGTGTCACTGTTGCGGGACACCACAAATCGGAGACACAGCGAGTAACACTACCGTGATTAGAGTTGCCATTAAAAGTCCCCACTACAGTTCTCAGATTAACAGACAACCTTGATCAAGAGCAACTAAGTTGGCTGATCAGAACTCCCCCCAGCACTGCCACTCATCCCAACTCTGTGCCAGCAATGCCACTAATCCCTCCTCCCCCCACCAAGGAGTAGAAAAATTAATAAAAATAGATAATACATGGAAGGGAGAGGAAAAGAGGAGGAGGAACAAAGAAAAGGGGGAGAAAGAATAAGAGACGGAACAAGAAAGACCGCTAGAGCAAGGGATGGGGGGGGAAAACAAGAAATTAGGATAGAGAGAGAAATTAAAGGGAAAGAAAGGGGAACAGAGAGAAAGAGAAAAAAAATAGGGAACAAAACTGCGCTAATAAGCTGTGAAATAAGCCCGTATATCAAACGGGAAAGTGTTGGCTAATAAGCCACATGTTAAGCAGCACCTTACTGTGTAACATTAAACAGTGATACAATTATGGAAAAAAAACAAGTTGCGCTAAACATTAAAGAACAATTGGAGTGACCAAAAGATTAAACCTGTGTCATGTGGTTAATGGAGTTTGGCAATCCCATTACCATCATTTAACATATAATAAATGCAAACAATAGTCCATAAATAATGTGGTGGAATGTTGAATGGAGAAATCAAAAATGAAGTGCTTAAATCCCCAGTGACGAAAGAAACAAGTCCTCAGAATGTTAAACCAAATGAACCACCAATAGAAGTGACAGCCAGGAAGCTGAGATCCTCCACCACCAAAGCAAATATGTCTCCTTACCAGAACCCGGTGGTTCCTTAGTTACAGGGAACCCCAGGAAGCCTGTAGGTAAATGGGATGACAAAGCCACGAGCTGGATGGAGCCAATCTCATTGGGGATCGTCCCCTCGTTCCAATTAGTCCAGGAAATGAACAGTCGTGTGTCATAAGTTGGAATAAGAAGAGGGGGGCCTCGATAGTGTAAAAAAATGTTATCAAAAAAAAATGTACATGCTGTTACACTCACATTTCTGTAGTAAAAACAAGCCTTTAAGTCTGATGTCCTGGCCGGATACATCCAGACAACCCGTCCAAGCAGGAAACCAAAGCAGTTCAGGGGGGTGATGCCGATGCACTGCACGTTCTGCCCGTTTCGCCTTTTTTTTTTTTCCAAAAGAGAAAGAGTGGTACATCGTAAAATATACCAAAAGGGGTTCGAATACTGTATGAGTGGAAGGGACTCAGGGAGCGCTAAATGTCCATGGGCTGGGGACGGGCGCAAATTACTTGTCTGGCTTTGGGTGCTGACAACCCACACTCCAAAAATTATTTTACTGTTAGGGGTCCCCACAACTTGGGAAATGTTATCAAGGGGTCACGGCACTAGGAGGTTCGAGAACCACTGGATTAAAGCAAATGCAGTCAATACTGTATGTAAAACCTGCCTGACTAAGTTAATGCTTTGAAAAACCTTCTCTGTGCATACCTTCAAAGTTCTTGAATCTATCACAATCATTCATATGGCCTAAACAGACACATGTGGCCCCCACTTGGAATTTACATATATATCCATCTGTGCCCCCCCCCCCCCAAGTATATGCTGTGAATATAGCCATCTTCTTTAGCCTGACAAATCCTTGAGCGCGGCACTTATTGTTATTGTTAGGATGAGCCGGGGCGTCTTGCTGGGGCATGTTCACAAGTCGATGTGAAGCGCTACTGCCAATCACAGGCACTGTGACATTTCCCCGACCACTGCATCCTGTAGATGCAGAGACCGGGAATAGTCACAGTGCCTTTGATTGGCTCTGCGCGCTGTCTGCTTTATAGCGACTCTGGCACGTCGACTTCTGAACACGCCCAAGCAACAAGCCCAGCCACACACCCCAGATCATCCTAACAATGAGTGCGGCGCTCAGGGATTTGTTTAGCTAAAGAAGATAGGTATAATGACAGCAAAAACCTAACACGCTTGAGCTTGGGGGCCACAGATGGATATACTTGAGGGGCCACAGATGAATATATATGTAAATTCCAAGTGGGGGGCCACATCAAACCGGAAAGCGGGCCAGACTTTGGACATGCTTGCCCTAGACTATTCTTTTCGACAAACATCTTCCCATAAGCTTATATGTACATCTTATGCATGTCAGATATCCAAATGCACTGAAACTGTTACTAGGAGCTGCAATTTTAGATGTGATGTCAGAAGACTCCGCTGTCTGTCAATTGACACTCTATAGCAGGGATATGCAATTAGCGGACCTCCAGCTGTTGCAAAACTACAAGTCCCATCATGCCTCTGCCTCTGGGCATTCTTGTGACTGTCAAGAGTCTTGCTATGCCTTATGATATTTGTAGTTCTGCAACAGCTGGAGGTCCGCTGATTGCATATCCCTGCTCTATAATATTCCTCTTCTCTCCTCCACTAGCAGCTATATAAGATGTTATACAGGGAGGTGAGGGGAGGGACTGATGAAGATTCTGGGCCAGGACAGAGAGTAATTAGATGCTCTCAGCAGAGGGAAGGGGCTATGCTAGATAGAAAACGTTAATTCTTGAGAAAGAGTTAATTATCAAATTCAGAGTTGCAATAATAAAAAAATGTATGGAAAGGAAATACGCACTTTTTAAATACGGGGGTGGTGTCAGGGTCTCGTTAAGGTTTACACATTTGTTATGGAGCAATACATTCACTTGGTTGGTGCATACATACCTGAGCATACAGGTACATTATACAATATCTCATAAAAGTGAGTACACCCCTCACATTTTTGTAAATATTTTATTCTATCTTTTCATGTGTCATGCACTGACACTTTGCTACAATGTAAATTAGTGAGTGAACAGCTTGTATAATAATATTAATTTGCTGTCCCCTCAAAATAACTCGACACAGCCATTAATTTCTAAACCGCTTGCAACAACAGTGAGCACACACCTACATGTAAATTTCCAAATTTGGTTCAAAGTGTCAATCTTTTGTTTGGTCACCATTATTTTCCAGCACTGCCTTAACCCTCTTGGTCATGGAGTTCAACAGATCTTCACAGGTTGCCACTGGAGTCCTCTTCCACTCCTCCGTGATAACATCACGGAGCTGGTGGATGTTAGTGACCTTGCGTTTGAGGATGCCCCACAGATGCTCAGTAGGGTTTAGGTCTGGAGTCATGCTTGGCCAGTGCATCACCTTTATGCTCAGCTTCTTTAGCAAGGCAGTGGTCGTCTTGGAGGTGTGTTTTGGGTCGTTATCATGTTGGAATATTGCCCTGCGGCCCAGTCGCCATAGGGAGGAGATCATGCTCTGCTTCAGTATGTCACAGTACATATTGGCATTCGTGGTTCCCTCAATGAAATGAAGCTCCCCAGTGCCGTAAGTACTCATGCAGCCCCAGACCATGACTCTCCCACCACCATGCTTGACTGTAGGCAGGACACACTTTTTATTGTACTCCTGACTTGGTTGCCACCACACACTCTTGACACCATCTGAGCAAAATAAGTTAATGATTCCAGTAATCCATGTCCTTAGTTTGCTTGTCTTCAGCTAACTGTTTGCAGGCTGACTTGTGCATCGTCTTTAGAAGAGGCTTCCTTCTCAGGGTGACAGGGTGACAGCTCTGCATACCAATTTGATGCAGCCTGCGGCATATGGTCATAGTACTGTCAGGCTGATCCCCCACCCCTTTAACCTCTGCAGCAATGCTGACATCACTCCCAAAGACAACCTCTGGATATGACGCTAAGCATGTGCACTCAATGTCTTTAGTCGACCAATGGCGAGGCCTGTTCTGTGTGGAACCTGTCCTGTTAAACCTCTGTATGGTCTAGGCCAGGGATCTCCAAACTATGGCCCTCCAGTTGTTCAGGAACTACAATTCCCATCATGCTTAGTCATGTCTGTGAATGTCAGAATTTTACAATGCCTCATGGGAAATGTAGTTCCGAAACAGCTGGAGGGCCGTAGTTTCAGGGTCTTGCCAATCTTCTTATAGCCTAGGCCATCTTTATGTACAGCAACAATTTATTATTTTTTCAGATCCTCAGAGTTCTTTGCCATGAGGTGCCATGTTGAACTTCCAGTGACCAGTATGAGAGTGCGAGCGATAACACCAAATTTAACACACACACCTGCTCCCCATTCACACCTGAGACCTTGTAACACTAACGAGTAACATGACATTGAGATGGGAAAATGGATAATTGGGCCCCAATGTGGACTCCCTTTTGTTGCCAGCGGTTTAGACATTAATGGCTGTGTGTTGAGTTATTTTTAGAGGACCGCAAATTTACACTGTTTATACAAGATGTATACTCACTACTTTACATTGTAGCAAAGTGTCATTTCTTTAGGGTTATTACATAAGATGTAATAAAATATTTACAAAAATGTGAGGGGTGTACTCACTTTTGTGAAATACTGTATATTGACACTATTTCTTGGTGATTACTACTATAGCTGTAAAAAGATCAATACCAAACTAAGGCCTTCCAACCCTCCCAGCGTCACTGCTTTCTGCGGATTAAAACCCAGTGTATGCTTAGATCTGTGATCTTTGATTGTTAAAACTGACACTTTCTCTTTTATCTCAGAACTGTCTGTTTTCACTTGACCCTCTTCCTTCTTTCACTGCTTGCTCTATGCTTTGCTAACTTGCATGTCCCCAGCGGTCGCTGTTACCAGCGATGAAGTCAGACGGGAGTCTCTGTTCTGTCCTGATGAGCTAGACTCGCTCTTCTCCTACTTTGATACCTCTTCAAAGCTGTGTAGTAGTAAGTAACAAATCTTGTATGGTGTGGACTGTTTGCTGTGTTAGCTGACCATGTCCAGACTTTACCATTTGCTTCTTGCTAAACATTCTTAATGCTGGATTTCCTCCTCCACTAATCAGTATGCGGGAATGTATATCTCTTAAAACAGAGCTCCAGGCAAAAATACTGATCTCAGGCTCTCCATTATGTAATCCCAATTTTACATCATGTAACAAAGTATCCTTCTGTACAGTTCAACTCCACCACCCTGCACCCCCCTCCCCCCAAACTCTGGTAATGACATTTTATTGACTGAATCAATTCACTTGAAAAGAAATGGCAGTTGGAATTCCGGTTTCCTAATCACCTTCCCTCTCCCATCCTACAGATTGGACAATGCAGTGGATATTGATGGAATAAGGTGCTCATCTCTGTAATGTTTTTACATGTCCACAGGGTTAGAGCTATAATTGGCGTACAATGCTGACCATCCTTCTTCCAGTCTGGGTTCTGCTGTATAGATTATTGCTTTTAATTAAGCCTATGTTTAAAGGGAATGTAGAGTGGTTCTGTATTTTCTATCTTCACTATGGCCAAGACTAAAAGATATTGCTGGTTAGGTAAATATATAATGCATGGTGTATTACAGTATAACAGATATACATACAATGATGCAGGGGGGGGGAAGCATTAGATTACATTTTTACCCTATAATTTCACCATAGTATATATTGTGTAGGTAATATTTTTTCTGATAATTAGAAACGACAGAATTATAATGTGAAATAATAAAATAAGAGCAGTGAAATATGACTCTCTTCCATACTGTGTGATTAAAGTGCACCAGACCCATATAAATATAAGTCCTGCCTAAAAGTGGGCAATGTTGCATTTATTAGCCAGATAAGGGAACAAGCACCAGTACACTTCAACATGCATTTCTTGCTTGATCCCAGCCTTACAGACTGCAGAGGAAACTTGGTGGACAATCTTTCTGCATTTTTTTAACAGATTGAACTGCCAGCTGCAAATAGGGATTTTTTCAGGTAAAAGGAAATGAGAGTAGAAAGGTTAAAGAAAATTTTTATTTTCCCCTGGTGATCCAGCCAGTAATCTAGGATTTTTCAACTTCATTAAACTCTCATCTATATATAGACATGCAGCCGCTCAAAGCTGTACACATGCCTTGGCCTGATTTTTTGTTGCAACAAAAATTAAACGACATGTCATGTTCGACAGGTAGTACCACCTTCGAAAATTGTGCTCTGCCAAACCTCCCTGCAACCAAGTGCATTGTTTGCGGTGGTTTTAGCCTTTTAAAAGTAAAACGGGCAGTGAGGAGGCAAAATATTGCCTCCTCAGTGGTTTTCAAATGCCCTCTAAAAAAGTTCCATGGATGACATTTCAGAGGGCCGCCAACCTGAACAAGCTTTTAGAGGGTGGTGCTTACAATGGTCAGGTTTTATTAATTTATGTAAAAGGGGGGAGGGGGGGGACAGATGCTGTAATTGCTTAAAAAAATGTTTGCTGGATTTCAGCTTTAATTTGTTAGTCAAGTTGATGTAAATCTGCTAGTGCTTTTAATACTACCCTCTCCCAATGCTGCTGTCCAAAGGTTTCCCAGCTGCTTCTCTGCCGAGAGTGGAGGCACCCTAAGACAGGAAGTGTGTTACTGGCAGGATCACCATGTAAAAATAAAAGAAAAAACAGCCTTCAAAACCTATGCAGCCACCACATTTTAAGTATATGTAAACCATGGGTGCCCAACCAGTGGCCCAGGTGCCGGCGTGTGGCCCGCAAAGCCCTCTGATGTGGACCTCGGCCTCCTGCTCTGAGATGGCAGGTTGGCAAGCCCAGATCATGTGTTGCCGACCCTCCATCCCAGAGCAGCAGTTTTGTGAATGAAGCTGCTGGTAGAGGAAACGAGCACTGAGCCATAGACTTCTGTTATTACCTGCGGGTTTTTTGCGCTTTCAGAAAGTGTGCCACACCTGCAGGATATAATAGAAGTTCACAGCAAAGTGCAGCTAACCCACAGAAAATCCACAGGTTCACTGCTCTGCACCCACGGTTTGGGCAAATCGCAGTGCATCAGTGTGAAAACAGCCTTAGGCCCCTTTCACATGATCGGTCTGACCCAATCGGACTTAATATTCACCTCCTATGGAGCAGCAGATGTAAACAGACTTGTGTCTGTTTACACCTGCTTACTTAAAAAAATAAAATAAAATATAGAAAGGGATCTGCCCCCTTCCGTCTGGGTGAATCAGATTGGATCAGAGGGCCCATAGAGTAGAGCGAGCTGTCATCCTCCCACTCCCATTGTGGCCCGCGATCAGTTACCAAAGCGCTTAAGCCACTTAATGTTGGGCACCCCTGATGTAAACCCTTACCTTTTTAAAACGTCCCTTTTCAGTTTAAAATCAAAATGATAAATTACAAAACATTGTGTGTGTGTATATGTATATATAATGTATGTGTACACACACACTCAGCTATCCTGGCAGAATTAGATTTTTCAGAGAATATGAATGATAACACAAAAAGTTTTATTTCACTTATTTCACTCACGGTTAGCGTTTGGCTGAAGCCATTTATTATCAATCAACTTTGTTTACTCTTTTTAAATCATAATGGCAACAGAAACTACCCAAATGACCCTAATCAAAAGTTTACATACCCTGGTGATTTTGGCCTGATAACATGCACACAAGTTGACGCAATGGGGTTTCAATGGCTATTAAAGGTATACACCCTCACCTGTGATATGTTTTGCAGGTAATTAGTGTGTGTGTATGTGTGTATAATATAGGGTTGTCCCGATACCAGTATCGGTATCGGGACCGATTCCGAGTATTTGCGGGAGTACTTGTACTCCCGCAAATACCCCCGATACCAAAATAGAGTATTCCGCCCGCCGCCGCCGCCGCACGCCGCTCACCGGGGGGAGTGTCTATACACGGATACGTCCATAGATACTCCCCCCTTGCTCGCGATTGGACGGATCCGTCCAATCGCGTGTCTATACATGGCGCCGCGGGTATGTGTTACACGGGGATTAACCCTGCAATATGTGGGGGGACATGACATGGCTGCAATATGTGGGGGGACATGACATGACATGGCTGCAATATGTGGGGGGACATGACATGACATGGCTGCAATATGTGGGGGGACATGACATGACATGGCTGCAATATGTGGGGGGACATGACATGACATGGCTGCAATATGTGGGGGGACATGACATGGCTGCAATATGTGGGGGGACATGACATGGCTGCAATATGTGGGGGGACATGACATGGCTGCAATATGTGGGGGGACATGACATGGCTGCAATATGTGGGGGACATGACATGGCTGCAATATGTGGGGGACATGACATGGCTGCAATATGTGGGGGACATGACATGGCTGCAATATGTGGGGGACATGACATGGCTGCAATATGTGGGGGACATGACATGGCTGCAATATGTGGGGGACATGACATGGCTGCAATATGTGGGGGGACATGGCTGCATTTGGGGACACGTTTAAAAAAAGTATCGGTATTCGGTATCGGCGACTACTTGAAAAAAAGTATCGGTACTTATATATATATATATATATATATATATATATATATATGGCCAACAAGTCTCCTGACAGACCCTTGCATCCAGTTTCTGGATTCTGAGTCATGGGGAAAGCAAAAAAATTGTCAAATGATCTGCTGGAAAAGGTAGTTGAACTGTAAAAAAAAAAAGGAAAGGGATCTAAAGAGATATCCAAGGAATTGATACTGCCATTCAGCAGTGTTCAGACTCTAATCAAAAAGTGGAAAATGAGGGGTTCTGTTGAAACCAAGCCACGGTCAGGTAGACCAACTAAAATTTCAGCCACAACTGCCAAAATTGTCGGGGATACAAAGAAAAACCCACAAATAACTTCAGGTGAAACACAGGACTCTCTGAAAACATGTGGTGTGGCTGTTTCAAGATGCACAATAAGGAGGCACTCAAAGAAAGATGGGCTGCATGGTCGAGGTCGCCAGCAGAAAGTCATTACTACGCAAATGCCACAAAGTATCCTGCCTACAATACGACAAACTGGAAGACTCAAACCTTCTGGCACAAAATCATTGGATAGATGAGACCAAAATTTAGCTTTTTGGACACAACCATAAACGTTATATTTGGAGAGGAGTCAACAAGGCCTATGATGAAAGGTACGGTGGTGGATTGTTGATATTTTGGGATTGTGTGAGCTACAAAGTCAAAGGAAATTTGGTCAAAATCTGGCAAGATGAGTGCAGTAAGTTATCAAAAAATACTGGAGGAACAGTTGCATTCACCAGCCAGGAAAGCTGCGCATGGGACGTACTTGGACATTCCAACATGACAATAATCCAAAACACAAAGCCAAGTCGACCTGTCATTGGCTACAGGAGAATAAAGTGAAGGTTCTGGAGTGGCAATCTCGGTCTCCTGACCTCAATCTCATTAAGCCAACCATGAGTCACCAACCATGAGTGAAAGAAAAATGTTTCTTTATCGTACATCACGGGACACAGAGCGCATAGCCATTACACTTGGGTTATATGGGTACCTTCAGGTGTGGACACTGGTGTAATCAATTTCACAGGAAGTTTCCTCCCTATATAACCCCCTCCCACTGGGAGTGCTTCAGTTTTCCGCCAGTGTCTTAGGTGTTGGTCACGTCTAGCTGTCCCTCGGAGGTCTCGGGACCCAGGATAGCTAGCCGGATCCGTCCGAAGTGCTTCAAAGCCAAGGTGTACGGTACCCGGGCCCTGCTGGAGTGGGGTTTTGCCTATAATGCCTCTCCTTGGAGGGCTGGATTCTGGGCTCCAGTGCCTTAGTCTCTTCCAAGAACTAAACGCCACTGATGCCAGGATGCTATATAGGTCCAGGGGTGTGGGTTCCTTAAACACAGGACCCCGGTCCCTGAAGGTCCAAGACAATACCCACGGAGATGGGGGAAGGCTGGGCCTCTTGCAGTTTGCAATACCCTGCGGCGTGGAGCAGGTAAGAGGGAACCTGCGGCACTTGGTTCGACAGTAGGTATCCCCCTGGGGGTTCTGGGTTGGCTAATGGTATGCTTGTGCATCAGCCACTATCTCCACTATGTCTTTTGAGGCAGGATGGGATGTACTAATGTTTACTCGGATAACATGTAGATATATGTATGCTTGTTTAAGATATATATTTTGCTACTCCCCCCAGATTTGCCTGTTAGCATGGATACTGCAGCCCCCACGTACTATAAAGAGGGAATGCTGGTGAAACTCCTGTTTCTTAGGAAGCCTATGGGGACAGCTTCCTCTATGTGTGCACTACATTGAGAATTAGTGCTTACCTGGTGTCAGTTTGGGCTGCTGGCGTTGGTCCATGCTTCTCCTCTGCTCCCTGCTTCCTCCATGTTGATTTCAGCGTGGGGAGGGTGCGCACGCTTGCACGCCGTCTTTTATGGCGTCCTCATGCATAGGGGGGGCGGGCCGGCTGGTCTTTCCCTTCTGAGAGCGGTGGAGAAAGGACACAGAGCGCGCAGCTGAGCCATTTTTTTGGCATGCAGTGACACCTAGTGGCGGTTGGTGGATCTTCAGGTCTGGACTTAAAGTCCACTTTGACCAAGAAAAAAAAAAGGGTTTTTTTTCTTAAAGGGACTCAGCCTTAAATCCGGCAGCATCCAAGTCTACCTTGGGCTCCAGCTAACGGGCATTGGTGTTGCAATACTCACAGGTTTTCCTCGGTATTGCCACATTCTAGAGCGTGGAAATTTTTTTAAAAAAAATTAAAATTTTTTTTTCCATAGCCTGTTCTTATTTGTTCACTCCTAGCTACAACAGTCGGGTGTTGGCTACAGGGGTGTCTCAAGGTTGTGCAATGGCTCCCAAGGGATCAGGACCAGCTAAAGCTGCAAAGGGTGCCAAAGAACAAGTCTCCATCGGGGTCAGAGGATTTGGGTCAGGATGGTCCCACCCTCGCTAGATAGGCCACCGAGTAGCATCTTACAGGAGCCATTGAGGGTGCTGGGGGCAGAGGCGGCCCCCAATCCACCTATGCCCGTTTACGTAACGGAAGAAATGCTAGCGACCACCCTGGGTGGGCTAGAGGAAAGGTTAACGGCTTTGATTGCCCGCTCTTTGCCAGGTGGCAAACGGGCTAGATCCCCGTCACCTAGATTGGTGTTTTCAGATGCGGGGTCTCCTCGCCGGAGGAACAGGACCCACAAGGGGATCAAGCGGACCAGAGTCCCGACGGGTCAGACATGGAGGGTTCCACTCTAGATACATTTTGTCGGCTTCTCAAGCGGAGAGCCTGTGGATCCAGTCTCTGACAGATATTGTTCGCACTGCTTTTAAAAAACTTCCAGTGTCAGAACTATTAGCCCCTGCAGTATCTTCATTAGGTTCTTTAAAGGCACCATTAACTTGGGTGTCTTTTCCAATTCACCCCCTTCTGGAGAGCGTGTTTTTTTCAGGATTGGGCTCGACCTGATAGGATCTTTTTCCCTCCTAAAAGGTTCACTATTTTCTATCCTATGGAAGAAAAATTTGCAAAGAAATGGGCACTCCCTACTGTGGACGCGGCCATTTCCTGCGTGAGTAAATCCCTGACCTGTCCGGTTGGAAATGTCCAGATGTTCAGAGATCCGGCCGACAAAAAATTGGAGACCCTACTGAAGGCTTCGTTTACCACAGTAGGTGCCGTGGTTCAGCCAGCAGTGGCAGCCATTGGCGTTTGTCAGGCTTTAAAGAAACAGTTGTTAAAAGGACATGCCGGCTCAGCAGACTCGTGAATTAGCAGACCTCCCAAGGGCTCTCTGCTTTGCAATAGATGCTATTAAGGACTCCGTTCAACGGGCGTCCCGTCTATCTCTGCTGTTGGTTCATATGCGTCGTCTTTTGTGGCTAAAGAACTGATCAGCAGAGGCACCCTGCAAAAAATTTTTAGCAGGATTTCCCTTTCAGGGTGGAAGACTATTCGGTGAAGACCTAGATAAATATATCCAAACCATATCAAGTGGTAAAAGTTTTTTCTTGCCGGTCAAGAAAAGACCGCGCGGGCCCGCGTTTAAGCGACGGGCCTTTAACTGGCTCGGCCCCTTCAGCTTCCCGTCAGTATCGACGGCCTCCCGGGCGTTCAACATTTAATAGCCGCCCACAGGGACAAGCTGCGGCAAACAAGAGGCCATGGTCTCGCAAGCCGGCTAAACCTGTCATCAAGTCAGATTCATGAAGGGGCGCCCCCACTCTCTTGGGTGGGCGGAAGACTTCGGTGTTTTTCTGAAGTGTGGAAAGCCAGAATTCCCGTCTCTTGGGTTCGATTCGTGGTAGCCACGGGCTACAAACTAGAGTTTCGAGAAGTCCCCCCTCCTCATTTTCGGGGGTCAAAGTCTTCCAAGCGGCCCATTAAAGAGGGCCTCTCTCGTAAAGGCATTGAATCGCCTCTGGATCCAAGGAGTAATTGTAGAAGTACCAACCCAGGAATGGGGTCTGGGATTCTATTCCAATCTTTTTCATAAATACCCAATGGTGGCGTCAGGCCTATCTTAGACCTCAAACGCCTAAATCGCTTTCTAAGATATAGACCTTTCGTATGGAATCCATACGTTCGGTGGCAGCCAGCCTACATCATGACGACTTTCTAGCATCTATAGACATAAAGGATGCTTATCTGCGCATGCCAATCTACCCGGCACATCACAAGTTTCTTCATTTTATGATAGATCAACGTCATTTCCAGTTCGTAGCCCTCCCTTTTCGGGTTGGCAACAGCTCCGCGGGTATCCACAAAGGTGTTAGCCCCGGTGCTGGCCGTCCTAAGGACAGAAGGCATTTTGGTCCTGGTATACCTGGACGATCTCCTGCTTATCGACAGATCAGCTTCCAACCTCAATCATGCAGTAGTCCGCACAGTTCGGCATCTAGAGGAGTTTGGGTGGGTTTTGAACCAAGAAAAATCAAGGTTGCAACCCACAAAACAGTTAGAATTCTAGGCCTTCGGCTAGATACAGTCGGCCAGAGGATATTTTTTCCTCAAGCAAAAGTCAGGTCATTGACTCAAACAGTTCAAATAGTCTTAGGCAAGAAGAGGCCGACTATTCGCCTAGGCATACGACTGCTGGGGAAGAGGGTGGCCGCCTTCGAAGCAGTGCCCTATGCCCAGATCCATACCAGAGTTCTCCAGGCAGCCATTCTCTCTGCTTGAAACAAGTCCATGCAGGCACTAGACCGCCGGTTAGTTCTCTCAGGGGTCCGGGGCAGCCTGTTCTGGTGGCTGGTCCCTCAATATTTTTCAAAGGGGAAATCCTTTTGCCCCATCACATGGAAAATGTTAGGAAGACTGACCCAGCAAGGACAGTGATAGGAGGCAGAAAGACTGCTTCCCAGTAATATCCTACAGATCAGAGCTGCTCGGTTGGCCCTGGTCGTCTGGACTCTCCCCCTTCGGGGTCTGCCAGTAAGGGTACAGTCCGACAATGCCACGGCGGTGGCATACATAAACCACCAGGGGGGCACGAGGAGCCTAGTGGCTCAAAGGGAAGTAAACCTGATTTCTCATGGGCCGAAGCCCATGTACCCTGCATCTCGGCAGTGTTCATCCCAGGGATAGACAATTCTCAAGCAGATTTTTGAATCTTCAACAGTTGCTCCCGGGGGATTGGTCTCTTCACCCCCAGGTATTCCAAGACATTTGCCAAGGATTCGGAGTTCCCGATGTAGACATCATGGCAACGAGAGTCAACAAGGAATTGGACAAATCCTGGTGACCCCAGCCTGGCCCAGGAGGGCTGGGTACGCGCCCATTGTGAGGATGTCGGTAGGGTACACCGGGGGCACTCCCCCTGCGCCCAGACCTGTTATCTCAGGGCACGATATGCCACCCTGCTTCACAGCAGCTAGATTCAATGGCTTGGCGGCTGAATCCCTAATTCTTAAGGGCAGAGGCCTCTCAGCCCAGATCATATCTACGTTGATTCTGGCTAGGCAACCAGTCTCTAGAAATATCTATTACAGAGTCTGGAGGACCTATGGGGAGTGATGCAAGTCTCAAAGAGGGCATCCTCGTAAGTTTTATCGACAGGATCTTGCGATTCCTCCAGGTTGGCGTTGATAAGGGAGTAGCTCTTAGTACTCTAAAGGGGCAGGTGTCTGCCTTATCGATATGGTGTCAAAGGCCTTTGGCCGCGCATTCGCTTGTGAAAACCTTCTTGCAGGGGGTCTTGCATGTAAATCCCCCTATTAGAGCTCCCCGCTGCCCCTGGAATTTAAAAACTCGTCTTGTCAGCTTTACAAAAACAACCGTTTGAACCTCTGACAGAAATCCCTCTTGTGCTGCTAACCCGAAAGTCGGTTTTCTTGGGGGCTATGGCTTCGGCCAGTAGGGTCTCCGAGCAGGCAGCCTTGTCTTGCAGGGAACCGTACCTGATTCGGCATAAGGTCAGAGTGGTTCTGCGGCCTCAACCTTCTTTCCTTCCTAAGGTCATATCCAGTTTTCACTTGAATCAGGACCTAGTCCTACCAGGGTCAGCCGGCTGCCAAGTCTTCCTTGGCTAGGTGGATTAAGCAGCTGATTTTTCAGGCCTATGGTCTGAAGCACATTCCACCTCCCTTATCAGTTAAAGCCCATTCTACGAGGGCCATGAGTGCCTCTTGGGCGGCACACCATCAGATCTCTATGGCACAGGTTTGCAAAGCGGCAACCTGGTCTTCCGTACATACGTTTATTAAATTGTAAAAGTTGGACGTCGCAAAAGCTACGGACGCAGTATTTGGGCAGGCGGTCCTACGGGCAGCAGTATAGAATCCTCTGGCCCGGTTCACGCCCCCTTGTTTTTCTGTTGGTGGAGCTATTTTTTCTCCTGACAATGTTTTTATTTGGCTATTCTTGGCCTTACGGTCTCCCTCCCTTCATAGAGCATTGCTTTAGGACATCCCAAGTGTAATGGCTATGCGCTCTGTGTCCCGTGATGTACGATAAAGAAAAAAGGATTTTTAATAAACAGCTTAATCCTTTTCTTGAAGTACATCACGGGACACAGAGCTCCCACCCCTCTTTTGGGGAACATTGTGTAACCTCGGGAGAATTGCTTGCTACAAAACTGAAGCACTCCCAGTGGGAGGGGGTTATATAGGGAGGAAACTTCCTGTGAAATTGATTACACCAGTGTCCACACCTGAAGGTACCCATATAACCCAAGTGTAATGGCTATGCGCTCTGTGTCCCGTGATGTACTTCAAGAAAAGGATTTTACAGGTAAGCTGTTTATTAAAAATCCTTTTTTTTGTGTTATTCTATGAAAAATGGCCAAGAAATCAGAAATTCTGCCAGGGTATGTAAACTTATGAGTGTGTGTATTTAATTATATATTTTTTATATATAAGTGGTTTATTAGCAATCCCATACCCTCTGTTCACAGCTGCATAAGAATCTCAGGGAGATGGAGGAGGAGAAATGGCAGCACAATGGTCTTCCCAGTGAATGACTGTGCAGGGGGAGGGAGGTGTCAAGAGAAGTCTGATCATTTGAGGAGAGTAGTCTGAGTGCTCAGAACAACTAGAGAGCTAGAGAACTGATCATGCCTAGTGTGTTCAGTTTTTAATAGGAAAGCAGGAGGACTGGCAGAAACACCAGGGATTTCACACAAAAGAAGCATTACAAAGAGAATAGGTTACTTTTTCATACAAGTACATGGTGTATCAGGAACATATCAGGAATAATGGTTTTAATTAAATTAATGAAAGCTGACCATGTTAAATGCTTTGTCTCAGGCCCTCTAACTGGTCTGTTAAAGGTAGTTGGATAAATAATGGCCAAATCACTAGGTGACAGTAAATAAAACAATGTTTTTTTCAATTTTTTGGATTTAATATTTGATGTATATAAATGATTGTATTCATTTGTTATGTGTACGTTGTAGCTCAAGTCTCTTAGTACAATCTGTATTTGATTTTACTAGTTAAGAGCAATGCCAGCGGAATTCAGTTGAGCTCCGAGGGTAGCCGAGAGCTTCTGGCATCCACTGTGTCTTCCATCAGTTTGTATGATGCAGGTGGGTGTCCTTTATTAACAGTTGGTATAAAGGGATACAATCACTTACCTTTTGGTGCCTGGTAAACTAGTATTATGTGTAAGTTTTCTATATTGGCTGTGTGACTAGAGTGTAGCTCAATGCTATGGCTGCCCTAACTCAGGGCTAGGTAAATGCGCGGAGCCAGGTAAAAGGTAAAACTTTCATATAATGCTTGAATCCTTTTAATTTTATTAGCGAAACGCTTTCCTTGGCTGTAGAACTACTGACTGACTCATGGATGTTACTTTAATTTCTCTACTGAACTATAAAACTTTTCAATCCAAGTATTTTTTTCAACGTATTGGTTGCTAATATCAGGAAGTCCCATAATGTTGACATTATTTTTTAAATGACCAAAAACTGTGGAATGCAATAGAAAATTCCTTGTCCTATTCCAGAGCTTGAACGAAAAGTTGAAAAACGGGATTCTGCAGCATTTCAAGAGTCGGACACTAAAAAGCTTCCTCCAGGGCTGCGGTTGTACCAAGCTGCCTATAACCAAAACCTTCCTGCAATGTCTGAGGCCTTGGCTCATGGAGCAGAAGTGAACTGGGTGAACACCAAAGGAAACCACTATACACCACTAATACAAGCAGTGCATGGGGTATGTGTAACCTAAATGTGTATGCATGTGCCATTGTTTGTTTATTGCTTTCCAGTAACATGGGGTGCTGGATCTTCTAGAAAATCAGTAACTATTGAACCAAAGCTTTCCTGTCTCTGGGGAAACTTGTTGAAATTACTTTGACATATTTCTATCAATAAAAACACGTTCTAAGAATAAAACCATTCAGTCTCTGTAATATTAAAATACACAAAACAGCGCTAACAAATCAATAATGACAGACTCATGGTGAAAACCCCTGAATAAAGAAAGTCTTGGATATAGTCAAGGTGATGTAAACAATCCAAAGTGCGGAATGGTGTGTCGGTAGTGGTAATCCTAGCATGCACCTTTCACCAGGAAAAACAATGATCTCACTCCACCGCGTGATGCACTCTCCCCAAGGGGGTTAAACTCCCCAGAAAACTGAAAAATCAGAGCCTTAAGTAAACGAATACATCAGCCACTTTGTCACAGACCATCACCAGCAGGCGGGGAGAGCAGGCACAGGCGCTCCACACAAGGTCATAAAAACAAGGAACAGCAATACTGTAACCCATGACATCCCCGCTAACCCGGAAGTGACGTGTGGGCTTCACCCACTCCGCTCTCCAAACTAGGAAACTGCTACAGTGTCTGCAAGGATTCCCCTGCTCTGCATGGATGGCTGTATCTGGTGATAGTGCCCTCTGGGGTCACTTTTATGCTCCTTTTATTGTGATTTGATGTACATAGATAGGTTTAAGGGGGCTTTCAGTGTATGGGCTACTTTGGATTAATAAACAGGATTACACTATATTTCTGTTTCTTGTTTTCATGACCTTGTGTGGAGCTCCTGTGCCTGCTGGCGATGGTCCGTGACAAAGTGGCTGATGTATTCGCTTACTTAAGGCTCTGATTTTTCAGTTTTCTGGGGAGTTTAACCCCCTTGGGGAGAGTGCATCACGCGGTAGATTGAGATCATTGTTTTCCCTGGTGGAAGGTGCACGCTAGGATCACCACTACTGACACACCATTCAGCACTTTGGATTGTTTACATCACCTTGACTACATCCAAGACTTTTTTTTTATTCAGTGGTTTTTACCACGAGTCTATCATTATTGATTTTTTCAGCGCTGTTTTGTGTATTTTAATATATATATATATATATATATATATATATATATATATATATATATATATATATATATATATATATATATATACACACACAAAGACTGAACTGTTTTATTCTTATACCGTGTTTTTATTGTCCTTTTAATTTTTAAACGGCTGCTCAATGGTTGTATAATGGTTGTATTGTCTCTGTTGGTGCTCCTTAGGGATCTGTGGGTTTGATTTGGCGCTGAGTGGGTGTTCTGCAGGCCCTTATTTACACCCCTCTATACATATTTCTATCAATATAAACTATAAGGGGCAAAAAATAAAGCACTGAAACTGACGTTCACCAAACATTCCGTGGTGGTGAATCAATCGCTGTCATTTAAAATGCACCAACCTGGAAAATTCATCTGCATTTAATGTTTGGCAAATGCTAGATTCAGTGCTTTATAATATGCCCTTAGGCTCTTTTTGGACATGCTTTCTGATCAGGTCTACCTATCCGTTTTTCAGGTGGACCTGATCAGATATTCCATTCACCACTAGCCGATCAGATATTCCATTCACCACTAGCTGATCTGGTCCGCCAAATCCAGATGGATGGAGACCCTATTTTCCATTTGTCTGGCAGATCAGATGGAATCAGACAGGCGGATCCATTTTCATCCGATCTACCATAGAGGACATCAGGGCTCTGACAGGTCCGTCTCTGCACAGTGAGCGGAGACGGACCTGACGCCTGCCTACGCAGCGGGGATCTACGGATCAATCCCTGTTGAGCACGTGCCGTCCATCAAAACGGACAGCTCCATCTGAAAGGAGCCTAAAGTCCCGTACACACGATCAGATATTCTGACAACAATTGTGTGATAGAAGGGTTTTGTCTGATAATCCGCCCGTCTGTCTGCTCCATCGGACAATTGTTGTCGGAATTTGCCATGCTCTCAAATTTTCCGACAACAAATGTGTTCCATCGGATTATCCGATCGCGTGTGCACAAGTCTGTCGGACTAAAATCCAAAGTACAGACACGCATGCTCCGAACCAATTCTAACTTTCAGACAACATTGGCAGAAGTTGCCCAAAGGGTGGCGCCAAAGAGCTGAAAAACCACGTAGTTTTGTGTAGGTTGGCTAAAAATGTTCTGCCGTCTGTATGCAGAACAAGTTCACGGCCAACGCCGTCCGGACAAAATTCCATGGATTTGTCCGATGGATGTCCGTGTTTATTGTCCTTGTCGGTGAAGACAACTGAGCAGAAACGTGCGTGTGTGTGTGTGTGTGTGTGTGTTTTTGCTGTACAGCAAATGTTTATTTTCAGAGATGTATGCATGTTTCTGCAATGCATGCATTTATAGCATGTCTGCTCATCTGACTTATATTTATTTATATTATTGTACTGTTTTTTTTTCAGGGATCTCTAGTAACCTGTGAGTTTTTATTGCAAAATGGGGCCAATGTGAATCACCGTGATGCAAAAGGAAGAGGACCGTTACATCATGCGACAGTGCTAGGCCATACAGGGTAAATAGCAGGATGTTCAATTTTCTCTGTGAGACGTTAAAAATGTTATACTGTTTGCAATATGTTAAGGACAATTCTGCTGTTTTCACATTTTAATTTCATTTACTAACTTGCACCTAAAATACATGGTATCAGAGTGAAGACAACACCTCCGTTTTCCTTTACATTTGCTGTGGCAAAATTTGGCTTAACGCCATCATATTTAAAATACTAAAAAGAGTTCTCTTGTATTTATTTGGACCCAAATGTTTGATGGCTTTCCCACTAACTGTTTGTTCCTCTGCAGGCAAGTGTGTTTATTTCTAAAAAGAGGAGCCAACCAACATGCTACTGATGAAGATGGCAAAGACCCTTTAACTATTGCTGTAGAGGCCGCCAATGCTGACATAGTGACACTGTATGTATTAGTAACAGATTTGGGTGCTTTTTCTTTCTAATGAAAAGTCTGGTATGTACAGTGTTTAAGATATACAGGTATGGTCTATAGAATCTTGATTTTGCCCATGTAGGAAGAAGCAGCAGATTCACTTAACTGCCCCGCTCTCTTGCTGCACATACTTGCTTTCCTTTTTGCTCTCTTGTCATTGTGTTTCATTAATGAGGAGCAGGGAGAAATACCTGGTACTTGACCGGTAGGTTCACTTTTAGAGAGCGCAATCCATGCGCCCTGCACTAGCAATCTTGGAGCTTGTAAACATTATGATTGCAATTGTGAGCAGTCATTGGTTAGCTTGGTCACGTGACCACACTAACTAATAAAAATTTATTTTTTATTTTTTGGGCTGCAGTTCTGGAAGAAGAAAGCTCAGGAGACCTTCTTATTGGTGAGAATGATCACAAAGTCACGCTCACCAGTGAGTACCTAATGATGCTTACAGGCTCCAGGGATGCTAGTGCAGTGTACAGATCATCTTCTCTAAAATTAAACTTACCCATATAAGGTTAGAAGAAGCATTGACCTGCATCTCTTCTTGCCACTTGACAGTGCTGGTGCTTTTTCTATTTGGGTCCATAGCAGGGTCACATGGGACTGAATCCTGGAAGAAAAGTAGAAGAAGAATGCAGTTTTTAAATACCCAGACTACTATATTGGTTAATGTGGTTGGCAGAAGATAGTAATCAAAGGAGCCAAGTGTAGTGGGGAGCGGGATGGGTGTTCGTGAGTTAGTTCACCTTTTAAATTTTTCTGCAAAGGTGAATTAATTCTTTAAAAGTGTTACTAAACCTACAACAGTAAAATCTGTCTGTATATGCAGCATTGGCATGCGTGTTAAACTCACTGTGGAACCTAAAGGGTTAATCCTCTGCATTGTGTAAAAAGGCTGCACTGTCTATCTGGGGAAAGCCAGCCAACACAGGCATGGTAGCCGACTTGCACATGCTCAGTTGTGTCTTTTATGCTGGAGAAAACATTTACTTGTTCTCAGAGATAGCCAGTGTAACGGAATGGCCCGTGATACCCAGAGACTTTTGAAGGATGCAGGGTACTCCTGTGCCAGCTTCACTAATGACTCTTGGGTCTAGGGTCATCCTATGTCCAATAGGGGCATAGGATGACTGAGAAATTATATCATAAATTACATGAGACAGTAATGATAATTACTATATTGGAGGATATCTTGAAATATTACAGGTGGTTAATTCTGACCCCAACAGGATAATAGGAGAGTGACTCATTCATGTGGGGATACATACTGTTGAGGTGTTAATTGAGTCTGGCTCCTAAGATATTTCATTGTCTATTGTGTGATGCTAATTACACTGTATTGTGTGGAAGTTTTTTTGATAATAGATATGTTTTGGCAATCTGAAAGGTCAGATGTCTGACTTTTCAGGTGTAGTGGATTAGCATGTCAATTACGTCTACAAAGGAATGTGTATTGTGTAGCAGGTGAGAATAACTTAACGCGGAGTCAGAACGTCTGGGTAATGATTAGTAATTAGTTCATGTAGATTATCTGAATGTCATTATCTAAAGGAATGTGTATTGAGCACACATTGTATCATGTTGTGGGTGGAGTTAAGCCATTGTTTCTTGGGGCTTCTAACTGTATATACCAAGCCTGAGTTTACCATTAAAGTATTCATTCGTTTGGAACTAGAGAACAGCTTGTGTCTCGTTTAAGTCTGGGGAGGAATGGGTTGTGTATGCTGAATTGTCAGAGTGTCGGATAAGCTGTCTTGGGTTGGTGGAATGGAAATCGTAACCCCTGAGCGTTACAACCAGGTCACATGATATTGTCATGACACATGTGGGTGTGTATACAGGCTGTAGTGGAAATCTCCTCCTACTTGAATGCTCAACACTGATGAAACAGTGCAGTTTATCACTGACCCTGTGGTATACAGATAAACCAAAAAGGTATATAGTGGCAATATTTTGATGTAAACTGAAGATTTATAAGCTGTGGGATGGGGGAACTATTTTCATATTACTGGGTTAAGTAACACTTTAGGCATTGGCATACAATGAACAAGTGTATTAGCTTAGTATTTAGAGTGTTTTCTAGGTGACAGGTTCCCTTTAAGGACTTGTTTACAACCACGGAGCCTCACTGAATGTGGGTATGTTGGTAGAAACAGTGCTTAACTTTATTAAAATGTCACACAGGAAATTTCAAAGAGAAGTTTGCACTTTAAAAAACAAAAAACAGACATTTATACTTACCTAGGTGGATGCAGCATCATACAGATGCTGTGTCTCTTCATTGCCGGCTCTGCACTACTAACTGAGTGATCAAACGCCACTGATTGCTCTGTTCTCCCTGATCTGAGTAAAAAGCAATGACTGTCAGTCACCCGGTCTCTGCTCTCCCCTCCAGTGCTCACTGGAGCGCTGGGCTGTGGAGGGGGCTAGAGGGGTTGGCTCAGGCTTTCAGTGCATCTCCAAGATGCTGAGCCAGGTGCTGGTTCAGGCATGTGGGTGGATCCAAAACAATATTGTTGGAATCTTTTCAGAGCCTTGACTGGCTGAGGGATGTCAGCTGTCAGCAGACTTTAGCTCACTGTCGGCTAAAAATGGGTCAGAGAAGTGCAGAACTAACTGCACTCCTGTGACCTATCGGAGAAGTATAGTTAAAATAGCTTTGGCCATTCCTCTCCTTCTCAGTACAGTTCTTTTCACTGAAGCAGTGTAGCAATGTGGTGGTTTGTGCATTGAAGCTGCACTGGTAATAGTTGCCAGCATAGCCCCAATGTATCTGGTGTGAATGAGCTCTAAAGGACCTGACTTCTTACAGGGTTTATTGAAGAATAATGTAGCCAGACAGTCATTATATACAAGTTTGATACAAAGGAATATTGCCTATTATGAATGTGCGTGTTGAGTCCGATTCTGCAAGTATTTTAACCTGTAATTGTATGCATTAGACCTTAAAGCTGGGTACACATGGGCCGAATGTTCAGCCCATGTGTATGTTGGTCTGTCCAACAGAAGCTGGCCATTCAGCTGGCTTCTGTCGGATGTGCATGCTGGAAAACCAGCAGCTGCCCAACTCCCGATCAGCGCTCTCAGCCAATGGTAGAGTGCTGATTGGAGTGTTCTGGCAGAGGGAGCTGTCCCCCCGTCAGAACACAACAGCTCAGTGGGGAGATCGCTGCACTAACCTTGCATGGTTAGTATAGCGGCTCTGACTGGATCTGAGAGTTTTTTTTTTTTTTTCTTCCATGCAACCTGTGGGGTTGTGCAAAAAAAAAACTATTTGTGTGTACCCAGCTTTAGTATGAAGATGAAAGCTCATTGTTTGGCCTCTTAGGCATTTGGAAGGATACATTATCAACTAAAACAATTGAATTTCTTTTTTTAGATTGCGCCTGGCACGTATGAATGAAGAGATGCGGGAATCTGAAGGACTTTACGGACAACCAGGTCAATACTCCTCTAACAGCCATACTGAAATGCAATATAGGAAGTGCATGCAGGAGTTTATTAGCTTGCAGCTTGGTCATGCTGAGTCTTTGGATAGTTAGAAAAACAGCAAATCATCCAATTAGTATGCTATGTCTAGAAACTTGCATTTCTGCTGCATTTTGAAACAGATGTAAAGCTGTATTTTTTTTATAATGTGTGTAGGTATTATGTATTTATAATAAATATTAATATTTTATGTTGCCTATAGCAACCAATATATTACTATTACTTTTCTAAGCCGCACTGCAACACTTAAGTGACATTGGTATCTTTAGATATTTCCTTCTGTAGGCTGTATAGGTAGTTCAGTGTTTTTAATTTTTAGGATTTTGAATATATCAAACAAATGAGCAAGATGGTTATATTTTATTTCATAGGCAGACTTTAATGTACCATTTTTGAAAGCACCAACAATTGTATCCTTGCACCTTCCTTTTATCACAGATCAGCTTAGTTTAAAGTTGGTGGAACTGGTTTTATACTGTGCTGTCTGACAGCTTTAGAAGATATAATTATGTGGTCTGTGTGTATTGGATTACTGTAGGTACATGCTGTACTGTGAACGTTTACATTGTAGCACTTTTGCCAGTGCATGGTTTCTTTTGGTTTAAATTTTCTTGCTGATTTAGTTATGTGCTGAAATATTATCATGGAGCAGCAGTACTGGTTCATCATATGTTACCAGTTAGTCTCAGATTTGCTGTGAGCATATGTAAATCCATATGCACACCATGGGCTTGATTTACTAAAGGCAAATTCACTTTGCACTACAAGTGCTCTTGGAAGTGCAGTCGCTTAACCACTTGCTTACTGGGCACATATACCCCCTTCCTGCCCAGGCGAAATTTCAGCTTTCAGCACTGCGTCGCTTTAAATTAAAATTGCACGGTCGTGCGACGTGCCTTACAAACAAAATTGACGTCCTTCTTTTTTTCCCCACAAATAGAGCTTTCTTTTGGTGGTATTTGATCACCTCTGCGTTTTTTTTTTTTTCGCTATAAACAAAAAAGAGCGACAATTTTGAAAATAAAAAACACACAATATTTTTTACTTTTTGCTATAATAAAAATCCAATTTTTTTAAAAAAAAATTTTTTTTTCTTCTCAGTTTAGGCCGATATGTATTCTACATATTTTGGGTAAAAAAAAACAATCGCAATAAGCGTATAGTAATTGGTTTGCGCAAAGGTTATAGTGGCTAGGAAATAAGGGATAGAATTCTGACAATTTTTTTTTTACTAGTAATACGGCGATCTGCGAATTTTGTCAGGACTGCGATATTGCGACGGACACATCGGACACTTTTGACACATTTTTGGGACCATTCACATTTATACAGCGATCAGTGCTATAAAAACACACTAATTACTGTATAAATGTAACTGGCAGTGAAGGGGTTAACACTAGGGGTTGAGGAAGGGGTTAAATGTGAGTCCTGGGTGTGTTCTAACTGTGTGGGGGGAGGGGGGTGACTGGGGGAGGTGACCGATGCTGTCTCCCTATGTACAAGAGAAACAGCATCTGTCTCCTCTCACTGACAGGACGTGGAGCTCTGTGTTTACACACAGAGCTTCACGTCCCTGCTCTAAAACTGCCCATCAGCGGGTACCTGGCGGACATCGCGACCGCCAGGCATGCGCATCGGCATCTCGGGGACGCGCCGCGCCCCCCAGTGGCCGGAGAACACAATGCCGTCAATTGACGGCAGCTTGGATATTCAGATCCACTAAGCTGCCGTCAATTGACGATAAGCGGGGACTGAAATGGTTAAAATCTGACTGAAAGATATGAAAAAATTCTGTTTTTTTTTTTTTTCCCTTGCATGTCCCCTTGGATCTACAGTGACTGCACTTCCAAGTGCACTTGAATTGCAAAGTGGATTTGCTTTTAGTAAATAAACCCCAGTCTGCACTTTACCATTTGAAAGTAATCTGTGCCTTCATTAGCTGGATATGTGAAAGCAGATGGCAATGCATTCCCATTGCCAGATAGTTTTATATAGTGTTATTGGATCACATTATTTAAATCTTCAACAGGAATGTGTGTGTGTGTGAGAGGTGCAAGCATACATAGGGGTATGTGTGTGTGACATTATCTTGGTACTTAAACTTTCTTTGGTATACAGGTGAAACTCGAAAAATGTGAATATCGTGCAAAAGTTCATTTATTTCACTAATGTAACTTAAAAGGTGAAACTAATATGAGATAGATTCATTACATGCAAAGCAAGATAATTCAAGCCGTTATTTGTCATAATTGTGACGATTATGGCTTACAGCTCATGAAAATCCACAATCTCAGAAAATTAGAATATTACATGCAATAAAACAAGGATTGTACATAGAACAATATCGGACCTCTGAAAAGTAGAAGCATGCATATGTACTCAGTACTTGGTTTGGGCCCCTTTTGCAGCAATTACTGCCTCAATGCGGTGTGGCATGGAAGCTATCAGTCTGTTGCACTGCTGAGGTGTTATGGAAGACCAGGATGCTTCAATAGCGGCCTTCAGCTCTTCTGCTTTTCTCAGACTCCTGTCTCTCATCTTTCTCTTGGCAATGCCCCATAGAGCCTCTATAGGGTTCAGGTCAGACGAGTTTGCTGGCCAGTCAAGCACAGTAATCCTACAGTCATTGAATTGGGTTTTGGTGCTTTTGGCAGTGTGGGCAGGTGCCAAGTCCTGCTGGAAAATGAAGTCAGCATCCCCATAGAGCTCCTCTGCGGAAGGAAGTGCTCCAAAATCTCCTGGTAGGCGGCTGCGGTGACCCTTGACTTAATGAAGCACAGTATACCAACACCAGCAGATGACATGGTTCCCCAAATCAACACAGACTGTGGAAACTTCACACTGGACTTCAAGCATCTTGCAGTGTGTGCCTCTCCATTCTTCCTCCATATTCTTGGTTTCCAAATGAGATGCAAAATTTGCTCTCATCAGAAAAGAGGACTTTGGACCACTGAGCAACAAACCAGGTGTGTTTTCCTTTAGCCCAGGTAAGACGCTTCTGATGTTTGTTGTTCAGGAGTGGCTTGACAAGAGGAATACAACTAACATCCGAACGGAAGAAAGTCATCTGGCCTTCAGAAAAAAACTCAAGACCCACCTTTTCTGAAGGCTTAAGAAGAAAATGGCTACCAAGCAACTTGAGGCGATTCAGTTCACATTTGTAGCGCTATACAGGTTATTCACTCACTCAATATGACATTTGAAGTCCGTGTCAAGGATCTTTCTGTGTGTGGTGGCTCTTGATGCACTGACTCCAGCCTCAGTCCACTCCTTGTGAACGTCCCTAGCACTTTTTTGAATGGCCTTTTCCTGACAATCCTCTCCAGGCTGCGGTCATCCCTGCTGCTTGTGCACCTTTTTCTTCCACACTTTTCCCTTCCACATAACTTTCTATTCATGTGTTTTGATACAGCACTTTGGGAACATCCAACTTCTTTTGCAATTATCTTTTGAGGCTTTCCCTCCTTTATGGAGGGTGTCAATGATGATTTTCTGCACAACTGTCAGATCAGTCTTTCCAATGATTGATTCCTACTGAACCAGACTGAGAGACTATTTAAAGGCTCAGGAACCCTTTGCAGGTGTTCTGGCTTAATTAGCTGATTAGAGTGGGGCACTTTGAGCTTAGAATATTGCACCTTTTCACAATATTCAAATTCTGGATCTGGGGTTTTAATGAGCTGTAAGCCATAATCATCATAATTATGACAAATCATGCTTTGCATGAAAAAAAGTTTCATCTTTTAAAGGGTCACTAAAGTCAGGGATATTTTTTGAAAAAAATAACAAACATGTGATACTTACCTCCACTGTGCAGTTCGTTTTGCACAGAGTGGCCCGGAAACCTGTCTTCTGGGGTCCCTCGGCGGCTGTCTGGGCTCCTCCTCGCAAAAGCTTTCCTTCTTCATGCGAGGGCGCTCGCATGGAGGAAAGCTTTTGCGAGCGCGCTCCCGTGATACAGCGGCGGCCATAGCCGCCGACTGTATCACTCGGCTCCGCCCCCCAGCGCGCCGCGTCATCCGCCCTGATTGACAGCAGCGCTAGCCAATGGCTGCGCTGCTATCAATCCGCCCAGCCTAGCCAATCAACGGCCAGGCTGGGAACCGAAGAGGACGACGTGGACGCGCCCGGGAGATTCGAACGGTCAGGTAAGTACAACGGGGGCTCGGGGGGGGCCGGTGCTGCTAGATGTTTTTTTACCTTAATGCATAGGATGCATGAAGGTAAAAAAACTTGTACCTTTACAACCCCTTTAAGTTGCATTATTGAAATAAATTAACTTTTGCACGATATTCAATGCATCTCAATGGACCCTTTCACACGGAGTCCTGCAAGCAGCATCGTTAGAGCAGCTTTTGGGTGCTGAAAAAAACCCTCCAAACACGCCCCTCTCCATTGAAATGAATTGAAAGCACTGTAAAAACGTCTTACCCTTTCACACTGAGGCACTGCAAAAACGCCCTAAAACGTAGGGCCTTAGCGGTGCTTTACCAACACATTGGGATTGCAGATGAGGCTTCATTTAAATAACGCTCGAAAAATGCCCCAGTGTGAAAGGGGCCTTATAGTTGCATTTTGAGTTTTTGATTTAAACTTTTTATCGCATAGAATTAAATTTTTCCTACATGAGATTAACATTATAAAGCTAACCATATTCAATTTTCTTAAATTGCTACCCCATGTTAATATATACATATATCTATTTTTTTATACACATATCCATATACAGTTATCCTCCACCATGAATCCATCTCATTATTAACTTTTCTCAGCATCATTGGTATGCTCAACTGTTTGCTCGGATAAATTGGAGACTAACCATCAGGACCAAATTTTCTAAAATGTATTAGGCCTTCTCCTATGTTTATATGCCAATTCCTCCCATTTTAGACTAAAGCCCCATACACACGGTTGGACTTTTGGCCAACCAACTTCAAAATCTGCAACTTTTCGAATTTGTCCGACCGTGTGTACGTTCCATCGGACCAACTTTTTTGGGTTTCATCGGACAAAAAGTTGAGTCTCCGAACGGACCAACTTTCCGGCAATTTGGACAGTACAAATGCGCATGTTTAGAACCAATGTTAAAATCAACCAACAATAGCAGAAGTTAACCAAAGGGTGGCGGTAAAGAGCAGAAAAACGACGTGATGATGGGAAAGTTATAGAAAGGTTTCAGAAAAGTCTGACTGTGTGTATGCTATTGGTGTGACCGGACAAATCAATTAGGACAAAAATCCAAGGGAAATTTTGTTGGATTTCCTACCGTGTGTACGAGCCTTTAGATTAATTGCTTCGGACCATTGAGCTCTTGTTGGCGAAGAATTTGATATCCATTTTTGTAGTATAAGTTTACAGGCTATATACATAGATATTAACCACATCACATGCATCTGAGTCAGGAGAAACGTCTTCTGACATAATCCCTAGCAATGCTATTTTTGGGTCGGACTAAACCCATTTAGAACATAGGGTATTTAAAGTATAAAATGCACACTCCCAGTAGCGATGCAATTTGGGGCATCGCCAAAACATATGTATACATGTACCTGTACCATTAGTGCACCTTGGGCCATTTGCTGTAGTTGCTTTACCCCAGGAATCTAGCTTCAAAGGAGTGTAATGGGATCTATGACTAACTAGATGAGACACTGTGAGGAGGATAAGGATGCTCTGCATACATTTTTCATACAGTAGCTTGCTCCCACTCCTCATCACTAAAAGTCTCCAAGTCCCTATGCCCTTGTCCAAAAACTGTCAACTTTTATATTGGCTCTATATGTCCTTTTGTAAGGAATATATATTTCCTCAATAAGTCCCTGTTTAGAGCATCCATTAGTTATTGGCATAGTTAAAATTAAAGATGGGTTATATTTTAATACAAAAGTCATAGCCTGACTCTGCAAAGCACGTTGTAACTGTAGATATTGAAAGAATAATTTATTAGACAAATGGTATTTCTTTATCGTACATCACGGGACACAGAGCGCATAGTCATTACATATGGGTTATATGGGTACCTTCAGGTGTGGACACTGGTGTAATCAACTTCACAGGAAGTTCCTCCCTATATAACCCCCTCCCACTGAGAGTGCTTTAGTTTTTTCGCCAGTGTCTTAGGTGTTGGTCACGTCTAGCTGTCCCTCGGAGGTCTCGGGACCCAGGATAGCTAGCCGGATCCGTCCGAAGTGCTTCAAAGCCAAGGTGTACGGTACCCAGGCCCTGCTGGAGTGGGGTTTTGCCTATAATGCCTCTCCTTGGAGGGCTGGATTCTGGGCTCCAGTGCCTTAGTCTCTTCCAAGAACTAAACGCTACTGATGCCAGGATGCTATATAGGTCCAGGGGTGTGGGTTCCTTAACACAGGACCCCGGTCCCTGAAGGTCCAAGACAATACCCACGGAGATGGGGGAAGATTGGGCCTCTTGCATTTTGCAATACCCTGCGGCGTGGAGCAGGTAAGAGGGAACCTGCGGGACTTGGTTCGACAGTAGGTATCCCCCTGGGGGTTCTGGGTTGGCTAACAGTATGCTTGTGCATCAGCCACTATCTCCACTATGTCTGTGTAGGCAGGATGGGATACTGTTTACCCAGATAACATGTAGATATATGTATACTTGTGTAAGTTATATATTTGCTACTCACCCCAGGTCTGCCTGTTAACACTGATACTGCAACCCCACATGTTTTAAAGAGGGAATTGCTGGTAAAAACTCCTGTTTCTTAGGAAGCCCATGGGGACAGCTTCCTCGCTATGTGTGCACTACAATAAGATTAGTGCTTACCTGGTGTCTGTTGGTGCTGCCTAAACGCTGGTCCATGTTGTTTCCTCTGCTCTGCTTCCTCCATGTGGTTTCAGCGTGGTGCGCGCGATTGTGCGCGCGTGTGCGCGTGCACGCCGCCTTTTATAGCGTCGGCGTGCGTCGGGGGGGGGCGGGCCAGCAGCGTCAGGGTCTGTTTAAAGGGAAAACTTTTTCTCTAGCTGGTCTTTCCCTCCTGGAGGCAGAGGAAGAAAGGATACAGAGCGTGCAGCTGGGTCTTTTGGCCACACAGGGACACCTAGTGGCGGTTTTGTGGATCTTCAGGTCTAGGACTTAGGTCCACTATTGACCAGAAAAAAAAAAAAGGAAGTTTTTTGCTTAAAGGGACTCAGCCTTAGATCCAGCAGTATCTGAGTCTACCTTGGACTCCGGCTAACGGGCATTGGTGTGTCAATACTCACAGGTTTACTCAGTATTGCCATCTCCCAGGCGGGTAAAAAAAAAAAAACATTTTTTTGAAAAAAAAAAGGAAAAAGAGAGAAATTAGTTATTTTTCATTTTCCTCATACCTGCCCTCATATTGGTTACTCCTAGCTGCAACAGTCAGGTGTTGGCTATAGGGGTGACCCAAGGTTGTACAATGGCTCCAAAGGGATCTGGACCAGCCAAGGCTGCTAAAGGTGCCAAAAAGCAAAAGGGGTCTCCATCGGGGTCAGAGGATTTGGGCCAGGCTTCTACGGCCCCACCCTCGCCAGTTAGGACACCGAGTGGCATAGTACAAGAGCCATTGGGGGTGCTGGGGGCAGAGGCGGCCCCCGATCCACCCATTCCCGTTTACGTGACGGAAGAAATGCTAGCAGCCACCATGAGTGGGCTAGAGAAAAGGTTAACTGCGTTGTTTTCCCGTCCTTGCCCAAGTAGCAAGCGGGCTAGATCCCCCTCACCCAGTGTGGGGTTTTCAGATGCGGAGGTCTCCTCTTCAGAGGAACGGGACCCACAAGGGGATCAGGCAGACCCAAGTCCCGACGGTTCAGACAGGGAAAATTCCACTATAGATGAATATTTTTCGGCCTCTCAAGCGGAGAGCCTGTGGATCCAGTCTTTGACAGATATGGTTCGCACTGCCTTTAAACTTCCAGTGCCAGAACTAGTAGCCCCGGAGGTATCCTCATTGGGTTCTTTAAAGGCTCCATTAACTTGTGCGTCTTTTCCAATGCACCCCCTTCTGCGGAACGTGATTTACCAGGATTGGGCTCGACCTGATAGAATCCTTGTCCCTCCTAAAAGATTCTCTATTCTCTACCCTATGGAAGAGGAATATGTAAAGAAATGGGCACTCCCTACAGTGGACGCGGCCATTTCCTGCGTGAATAAATCCCTGACTTGTCCGGTTGAAAATGTCCATATGTTCAAGGATCCGGTCGACAAAAAATTCGAGACCCTACTGAAAGCAGCTTTCACCTCAGTAGGTGCCATGGTTCAGCCAGCAGTAGCAGCCATTGGTGTTTGTCAGGCCCTGAAGGATCAGGCAAAACATATATTAAAGGACATGCCGGCTCAGCATACTCATGAATTAGCAGAATTCCCTAGGGCTCTCTGCTTTGCAATAGATGCTATTAAGGACTCCATCCAACAGGCATCCCGTTCATCTCTACTGATGGTTCACATGCGTCGCCTTTTGTGGCTAAAGAACTGGTCAGCAGAGGCACCCTGCAAAAAGCTTTTAGCAGGGTTTCCCTTTCATGGGGGAAGACTATTCGGGGAAGACCTAGATAAATATATCCACACCATATCAAGTGGAAAAAGTACTTCCTTACCGGTCAAGAAAAGACCGCGTGGGCCCACGTTTAAACGACAGGCCATTGCAGGCTCGGCCCCTTCGACTTCCCGTCAGTATCGACGGCCTCCCGGGCGTTCAGCAGTTAATAGCCGCCCACAGGGACAAGCCGCGGCAAACAAGAGGCCCTGGTCTCGCAAGCCAGCTAAACCAGTCATCAAGTCAGATTCATGAAGTGGCGCCCCCACTCTCTTGGGTGGGGGGAAGACTTCAGTTTTTCTCCGAAGTCTGGAGGGCCAGAATTCCCGACTCTTGGGTTCGGTCCGTAGTAGCCTCAGGCTACAAACTAGAGTTTCGAGAAATCCCCCCTCCTCATTTTCAGGGGTCAAGTCTTCCAAGCGACCCGTTAAAGAGGGCCTCTCTCGTAAAGGCGTTGGATCGCCTCTTGCTCCAAGGAGTAATTGTAGAAGTACCAACCCAAGAAAGGGGTCTGGGATTCTACTCCAACCTTTTTGTTATACCAAAACCCAATGGCGACGTCAGGCCTATATTAGACCTCAAACGCCTAAATCGCTTTCTAAGGATTCAGACCTTTCGTATGGACTCCATACGTTCAGTGACAGCCAGCCTGCATCAGGGCGACTTTCTAGCATCTATAGACATAAAGGATGCATATCTGCATGTGCCGATTTACCCAGCACATCACAAGTTTCTTCGTTTTACGATAAATCAAAGTCATTACCAGTTCGTAGCCCTCCCTTTCGGGTTGGCAACAGCTCCACGGGTATTCACAAAGGTGTTAGCCCCGGTGCTAGCCGTCCTAAGGACAGAAGGCATCTTGGTCCTGGCATACCTGGACGATCTCCTGGTTATCGACAGATCAGCTTCCAACCTCAATCATGCAGTAGTCCGCACAGTGCGGCATCTAGAAGAGTTCAGGTGGATTGTGAACCAAGAAAAATCAAGGTTACAACCCACAAGACAGTTGGAATATCTAGGCTTTCGGTTAGATACAGAATGCCAGAGGGTATTTTTTACCTCAAGAGAAGATCAGGTCGTTGATTCAAACGATTCAAATAGTCTTAGGCAAAAAGAAGCCGACTATTCGCCTATGCATGCGACTGCTGGGAAAGATGGTGGCCGCCTTCGAAGCAGCGCCCTATGCCCAGATCCATACCAGAATTCTGCAGGCAGCTATTCTCTCTGCTTGGAACAAGTCCATACAGGCATTAGACCGTCCATTAGTTCTTTCCCCAGGAGTCAGGCGCAGCCTGTACTGGTGGCTGATCCCTCAAAAATTATCAAAAGGGAAAACCTTTTGCCCCATCTCGTGGAAAATAGTAACCACAGATGCCAGCCTAACAGGTTGGGGGGCAATCTTAGGAAAACGGACCCAGCAGGGACAGTGGTCAGAGGCAGAAAGTCTGCTTCCCATCAATGTCCTAGAGATCAGAGCTGCCCGGTTGGCCCTGGTCGCCTGGACTCTCCCCCTGCAGGGTCTGCCAGTAAGGATACAGTCCGACAATGCCACGGCGGTGGCATACATAAACCACCAGGGGGGCACAAGGAGCCTAGCGGCTCAAAGGGAAGTAAACCTGATTTTTTCATGGGCCGAAGCCCATGTACCCTGCATCTCAGCAGTGTTCATCCCAGGGATAGACAATTCTCAAGCAGATTTTTTGAGTCGTCAACAGTTACTCCCGGGAGAGTGGTCTCTTCACCCCCAGGTATTCCAAGAGATTTGCCAAAGATTCGGAGTTCCCGATGTGGACATCATGGCAACAAGATTCAACAAGAAGTTGGAAAAATTCGTATCCCGAGCCAGGGACCCCTCGGCCTACGGGACCGATGCGTTGGTTTGCCCCTGGCACCAGTTTTCTCTCCTGTATGCGTTCCCTCCACTACAGATGATTCCCCGCCTTCTACGAAGGATCAGGGTGGAGCGCAGGCCGGTGATCCTGGTGGCCCCAGCCTGGCCCAGAGGGGCTTGGTACGCACTCATCGTGAGGATATCAGTAGGGGCACCGTGGCCACTCCCCCTGCGCCCAGATCTGCTGTCTCAGGGCCCGATCTATCACCCCGCTTCACAGCAGCTAAATTTGATGGCTTGGCGGCTGAATCCCTAATTCTTAAGGGCAGAGGCCTCTCAGCCCAAGTCATATCTACGTTAATTCAAGCTAGAAAGCCAGTCTCTAGAAATATCTATTACAGAGTCTGGAGAACCTATGTGGAGTGGTGCGAGTCTCAAGGAGGGCATCCTCGCAAGTTTTTTATTGACAGGATCTTGCGATTCCTCCAGGTTGGCGTTGACAAGGGGTTGGCTCTTAGTACTCTAAAGGGGCAGGTGTCTGCCTTATCGATATGGTTTCAAAGGCCTTTGGCCACACATTCGCTTGTGAAAACCTTTTTGCAGGGGGTCTTGCATGTAAATCCCCCTATTAGAGCTCCCCTCTGCCCCTTGAATTTAAATCTGGTCTTGTCAGCTTTACAAAAGCAGCCGTTTGAACCTCTGACAGAAATCCCTCTTGTGCTGCTAACCCGAAAGTTGGTTTTCTTGGTGGCTATGGCTTCGGCCAGAAGGGTCTCCGAGCTGGCAGCCTTGTCTTGCAGGGAACCGTACCTGATTCTGCATAAGGACAGAGTGGTTCTGCGGCCTCAGCCTTCTTTCCTTCCTAAGGTCATATCCAGTTTTCACTTGAATCAGGACCTAGTCCTACCATCCTTCTTTCCTACTCCCCAGTCCAGAGAGGAAAGACTACTTCATACTTTGGACGTGGTCCGAGCCATGAGGGTCTATCTCAAGGCTACAGAAAAGATTTGGAAAACAGATGTGCTTTTCGTTCTCCCGGATGGCCCCAAGAAGGGTCAGCCGGCTGCCAAGTCTTCCTTGGCTAGGTGGATTAAGCAGCTGATTTTTCAGGCCTATGGTCTGAAGCGCGTTCCACCTCCCTTATCAGTTAAAGCCCATTCTACGAGGGCCATGAGTGCCTCCTGGGCGGCACACCATCAGATCTCTATGGCACAGGTTTGCAAAGCGGCAACCTGGTCTTCCGTACATACGTTTACTAAATTTTATAAGTTGGACGTCGCAAAGGCTACGGACGCAGCATTTGGGCAGGCGGTCCTACGGGCAGCAGTATAGAATCCTCTGGCCCGGTTCACGCCCCCTTTTTTCTGTTGGTGGAGCTATTTTTTACCTCCTGATATATTTTCTGTTTGGCTATTTTTGGCCTTACGGTCTCCCTCCCTTCATGGAGCATTGCTTTGGGACATCCCATATGTAATGACTATGCGCTCTGTGTCCCGTTATGTACGATAAAGAAAAAAGGATTTTTAATAACAGCTTACCTGTAAAATCCTTTTCTTGAAGTACATCACGGGACACAGAGCTCCCACCCCTCTTTTTGGGGAACATTGTGTAACCTCAGAGAAATTGCTTGCTACAAAACTAAAGCACTCTCAGTGGGAGGGGGTTATATAGGGAGGAACTTCCTGTGAAGTTGATTACACCAGTGTCCACACCTGAAGGTACCCATATAACCCATATGTAATGACTATGCGCTCTGTGTCCCGTGATGTACTTCAAGAAAAGGATTTTACAGGTAAGCTGTTATTAAAAATCCTTTTTTTCTCTGCCAGAGTTATCAAATGTTTGTAAAACCTTGTTATCAAAAAGTTGATGAAGTAACAAAATATCGGTCCTTTACCATAGGTCAAATTTTTCAAGTTTCACTGCTTTTGGTTTATGTAAAAGCTATAGTAATTGTGGCATCCAAACCATCTTTATCAAATGGGCTCTGCCAATTACTGTTAAAGATAGCTTACTTACTTATTTTCCCCACTTGTTTAAAGCGCATAAGCAGTGGTGCTAAATACACACACACACACACACACACACACACATATATATATATATATATATATATATATATATATATATATATATAATTTCACTTGGGGTGTGACTTGGATGCCTTCAAATTTTAATATAGAAACAGTTATTTGGGACGCAGATGATAGCAGATTGGTCACCAGAGGGTCCACAGGTAAAAACTGACTATTCCAAATTTATTGTAAATCCTGAAAAAGAGATTTTATATATATATATATATATATATATATATATATATATATATATATATATATATATATACATCAATGCTATTGACCACTTAAGACCCGGACCCTTAGGCAGGTAAAGGACCTGGCCAGCTATTCGGCACTGCGTTGCTTTAACTGACAATTGCGTGGTCGTGCGACGTGGCTCCCAAACAAAATTGGCATCCTTTTTTTTTTTTTTTTTTTTTTTTTTACAAATGGAGCTTTCTTTTGGTGGTATTTGATAACCTCTGCGTTTTTTTTTTTTTTTTTTGCGCTATAAACAAACATAGAGCGACAATTTTGAAAAAAATTCAATATTTTTTACTTTTTGGCCATAATAAATATCCCCCAACGATTTTTTTCGTGACTGCGATATTACGGCGGATACTTCGGACAATGTTGACACATTTTTGGGACCATTATTATTTTCACAGCAAAAAAATGCATTGTTTACTGTGAAAATGACAATTGCAGTTTGGGAGTTAACCACAAGGGGGCGCTGAAGGGGTTAAGTGTGACCTCATCTGTGTTTCTAACTGTAGGGGGGGTGTGCCTGTAGGTGTGACTGCATTGACCGATCGCGGGACTCCAGCGGCCAGTAGTAGTACGTGCAATTTTAGTTGGAGACACTTGCAGTTCTATCACTTGTCACTGGTTTTTGAGCTTTTACTATTGCTGCTAAAAGATGGGCCCGTATTTTCTCTATCCGCAAAATAAGGTTGCTGAAGAAAAAAAAATGTTCTGCTTCTTTACGGGCGTTATCGACATTTGCCTGTTGTATCCATTTCTGTTGAGCTTCTGCAGTAGGGTTTACTATATATTATCGCTCGACCTAGATTCTTTTTTAAATTTGAGAGATAAATAAGCCTCTATATAAGGCTTTTAAGGAGTCCCAATAAATCTAAAAAGATGCAGAGTGCTTGTTAATAGTACTGTAGGCCAAAATATCAAGCAAGATGCTCTCCTTTGAAGGAAAAGGTCAAACCAAAAGGGATATTGGCCCAGATTCACAAAGCACGTACGCCAACGTAAGTGCAAATTTGCACCGGTAAGCGCAATTGTGCGCTGGTGTATCTGCCACTCCCACCTATGCCGGCCTGTACCTTCGAAACCTACGCCACGCTGACGCAGCGTTGGGAGCAATAGCTTGCTGAATGCGGTGCTTGCCTCTCTGCGCTGCGTCAGCGTAGCCTACGGCGTTTGTGCTACAGCGGCGTAATGTGCGCCCACTCTCTGTGAATCTGGGCCTATATTTCCATAAGTAGTTGATCTGGATAGAATATAAGGTTAGCTTGAGAATCAATGGGGAGTGATCAGACAACCCTTTAGCTGGACAAGTCGCTTCAAATATCATAGATAACATTGCAGAAGTAACTAACACCAAGGGGTCAATTCACAAAGAGAAACGTTATTGGTTTTCTTCAGTTGAGCAAACATGGTATTCACGAAAGCTATAATCGTTATTTAACATAGTCGTTATGGTTTTCAACTGACTCTTTATCCAATCGTTATGCTAACCACTCAGACGTTATTAAGATTTGGGACGTTAAAATAACTCTTAAGATCGTTAAATAATGCTGGAGAGATGCATTCTGGGAGCAGAACAGCTGCATATGGAAAAGAGCAGAGAGAGAGAGAGAGAGAGAGAGAGAGAGAGAGAGAGAGAGAGAGAGAGACACACACAAGCAATACACATGGAGATTGAGCATGTGATGTGCAAACAGGAGAAATAGCAGACTGCGCAAAGGTACAAGTAATTAACAAAGCAGCTGAACACTGAAGGGTCAATAGAAATCCTTGATAGAGTACATAGAAAAAAGCAGTGCAGCGCTACAAAACAAAACCAAAAACACAAAATATAATACAAATTTCAGTCCAAAAAAGTGATCAAGCAGACTCTTGCGCCTCACTGAGGTGTTCAGATGTAACAACTACAGCATTTGAGGACACCAGTTTGCTGTAGTTGTTACATCTGAACACCTCAGTGAGGTGCAAGAGTCTGCTTGACCACTCCAATTGATCACTTTTTTGGACTGAAATTTTTATTATATTTTGTGTTTTTGGTTTTGTTTTGTAGCGCTGCACTGCTTTTTTCTATGTGATGTGCAAAACTTCTAGTGTGTGCTTTTCTAAAGCCATGTGTATTTCCTCATACAGAGAATAAATCATGGGAGATGATAATCGTAATTTAGCTATCACCTGGGTTTCAGAAAAGTCATCCAAAATAGTATGTGAACGGAATACACGTTTATAAATCTGAACAACATTCTAACGTGTTCTTTTTCGCCTCTGGATAATTTGAAGTTCAAATAGAGCACGGTTCTCTCTTGCCCAACACTACTAAAAACTTCACTACACTACAAAAATCGCCAAAAGCTTCCTCTAACAACAAAATATCGCCTGGGAAATGTCATAACGCCACCCTGAGGATGGTGTTAATTTAACGATTGCTTAACGATCGATAACTGTCAAAAAAATCTTTGTAAATGGCACTTCTGTACATATTTAACGATTTGACTCTATAAAATAACGATTTGACTCTTTAATAAGGATCCACACCTTAAAATATCGGTTCTGTGTAGTAAAACGTTATTTGATGATTTTTCAAAGCGTTAAATCGTTTAGTGAATTGAACTAGCTTCAATAACGTGCAAAATCGTTAAAATAACACCCGCAATCTGAAAATAAAGCTTTGTGAATTGACCCCCAAGTCAATTCTAGATAAGGCCATATAGGTGCTAGAGAAACAAGAAAAGTCTCTGGCTTTGGGTATGTAACTTTCTCCATACATCCATTAGGCCAATCTCCTGAACATACCCAGCAAAGGAGGTGCATGCAGAAGTCACTTGTCCCATTGCCACACTATATTTATCTAACTGAGGGCCAAGATAATTATTAATGTCCCCTACAATTAACCAGGGAACATCAGCTTTATCAGAGGTAAAATTCAAAAATTCCTTAAGTACCTCTGGTGAGTATGGAGGTGATATATATACAATGGCTAACGCACATGATTTTCTATAAATTGTTCATGTAGGAAGATATAGTCCGTTATTTGCCTGCAAGAAAAGTCAACATCATTTGCTATCAATATAGATACCTCTCTTTCATATGTAGTATAAGTAGAATGGTATTGCTTACTATATTGTGCGTGCTTCAGGTAATTTTAAATTTGTGTATGTTTTAAATTAGTTTCCTCCAAGCAGATAATAGACAGAGAAAACAGTTTTAATGTAGTAAACATAGCACATTTTCTGCTCAAACAGCATCTCTCCACCCCTAATGTCTCCCACCTCTCATCCACCTAATGTTTTTTATTAGTTAAACAAAATTGTCTGAATCTGTAAAATTCTTGTAATACACTTCTAAAAGTTCTCAAAAACTCTCAAACTCTGAAAGTCGCTCTGCTCAGGTGTGAATGCAGCCTTACTAATGATAACCATGGACCCCCACCCCATCTGATTTATAACATGGCTTCACACCTGCTGACCCCCTGATGGCACCTGCAAAACGTCCTCTATTTTCCTGATGACAACTACAGATACAACTGAACCGTACACACACCTATGGTGACTTCCTTTACCAATGATGACATCTGTAGACTGGTCTTTTACTGAAAGACTGTATATCATGATGCACTATCTTTGAGGGCAGTGGATATTATACTGATGATTAACCGGTTCCCGACCGGCTCCTGTACATTTACGTCGGCAGAATATCACTACTGGGCAAAGTAACGTATATTTACGTCACTGTGAAATACTTGCCATGCGGGGAGGCACGCTCCCCTGCTTCGAGCTCCATGACCGTGACTGCAGGGAGAGGCAAGTGTAAACAAGCATCTCCCCATTCTGCCTAGTGACACTGTCATTGATCGCCTGCTCCCTCTCATCAATGATCGCTGCTCCCGATGAGAGGGAGCAGACAATCAGTGATCGCCCCCTAGCAGTTAGAATCACTCCCTAGGGCACACTTAACCCCCTCCCCACCCCCTACTGGTTAACCCTTTTTACTGCCAGTCACATTTACACAATAATCAGTGCATTTTTATAGCTCGCTGTATATATGCGAATGGTCCCAAAAATGTGTCAGTGTCTGATGCCATAATGATGCAGTCACGATAAAAATCGCTGATCACCGCCATAACAAGTAGAAAAAAATACTAATAAAAATGCTATAAAACTATCCCCCATTTTGTAGATGCTATAACTTTTGCGCAAACCAATCAATAAACGTTTATTGAGTTTTTTTTTATTTTTTACCAGAAACATGTCGAAGAATCCGTATCGGCCTAAACTGTGGAGGAAAAAAAAAATTATACATTTTTTGGGGATATTTATTATACCAAAAAGCAAAATTGTCGCTCTATTTTTGTTTATAGCCCAAAAAAATTAAAACGCAGAGGTGATCAAATACCACCAAAAGAAACTCTATTTGTGGGAAAAAACAAGTCAATTTTGTTTGGGAGCCACGTTGCACGACCGCGCAATTGTCAGTTAAATCGATCCAGTGCGGAATCGCAAAAAGTGCTCTGGTCTTTGGCCAGCTAAATGGTCCGGGGATGAAGTGGTTACCAGAATTTGCATGGTTAGCAGTATTGGTACTCAGTAGAATATATAAAAAAAACAAAATACATGCCAAAAAAGTGTCTGTGTGTGTGTGTGTGTGTATATAGGGAATTTTTATTATATGGGGATTTGTCTAGCACAGGGTGTCCAACTTTTTGACTTTCCTGGGCCACATTGCAAGATAAGGAATCGTCTTGGGCCACACGTAAAATACACGAACAACAAGGATAGCACAAAAAAAATCATGCAGATCACACGTTAAGGATCAACCGTATAGATAATGTACCTATCTGAGTAATGCAATTTCATTTTTCGTTCTGTTTTTAATCTAAGTGCTAGTTCACACCAGATGCAATTCCGTTTAGTTCTGTGTGCTTTTTTTCTGCACTAAAAATGCATGCACAGTGTTTTCCACATATTCTAATGACTCTAGTTCACACCAGTGCAGTCAGTGACCGGAACTGAATGTATTGGCGCAGAAAAAACGGAACTGCATCTGGTATGAACTGGCCCTGAAAGTAAGAGGGCAAATAAAAATAAAAGTGCAATAATTTGACACGGTTTTTGATAAACACATTATCTAGTTCGGTGGCTGTAGTAGCAATTCTCAAGGTACTCATTAGATATTGTGGTTCTAATGTTGCCCTTGAAAACTATTGCTCACAAGTATAGGTGCTGCCAAAAACTGATGACATGAATAAGGCGTGATTGTAAGGAGTGGGATATTTTTCTTTGGAATGATGAAGCTTCTGAAAGTCCTGTAAAGAGACATTTGTCAAATTTTTTTTTTCTTTTCTTTATTTTTATACGAAAAATCCCCCCAAAAAATCTAAATTTTTACGTTTTTCGATTTTGTGTTGGGCCACATTCATAGCCGTTTGGGGTCTAGCACAACAAAGTTCTGATATTTGCTTATCCTTAATTGTAGCATATAGGCAGCAGCATATGCCCGCCACAATTTCATATCTTGAAATTACAAATTCATTTTGAATTATTTGGTAAAAGAATCATTGCAGCAGCTAAAATGTTAATTGCATAAAATGTATATTTTGCTTTGGCGTTCAACCAACATAAATTTTTAGGATGCTGAAACCTTATCCAATGTATATTCCACACTTAAACCCTTTTATTCATACACATAATCAGGAAAAGCTATAGAATGTCATCCTGCCCTGAAAATTGGTTTGATGTCCAGTGACTTTAAGAGTCACTGAATCCTGTATTGATTTATTGATTGGTTAAGTATAATATAGTATAGTATAGCCCTCCATAACTCGGAGGGTTTGTACTACTGTAGCTGAAATAAGCAGATAGTGAGTGTTTATATAGAACACAATTGTTTTTCCTGTAGCTTCAGCTTCATCCTGCTGAACGTTACCTGCTCTTCCTGTTGAGCTAGACAATTATCATTATATATTTAAATATATGCTACTTTGCTTTTTCTCTTTCCTTTCATCTTCCTGGATGCATGGAGTCTTCTAGCAGGTATAGATCTTTGTATGTAAGTTTTATGAGGTCATGCATGCAAAAGGTCTATATAATCCGTTTTGCCATCCAGTTTGACAATTCGTATATCTCTGTTTATAATTTGCATTGGGATTGATTTGTTACAATTGGAGGGAGGAAATGTTTTGTATTACCCAAAAGAAACAGAATCAATCAAATTTTACATCTCATTTTTACAAAGTGGTGTTAATATCAAAACATTAATTTGATTGGTTGCTGTGGTCAGCTCCTCTACTTTAATTTCTTCCTGTTTTCTTAAACTACTCCCGTTGGTCTAAATCATATCCTATGGTTGGTAGGGCATGCTTCTGCCCAGCAGCTGCTCAGACATAATTTTTTTTTTTGTATAACCTAATAGTTATTGGCTTTTTGGACTTGCTGGGGTCTGTCATTCCTTAAATTTTAGATGGTCACTGGCTGCCTTCGCCAGCATTATGTGGTTAGCAGTTATAGTCTGTCACAGATATCATGTATACATAAACCAGCAGTGTACTGTATATAAGTTGGTTATTTCCATTTTTCAGGTATACCAGGATAAATAATGTTTGTTTTCTCTGCAGGGGATGAAACATACCAAGATATATTCAGAGATTTCTCCCATATGGCATCTAACAATCCAGAAAAACTGAACCGTTTTCAACATCCAGATTCTCAGAAGTCATGAATCTCATGTTTATATGCCTTAATTTTACCTGTAAAAATTAAAACTATTCTTGGCAATTGAACTACCTGAGAGCCTAGTCTTAGGCAGTGCAAGCCAGTGTTTAATTGGTGTCATCATTCCATTTGTTAAGGAGTGACTGCTGCTGATTCTCCTGGGTAAAACACTTTTTTTCTGCTTAATGTCGCATTCAAAACTCAGAACAGTGATTTGAGCCAAGGCAAGGATTTGAAAATAGAGTACTTTATAATAGTGTTTGTGTACAGTAAATGTACAAATTGGTTTTAGCCTGAATTATGGTTTCAGTATTGTAGGGACCATGAATGGTTTGGTTGCCATGCTCTTCCCTTTTTGTATATATAAAAAAGGACCAATATACATGGCTGCTTTATGTGTTGTACAGTGTAAGTCATACATACAATTCTTAGTCTGAACTCTGCATCTTCCTTCACAGTGCTGCACTGATTTATAAGACCTATCACAAGATAGATGAAGGTAATTTTAGGATACTGTGGAAGACTAGGCTTAGAACTTTGATGAAGTAAAAATTAATACAATGCCTTCCTATTGGGTATACCATTTATTTTTAATTTACTGCAGTTTTAGTTGATGTGTATCTGCAGTAAATATAATCTGAACATAATGTATGACTGACATTGTAATATCATATAGTTCCACATGCCAGTATAAAAGGCACAATTAATGCTGTGCATTGGATTGTGTAGCAAACAATAAATTACTGTCAAATTTAGATTTTACAAAGCTGAAATGAAAAAAATGAAAAAGTTTGTATGTATTACATATTTTTAAGAAAGTCAGACATTGCCATACAGGTTACGTTTAAAATTGGTTATCCAGTTTTAGCTTTTAAGTCGTTTAATTGAGCTGCCTATCTTACTGCCTGTGTCACTGCAACATCAGTATGCTGGGATGGGGCTGAAAGTGTGACCCAAAAAGGTTGCCATCAGGTAGAAGTGCAGGCACTTGAAGTGTATCTAAACATAGTTTCAGCAACATTTACTGCTAATCTACTCCTAAGTATCAGCACCTCCAGGTAGTAACTGTTTTCCCTTCCTCTTTTTCTCTCCACACACATACCTGTTGGCCAGTGAAGCAGCCTATCATAGTGATGGGCCAGTAGCAATGTATGGAAGGTGGGCTATGCAGATAAGGTCCAATGCTATCAGGAAATGTCAGAACTTTGTCTGATCATAACTTCATGGCATTTGGGCTGAGGAAGGACACTAGAAGTTGCTCCAGGTATGTGCAGTCACAGGCTTGAGTTGCTTGCTCTTTATTCCTACCAGCAACCTGCTTTCTTGTTATAGTGATAGTCACTGTAAACCCACAAATGCCTAAACCATGGCAGGTTTACTTCAAAGTTGTTTTAGATGACTCAGATTGAGCACAATGTTATGAATCCTCTCTGCGTTTTTGGGTATTTTCACTTTAGGCCAAGAAAGTCCCCCTCCTGCACTTAAAATCGACAGTGCAGCACTTAGTCTGCTAGACCAGTGTTTTTTATAGGAGATACTTCATTGACATGGAGTAGCCTCAATATCTTGTTGCGATTGTAAAAAAGGAAAAAGAACACAATTGTTCTACCATATTAACATGGGAGCTCTGTCAGTGGCAGGACCGAGGTGTAGTAAAATGTTGAGAAACGTCTGACAATGCATTTCAGTGGCCATGTATTTTTATGTCTTTTATGGCCTTTATAAGAAGAATGTAAAACTCCGAAAAAAACGTTCGTTGTTTTGGCTAGTTTAATTTCCGCAACATTTTAATAAAGCTGCTTTTTTTTTTTTTTTTTAATACATTGTGTACAGGTTTCTATCATTGGTAGCATTATGTTGCACCCCCCTCTGGCATCTGACAGAGTTCCTGTGAGAGTGCTCCTGCTCTTTCCTTATTAAACATATCAATGCAAGTCTTAAACAAGTCTGTTTTCTTTAATGATCTGCATTTGTTCCTGGAACCGTGAGCCTTGTACCATTACATGTGTTTCTCAGACTTATTAAATGTGATGATGGCAGCCAGTAGCATGATCAGGAACATGTGTATTGCTTGGAAAAAGCATTGGGATAAGGGGTTCACATTTTGCATTAAAGTGGAAAATCTCTTCAATTCTAAACACTCTTCTAGTATCTGATTTTTACCTACAGATATTAAGACTGCATTCACACCTGAGCGCATCATTTACAGGCGTTTTTGCAGTGGTTTCAAGGTTAAAGTTCACCAATGTAAAAGCAGTTAAACACCTGTAATCTGCAAAAAAAGAAGCTCATGTACTTGTTTGAGCTTCAGACTACAAAACGCTCAGATGTTAACAGGTACCATTAAAATGAATGGAATTTTGCTTGTTGGGTGTTTTAGGAACTTTTAAGATGCATGTTTTACGAGCTGAAAAGCTTAGGTGTGAATGCAGCCTAAAAGAATTAGCAGCAACCACATTACACAATGTGGTTAAGTTTTGATTATTATTTTATTTTTGCTGAACTTTTTATTGTTCTTGTTAGTTAAAAATATACAGTATGTTTAATGGTTACCATTTATTACAATAGAGGTTACATTGTATGTATTGTGATCCAATTTGACACATTTTCATTTTAAGCTATTGATTTATTTACATTATCATACAGGTTTCTGTTTTGGTATTTTATGATACAAGCACATTGATTTTAGCATGCAAGTTTTTGTTTCTGTATAGACAAATAGTACGCAATGCATATGCTGATAGTATTAAAAGTTTATATTTTAGTCTATATTGTATTGGTGAGAACCAAACTGCATATATTTTTATATATTTTGTCAGCTGAAAATGTGCAGACAGAATGTACAACAAGTAAATGTATTGGACATGTACTTAACATCCAGGAACTGTTAGCCAACAGTCCTCAAAATAATTTTTGCTGCCAGTTGATCGCCTATAACAGTGTAGATGGCAGTGCCAATGGCATAAAATTGGTAAGTCATGTCTGATCTTGCTTAACACTTGTGTTCGTTGTAACACATAATAGCCTTTAATTGTGACCAAAGTCCTTTATGTATATGCCTGCTTGTCCTTGCATGTAATGGCCTGAATCCAGCAGCCAAATAAAGTTAAAAGTAGAGTATACAAAAAAAGCAGAGTGTGTTTATGCTAAAACAACTATATTGTGTCCCCTTTTTATTAGCAATAGTTTAGTGTATATCAATCATAAACCCACCAGAAATGACAACAAAAAAAGTCACTTTGCTGCCTCTCTTTGCCTGCCCTTCCCATGAAGGTAGAGCTGGAGAGTATCCATACTACGAACAGCCGCTGTAAAATTCTCAATAAATATACAGTATAGAATAACTTTAGCACAAAGACCACTGCATGCCATAGCTCCTCAGAGACCATTTATCATATAAAATCACCAACCTATCCCCATTAAAATTCCACCTACTCTTTCATCCCAATGATATTGCAAGCTCTCCTTGCTAACATGAGCAGTAGTTGGTAGCTTCTTTTATAGCTACTACCTTGTCCTTATATATTCTCATTATGCACGCCTGGTAGGAGGTAGCAAAAGCAGGGGGCCGGGTTTAGGTGTGAGAAGGGCATTCTGTGTAAGCTCACCTTACAGATTTTTCTGTAAAGATGAACCTACCCTTTAAAGCAGAGTTCCGGGGTTAAAAATAAATAAAAGTCAGCAGATACAAACAATGTAGCTGCTGACTTTTAATAAGGACACTTACCTGTCCAGGGTGCCGGCGATGTCGGAAGCCGAGTAATCGATCGGGTCTCAGCTGCCCCGCCGCCATCCTCAGTGAGGGAATCGGGAAGTGAAGCAGTGTGGCTTCACTTCCCAGTTTTCCTACTGGGCATGCGCGAGTCGCGTGGCACTATGTGAATAGGCAGATGTCTCCTGGGACACACACAAGGTCCCAGAAGACACCGCTCCCCATTTCCAAGGAGGCAGCGCGAGGAGGAGAAGAAAGAAGACCACCGTGGATGAGCCTATTAACAGCCACTTCTGGTAAGTATAAAAAATAAAATCTAATTTTTTTTTTTAAACTTTCTAGCTATTTTTTTTTTCTTTTTTTTTTTTAGGGTGAACCTCTGCTTTAAGCTGACCATAGATGCATTTTTGGCTGTTTTTTCTTTTTTGGTCAGCACACAAGTGAGGTGGCTAGAGGAATCCCCACTGATCAGGGACTCCTCCGCTGTTGGAATACACTGATTGTTAGACTGAATTCTGTCGAGTATGGATCGAAATTCGCATTGTCCCTGCTGAATTGCCTGACTTTCAATCCATGAAATGGAAATGGTCATCTTTAGTAACTTTTCTCACCTGCCTGTTGAGGCTACTGCCCAAGGCCATATATTTATTTACAAGGGGTCCTACATGGTTTGTTGATTTTATAATTTAGCAGTTAATGCATATGCCATAGAAAGGAAATACCTCTGTAAATTGCAAGCACTCATGGACCAGAGAGTCAGTTTTATTTATTTTTAATGGGAGCACGGAAGAAAAGACTTTGCATGTCTCATCTGCTGAAAAACTCTACCTCCTAGCAAAAATATAAAGTGGTTGCTACTTTATATAAAAAAAAAGCTGATTCCTTGTCCCACTGTCATGTACATTGGTTGATGAATCTAATTTTGTACCGTAGTTGAAGCATTAACTTTATCAGTTGTACTGTGTGGTTACTTCTGAATAATGTGGATGGGAATATAAGGGACAGTGTGGCAAAGACAGATGCTTCTAGTTAAAGTGGATGTAAACCCTCCTAAAATTTCAGTCAAGGAAGCTGCCATCTTGGCCTCTATTTAATCTTCAACTACCATGATGCTGCACATGCAATCAGTTATGACACCAGCTTTGACAGTTTGGTTGAGAGCACAGCCAGTGTGACACCTACATTTTCAACATGTTTCGGGAATGTAATGGTTTACTTCCGCATTAATGCAGTCGCAGTGTATTGTAGGTATAGTGCTTCAATGATTAAATCAGATATGCTACTTGCACAGCTTTTGGCTAGTTTAAGTCATACTTGCTGTTTATTAGGTTTATTGTTTATTAGGTGAATGGTACTTTAGCATATTTGGTGTTATCCTCTTTTTCTTTGCATGTGGTGCAGCAACTTTAACATAAGTTTGGATACCCATGATCTACTTTAGCAATTTATGTTTGTAAGGATGCTGCTACTGAAAATGAAAGGTTTGAATATGGATTGCCTTTAGAAAATGCCTTTGAAAATGAATCTTTTGAAGACCAGATTTACCCAAAACCACTATTGGTAGTGATTGTGCTATATATCAAAGGGTTAAGGCAAGCCATATATGATGTGTTTTTTTTCTTTATTCCAACTAACGGTTGAAGGGAAAAAAAAATAGCTTGATTCCCCTGTCAACACAGACGATGTTGATATGGGAGTCCTTATCACAGGGCTATTGTGTTCTGCCAGCGGGGAGCCTTCTTTGCCAGCAGAACACAATTACTGCTGTTGGCTATAGCTGCCAGGACTAATCGTATCTATAGCTGCCAGCAGTAATTGTACCAATCTGACAGACTGGTTGTACTGAAGTTGATCAATAGGTGCGTGCTGAAATGGCCAAGATTTGATACATCTATGGCTGTTTTGGGATGTTTTTAGTTTTTATCAAACTGCTAGCATCAGTCCAAACTTGAAACACCAGTAGTTCCTTCCTCTAGGATGAACTGAAAGATGCATTTTCACTTTTGCTAGAAATAAAAGCTGGGAAAAATGTTGTCCATTCAGATTTGATTACTGTAGTGCTAAGGCTACTTCATATTGCTTCAAAATGCTTAAAAATCATTTTGTTTTCTGTATTGTACATTACTTCAGATCAATACTTGTACTACTTTTCTCAGTGCTTCCCGACATGACTGTTTTAAGTGCAATATTTTTCACAAGAATACATTTAGTGCTGTTTGGTGAATAAGATATTTTACTTACAATATTCCTTCCATGAAATATATTGAATGTCATACATATCTAGTTTCATTGTAATCATTTTTGTAAGTTTAACTTGAATGTAGTCTTATTTTTGCTGACTTGAACAATAAGAAAACCTGCATTAGCTGATATTGTACATTGTGTAACAATTGTAAATATTTGATCAAAAAATTTGTACACTGCAAAAAATGGGAAAATATGCAATCTCAATTAAAGAAAACTTTTTGTTTATGAGACCAGTTTTTTGCATCTTTTACCCTTTCATAATGAAGATCATTCCATGTAATTTTTTCATCAATATATTGCATTTTTTTTATAAAAAAACAACATTCCTGTGCTTATAACAATCTTCATAGTCTCGCCAATTGGGTACTAAACCAAGTATCCAAAGTCGCAATGCTCAAATATTTTGGAATTTATTGATAGCTCCCCTGTGCAGAAAAGTTATCTGTTCTAGTCTCAAATTGACTGCTGATCTTCATTCCCCACGATCAGTAGATGGTGGATGTGGTGAAACCCACTTTTTTAGTGAGAAACAATTTTCTGCTAAGCCTCACTTGATTCTCTGATGTCTGATATCACTGGATACTCAAACATATGGATTACACGCCACATTTGTTTTAAAAATGGAATTCATATGTTGAACAACATCTTGCCAGTATCTTACCAACCTAGGACATCTTCAGACAGATACAATGTATGAAGTCAGTCTTTATATCAACTTCTGTTGAATGGTCAAGTTGGAAAACTTTTATCGATCAGTGGCTGTAGCTGCCAAGTGTATTCTTAAGCTAGCTACACATAATACAATCTTCCTTTAGATTTACCAAAACCATATAATATGAGGTCAAACCTAAACATTTTAAAATTGTATGCAATCAGGCAGGCCCTTATACTACATAGCTGAAGGTAAATCTAAAGGAAAATTGAACAAATACATTGTATCTACAGTAAGGGAAAAAAGTATTTGATCCCCTGCTGATTTTTTTATGTTTTCGCACTGACAACGAAATGGTCAGTGTATAATTTTAATGGTAGATTAATTTTAACAGTGGGAGACAGAACAACAATAATAAAATCCAGAAAACGAATTTCAAAAAAGTTAAAAATTGATTTGCATTTTATTAGTGGAATAAGTATTTGATCCCCTATCAATCAACAAGATTTATGGCTCAAAGGTGTTTTCTATACAGGTAACAAGCTGAGATTAGGAGCACTCTTTTAAAAGGCTTGCGCTTAATCTCAGTTTGTTACCTGTATAAAAGACGTCCACAGAAGCAATCAGATTCCAATCTCTCCACCATGGGCAAGACCAAAAAGCTGCCCAAGGATGTCAGGGACAATATTGTAGACAACACAAGGCTGGAATGGGCTACTGAGACCATCGCCAAGCAGCTTGGTGAGAGGGTGACAACATTTGGTGCGATTTATTTTTCCTACATATAAGAGCTCTAAAATATACTGTTAACTATTCTAAAGGTCTTCTTTACAATCCAGTCTGGTCAATATTCCTATCGCACGTGTTTAGTGTGCTGTCGATTATGTACACTTTCTGTCCAGTTTTGGGCACCAGTTCTCAAAAAGGATATCGGAGAACTGGAGAAAGTGCAGAGAAGGGCAACCAAGCTGATAAGAGGCATGGAGGAGCTCGGCTATGAGGAAAGATTAGAAGAACTGAATTTATTCAATCTTTGAGAAGAGGAGAATAAGGGGGGATATGATCAACATGTACAAATATATAAGAGGTCCATATAGTGAACTTGGTGTTGAGTTATTCACTTTAAGGTCAACACTGAGGACAAGGGGGCACTCTTTACATCTGTAAGGAAAAGAGATTTCACCTCCAAATACGGAAAGGTTTCTTCACAGTAATAGCTGTGAAAATGTGGAACAGACTCCCTCCAGAGGTGGTTCTGGCCAGCTCAGTAGATTGCTTTAAGAAAGGCCTGGATTCTTTCCTGAATGCACGTAATATAGCTGAGTACTAAGATTTGTAGGTAAAGTTGATCCAGGGTAAATCCGATTGCCCCTCAGGGGATCAGGAAGGATTTTTTTCCCCTCCTGTAGCAAAATGGATCATCGCTCTGCTGGGGTTTTTTGCCTTCCTCTGGATCAACTGTGGGTATGGAGTTGGGTGTATGGGATTCTACTGTGTTTTATTTTCTTTGTTTATTTTTTTTTTTATGGTTGAACTGGATGGACTTGTGTCTTTTTTCAACCTAGCTAACTATGTAACTATGTACAATCCACTCTGGTCCGTTATGAAGCACATAAGCTGAGGCATCTAGATCATCTTTAACCACATAAGGACCGCCGCATGTACATTTACGTCGGCAGAATGGCACGTACAGGCACATTGGCGTACCTGTACGTCCCTGCATAGACGTGAGTCGGGGGTCCGATCGGGACCCCCCCGGTACATGCGGCGGTTCCGTAGGCTGTGCGAGCGATCCGGGATGAGCGGGCGGCTGTTCGTTTTTGTCCGCCGCCTCCGGATCGCTCCCAGCCAATGCGCGTCCTCCCCCGCCCTCTTCCTGTGTAAACACAGGAAGGGGAAAGTGATGTAATCTCTCCTCTCTGCGGTATTTTCAACCGCCGCTGAGGAGAGAAGACATCACAAGTGAGTCTGCACACCACTACACTGACACCACACACGTAGGCACATTAACCCCTTTCGATCACCCCACCACCTGTCAGGCGGCGTACACACGACCGAGGTTCTCGCTGGAAAGCTGCATTCCAGCGAGAACCTCGGCCGTGTGTACGCTCTCGGCGAGCATCCCGTCGGGAATGCCGTCGAGCAGAAATAGAGAGCATGTTCTCTATTTGCTCGACGGCCCGCCTGGATGAATGGCTGGTTGCCATTCCCGACGGGCGGGTCGCCGTATTTGACGGTCGGCAGAGAACCTCGACGGGCGGAACGATGTGTTCTGCCCGTCGAGGTTCTCTGCCGTGTGTACGCGGCTTCAGTGTCACTGAATGCAGTGATCATATATTTACTGATCACTGCATTTAGTGTCAGTGTGACAGGCACTTAGTGTTGGGTCCAGGGTACCCCCCGTACCCCCCCCTAATAAAGTTTTAACCCTTTGATCACCGCCCTAGTTAACCCTTTCACCCCTATTGCCAGTGTCACTAAGCGATCATTTTTCTGATCGCTGTATTAGTGTCACTGTTGCCGCTAGGTAGCAAGTTTTTTCTTTTTTTTTTATTGTGATCTTCTTTTTTTTTTTATACTAAAGACATGTGGCTGAATACATTTTGGCCTAAATGTTTGACTAAAATGTAGTTTATTCGATTTTTGTCGCTCTATTTTTGTATATAGCGCAAAAAATAAAAATCGCAGAGGTGATCAAATACCATCAAAAGAAAGCTCTATTTGTGGGAAGAAAATTTTGTTTGGGAGCCACGTCGCACGACCGCGCAATTGTCTGTTAAAGCGACGCAGTGCCAAATTGTAAAAACGCCTCTGGGCATTTAGCAGCATATTGGTCCGGTCCTTAAGTGGTTAAAGTGTTGGATCTGTCAGCTATAGACAAAAGTCGTTAACCCCACGAGTTACAAAATTTGAAGGCGCAGAATGGAAAATTGTTCTCAAACAAATGGATTTAGTATGATAAAAGCAAATTGGATTTTTAAGTATTTTATGTTTTTTAATAGGCTATACTTGCCTGCTCTGTGTAATTGTTTTGCACAGAGCAGCCCAAACCTCCTTTTACCAGGGTTCTCATACCAACACTCCTGGCTCCTCCTCCTCTTGGTGGGCCACCATAGGAAGCCACTTCCTATGGTGACACACTTGAGGGCTCGATCCAGTGCTGCTCTGCCTTATCCATAGACACAGACAGCGTGGCTCGGCTCTGCCTGCTGGTCACAGGATTTGATTGACAGCTGCAGGTACCAATGTTCCTGCTGCTATCAACCTGCCCAGTGAGGGGCGATAGTGTTGGATCGAGATTTGGCTCAGGTAAATATAAGGGGGGCTGGCACACAAGATTTTTACCTTTAAAGTTAATGTAAACCCACTGTCATCCTTTCTAAACTACTGCCATAGTGCTGATCTATAAGGATTTACATGCCTCTTGCATGTATCCTTACCAGTCAAATGTCTCCCCTCTGTCTGTTATATGAACTGAAAAACTGCAGATTTTGTGGGTGGATCTTTTGTCTGGAGCTCAGTGGGTGGAGTCGTGATGTCAGTAGACTCCCCGCCCACCTCCCCTTACACTAAATTCTGCTATGATCACTAACATCCAGTCAAAATCCAGAAAAGTAACCACATGACTTTAGAAAAGGAGTGGGGGTGGGAATTAAAAAAATAATGCCCGTCTCCAGACTAGTGCTTGAGATATGTAAATAACCTGTCCCTCACAGCAAGGGGGCGGAACGGACTAAGGTTTTTCTCTGTAAGTCTGTTTTTATTTCACTGAACAATAAAAGAGGATTGTTTAGAGCTGGATTAACTCAAGACTGGGCACAGATGATAGGAAATATTATTCTGTACATTGTGACATCAAAAAAGAAATAAAAAAATGTTGGGTTTACATCCACTTTAATGCAGAGAATGCATTAAGGTACAAAAAAAAAAACCTGCCCTTAGAACCACTTATTGTATACTTGTCTTGTGTTTAATCACCTATGGTTTTGTAGAACTAATGTCAACAGGACAGCAAAGCAACTAGCAATTACAAAATGAGAAGCTTCATGTTGCAGGAAAAAAATTAAATTAAAGAGTACAATTTTAATTGCGCTACCCTTCCTTGGTAAAACACCAAAACACATTTTAGAAGTGACATGGCTTGTGATGAATGCAATAAGGGGAAAAAATGACTACAGGAAGAGCTGAAATTCCTCATATTGCGTTACTACGTTTGTGTTTGTTGGCCGACAATTTTGTAACATTAGTATGCAAGACAAGATCCAGGCACACGCTCCGGAAGACAAAAATCTGACGCTCGGTTGGCCAACATTTGGATCGTGTGCACGAGGCTTTAGTCTTCACCCATGTCTGTTTGCATGCCAGCATCTTGGATTTGGAAACTGGCTGAAACTCCCTAATCGGTCTTTGCTGGCCCCCTACTGTGCATGTGCCAGATCCAGAGCCTGTCACAAAGACTCCTGTGACATGTTCTCAGGAGACTGCAGGCAGAGGGGGCACTCCTAGGCAAGGAATCAGGATGCGCAAGCACTTACCTGCTGGGAAAAGTCCTCTTTACCTCGCTGAAATTGCCGGAAATGGCAGCGTCTGAATCAGTGCCACTTTACGTCGGGACTGACATGCGGGAATGAAATCGTGTGTGTCAGTCCCGACTTTGGGGGTGATTTTCAGAGACATCTGCACAGATGTCAGTGGAATTTGCACCCAGAAATCGCCAAAAGTAATACAGAAATTACTTTTGGGAATCGGTGCGGCGTCGCAAATGCAAAGTGGCACTGATTCAGACGCTGCCATTTCCGGCAATTGCTGCCAATTTGCGAACCAGGGCGAACAACTGGTAAAGTGTAGCTTCAGCCATAAAGTCTTTCTTTTTTTTAAGCTTTTCTGAAAACATAGAGAAGGATTATCACCCCTGTAACATTTGTTTTTCTGTCTGTGTGCATCTGTTCAGAAGATTGCGCCTCAATTTCTGTCCCAATGACAACAGATTTTTTGAAAAAATATTTTTTTTTGTGAAACAAGGATTGTGATAAAGCATCAGTGGACAGGAGGCACCTTTTACAGAAGAGAATTTCCCTTCCTAGGGGTAGATTTCCTCTCACTTCCTGTTGTCTCCTTCCGTTTGCAAGTAGGAGTCATTTGTAAGTTGGATGTTTGAAAGTAGGGGCCTGCCGTATATACTCTGCAGAAATTTGGCCCCTAGGTGTTGGTGTTACCACAAAACTGTAAGCCCTCAGTTAGTCTTGGTGGGCGCTGGAACGCCCTGCTGTGAAATATTACATCAATAATTGTAGTTACACGCCCCTGTTAAACGGGCAGAAAAATTGGGCCTTAGGCACTGGTGCTGGTGCCACAACACTGCAACCCCTCACAGATACTGTAGTTGGAGCACAGCAATGAGCCTGCTGCAAAACATTGCATCAAAAATTGTAATTACACGCCAGAAAACAGGGGCAGAAAAATTGGGCCTTAGCCACTGGTGGCGGTGCCCAGAACCAAAAATGTTCTTACAAGCTATCAGCAAGATCATTGGAAAATGATAGCCACTCAGTATAGGCAGTCTTGAAGGGATCATCTGACATTTCAAAAAAAATTACTCGGTTACATCAGGATCAGGTGCTTGGTAGCTGGTGGTGATCCAAACCTGATTCATTTTTATGAAGGTCAGTCGCTCGACGGAGTCGGTGGAGAGGCGCACCCTGTGATTGGTTACAAAGACTCCAGCAGCACTGAATGTGCATTCTGAAAGAACGCTGGATGCAGGACAAGCCAGTAGCTCAATTGCGTACTGTGCAAGCTCTGGCCAGTGATCCATCCTCAAGACCCAGTAACCCAGAGGATTTTCGGTGGGAAAGGTGTCCAAGTCTGATCTTGCCCCTAGGTATTCCCGAACCATGTAAAACAGACGCTGGCGATGGTTGCTGGAATCGGTCATACCTTGGGGCTGCAGACTAAAAAAGCCTGTCTGAAAGCATCGGTCAGACGGCCACCTTCTCCACCGCTCCTTCTGTGACTCACCGAAGCCTCAGCAACACGTTGTCCAGGACCTGGATTTTGTAACCCCCCCAGTCCCTGGGAACGCGTTGCACAGACTTTTCTGCAAGGCCTCCCGAAGATGTTTCATCTTCTGCTTCCTTTGCGCCGGCAAGATAAGGTCCGCAACCTTATTCTTGTACTGTGGATCAAGGAGCGTTGCCAGCCAGTAATGCTCCCTCTCCTTGATAGCACGAATACAAGGATCTTTACGCAGGCTTTGCAGGATCAGGAAGGCCATGCAGCGTAGGTTTGCTGAGGCATTCGGTGTGGAGTCCTCTGGGTCACTGAGGACAACATGATCCGCAGCCACGTACAAGTCCATGGGTTCCTTGGGACTGTAATTGATCCCTTGAAGACTGCTGCTGATGCTGAGTGATAGGCTGCACCTCCATGCTGACACAATCAGCATGGAGGTGCAGCCTGGGCAAGCAGGACCACTGTCTGGATAAAGGGGGCCTTGAGAGGTAAGGAAGTCCTCCTCTTCCTCCCTCTGTTCTGCCTCAAGGGCCCTGTCCATTATTTCACACAGCGTGTGCTTCAACATGTGAATAAAAGGGACAGTGTCACTGACGCATGCACTGTCACTGCTCACCATCCTCGTGGCTTTCTCAAATGGTGACAGGACAGTGCGTGCATCCCTGAACATGGCCCACTGGTGTGGGGAAAAAGAAACAAGCTCCCCTGACCCAGTTCTGCTGCCATATTGGCACAGATACTCATTGATGGCCCTCTGCTGTGTGTGCAGCCGCTGCAGCATGGCCAACGTAGAGTTCCACCTGGTGGGCATGTCACAGATTATGCAGGTTGTATTCCCTTTGGAGGTCTGCCTGCCCAGCACTGGCATTATATGACCGTCGGAAATGCACACAGACTTTTCTGGCCTGCTTCAGGACATCCTGTAAGCCCAGGTACAGTGCCTGCCGCCGAGAATGTGTTTTTAGCACGACAGCATCGCGCTGATTCTCGGCGACAGGCTGCCGACATCTCGCACTCGCTGGAATAGTAAAAGCACATTCCAGCGAGTGCGTCATAGAAGCGACGGGGATCCGACGCGGATTCCCGCCAATTCTACACGTGGGCGGAGTTTGTTATGAATCCTGAGAAGGAAGTCCCCGCCGGATTTTAGCCTCCTCCGGAGCATAACGGGCCCTTAGGTCTGATATGGGTTGTAAGGAGACCCCCCCTACGCCGAAAAAACGGCGTGGGGGTCCCCCCACAATCCATACCAGACCCGTATCCAAAGCACGCCGGCCGGTCAGGAAGGGAGTGGGGGCGAGCGAGCGCCCCCCCCCTCCTGAGCCGTACCAGGCAGCATGCCCTCAACATGGGGGGGTCAGGTGCTTTGGGGCAGGGGGCGCACTGCAGCCCCCCACCCCAGAGCACACTGTCCCCATGTTGATGAGGACAGGGCCCCTTCCCGACAACCCTGGCCATTGGTTGTCGGGGTATGCGGGCGGGAGGCTTATCGGAATCTGGAAGCCCCCTTTAATAAGGGGGCCCCCAGATACCGGCCCCCCACCCTAAGTGAATGAGTATGGGGTACATTGTACCCCTACCCATTCACCTGGAGGCAAAGTGTAAACACAAATAAACCACACAGGGTATTGAAATATTTTATTAGTTGGCCGCCGGGGGGGGGGGGGTGTGTATGATCGCTTTTATAAAAGCGCCCCCCCTCCAGCGGGCTTCTGCGGGGGGGTGGGTGCCGCTGTTCTTCGCCGCCATCTGGTTCTCTTCCGCCGCCGGGGGGGGGGGGGGGTGCTTCCTTCGACATCTTCGGTGGCGGGGTGGGTCTTCTCCCACTCTCCGGGGGTCTTCTCCGGCTCTCCGGGGGTCTTCTCCGCTCTCCGGTGTCTTCTTCTTCTGGACTCACCGCCGCTATCTTCGTGTGTTAGCTCAATTACTAGCGACGGCGAGTCCCCTCTTCTGTGGCGTCTTCTTCTCTTCTCCAGATGTTGACGCAACGCTTCCTTCCGCTGTTATGGCAGGCGCGCGGCTCGCAGCGAGTTATATAGACCTGTCTTGTGACGTCGCAGTCCCATCATGCTCCGGTAGGTACCACGTGCTACCTACCCACGTGCTACCTACCGGAGCATGATGGGAGTAATAGGAGAAGCCGCTAGTAATTGAGCTAACACACGAAGATAGCGGCGGCGAGTCCTGAAGAAGAAGAAGAAGACCCCCGGAGAGCGGGAGAAGACCCCGGAGAGTAGGAGAAGACCCCCCCCCCCGCCGCCGAAGATGTCGAAGGAAGCCCGCCGGGTGGTGGGCGCTTTTGTCAAAGCGCTCCCCCCGGCGGCGGAAGAGAACCAGACGGCGGCGAAGAACAGCGGCACCCCCCCCCCCGCAGAAGCCCGCCGGAGGGGGGCGCTTTTATAAAAGCGATCATACACACCCCCCCCGCGGCCAACTAATAAAATATTTCAATACCCTGTGTGGTTTATTTGTGTTTACACTTTGCCTCCAGGTGAATGGGTAGGGGTACAATGTACCCCATACTCATTCACTTAGGGTGGGGGGCCGGTATCTGGGGGCCCCCTTATTAAAGGGGGCTTCCAGATTCCGATAAGCCTCCCGCCCGCATACCCCGACAACCAACGGCCAGGGTTGTCGGGAAGGGGCCCTGTCCTCATCAACATGGAGACAGGGTGCTCTGGGGTGGGGGGCCGCAGTGCGCCCCCTGCCCCAGAGCACCTGACCCCCCCATGTTGAGGGCATGCTGCCCGGTACGGCTCAGGAGGGGGGGGGGCGCTCGCTCGCCCCCACTCCCTTCCTGACCGGCCGGCCGGCGTGCTTTGGATACGGTCTGGTATGGATTGTGGGGGGATCCCCACGCCGTTTTTTCGGCGTAGGGGGGGGTCTCCTTACAACCCATATCAGACCTAAGGGCCCGTTATGCTCCTGAGGGGGGAACCCATGCCGGATTTTTATTTAAAATCCGGCGGGGACTTCCTTCTCAGGATTCATAACAAACTCCGCCCACGTGTAGAATTGGCGGGAATCCGCGTCGGATCCCCGTCGCTTCTATGACGGCTTTGTCTCCATCGTGGCAAGCCAGCTCGCGCTGGCTCCCGCGATGGGGCTCGCAAGTGCTCAATCTCGCCGAGAAAGGGAGCGAGATTGACACAATATCCCAGTCACCTACTGTACCTGCGTTTACAAAAAAGGGGGTCGTTTTAATGGCATTTTTATTATTTTTTTTTTTTTACTAGTAATGGCGGCGATCAGCGTTTTTTTTTCGGTACTGCGATATTATGGCTGACACATCGGACACTTTTGACACATTTTTGGGACCATTGGCATTTTTATAGCGATCAATGCTATAAAAATGCATTGTATTACTAGAAAAATGCCATTGGCAGTGAAGGGGTTAACACTAGGGGGCAGGGAAGGGGTTAAGTGTGGTCCTGGTGTGTTCTAACTGTATGGGGGGGTGGCCTCACTAGGGGAAATCACTGATCTTCTGTCCATACATTGTATGGACAGAAGATCAGAGTTTCCCCCGCTGACAGGAACAAGAGGTATGTGTTTACACACATACCTCCCGTTCCCCGCTCTGTAATGAGCAATCACGGGTGCCCGGCGGCGATCGTACCAGCCGGGCACGCGCGCGGGTGCGCGCCCGACAAGCTGCTAAAGGGAGGACGTAGAGCTACGTGCTCCCGCGTAGCAGTGCCACCGTCCCGCAGTAATATGACGGCGGGCGGTCGGCAATTAGTTAAAGCTTACAATTTAGAAGGGAGGGTCAAAAGGTAATAACTGTGGGGGATGAGCTGATGGAGAAAATGAAAATACAGTATTTAGGTGTGGGTAGAGTAGGCTTCTTTGAATAGAAGGGTTTCAGGGAATGTCTAAAGGCCCGAACACGCGATCGGATATTCCAACAACAATTGTGTGATGTACAACCTTCTGTATGCTCCATCGGACAATTGTTGTCGGAATTTCCGACAACAAATGTTGGATAGCCATGCTCTCAAATTGTCCGACATCAAATGTGTTCTGTCAGGTTATCTGATTGCGTGTACACAAGTCCGTCAGACTAAAATCCAAAGTACAAACACGCATGCTCCAAACCAATGCTAACTATCAGACAACATTAGCAGAAGTTGCCCAAAGGGTGGCGCTAAAGAGCTGAAAAAACACTTTGTTTTGTGTATGTTGGCTGAAAAAGTTCATGGCCAATGCCTTTAAGGCCTCGTACACACCATCGGACATATCCGATGAAAACGGTCCACAGACCATTTCCATCGGATATGTCCGATCGGGAGTTTGATCCGATGGCGTGTACACACCATCGGATCAAATTCCCCGCCGCCGGACGGCGCGGTGACGCGGCGGTGACGTTGACGCCGCCACGTCACCGCCACGTCACCGCACCAGGAAGTTAAACACTTCCGCGCATGCGCCGAATCCATTCGGCGGCGGCGCGGCAGCGGTGGGGGACGACATGTCTGCTGGTAAGTGTACTAACCAGCAGACATGTCGGGCGGACAGATTCCACCGGATAGATTTCAAAGCTTGCTTTGAAATCTGTCGGGTGGACAAATCTGTCCGCTAGCCCATACACACGAGCGGAGATGTCTGCTGAAACGGTCCATCGGACCGTTTTCAGCGGACATATCCCCTCGTGTGTACGAGGCCTTAGGCAAAAATCTATGGATTTGTCCGATGGAAGTCTGATCGTGTGTATGAGGCTTAAAAGCTAATAGAGTAGGAGATAATCACACAGATTGGGGTAATGCATTCCATAGGATTGGAGAGACTCTGGAAAAGTCCTAGAGGCGAGCATGGAAGGAGGTGACGAGGGAGCTAGAGAGCGTGAGGTCTTCAAAGAACAAAGAGAATGATTAGGTTGGTATTTAGAGACTAGGTTAGTAGCTGGGGGCATAATTGTGGATGGCTTTGTAAGTAGTTGTTAGTATTTAGAATTTAATTTGTTGGGTGAGCGGAAGCCAGTGGAGGAATTGACAGAGATGAATAGAAGACACAGAGCGATTGGTAAGGTGATTGAGTCTGGCAGGCGCATTTATGATGGATTGAAGGGGGATAGACTATGTAGAGGTAATCCCGTGAGAAGGGAGTTGCAGTAGTCGAGGCAGGAGATGACCAGGGAGTGAATTAAGAGCTTTGTTGTGTCATTGGTTAGAAAGGGGTGTATTTTTGGAGATGTTGTGGAGGTTTAGGCGGGAAGATTTCGACAGTGATTGGACGTGGGGCTTAAAGGAGAGTTAAGAGTCCAGGACTACATCTAGAACCTTGGTATGCAGGAATTAGTTTATAGTTGTGCCATCGATTTTGACAGAGAGTTTAGGGGAATGGGTAAATGGAGAGGAAGAATTATAAATTCAGTTTTGGATAGATTGAGTTTGAGGAAGTGGTGTGACATCCAGACTGATATATCTGATAGTAAATTAGTGATACGTGAGGAGACGTATGGAGTGAGCTGAGGGGTAGAGAAATAAATTTGGGTGTCGTCAGAGTTGAGGTGGTATTGGAAGCCATAGGAGGCTATCAGCTGACCCAGGGAGGAGGTGTAAATTGAAAATAGGAGAGGTCCTAGAATCGAACCTTGGGGGACCCCAACAGAGAATGGAAGAGGAGAGAAGGAAGTAGAGTTGCAAAAAATGCTAAAGGTGCAGTTGGATAAGTAGGAAGAGAACCAGCAAAGAGTACAGTCACGGAGACTAAAGGGGTGGAGTTTTTTGATGAGGAGGGTGGTCAACCGTATTAAAGGCAGCAGAGAAGTCCAGGAGTAGAAGTACAGAACAGTGTCCATTGGTTTTGTCTGTTAGTAGATCATTTATTCGTTTTAGGAGAGCAGTTTTCTGTGGGGTTCTGTGACGAAATCCAGACTGAAGGGGATCAAGAAGGCCATTATCAGCAAGGTGGACGCTCAGTCGGTTGTAGCCCAATCATTCAAGGAGTTAGGATAAAAAGGAGAGCAAGGAGATGGGGCGTAGGTTGTTAAGATTGCATGGGTCCAGTGAGGGCTATTTAAGTATGGGGCTTTTTAAGTATGGGGCTATAGCAACCTCGTCTATAGTGGTGGGGTTGAAAGAGGGAAGTAATGATTGTACGTGTGGGCGTTAAGTGTGAAGCGTGGAGGGTATCTGAATAGTGGAGATCTCGCAAATTGTATCAATCTTCTGCTTGAAAGGATTTGCGATCTCCTGTGCAGTGAGTGAGTTGGTGGGTGGAGGCAGTAGAGCTTTTTTTTTTGTGATATTTGACTTCCTCAGGGTTTTTCATTTTTTATTATATAAACTAAAGGAGACTGACAATTAAAAAAAAACATATCCAATAACATAATAAAAAAAATAAAATCTCTTAATAAATTTTGGCCAAAATGTATTTTACTACATGTCTTTGTCAAAACAAAATCTCATTAAGTGTGTATTGATTGGTTTGTTTGAAAGTTAAACTGTCTGCAAACTATGGTATATATACTGGATTTTTTATTTGTTTTTTTATACTTGTAATTGCAGCAGTCGGCGACTTATAACGGGACTGCGATAGTGTGGCAGGCATACTGACGCTAGCTCACCAGTGACATTATTACAGTAATCAGTGCTAATAATATGCACTGTCAATGTACTAATGACACTCGACAAAAAGGAGTTAACATCTAAGGCGATCAAGGGGGTTTTGCTGGGGCTCTGGTTGTATTCATTCCCTGCTTAAAGTGGAGTTCCACCCAAAAATGATGGAAATTCCACTTTTCAGGCCCCCCCCCCCCTCCGGTGTCACATTTGGCACCTTTCAGGGGGGAGAAGGGAGCAGATACTGGTGTAATACAGGTACTTGCTCCCACTTCCAGGCATAAATCACTGAGGTGACCTACGCCACTTCCGGTGCCTACTCTGTCCTCCCCCGCTGTCTTCTTAGAGACACAAAGTAAGGAATCAGATACGCAGTAGGGAACCAGGAAGTGAAGCCGCAAAGGCTTCACTTGCTGATTCCCTTACCAAGGATGGCGGCGGTAGCAGCTGAGAGCCAACTGACAGATCAGCTTTTGCTACCGACATCGTCGGCGCCCTGGACAGGTAAGTGTCCATTAATCATATAAGTCATCAGCTGCAGTATTTGTAGCTGCTGGCTTTTAATAAAAAAAAAAAAAAATTGGCAGACCTCCGCTTTAACCACTTAAGGACCGCTGCATGTACATTTACGTCGGCAGAATGGTACCGACAGGCACATCAACGTATATATACGTTGGTGCCTTGAGGGGGTTCGGGGGTCCGATCGGACCCCCCCCGTACATGCGGCAGTCCGCGCGGCTGTAGGAGCGATCCGACAAGAGGGGGCGGCTATTCGTTTTTGTCCGCCCCCTCCGGATCGCTCCCAGCCAATGCGCGTGCGCACCCGCCTGCCCGCCCTGTCACTTCCTCCTCCTGTGTAAACACAGGAAGGAGGAAGCGATGTGATTTCTTCCTCGGCGATTTTTTCAACCACCGCTGAGGAGAGATCACAACACAGTAAGTCCTGCACTAACACTACACTGCACTAACACTACACGCAGGCACATTTAACCCCCCCGATCGCCCCCCCGATCGCCCCCCCTCCCCCTTGTCACAGTGTCACTGAATGCAGTAATCATACATGTATGATTACTGTATTTAGTGGCAGTGTGACAGTCAGTTAGTGTTAGGTCCTGGGTAGCCCCCGTACCCCCCCAATAAAGTTTTAACCCCTTGATCACTGCCCTAGTTAACCCTTTCACTCCCTATTACCAGCATCACTAAGCGATCATTTTTCTGATCGCTGTATTAGTGTCGCTGTTCCCGCTAGGTAGCTATTTTTTTTTTTATTGCGATTTTTTTTTTACTAAAGACATGTGGCTAAATAAATTTTGGCCTAAATGTTTGACTAAAATTTAGTTTATTGATTTTTCTTATAACAAAAAGTAAAAAATATAGATTTTTTTTTCAAAAATGTCGCTCTATTTTTGTATATAGCGCAAAAAATAAAAATCGCAGAGGCGATCAAATACCACCAAAAGAAAGCTCTATTTGTGGGAAGAAAAGGACGCGAATTTTGTTTGGGAGCCATGTTGCACGACCGCGCAATTGTCTGTTAAAGCGACGCAGTGCCGAATGGCAAAAACCCCTTGGGTCATTTGGCAGCATATTGGTCCGGGTCTTAAGTGGTTAACAGGGAATAAAAATAATATATATATATTTCAAAGTGCCCTGTTCCCTCCCTGCTAGCGTGCAAAAGGTGAATGAATGCGTTGGTCCTGCACACACGCACGCACGCACGCAAACATTGCTTGTCCCACACATGTGAAGTATTGCCGCAGATCATGACCAGTAATTCTAATAGACCTTCTCTGTAGATATACAGTAAAGTGGTAACCTGTAAAGGCTTTTAAAGCGCCGCCTATGAATAATAAAATTGACGCCATTTGTCGCTGTTGAATGGACATGAGCAATTTTAAAATGAGTGACACGTTTGGTATCAATTTTTTCGAAAAATATATTTCTTTCTCGTACATCACGGGACACAGAGCGGCATATTCATTACTATGTGGGTTATATGGAGTACCTTCAGGTGTGGACACTGGCAATCTTCAAACAGGAAGTCCCCTCCCTATATAACCCCCTCCCCTAGAGGGAGTCCCTCAGTTTTTTCGCCAGTGTCTTAGGTGTTGGTCACGGAATAGCTTTGCTCCACATCCTTTGGGATTAAGGGCGGGCTAACCGGATCTGTCCAAGGAGCCTCAGTGCCAAAGTGGACAGTACCCGGGCCCCAAACCGTGGGGTTTTGCCTATAATGCTCCTCTTTGGAGGGCTGGACCCTGGGCCCAGGACTTGGAGTTTGCAAAAACCATAAGGTTCCTGTTTTGCCAGGGTGCTATATAGGTCCAGGACAGTGGGTACCTTCATAGGACCCCAGGGCCTGAAGGTCTACTACGCTACCCACGGAGATGGGAGAAGACTGGATCAGTTTGCTGGTCAAACATCCTGCAGCATGGAGCAGGTAAGGGGGAGCCGGCGGGACTTGGTTCGACAGCAGGCTCCCCGGGGTAACCTAAAAGGGGGGATAGCCTGAGTATGCTCTGCATGGGCAACTGTGATCACTATGTCTTAGAGACAGGATGACACCCTTTCTCCCCCCATCACTAGGCCCCCCTGTCTAAAGTGTGTTGCTAGCTAACCTGCTGTTGCTTCCTAGAGGCTAGTAAAGGATCCTTAGGGGCCTTAAAAGAGTCCTACCTCGCCGGGAGTTTTGAATCTGCCGCCGTTTCTGCGCCATGGATCTCCAGCAGCGCGGCTCCTCCATGTTCTTCCTGTTTCCGGGTACGCGCGCGCGCGCGTGCACGCGCGCGTCTTATTGACGAATTTTCGCGCCATCCAGACAGGAGGGCGGGGGGGGGCGGGCCTGCGGCGTCATACAGGGGCGCGCCCTTCTGCTGTTATAGACAGCAGGCCTTGTCAGGGCTCAGTCTGTGGCTGATTGTTTCAAGAGAGGACGCAGGGCGGCAGAACAGTGACTCCCGGTGGCGGAAAAGGGGTAGTACATGTGGACTTTGTCCCAATGTCTATTGTTAAGCCAAAGAATCCCCCTTATTTGACAGCAGGTTGGAGGCTGGCAAACTTAAGTTAGGGGCATTGTGTATGGTCATAGAAAATATATAAGGTATAATATATAATTATTTAAAAAAAAAAAAAAAAAAAAAAGAGAAAAAGACCAACATACGGGCCCATCAGTTTTTGGGGACACTAGTGATCTACTCTCCCCTAAACTCTGGAATTGTACTCCTGGCCACTACAGTCTGTTGTGTGGGCGGAGTCCCTCGATTTTGTATTATGGCTTCCAAGGGTTCGGGGTCAAAGGGTACAAAAAAGACCAAAAAACAAAAGGGTTCCCTTTCTGATTCTGATATGCCGATTCTTTCCCCGCAGCTTATTAATTTAAGAAGCGCCTTGGATGAGCCATTAGGGGGATCTGGTGCGGAGGCTGGCCCAGATCAGCCCAGCCCTGTGTTTATCACAGAGGAGATGCTAGCCGTATCCCTAGGGGGGCTAGAAGAGAGAATAGCAGCATTGATCGCTAGAGCTATTCCTGGTAAGAAACGGGTTAGATCCCCATCACCAGGGGGTGTATCCTCAGATGCTGAGATTCTCTCTCCGGAGGAATTAGAATCACAGGAGGATCAACTGGACCTGAACCAAGAGGGTTCAGGGATGGAGGGGTCTACCTCTGAGGAACCATTTTTCAGACTCCCAGACAGAGAGACTGTGGGTACAGTCTTTGACGGACATGGTCCGCTCGGCATTTAGTTTGCCATTGCCAGAACCTCAGGTTCCTCCGGTATCCTCTCTGGGCTCTTTGAGAGCCCCGTTAAGCAACGCAGTTTTTCCGGTCCATCCTCTCTTGGAGGAATTGATCTTTCGGGATTGGGCGGCCGGACAGGGTTTTTCTGCCACCGAAAAGATTTGCGGTCATTTATCCCATGGAGAAGGTATCCTCCGTGGAGGCTCCCAGTAGTGGATGCAGCCATCTCATGTGTGAATAAATCACTAACTTGCCCGGTGGAAAACATACATATGTTTAAAGATCCGGTTGATAAAAGATTAGAAACACTTTTAAAAGCATCCTTTGCTACGGCAGGAGCAGTGGTACAGCCAGCGGTAGCTGCAATTGGAGTTTGTCAGGCATTAAAAGACCAGACAAAAGAGATGTTAAAAGACATGCCTACCCAACAAGCAGAAGAGTTTGCTGACATTCCCAGAGCTCTGTGTTTTGCGGTAGATGCTATAAAAGATTCCATCCAGCAGGCTTCTCGTTTATCACTATGTTTGGTACATATGAGAAGGCTCTTATGGTTAAAGAACGGGGCGGCAGAACCCCCATGCAAAAAGCTTCTGGCAGGATTTCCCTTCCATGGAGGACGACTCTTCGGAGAGGATCTGGATAAATATATTCAGACTATTTCAAAGGGCAAGAGTACCCTTTTACCGGTCAAAAAGACATTCCGGGCTCCTACATTTAGAAGGCAGCTTTTTCCTGTCTCGGGGCCCTCTAATTCCAGGCAGTATCGACGGCGCCTGCACGATCCAACGGTAACAGTAGATCGCAGGGACAAACCCCTGGGGGTAAGAAGCCGTGGTATCGCAAGCCGTCAAAGACAGCCCCTAAGTCTGCCTTATGAAGGGGCGCCCCCACTCTCACGGGTGGGGGGAAGGCTTCGTCTCTTCTCAGAAGTTTGGGAAGCCAAGATCCCCGACAATTGGGTCCGGGTATCTGTAACCACAGGTTACAGACTGGAGTTTCTAAGGTATCCTCCGCCTCATTTTCAAATCTCTTTGTCATACCAAAGCCCAACGGCGATGTCAGGCCAATCTTAGACCTAAAGAGGTTGAACGGTTATCTAAGGGTGCGTTCCTTCCGGATGGAATCCATCCGGTCAGCAGCCGCCGCGCTTCAGAAAGACGATTTTCTGGCCTCCATAGACATAAAAGATGCTTACCTTCATGTACCAATCCTTCAGTCGCATCAAAGGTTTTTACGCTTCGCGGTCGGGCAGCGACACTTCCAATTCAGGGCGCTCCCTTTCGGGCTGGCCACGGCCCCCCGGGTATTCACGAAGATCCTAGCCCCAGTTCTGGCCAATTTAAGAATCCAAGGAGTCACAGTCCTAGCATACTTGGACGACCTTTTAATCATAGATCACTCACGGACGGGTCTGCAAAAGGCAGTAAACCTCACGGTTCGGTACCTCGAAGAATTCGGCTGGGTTCTAAACCAGGGAAAGTCAGCATTCCAGCCTACAAAGCAGTTGGAATACCTCGGCATGAGGTTAGACACAGAACATCAAAAGGTGTTCCTGCCCCTTGTAAAGATCAGGGCGATCAAGGGGTTGGTTCAGTTGGTTATAAACAAGAAAAGACCAACTATTCGCCTGTGTATGCGATTACTAGGCAAGCTAGTGGCCACATTCGAGGCAGTACCATCCGCTCAGATCCACACTCGCGTCCTACAAGCAGCCATTCTAGCAGCCTGGGGCAAGAGGGCACATGCCTTAGAGTCCCCTTTAACGCTATCATCAAGGGTCCGACAAAGCCTGGCCTGGTGGTTGAACCCTCAGAACCTTCTAAAGGGAAGATCCTTCAGCCCTGTTGTCTGGAAGGTAGTTACCACAGACGCCAGCCTGGCAGGCTGGGGGGGCGGTCTTCGAGGGGTTCTCCCGCCAGGGAACTTGGGTGAAAGCAGAGAGGCAGCTCCCCATCAATATCTTGGAAATCAGAGCTGCTCGCCTAGCCCTTCTGGCATGGACCTCCAGATTAAAGGGGTTCCCGGTGAGAATCCAGTCAGACAATGCCACGGCGGTGGCATACATAAACCACCAAGGGGGAACCAGGAGCCAGGCCGCTCAAAGGGAAGTGAACTTGATTTTTCAATGGGCAGAGGTTCATGTACCCTGCATTTCAGCGATATTCATTCCCGGAGTGGACAACCTGCAGGCAGACTTCTTAAGTCGCCAGAGTCTGTTGCCAGGGGAGTGGTCTCTGCATCCCCAGGTCTTTCAGACAATCTGACCAGAGGTGGGGAACGCCAGACGTAGATATAATGACATCCAGGTTCAACAAGAAACTAGACAGGTTCGTGTCGCGAGCGAGGGATCCTATGGCCTGCGGAACCGATGCGTTGGTTTGCCCTTGGCATCAATTCAAACTTCTATATGCATTCCCTCCACTACAGTTACTCCCCCGCCTGTTGCGCAAGATCAGAGTGGAGCACAAGCCAGTCATCCTAAATAGCTCCAGCCTGGCCCCGGAGGGCTTGGTACTCACTAGTCCTAAATATGGCAGTGGGAGACCCTTGGACTCCTCCTCTACAACCAGACCTACTCTCACAAGGTCCGATCCTCCACCCTACATTACAGCGTCTAAATTTGACGGCCTGGAGGCTGAATCCCTGATTCTCAGGGGTAGGGGTCTGTCTAGGCAGGTAATCCCTACCCTGATTAAGGCTAGAAAGCCGGTCTCCAGGGTAATTTATTACAGGGTGTGGAGGAACTATATAGGCTGGTGTGAATCCAAAAGGTGGAATTGCCGCAAATATACTATTGATAGGGTGTTAAGTTTCCTCCAGCTAGGAGTGGATAAAGGCCTGGCACTAAGCACAATCAAAGGACAGATCTCGGCTCTGTCAGTGTGGTTTCAGAGGCCGCTGGCCACCCACTCGCTGGTAAAGACCTTCTTACAGGGGGTCTTGCGTATTAATCCTCCTGTCAAGTCACCAGTTTGTCCTTGGGACTTAAATCTTGTCCTGTCCACTCTACAGAAACAGCCTTTTGAGCCTTTGGCTGAGATTCCTTTACTCTTACTGACAAGAAAATTGGTTTTCTTGGTCGCCATAGTTTCGGCCAGGAGAGTGTCAGAATTAGCAGCCTTATCGTGTAAGGAACCATATCTCGTTCTGCATAAGGACAGGGCAGTTCTCCGGCCCCATCCTTCCTTTCTACCAAAGGTTATATCTAAATTTCACTTAAACCAGGATTTGGTACTTCCATCCTTCTTTCCAAAACCTACATCTAGAAAGGAAGGGTTGCTGCATACCTTGGATATTGTCCGGGCCATGAAGGCCTATCTTAAAGCTACAGAAAAGATCCGGAAAACAGATGTGTTATTCGTTCTACCAGATGGCCCCAAGAAGGGGCAGGCAGCTGCAAAATCCACCATCTCGAGATGGATTAGACAATTAATCATTCAAGCCTACGGGTGGAAGAGGTTGCCTCCTCCGTTGTCGGTAAAGGCCCATTCTACCAGGGCCATGGGCGCCTCCTGGGCAGCACACCATCAGATCTCTATGACTCAGATATGCAAGGCGGCAACGTGGTCATCAGTCCACACGTTTACAAGGTTTTAGCAACTAGACGTGAGAAGGAATGCGGATTCTGCCTTTGGACAGGCAGTACTACAGGCTGCAGTTTGAAATCCTCGGGATCAGAAATACCCTTGGTTATAAAAAAAAAAAAAAAAAAAAAAAAAAAGAGAAAGTTTTTTCTTGACTAAGTTGGAATTATTATTATGATTTAAGTTTATCTCTAAATTGAATCCTTCTTTGGAAGATGTCTCCCTCCCCTCATTAAAGCATTGCTTTCGGACATCCCACATAGTAATGAATATGCCGCTCTGTGTCCCGTGATGTACGAGAAAGAAAAAGGGATTTTTAAATACAGCTTACCTGTAAAATCCTTTTCTTGGAGTACATCACGGGACACAGAGCTCCCACCCCTCTTTTGGGTGACCATTTTGGGAGGCATACTGCTTGCTACAAAACTGAGGGACTCCCTCTAGGGGAGGGGGTTATATAGGGAGGGGACTTCCTGTTTGAAGATTGCCAGTGTCCACACCTGAAGGTACTCCATATAACCCACATAGTAATGAATATGCCGCTCTGTGTCCCGTGATGTACTCCAAGAAAAGGATTTTACAGGTAAGCTGTATTTAAAAATCCCTTTATTACATATATAACAAACATACATAACCCAATGTTTTATTTGTAAAATATAAAAGATGATGTCACGACAAGTTGTCGTGACATCATCTTTTATATTTTACCAAAAAAAATGGGTTATGTTTTTTTTTTTTTGCATTCAAATTAAAAAAAAAAATCCCCAAAATTTAGTTTATAAAACTGCTGCGCAAATACCAAGTAACATAAAGAAAAATGCAAAACCCACCAATTTATTCTTTACGGCCTCTGCTTTTAAAAATAATATATATATAATGTTTGAGGGTTGTAAGTAATGTTCTAACAAAAAATACTGCTTGTTACATGTGAAGACAAAGTGTCAGAAAATGCCTGGTCCTAAAGCGGTGTCTGATTGGTGTATGCTGACTTGCAGTGATGTTCCTGTGTACTGTCACACGTCATGTCCCCGGGCTCACACAATCCCTGCTTCTGGATTTTGAACGAGTGCGACCAGACAGAGCAGCTGTGCGCCTGCCAATCGCAACAAGTCTCCTTTACTCCTCCACCAATCCGCGCCTTCAGAGGCAGAGGCGGGACTTTCGCTGATTGGCCACTTGCAGTAGCCATCGTCTCGTTTTCCTTGTCCATCCAGCATGGCTTCCCGCTGCCGTAGAGCCATAGACAGGCACTGGCTATAGGAAGTATGGCAGGACGCTGGTGGCCGGTATGAGTCCAGCAAGGCTGGTGGCTAGAATTGTCACCATGAGGTCCTATCAGGCGCTCGTGCTGTTCCTGGCAGCCTTGGCAGTGCTTGCCTTCTATTACCTGGGCTCAGGGAAGGAGAATTTCTCCAGCACCACCAGGAGGTTGAAGGAGAACAGCGCGGCTCACAATCTCAGCCCGGACCTGGACCTGGACCTGGACCTGTCTGCTTCTTCCTCAGAGCTGAAGATAGGGGAGGGGAAGAGTAAGAACGTGGAGGGCCGCGGGGTGCAGGACTACCACCTACTCATGATGTTCACCAAGGTGGACCGCAGCCCTGGCCTCAAGGACAAGTTCCAGGTGGCCCTCACCTCCCTGGTCAAGTATGGCAAGTTCGAGAGCTCTGAGGTGCTCAGCCTGCATTTTGTGTCCGATGAGCCCAGCAAAGAGGTCGGGAAGACGGTGCTGAGGGACCTGCTGCAGGGAGCCAGCTTCAAATATAAGGTGGGCATCTCACAATAATGATCACATGCTGATAGATAGCAGTACACTGGGCAAGAAGGACTTACTGCAGGGAGCCAGCTTCAAATATATGGTGGGCATCTCACAATAATGATCACATGCTGATAGGTAGTTATACACTGGACAAGAAGGACTTGCTACAGGGAACCAGCTTCATATATAAGGTGGGCAGTGGGCACCCAAGGGGCATCTCACAATAATGATCACATGCTGATAGATAGCAGTACACTGGGCAAGAAGGACTTACTGCAGGGAGCCAGCTTCAAATACAAGGTGGGCACCCAAGGGGCATCTCACAATAATGATCACATGCTGATAGATAGCAGTACACTGGACAAGAAGGACTTACTGCAGGGAGCCAGCTTCAAATACAAGGTGGGCACTCAAGTGGCATTTTACAATGATGATCACATGCTGATAGTTGTACACTGGGCAAGAAGAACTTACTGCAGGGAGCCAGCTTCAAATATATGGTGGGCATCTCACAATAATGATCACATGCTGATAGATAGCAGTACACTGGGCAAGAAGGACTTACTGCAGGGAGCCAGCTTCAAATATATGGTGGGCATCTCACAATAATGATCACATGCTGATAGGTAGTTATACACTGGACAAGAAGGACTTGCTACAGGGAACCAGCTTCATATATAAGGTGGGCAGTGGGCACCCAAGGGGCATCTCACAATAATGATCACATGCTGATAGATAGCAGTACACTGGGCAAGAAGGACTTACTGCAGGGAGCCAGCTTCAAATACAAGGTGGGCACCCAAGGGGCATCTCACAATAATGATCACATGCTGATAGATAGCAGTACACTGGACAAGAAGGACTTACTGCAGGGAGCCAGCTTCAAATACAAGGTGGGCACTCAAGTGGCATTTTACAATGATGATCACATGCTGATAGTTGTACACTGGGCAAGAAGAACTTACTGCAGGGAGCCAGCTTCAAATATATGGTGGGCATCTCACAATAATGATCACATGCTGATAGGTAGTTATACACTGGACAAGAAGGACTTGCTGCAGGGAACCAGCTTCAAATATAAGGTGGGCACCCAAGGGGCATCTCACTATAATGATCACATGCTAATAGATAGCAGTACACTAGGCAAGAGGAACTTACTGCAGGGAACCAGCTTTAAATATAAGGTGGGCACTCAAGGGGCATCTCACTATAATGATCACATGCTGATAGCAGTACACTGGGCAAGAAGAACTTACTGCAGGGAGCCAGCTTCAAATATAAGGTGGGCACCCAAGGGGCATCTCACAATAATGATCACATACTGATAGATAGCAGTACACTGGACAAGAAGAACTTACTGCAGGGAGCCAGCTTCAAATACAAGGTGGGCACTCAAGTGGCATTTTACAATGATGATCACATGCTGATAGTTGTACACTGGGCAAGAAGAACTTACTGCAGGGAGCCAGCTTCAAATATAAGGTGGGCACCCAAGGGGCATCTCACAATAATGATCACATACTGATAGATAGCTGTACACTGGACAAGAAGGACTTACAGGAGGGAGTTGGTTTCAAGTATGACCACTTGCCGACCTGCCGCCGTCATTATACTGCGGCAGGTCAGCACAACCCTGCACACCGTCGTAACTGTATGTCGGTCCCTTTAAGCTGCACTGCGGGGTGCCAACGCTCTTGACCGTGTTCGCAATGACCGACGGGCACGAGATGCAGTACAGGGATGTGTGTGTGTAAACACAGAGAAAAACAGATTCCCCTTATATTGGACTTTTAAAGGGGTTGTAAAGGTAAAAATGTTTTTTCCTGAATAGCTTCCTTTACCTTAGTGTAGTCCTCCTTCACTTGCCTCATCCTTCCATTTTGCTTTTAAATGTCCTTATTTCTCTGAGAAATCCTCACTTCCTGTTCTTCTGTCTGTAACTACACACAGTAATGCAACACTTTCTCCCTGGTGTGGAGTGTCGTGCTCGCCCCCTCCCTTGGACTACAGGATAGTCAGGACGCCCACTAACACACAGCTTCTTTCTCTATCTGCAACATAGAGAGCTTCCTGACTCTCCTGTAGTCCAAGGGAGGTGGCGAGCACGACACTCCACACCAGGGAGAAAGCCTTGCATTACTGTGTGGAGTTACAGACAGAAGAACAGGAAGTGAGGATTTCTCAGAAGAAAAAAGGACATTTAAAAGCAAAATCAAAGGATGAGGTAAGTGAAGGAGGACTGCACTAAGGTAAAGTAAGCTATTTAGGGAAACATTTTTTACCTTTACAACCCCTTTAAGGCACAAACTTCTTGAAAAGTATATAAAGTAGTTCATTATTTATTAAATATTTTAAAATATTTAACCACTTGGTATCCAGCGTATTGTGAAAAGACGGCCACAAGGTGGCTCTCAATTGCTGGGAGGACGTCTATAGATGTCCTTGGCTCCTGCGGCCATCACTGAGATGCCGATGCGCGTGCCTGGCGGCGGCGATGTCCGACATGCAGCCACGATCGGCGGTTACACAGACAAGGACCGTGGATCTGTGTGTGTAAACACACAGATCCACATCCTGTCAGGGAGAGAGGAGACCAATGCTGTGTCCCTTGTACATAGGGACACAGATCGGTCACCTCCCCCAGTCAGTCACCTCCCCCCACAGTTAGAAACACTATGCAGGGTAGGATAGGAGATGCAGATTGTGAGTTCCTACAAGCTGGGAACCACACTCTCTGTCATCTCCTATAGTGAGTCCCATCCCCCCTACAGTTAGAAGACACACTAGGGAACACAGTTAACCCCTTGATCGCCCCTTGCATTTTATAGCACTGATCGCTGTAAAAATGCCTGTGGTCCCAAAAATGGGTCAAAAGTGTCTGCCATCTCAAGCCCCATACACACTATCAGTTTTCCTGCAGGTTTTTGTCTTCAGGTTTACCAAAACCATCTAATATGAGGTCAAACCTTAAGGCCGCGTACACACGATCAGACATGTCCGATGAAACATGTCCGACGGACTGTTTTCATCGGACCAGGCTGAAGTGGTCTGTTGGTCTGATGTGCGTATACACCATCGGACCAAAATCTCCTTGGACCAGAATGCGGTGACGTAGAACACGACGACGTGATGAAAAAACAAAGTTCAATACTTCCAAGCATGTGTCGACTTGATTCTGAGCATGCACAGGATTTTGGTCCGATGATTTGGTGTACTAACCATCGAACATGTCCGACGGACAGGTTTCCAGCGGACAGGTTTCTAAGCATGTTTTGAAACTTTTGTCCGCTGGAAAATGGTTCGATAGGCCGTACACACGATCGAACATGTCCGCTGAAACTGGTCTGCGGACATGTTCGATCGTGTGTACGCGGCCTAAGAGTTTCAATTTGTATGCAATCAGTCAGGCCCTTGCATTGGTAAATCTGAAGAGAAAAACCTGCAGGAAAACTGATGGTGTGTATGGGGCTTCAGTCTCGATAAAAGTCTCTGCCATTACTAGTAAAAAAAGATATATTATTAACCACTTGCTTACTGGGCACATAAACCCCCTTCGTGCCCAGGCGAAATTTCAGCTTGCGGCACTGCGTCGCTTTAACTGACAATTGCGCGGTCGTGCAACATGGCACCCAAACAAAATTGGCGTCCTTTTTTTTCCCACAAATAGAGCTTTCTTTTGGTGGTATTTGATCGCCCGTGCGGTTTTTATTTTTTGCGTTATAAACAAAAAAAGAGCGACAATTTAAAAATATATATATATTTTTTACTTGTTGCTATAATAAATATCCCATTAAAAAAAAAAAAAAAAAATTTTCTCAGTTAAGGCCGATACGTATTCTTCTACGTATTTTTGTAAAAAAAAAAAAAAATATCACAATAAGTGACTGCTTTGCGCAAAAGTTATAGCACCTACAAAATAGGGGACAGAATTATGATTTTTTTTTTTTACTAGTAATGGCGGCGATCTGCGATTTTTATTTTGACTGCGATATTGCGGCGGACACATCGGACACTTTTGACACATTTTTGGCGCCATTCACATTTATACAGGGACCAGTGCTATAAATATGCACTAATTACTGTATAAATGTGACTGGCATTGAAGGGGTTAACACTAGGGGGTGAGGAAGGGGTTAAATGTATTGCCTGGGTGTGTTCTAACTGTGTGGGGGGAGGGGGGTGACTGGGGGAGGTGATCGATGCTGTCTCCCTATGTACAAGAGAAACGGCATCTGTCGCCTCTCCCTGACAGGACGTGGAGCTCTGTGTTTACACACAGAGCTCCAAGTCCCTGCTCTGTCACCGACGATCGCGTGTACCTGACGGACATCGCGGCCGCCGGGTACACGCATCGAATCCTCGGTAATGCGTCGGGACTGTTTTTCCCCGCCGCGCGCCACCCTGTGGCCCGCGCAGGGAATTACAAGTAAATCACGTCCAAAGACGTGACCCCGGCGCTTCAGGTCCGCGCTGCTAATGTATTCTGTCAATAGCGCGGACCCGTAGTGGTTAAAAATGCCATAAATCTATCCCCTATTTTGTAACTTTTGCGCAAACCAATATACGCTTTTTGCAATTTTTATTACCAAAAATATGTATAAGAATACATTTCGGCTGGAAAAAAATAGTAAAAAAGGAAATTTTTATTATAGCAAAAAGTACAAAATATTTGTGTTTTTAAAAAATATTGTTGCTCTTATTTTGTTTATAGCACAAAACCTAATTAATAATTTGTGGGGAAAAAAGGACGTCAATTTTGTTTGGGTACAGCGTCGCACGACCGCGCAATTGTCAGTTAAAACGATGCAGTGCCTTATCGCAAAAATGGCCTGGTCATTGAGCAGCCAAATCTTTCAGGGCTGAAGTGAATAATGTGGGCAATAAAGATAACTATACACTTGGCAAGAAGAACTTACTACAGAGAGCCAAGTGTAAGGTGGGCACGATATTGATCACATACTGATAACTGTACACTGGGCAAGAAGGACTTGCTGCAGAGCCAAGTATAAGGTGGGTACCAATAGAGCATCTCACAATAATGATCATATACAGTATAAAATATATAAATGTGGCAGCACTGCAAAGGTATAATCAATTTATGCAAACAACTGATTAAAAGTAAACGTGTGCAAAAAAGTCCAATAATATGATGAAAGGATTATCTACTGATGTGTAAAAAGTCTGTGTGCTATTTCTTCAAAACAACCTCCATTTCCAGAGTGCTCTTGCCACCACACGCAATGCTCGCTCACCTCTTTTACATGACCCTGCAGGGGGTCAAACACGCCATGCACTTTGTGCAAATACTCCCTCCAAGGAATCCTCGGTAATCTTTGCTGGCTCAAGGAATAAAAAGTGATTTATGGCTGCTATGCGTTCCTCCAGCCATAGATCGGTGTCGTGTGACTCATGGCAAAGAACTCTCCGATCTGAAAATAATTGTTGCTCTATATCAGGGGTCTCCAAACTTTCTAAAGAAAGGGCCCGCTTACTATCCTTCAGACTTTAGGGGGACCGGACTGTGGCCTTTTGGGAGTCAAACATGTCCAGGTGTCCAGTGGGAGTAAACAATACCATATCTTTGGTGTCAGTGGGAGGACTAGTGCGCCATAATTGGTGTCAATGGAAGGAATTGCGCCCTTTTGATGGTGTCAGTTGGAGGAATAGTGCCCCATGGTTGCTGTTAGCAACAAAAATTATTCCCCATTGTTGGTGTTAGTGGATGGAATAGATGGCCAGATGAAGGCAAGAAAAGGGCCACATCTGGCCCCAGGGCCGCAGTTTGGAGACCCCTGCTCTACATAAAGATGGCCTAAGCTACAGGAAGATTACCAAGACCTTGAAACTGAGCTGCAGCATAGTGGCCCAGAACCATACAGTGATTTTAACAGGACAGGTTCCACTCAAAACAGCCCTTGCCATGGTCGACCAAAGAAGTTCAGTGCACATGCTCAGTGTCATATGCAGAGGTTGTCTTTGGGAAATAGACGTATCAGTGCTGCCAGCATTGCTGCAGAGGTTGAAGTGGTAGAGGGGTCAGCCTGTCTGTGCTCAGAACATACGCCGCACACTGCATCGAATTGGTCCGCATGGCTGTTGTCCCAGAGGAAGCCTCTTCTAAAGATGATGCACAAGAAAGCCTGCAGTTTTCTGAAGACAAGCAGACTAAGGACATGGATTACTGGAACCATGTCCTGCGCTGTGATCACCGAGTCACTGAGATGCGGGTCATCACAGATCGGAATAATGCCGATCCAGCCCCTTACCGCCAATCCCGACCCCTTACCACGTGATCAGCTGTCAGCCAGTGACAGCTGATCATGTGATGTGAATAAAAGCTCGGTAATCATTTGTTAAATTTTTTTTTTTCTCCTCACGCTGTCGGCGTGAGGAGAAAAAAACGCAGATCACCGGCTTTTGTGCATGGGACATTGGTCCCGAAGAGGCACATCCACCTCATCTGTGCCCACAAGTACCGCCTGCCAGTGCCACAGATCAGTGCCTACCAGTGCAAAAAAGTGCCACCTATCAATGCCTACGAGTTCCACCTAGCAGTGCTGCTGATTTAGTGCCCTTCAGTGCCACCTATTAATGCTCTTCAGTACCACCCACCGGTGCCCATCAGTGAAGGAGAAAAATTACCTGTTTGCAAAATTTTATAACAAAATAAAAAACGGTTTTGGGTACAGTGGGTATAACCATGCAATTGTCATTCAAAGAGTGACGACACTAAAAATTGAAAATTGGTCTGGGCAGGAGGGGGGTTTAAGTGCCCAGTTGGCAAGTGGTTAAAGTGTGTTTTTTTTTTTTTTTTTTTTTTTAATTGCGCTTGAAAAAACGCTGCACAAACACGGTGGGACATAAAATATTTCAACAACCACCATTTTATTCTCTAGTGTCTCTGCTTAAAAAAAAAAATATCATGTTTGGGTGTTCCAAGTAATTTTCTTGCAGAAAATGATAATTTTTTTACAAATGTCAGAAAAGGTTTGGTCTTTAAATGGTTAAACTTCCTTCGTCTACTTCTTTTCTTTTGATAAAAGAATGAAGAGATACATTGTTTCCACTTAAGCATGCAGGCCACCTGGATTTTGTTTATCCAGCTGTGGGAACTCTGCACTTGTTAGGCCCCATGCACACGAGACGCTGGTAAACTCGAGTTCAGAGGTATTTGGACAGTTTTTTTCAACTTCCCCTGAACACATTCAATGTTTTATCCTATGTTATCCTATGTGTCCATGCACACAATCTCGTTTATTGCCATTTTTAGGCAGTTACGTTTTATCCTCGTTTTTCCAGAAGCAAACAAATGGGTTCAGACGCAAACGTTTTCGCGTTTCAGACGCTAAACGCGGCAAAGCGCCTTACCAGCGTTTTGCTGCGATTTTGTTTATAGGCGTTTTTAAAGGTGACCTATTTTTTTACATTAGAAATCTCAAAAATGATGAAAAACCATTAAAAAAACAAACAATAGACAATCCTCAACTTGTGGTAGGTGACGTGGCAGGTGATGTGGCCAGTGGACAATCCACAACTTGTGGCAGGTGACGTGGCAAGTGACACGCTAAATACAAGTATACTGCTGCTCTTTCAGCTGCTACTCACTCTCACAAAATGGCTGAAATGGTTAAATAATATTGTTTTTTGAGCTTAGGGACGTGGCCAGGTGACGTGGCCAGTGAACAATCCACAACTTGTGGCAGGTAACGTGGCCAGGTGATGTGGCAGGTGACGTGACCAGTTGACGTGGCCAGTGGACAATCCACAACTTGTGGCAGGTGACATGGCAAGTGGAAAATCCACAACTTGTGGCAGGTGACGTGGCCAGGTGACATGGCAGCTGACGTGGCCAGGTGACATGGCCAGTGGACAATCCACAACTTGTGGCAGCTGAGGTGGCCAGGTGATTTGGCAAGTGGATAGTCCACAACTTGTGCCAGGTGACGTGGCCAGGTGATGTGGCCAGTGGACAATCCACAACTTGTGGTAGGTGAAGTGGCAGGTGATGTGGCCAGTGGACAATCCACAACTTGTGGCAGGTGATGTGGCAGGTGACGTGACCAGGTGACATGGCAAGTGGAAAATCCACAACTTGTGGCAGGTGACGTGGCCAGGTGACATGGCCAGTGGACAATCCACAACTTGTGGCAGCTGAGGTGGCCAGGTGATTTGGCAAGTGGATAGTCCACAACTTGTGCCAGGTGACGTGGCCAGGTGACGTGGCAAATGGACAATCCACAACTTGTGGCAGGTGACGTGGCCAGTTGACAATCCACAACTTGTGGCACGGTGACGTGGCAGGTGACGTGGCCATGGGGCATAGCAAGTGGACAATCCACAACTTGTGGCAGGTGACATGGTCAGGTGACGTGGCAAGTGGACAATCCACAACTTGTGGCAGGTGAAGTGGCCAGTTGACGTGACAGGTGACGTGGCCAGTGGACCATTTTACATCTTGTGGCAGATGACGTGGCAGATGACGTGGCAAGTGGGACAATTCACAACTTGTGGCAGGTGACATGACAAGTGGACAATCCACAGCTTGTGGCAGGTGATGTGGCAAGTGACACGCTAAATACAAGTATACTGCTGCTCTTTCAGCTGCTACTCACTTTGGTCTCACAAAATGGCTGAAATGGTTAAATAATATTGTATTTTGAGCTTAGGGAGGGTCTTATGATGTTTCTTAACTAAACGCTTATAAACGCAAGCGCGGTAAAACGCCGCGAAATTCGCGGCAAAAACTGGCGTTTTAAACGCTGGTTTTTGCCTTTGAAAACGTGTGTTTAGATGTGTTTTGCATTTTGCGTCTCGTGTGCATGGGTACACACGATCACTTTTTGTGATGTAAAAAACGTCGTTTTATCTCATGAAACAAAACTACGTTTTTCAAACTTCATTTTAAAAAACGATGTTGCATACACACCATCGTTTTCTGAAAATGCTCTTGCAAAGCGCGGTTACGTAAGACACTTTCGATGGCACTCTGTTCCATTGAAGCTCCCGTCTCATAACTTGCTTCTGAGCATGCGCGGGTTTAAAAACGTAGTTTTAAACGTCGTTTTGCCCACACACGATCATTTTTTGTGAAACAAAAGACGACATTCTGAAAAACGACATAAAAAATTCAAGCATGTTCGAATTTTTTTTTGGTCGTTTTTTTGAAGACATAAAACAACGTTTTGCCCACACACGATCATTTTAAATGACGTTTTTTAAAACGCCGTTTTGTTTCATCACAAAAAACGACAGTGTGTACGCGGCATTAGAGAGAACCTTGACATGCTTTTTGAAGATCAGGAAGGGAAAAAGATTGCGATTTTGATTCTTCATGATTAATCTTGCATCTCTAATGGCTGTGTGGAGTTATTTTGAGGGGACAGCTAATTCACACGGTTATACAATCTGTACACTCACTACATTACATTGTAGCAAAGTGTCATTTCTTCAGTGTTGTCACATGAAAAGAATAGATATAATAAAATGTTTACAAAAATGTGAGGGGTGTACTCACTCTTGTGAGATACTAGTTGTTTTAGCCCTACATATCATGCTTTAAAATGAAATGCTTGTGGAACAGTACCAAATCTCCATAGGTAAAGCTTTAAGCCTTTACAGGTTACCAGTTTAGCATTACACAGGAGGTCTGGTGTGATAATTATTGCTCTCATTATGTTTGCAGCAATACCTCACGTGTATTCCGAACACTGTTTACATATTGCATGTGCAAGCATGGGGGACAAGAGGCGCTTTAAACATTTTTTTTTTTTTAAATGTTATTTTTTTTAGATATATTTTTTATTTACTATGTTTTGTTTTAGGCCCCTTTCACATGTACGGATCCCGTGAGGATCCGTACATGTGTATCCGCTTGCTCAGCGGGGATCGCTTTGTTGATGCCTGCTAAGCCGGCAGATGACAGATGACAGGGTGGTCCTTTCATACTGTGCAGGGACCGCCCTGTCAGATCTGCGCTCTCCTCTATTGGGGGATCGGATGAACACGGATTTTCCTCCGTCTGCAGAATCGGAGGATTGCGGACACTGATGAGATCGGGTGTCAGTGGTTCATCAGCTGACACCCGCTATCTCGTAGGGATTAATGTATGTCCCTTTTTTTCATCCGTAAACGGATGGATGAAAAAGCGGACATACGGTCCGCAGGTGTGAAAGGGGCCTTGCACTGTCTTTTATTGTTTGGATCAATATTATTGCCATTACAAGGCTGTAGTCTTATTTTCACTTACAGGTCCCCTCAGTGACTAGACAGGAAATGTATAAGCAGCACACCAATGGGCTCTGCTCCCTGCTCCTATCGGAATGTTTTTTGTAGCGGTTGGCTCTGTGTACTCCCTGCCCCAGTGGTCTGCGGTATAGATTGTACTGTAGACTGCAAGATAATACTAAGACCCCTTTCACACTGGAGCATTTTTCAGGCGACATTGCGCTAAAAATAGTGCCTGCAATTGCGCTAAAAATAGTGCCTGCAAACTGACCCTAAACATCTGCTGCTGTTTCTCCAGTGTGAAAGCCCGTGGGCTTTCACACTGGATCAGTACACTAGCCGGACGGTAAAGTACTGCTAGCCGCATCTGTGGAGCGGTGTGTATACTGCTCCTTGACTGCTCCCGCCCATTGAAATCAATGGGACAGCGCGGCTATACCACTAGCAATACGCCTCTGCATCGGCAAATGGACAAAGGGATATTCCAGAAACATAAACGTAAGCCAGGCCAAGGTCATACACAGGGAGATTAGCAGATGGGGTAAGGAACACAGGACAGGGAGAGGATGGATGGTCAGGACAAGGAGACAGGATCAGGAACTCAGGTAGCAGATTACACAGGTTCAGATAATCAGGCACAGATCGGGGCACAAGGACGATACCAGGGCAGTGTGAGAGTGCACTTGCCGGGTATTTGTACACATCTCCTGCAATCAGTCTCAGGTGACGCCTGATTGCAGGAGATGTCGACCCCACACTGCCAGGAACCCCCCGCTGGTGGACGCCAGTACTGCGGCCCAAAGATCACATAATACCACCACCAGGGGAGAGCTCCCCTGGCAGTACCAGACCTGGTGGTGGACCACAGTACTGCACGCCAAATATCAGGCAGTGTCACCAGCGGAAGGAACATATTCTGACAAGTGCCTTAAATTCTGCTTCCTGTTTTTATGGCGAACTATGGTTTCCAACCTTCCATGTTGCCTGACTCGTTTGTCCCACAGAGTATTCCTACGTTGGAGGAGCATTTCTGTGGTCTTCGTTCCACTTGGGCACAAGTCCAGGAGGCTTTGGGACATGCTAACGATAGGTACAGACTCCATGCTGACCGCAGACACCTGCCTGCGCCTTCCTAATAGGTTGGGGACAGGGTCTGGCTGTCATCTTGCAACCTCCGACTTTGTGTTTCTTCTCTAAAGTTCGTACCTCGGTTTACTGGGCCTTTACGTATCCTTCGCAGGATTAACCCAGTGGCTTACGCGATGGACCTTCCTTCTAGTATGCGTATCTCAAATGTATTTCATGTCTCCTTATTGAAACCTTTGGTCTGCACTGCAACCACTTTACCACCTCTGTGCCGCGTCCTTACCCTATACAGGTTGTATGACATACAGTCCATTGTTGACTCCTGTAGGTTCCGTGGGCGCATACAGTACCTGTTACATTGGAAAAGGGTACGGTCCAGGGGAACGCTCTTGGGTCTCATCCTCGGATGTAAATGCCCCTGTTCTCTTCCGTGATTTCAATAGACCTTTTTTCCCTTAAATCCAGTGGTCCTCTGTGGGGGAGGGGTGGTTGAGGAGGGGGTACGGTGAGGACTGGGCTCAGCCCTTCCTTCTCTAAACTGGCTGCTCAGCTGTCGGCTAACTCCTATCTCTCCACAGTGACTCACCTGTTGATGATATCCTGCTTGTCAGTCCTGCCTATTTAAGCCGTCCAGCTCAGATGATCTCTGCCTTTGCCTTGGTCAACATCACTGAGACTATTGCCTGCATTCTTATTAAAAACTTGCTTGGCTGACATTCCTTCTGGCTCCAGATTCCGCTTGCTGTTCTATTACATCTCTGGCTCCCTGATCTTTGGCTTGTCTGATTATTCGATTCATTTGCTGGCTAAGTTTTGACTACGTTTACTCTGTTTTATCTTTTATTTTATTTTTATTATTAAACAGGTGGTGTGATTTAACTGTACTTCTGTCTGTCTGATTCATGGTTTCTGACAAAACCAATTTAATATATGCTTATTGTAGGGCTGAAACAAATAATCGATTAAATCGACAACTAATCGATTATGAAATTAATCGATTACAATTTTCATAATCGATTAATCGGCCAGTAACATAATGGGGTTAAAAAAAAAATAGCCCTTTATAGTACAAAAAAGCAAATCGCTACTGTAAATATTACTTTCACTGTCCCACAGTAAAAAAATGAACTATCGCAAAAAAATGACCTGGTCATGAAGAGGGAAAATCTTCCGGAGGTCAAGTGGTTAATATTCACCTAGAGTTCAGCTTTAAGTGGGTGCAGTTTTCTTTTTGTGTCACAAGATGTCACCATTGATCAGTAAATTTGTTTCTTTATTCAGCAAGGAAGGAAGGTAGTTTGATATTTACCAGTCACAGTCTAGGTTTACATTCCTTTAAATGGTTTATTTTGTTTTAAATAGCATATACCAGTCTAGTAGCATTCTATACTTAACGTCAGTGACCTGTATGTTAAACCAGAGGCGCGTGCAGTCAGTGCATAGGAACTGGTCTGTAATATGTGTTAGGAAAAACAAGGATCAGTGCTAATGTTAGAAAATAGTCATCGTTCACATGGAATGCCATCAATTTAATGTCTCTTCTGTTCAGAAAAACTACCATTCCTATTCATATTAACACCTATATACTGGTATTACTCTGTGATCATTTTCATGTAATTGAAAATAAGAAATCTAGGCTGATTGCTGTGCTTCTATTGATGGCACACTCATTGATGGCTTATTCATAGTACAGCCTGCAACACAATTGGCTCTCATAATTGCTAGTCTTGTACTTTACAGCAATTCTTTATCTTTGCCATTGTTTAATTGTCTTGCATTGTTAAACAAGCAATGTTTAATCCTGTATGATATGCAAACTAGTACAAATAAGAATTTGGCTAAAGAACATTTTTTTTTTTTTTTTTTTTTTTATAAATCCTACATAATCGGCATAAAAATTCATATTTTTGTATTTGTGTTCAATTGACTGGATTGTACAATGTTATTTGATTTACACACCACCCAGACCAACAAACGGATGTAGTAGACAAGTTACAGTTTGTCTAAGTCTACCTTTTAATCCTGTAAAAACGATCACCTATTAATATAATAATAAAATTATGAATACCGTTTAAAGGCTTAGTTCACACTTGGGTGGTTGCGGGCGCAGGAATCGCACCCGCGGTCTAAACGTGCTGCTCTCTTACAGACGTGTGGTGCTGCTTTTTATTCATAATGGCACCCCTCGCATCCTAACATGTAGTGCATTTGAGGGTGCTTAAATTGCATGGTGCAAAAGCTCCTTATGTTTTAAGTGTATTTTAAACCAAAACCTTTTTTCTAGTTTTGCTAAGCGTGGAAAAAGACCAGAAACTTTGTCGGCTTCATTAGAGAGGTTATTGAATGCAATGTCTCGCTGCGACTGCCATCAATCAAGGCGGATCCCCACTTGGAAGTTGTGATGACGCGCTCCTCCGACTGATGGCTGTGACATCAGCAAAGAGCAGACTTCAGACCGCTCTCCACTGAAAATGGGTCACAGGAGTGCAAAATTAATTGCACTCCTGTGACCCAGAGAAGAAGCCCAACCTAAAAAGCTCTGGCTGGACTTCTTTAAGCTTAAACACATAGTATTGACAACATTTTAATTTGGTGCACATCTAGCAAACCTGGTACAGGAGAGACTGCAGACCTAGTACAGGAGATGATCAGAGACTGCAAACCTACAGGAGGTGGTCAGAGACTGCAAACCTACTGCAGGAAGTGGTCAGGGACTGCAGACTTGCTACGGGAAGTGGTCAGGGACTGCAGACTTGCTACGGGAAGTGGTCAGGGACTGCAGACTTGCTACGGGAAGTGGTCAGGGACTGCAGACTTGCTACGGGAAGTGGTCAGGGACTGCAGACTTGCTACGGGAAGTGGTCAGGGACTGCAGACTTGCTACGGGAAGTGGTCAGGGACTGCAGACTTGCTACGGGAAGTGGTCAGGGACTGCAGACTTGCTACGGGAAGTGGTCAGGGACTGCAGACTTGCTACGGGAAGTGGTCAGGGACTGCAGACTTGCTACGGGAAGTGGACAGGGACTGCAGACTTGCTACGGGAAGTGGTCAGGGACTGCAGACTTGCTACGGGAAGTGGTCAGGGACTGCAGACTTGCTACGGGAAGTGGTCAGGGACTGCAAACTTGCTACGGGAAGTGGTCAGGGACTGCAGACTTGCTACGGGAAGTGGTCAGGGACTGCAGACTTGCTACGGGAAGTGGTCAGGGACTGCAGGCTTGCTACGGGAAGTGGTCAGGGACTGCAGACTTGCTACGGGAAGTGGTCAGGGACTGCAGACTTGCTACGGGAAGTGGTCAGGGACTGCAGACTTGCTACGGGAAGTGGTCAGGGACTGCAGACTTGCTACGGGAAGTGGTCAGGGACTGCAGACTTGCTACGGGAAGTGGTCAGGGACTGCAGACTTGCTACGGGAAGTGGTCAGGGACTGCAGACTTGCTACGGGAAGTGGTCAGGGACTGCAGACTTGCTACGGGATGTGGTCTGGGACTGCAGACTTGCTACGGGAAGTGGTCTGGGACCTACTACAGGAAGTGGTCTGGGACTGCAGACTTGCTACAGGAAGTGGTCTGGGACCTACTACAGGAAGTGGTCTGGGACCTACTACAGGAAGTGGTCTGGGACCTACTACAGGAAGTGGTCTGGGACTGCAGACTTGCTACAGGAAGTGGTCTGGGACTGCAGACTTGCTACAGGAAGTGGTCTGGGACTGCAGACTTGCTACAGGAAGTGGTCTGGGACTGCAGACTTGCTACAGGAAGTGGTCTGGAACCTACTACAGGAAGTGGTCTGGGACCTACTACAGGAAGTGGTCTGGGACCTGCTACAGGAAGTGGTCTGGGACCTGTTACAGGAAGTGGTCTGGGACCTGTTACAGGAAGTGGTCTGGGACCTGCTACAGGAAGTGGTCTGGGACCTGCTACAGGAAGTGGTCTGGGACCTGCTACAGGAAGTGGTCTGGGACCTGCTACAGGAAGTGGTCTGGGACCTGCTACAGGAAGTGGTCTGGGACCTGCTACAGGAAGTGGTCTGGGACCTGCTACAGGAAGTGGTCTGGGACCTGCTACAGGAAGTGGTCTGGGACCTGCTACAGGAAGTGGTCTGGGACCTGCTACAGGAAGTGGTCTGGGACCTGCTACAGGAAGTGGTCTGGGACTTGCTACAGGAAGTGGTCTGGGACTGCAGACTTGCTACAGGAAGTGGTCTGGCACAATGATTCCCAGCATTGGATCAGTGTGGCGTCTATCACAAGAGGCGGTCTAGGAGGTGGGACATCGTTACATCGGCTGCAGATCCAGCTCTATGAGACAGCATGAGATCACGCTACCAGACACTGGTGAGGCTACATCTCATGAGCGGAGGAGGGAAGGGGGCTCTAACAGAGGCGCGCCAGGATGACATGTGCATCATCCGGCAGGGCGGCCCCGCTCCTTTTTCGGCTCCATTATCTGCACTTTTCTTTTTCTTTTGCCCACAATTTTCGGACAATGTGTTTCGGTGTCCGAAATTTTGGTGCACCACTACAAATAATACATTCTGTATGCAGTTCAACTAATCAGCTGACCAACTAATCCATTATAAAAATAGTTGACAAATATTTTCATAATCGATTGTGTCTATTAGTTTGTACAGCTAGGGCTGAAACTTTAAACATTTAATTTGAAGAATGATGCTGCTTTTGCTAAGCAGTTAGAAGGTTAACCCTTTGGCTGCCTAACGGCATGGGTATTACACACAACAGGGGATTACCTGTAGGTACAAGTGATGTAACAGAGTTTACAACCACTTTAAATAATATTGTGTGTATAACGGTAAATTTTTTAAATACAGTTTTTACTTTCCATAAATAAGGAAATGGAGACAGGTGAGGTGTATACATCTAAATGGCAGTGTGTTGGGAGGGCCAGGATGTCTGTGGTAAGCACAGGAAATGGGGAAAGGAAGCTGGTAAATCCTTGTAGTAAAGCTTTAAGATGATTATAGGACACTAACTTTTTTTTTTTAACAGCAAAAAAATAGAACTAGACATGTATATTTGGCTTTTAGGTACATCGGTAATATTTGCTTTCAATACTGTCTTTTGTTGCTCGTGATGCTACAAGATGCAAACTTATGTAGTATCTACTAAATGCTTTTCTTATAGGCTACTAAGGCCATAAGGGTATGGCAAGGTCATGTGGAGAGGCACCTCTTTATCAGGATGACAGACATCCATTTTAAAGTTGCAGCAGCAGCAGTTTTTTTCCCTTTATTTGTATTGAATGTTTTAACTCCGTACTTCACATAGCATACACTTTGTCTGAGAGGGAGAAAATGTTTGGTGTCAGTACACCCAAATTTATGGTGAGAGCTTTTATTTGTCACATAAAGAATTGCAAGGTTTCGGAGCCACAGGGGACCTCTTCATCATTGCAATCCTTTACAGGTCAATACAATGTATGAAGTGTGCTTTTAAAGCGTGTATTATTTTTCCCATCCATAGAAATGGGTACACACTTTGTGGCCAATTTGATCAGAAGTCTGTTTAAAGTATATGTAAACATTGGTGTATAGATATAAAAAAACACAAAAACGACCTTTACACCCCCCCCTTTTTTTTTAAATAAAAAATCAAAAGTCCTCTGTTCACAGCTTCATAAGGATTCTAAAGGGCTGGGAGAAGACAAACAACAACACACTGGTCATTGCAGGAGAGCAGGCTTCTATTTCAGCACAGCCAGAAAACTGCCCACACTGTTCTTATTCCATATTGTGGTCAGTTTGAGATTAGAAAGAAAGGGGCTGACGGGAACATCTGGAATTTCACACAAAGGCAGTAATACAAAGAGAACAGGATACTTTTTGATACAAGTACATGATACAGCAGGCTCCTATCAGAAATATGAAATTATGGGTTGATCTTATCTTTTTGAAAAAACAAAAAATACATATAGTGATCAGGGACATGACTAGAAATTGTTGTCACTAGAGCTGCAACTAACGATTATTTTCATAATCGATTAATCGGCCGATTATTTTTTCGATTAATCGGATAAAATCATTAAAAAAACGTCATGTGGAATTTTTTCGTTTATTTAACAGTAATAATGAAAAAACATGTTACACTCAAACGGCAGATTAAAAAACGTTTAACATTAACATTACACAACTTTACAGCAGTACTATTCCTACCCGGGAACACCAATGCTGGGGCACTATTCCTCCCGGGAACACCAATGCTGGGGCACTATTCCTCCCGGGAACACCAATGCTGGGGCACTATTCCTCCCGGGAACACCAATGCTGGGGCACTATTCCTCCCGGGAACACCAATGCTGGGGCACTATTCCTCCCGGGAACACCAATGCTGGGGCACTATTCCTCCCGGGAACACCAATGCTGGGGCACTATTCCTCCCGGGAACACCAATGCTGGGGCACTATCCCTCACGGCAGGGCTTGACAAATTTGCTTGGAATCTAGGAGCCAGCTAAAAAAGTTAGGAGCCAGAAAATGCGCCCCGTCCCGACGAGCTTGCGCGCAGAAGCGAACACATACGCGTGATGTATCACCGCGATTGTTGGAGCGAGAGCAATAATTCTAGCTCTAGACCTCCTCTAACTCAAAACATGCAACTTGTATTTTTTTTAAACGTCGCCTATGGAGATTTTAAAGGGTAAAAGTTTGACGCCATTCCACGAGCGGGCGCAATTTTGAAGCGTGACATGTTGGGTATCAATTTACTCGGCGTAACATTATCGTTCACAATCTAAAAAAAAATTGGGATAACTTTACTGTTTTATTTTTTAATTAAAAAAAAAAAAAAATCCAAAAAAAGTGCGCTTGTAAGACCGCTGCGCAAATACGGCGTGACACAAAGTATTGCAACGATCGCCATTTTATTCTCTAGGGTGTTAGAATAAAAAATATATATAATGTTTGGGGGTTCTAATTATAGGAAAGGAGATGGCAGTAAAAAATAACATTACAGTTGCTGTTTAACTTGTAATGTCAAACGGCCACCACCAGATGGCGCCAGCTCACAGAAGGAAGAGCTTGGGACTTCACAAGGCCGCAAAGCCGCGGCCTCAATTAGCGTTTGCCGCGGACCCGCGCCGATCGCGCGGCGGAGGTGGTGGGGGCGCACGGAGACGCAGGATTTTGTGCCTCCGTGCTCCCCCACCTCCCCCGCTGCTCGATCGCGGCGGGCCCGCGGCAAACAGTAATTGAGGCCGCGGCTTTGAATGGGCGGAAGGGCGGACCGATTAATCGATAATGAAAATCGTTGACAACGATTTTCATTATCGATAATATCGATTTAATCGTTTCAGCTCTAGTTGTCACCCCCCCCCCCCTCCTCAACAGAAAAAAACAATATTGTGCAACTTTCTCTTACTACGGTCATGTAATTACTATGGCTGCTCTGTGCCTTGTGAGGTACGATAAAGAAAATAGGATTTTTATAACCGCTTGCCTGTAAAATTATTTTCTTGGAGTACATCATGGGACACAGAGGTCTCCCCCCTACTTATGGGAACCTTACTGTTTTGCTACAAAACTGAGGTACTCCTTGTTTGGAAGGGGTTATATTGAGGGGTGTGTCAGTGTCCATTCACCTATAGGTGGCATACTGTATAACCCACATAGTAATTACTATGGCTGTTCTGTGTCCAGTGATGTACTCCAAGAAAAGGATTTTACAGGTAAGCTATATTGAAAATCCATATTTTTTTTTATTTTTTTTTTTGTTCTTTGTTTTTGGTCCCAGAATTCCAAATGTTGTCTGGTACAGCTCTGTCTGACATTACAGCTCACAGGGAAGCCAAAGGATTCCTGGTGAGACAGAAGAGGGGAGTACATTTCTTTGCATGGAAGTAAGCTTGAATTTATCAGACTAAACCATGTAAGACCATTTTTTGATCACCAATTAGCTTTTTTCAGAACAATTATTAATGTTTATTAGAGCCGAAACAACTAATCAATTAATCGACAACTAATCGATTATGAAATCAATCGATTACAATTTTCATAATCGATTAATCGGCTAGTAACATAATGTTAGAAAAACTAAAATTAGCCCTTTAGAAGTTCAAAAAAGCAAATTGGTACTGTAAATATTACCGTACTTTCACTGTCCAACAGTAGAAAAATTAACCCCTTACAGTAGCGATTATTTGCTCTTTTTTGTACTTTTTATTTTTTTATTTTTTAACCCCATTATGTTACTAAACATCTCAGGCCTGGGGTCACACCTCTGTTTTTTATGGTGCTTTTTGCAGAAACACACTACAGTTCATTTACATGTTTTCCTCTGGGACACGTTCACATCCATGATTTTTTTTCAGCTGCTGCATATTTGGAAAGGGCAAGGACATTTTAATGCATAACGGTGCTATTTTGTGTTTTTTCGGTTCAATATACTTCAATGGAGAAGCTGCAGAAAAGCATGTAATGTGTTTTTGCGGCAATTTGTGTTTAGTAATCTGCCCAAAAACAAATTGGGCCAAAAAAAATAGTTTTTATTTTTTATTAAGGCTATTATCTGATTCATTGATCGAAACAATAATCGGGCAACTAATCGATTATGAAAATAATCGTTAGTTGCAGCCCTAATGTTTATAGATTTTTATTCTGGTTTTCAAAATTCACAAGGAACTGGTTGTAGAATCAGGACACAGTGCAAAACAATGACGGTACATCAGACTAAGGCACATTATACAATTTTCTTATACAGTTTTCCTTTAGATTTACCAAAACCATATAATATGAGGTCAAACCAAAACACTTTCCATAGTTTATTAAGAAAATTGTATAATGTATGGCCAGCTCAAAGCGGAGTTCCTTCAAATACTTCAGCTGCTGACTTTTAATAGTTGGACACGTACCTGTCCCAGGGTCCAGCAATGCGGGGGAACTAAGGCCCCCTCGTCTCCCCTTCCTCTCCACGGTGCCAGCTTTTGTCAGTGTGGGCGCCCAGCTGTGGCTTAACGGCTGGGCACGCTCAAGCCGCGCTGTGACTGGCCGAGCAATCATCTGGGACCTGTGACGTGTCCCAGATGATTGCCCAGTTGGAGGGAAAGAAGAGAACTTCTTTCCGGCACCGCGGAGCACCGGGAGGAAGTGAGAGCTGAAACCTTCTAAAAAAAAAAGGGTTTCCGCTACCCCCCCCCGCCCTCTGCTTTAAGGTCACCTTGGTTGGTCCAGGTTTAACATACAGCACAATTGGAGATAATCAGTCAATGAATGGAGTTAAAATTGCCTTTGCAAAGAACAAGGTGTCCCTTATGTAAGAACAAGATGGCAAGGAGAAGGCAGATAGGGGCGAGTAGAGAAGGCCAATAATGGCTACATAAGACATAACTGCTTCATTATGGATAAATTGCTCCCAGTTAACTTTGATGCCTCGTTGCTTCGAACCATAGATGGATGCCAGATTTTGGTATACTTAAAGACACTGTCATCGAGAGTAGCATCAATTTTGCCATGGCACTTGTGACATTCTTGACCTCATTATACTAAGAACACTGGATTTTCTAGTCAGCTGCCAGTATCTGTTAGCTGCCAGCAGCTGTGGTAAATTTTGTGAAAGAAGTTTAAACTGAGCGATGGCAACATCTGGGAAGCATTGATTGAGTCCATAGGTTTATCCAGCACTGCGGAGAGAAGATAAAAAAATATGTCAGTTGAAAACCTGTGGACTACGGGGCACCTTCCCCAGACATGTAAGTGTGTTCTCATATCTTTGCAGCCCCAAAAGCGCTATGGAGGATAGTTGAGTAAAAATTTAGAAATGTGTGCTGGGACCAGGTACCAGCAGGAGACGAACTTGCACATGGCTTCCAACGCTTTAACAGAGAGGGAGCAGGACTTGGTTGCCAGACAGATATTAGTCCAATCTCCAGGCTCAACAGTGACATTGAGGACTGACTTCCACTTACTAACATAAGATGGAGGATGTGGGAGGGACTTGGTAAGCTTCATAAGATATAGGGTAGAAATATGACCTGGGGCTTGGTGGTCTTTCTCCCAAAAATCTTTAAATGTGGTACGCTGATTCATGGACGTTGGAGTAGGGGAGTGAATAAAAATAGGGGGGGGGGGAAGGGGGGATGGGGATGGGATAAAGTGCGGAGAGGAAGTGTAGCAAAAAACTTTGTGTTAGGAATGAGTAAACCTAACTAGTGATCAATAACAATCTCGAAAAATGACAGTGATATAAGCGTGCTGCAATGCAGCCAAAGCTGGCTGTCAAACCAATGACAGTGTAAATAAACATACAGGGAGTGCAGAATTATTAGGCAAATGAGTATTTTGACCACATCATCCTCTTTATGCATGTTGTCTTACTCCAAGCTGTATAGGCTCGAAAGCCTACTACCAATTAAGCATATTAGGTGATGTGCATCTCTGTAATGAGAAGGGGTGTGGTCTAATGACATCAACACCCTATATCAGGTGTGCATAATTATTGAGCAACTTCCTTTCCTTTGGCAAAATGGGTCAAAAGAAGGACTTGACAGGCTCAGAAAAGTCAAAAATAGTGAGATATCTTGCAGAGGGATGCAGCACTCTTAAAATTGCAAAGCTTCTGAAGCGTGATCATCGAACAATCAAGCGTTTCATTCAAAATAGTCAACAGGGTCGCAAGAAGCTTGTGTAAAAACCAAGGCGCAAAATAACTGCCCATGAACTGAGAAAAGTCAAGCGTGCAGCTGCCAAGATGCCACTTGCCACCAGTTTGGCCATATTTCAGAGCTGCAACATCACTGGAGTGCCCAAAAGCACAAGGTGTGCAATACTCAGAGACATGGCCAAGGTAAGAAAGGCTGAAAGACGACCACCACTGAACAAGACACACAAGCTGAAACGTCAAGACTGGGCCAAGAAATATCTCAAGACTTTTTCTAAGGTTTTATGGACTGATGAAATGAGAGTGAGTCTTGATGGGCCAGATGGATGGGCCCGTGGCTGGATTGGTAAAGGGCAGAGAGCTCCAGTCCGACTCAGACACCAGCAAGGTGGAGGTGGAGTACTGGTTTGGGCTGGTAACATCAAAGATGAGCTTGTGGGGCCTTTTCGGGTTGAGGATGGAGTCAAGCTCAACTCCCAGTCCTACTGCCAGTTTCTGGAAGACCCCTTCTTCAAGCAGTGGTACAGGAAGAAGTCTGCATCCTTCAAGAAAAACATGATTTTCATCCAGGACAATGCTCCATCACACGCGTCCAAGTACTCCACAGCGTGGCTGGCAAGAAAGGGTATGAAAGAAGAAAAACTAATGACATGGCCTCCTTGTTCACCTGATCTGAACCCCATTGAGAACCTGTGGTCCATCATCAAATGTGAGATTTACAAGGAGGGAAAACAGTACACCTCTCTGAACAGTGTCTGGGAGGCTGTGGTTGCTGCTGCACGCAATGTTGATGGTGAACAGATTAAAACACTGACAGAATCCATGGATGGCAGGCTTTTGAGTGTCCTTGCAAAGAAAGGTGACTATATTGGTCACTGATTTGTTTTTGTTTTGTTTTTGAATGTCATAAATGTATATTTGTGAATGTTGAGATGTTATATTGGTTTCACTGGTAAAAATAAATAATTGAAATGGGTATATATTTGTTTTTTGTTATGTTGCCTAATAATTATGCACAGTAATAGTCACCTGCACACACAGATATCCCAAATTAAAAACAAACTAAAAACTACTTCCAAAAATATTCAGCTTTGATATTAATGAGTTTTTTGGGTTCATTGAGAACATGGTGGTTCAATAATAAAATTAATCCTCAAAAATACAACTTGCCTAATAATTCTGCACTCCCTGTATAAAGTGTAAATCCCTTTATACACAATCCGGTGCACAAAATGCTAAAACCAATACACAACGGTGTTGATTGGGGTGAATGTCCATACAGCAGGTATCGACAAGTAAATACAAAAAATATATAAATAAAGTTCATAGAATTAGTGGTATAAAAGCCAAAATGACGTGATGACAAGTTGCAGGTGCTATCTCCAAATTAAGTAAGGATGTCCCCTTACCTTAAGGATGTCTTAAGCATGTGCCCTTACCTTAAGGTAACAGCAAAAGCAAAGCCCAGGAGCGCTTTTCTGGTTAGGTCCGCTTGTGGTGTCATCCAAATAGACTGTAGTGGTGAGGATAGATCCTTCCTGTATTATCCCACCATTTGCTGTTTTTTCTTGTAGTGTTTTTCCTTTACTTTATTAAAAGGCTATTAACCATTTTTTCAACATCCATTGGAGTGCGGCTGTCCATAACATTTTTTCCTCCAAATAGATAGTGGACCTTGGAATTTTCGGAACAACCTTTCCCCCGATAAATTGAATTTGAATGAATTTGTTAGGCTAGGAGTTCGAAGGATAGGGCAAATAAAAGGGGGGAAAGGGGACAATCCAGTCTTGTGCCATGGGCTATAGGGAAGGAGTGAAACCTATAGTATATCCTGAGTATTAAAGATAAGCTTGGGGGCTGGTATAGAGGGATGAAATACAATGGAAGAAATGAGGGTTAAACTCCAAGCATCTCAAGATGTAGTGCAGACAGGGCCACAAACCAAAATCGGAAGCCTTTCCTAATGTCTGACAGCAAGAATGCAGGAGGAATGTGATATTGTTGTATTATGTCTAAGAGTGGCCCAACGATTATTGTTGCTTGCTTGGCGGAGGGTAATGAACCTGAATTGATCCTTGACTCTGAATCTGTGATTCTGTAATGGGATTTAAACACGCAGTGAGAATTATGGTGAGCAGTTGAATATCAAGATTCAGTAAAGAGATGGGTCTGGAGTTCGCCCAAGTGGTGTTGTCAGTGTTGATCTTTAGAAGCTTTGAAATGATGGCAGTAATGCCGCGTACACACGATCATTTTTCAGCATGTCCAAAAAACAAAGTTTTTCCAACTTCATCATTAAAAACGATGTTGCCCACACACCATCGTTTTTGAAAAATGATGAACAAAACGTGTTGACGTACAACACGTACGACGGCACTCTAAAGGGGAAGTTCTATTCGCCTTTGGCCTGCTTTTAGCTGATACCTTGTTAGTAAAAGACGATTCACGCTTTTTTGTCTGTTACAGCGTGATGAATGTGCTTACTCCATTATGAATGGTAGTTTTACCAGAACGAGCGCTCCCGTCTCATAACTTGCTTCTGAGCATGCGTGGGTTTAAAACGTTGTTTTAGCCCACACACGATCATTTTTTACAACCCGAAAAACTTTTTTTTTTAAAAGGACATGAGAAAATGCACAATGCTTGAATTTTTAAAAAAATGTTGTCGTTTTTCAGAAGATGAAAAACCATATGAATCCCACACACGATAATTTTTAAATGACTTCGTTTTTTTTCATGCCGAAAAATGATCGTGTTTACGCGGCATAAGGGTTTCCTGATTGAACATCCTGCCATTTTTTGTATTACGTGGCTGGGAAGCCATCGGGGACCAGTTTCTTGTGTGGTTTCAAAGTTTTAATTTCTGACAAGACTTCCTCCCAGCGTTATAAGACGGTAGAATAATTATTAATATGAACTTGTGAGGATAAACATTTTAGGCCGCGTACACACGAGCAGACAGATTTGTTCAAATCGGTCGGGCCGACCGATTTGAACAAATCTGTCTGCTGGGGACATATTGGTTTGATCGTGTACACACGATCAAACCAAAATCCCCACCGCCAGACGGCGCAGTGATGTGGCCGCCACGTCACCGCACCAGGAAGTAAAACACTTCCGCGCATGCGTCGAAACCATTCGGCGTGTGTGCGAGAAGACATGTCTGTTGGTTAGCGTACTAACCAGCAGACTTGTCGGGCGGACGGGTTCCCAGCTCACAGATTTCAAAGCATGCTTTGAAATCTGTCGGGTGGCCAAATCCGTCGGCTCACCCGTACACACGGTCGAATATTGTCTGCTGGGACGGTCGGGCCGACCGTTTCCAGCAGATAGATTTGATCGTGTGTACGTGGCCTTAGAAGCTGCCATTGCTGACTTAGTTTTTAAAAAAAAAAAACAGGCCTAAGCACTCTCATCTTGATTTGACTTCACTAACTTGGTGGCATTATTATCCCAAAATAAGTATATAGCCAGCGTAGTTGGAAAAATCTAAATGATGTGTTCCTGGTCCAATTCAGTGACTCACTAATTAAAGTGGTTGTAAACCCTCACATATACCTAGTGAAGTAAACCGCCCCAGATGATACACAAAGCTGAAACAAATCATCCTACATGGGTTTTACTTGTTTATATGCGGCATTTCCCCTCTCTACACCCTCTTAAAAGTTCAGCGTGTTAAAAATCTTCATCTGTCAGCAGCACAGAGAAGTAGGTGGAGAGACTGCAGTTACATTGTGTGAGAGCTGATTTGAGGAAAGAAACACATCCCCTCCACAACGCAGAAGGATGGTATTGTGAATAGATGAGCTCAGTTCTGTGCTCTCCCTCATACTCCCTTTCCACACAAATGTATCTCATGTGTTGGGAAAACTTCTCAGAAGTGGGTTATGCTGATAACCCACTTATCGGTCAATCTGATGAGAACAGTCTGTTGGACCGTTTTCATCAGACCAAACCAATCGTGTGTGGGCCCCATCGGTTATTTATCCATCGGTTAAAAAAATGTAAACTTGTTTTAAAATTAACCGCATGCTCAGAATCAAGTTGACGCATGCTTGGAAGCATTGAACTTTTTTTTCAGCACGTCGTTGTGTTTTACGCCGCCGCGTTCTGACACGATTGTTTAACCGATGGTGTGTAGGCATGACTGACCATCAGTCAGCTTCATCGGTTAACTGATGGAAAAATCCATCAGACCGTTCTCATTGGATTGACCGATCGTGTGTACAGGGCATTAGAGTTTTGGAGACAGATAAGTAAACACTGCAGATATACACCCACCACCTCTTTATTAGGTAAACCTTGCTAGTACTGGTTTGGACCCTTTTTGCCTTCAGAACTGCCTTAATTCTTAATGACATGGATTCAACAATGTGTTAGAAACATTTCTCAGAGATTTTGGTCATTATTGACATAATAGCATCATGCAGTTGCTGCAGAATTCCCACCACAGCCCAAAGGTTCTTTATTGGATTGAGATCTGGTGATTGTGGAGGCCATTGGAGTACAGGGAACTCATTGTCTTGTTCAAGAAACCAGTTTGACATGATTTGAGCTTTGTGACATGGTGGATTATCCTGCTGGAAGTAGCCATCAGAAGATGGGGACACTGTAGTCATAAAGGGATGGACGTGGTCAACAATACTCAGGTAGGCAATGGCGTTTAAACAATGCCCAATTGGTACTAAGGGGCCAAAAGTGTGCCAAAAAAATATTCCCCACACCGTTGTACCACTACCACCAGCCCGAACCATTGATACAAGGCAGGATGGATCCATGGTTTCATGTATATGTCAAATTCTGACCCTACCATCTGAATCTAAAATCGAGACCTCTCAGACCAGACAATGTTTTTCCAATCTTCTTTTGGAAAACCACCACCAACAACCATGTCACGTTCAGAGTCACTTTAATCCCCTTTCTCCCCCAATCTGATGTTCGGTTTGAACTTCAGCAAGTACTCTACCACATCTAGTTGCCGGAATGCATTGAGTTGATGCCATGTGATTGACTGATTAGCAATTTGTGTTGCCAAGCAATTGAACGGATGCACCTAATAAAGTGGTTGGTGAGTGTATGTGCGTTGCTCAAATTTCTTTTTTTCTTTTTTGATTTTCAAAATAATTTAATTGAAGAGCAGTGCAGTACATTTTGAATGCCACCAGAACATTCTGGGGAATGATATACATACAGAACAGAATAAAGTATTCAACTTTTAGAGAGAAAAAAAATCAATACTCTACATAAAATAGGATATCCCACTGTACTTTGAACCAAAAATCGCGAGAAAGTAGAATACCCGATAAAGGCACCTAATATCAACGTCCGCCCCGACACCCCCTATGGGTTCACACTGTGCCGGGGACCGACAAAAAATGTTAAATTCTTAGTGTGCCCGTTAAGGGCAAGACTGGACTCCCGACTCCAGAATAACTCAGGCCTCTAGAGCCGCGAGACAGTCCCAGAGTGAGAAATACATTGTTATATTCCAGTGGCTCATTGAAACCTGGAATCTCTTGAAGATATCATCCGAAATATACATCTTCCCCTATGGTCGTGTTCCCGTAGAAAAAATAATCTCTAATGTAAGTGAGTAAAATGGAGACTGACTGCTATTCAACAGTGTAGTAGAAAACAAAAGAAAAAGAGAAAAAAAAAACAGGAGCAGAAAAGAGAGAAGGTAAGAGTGTTGCCAGCTACAGACGTCAAACGTTTGCATGAGTCGTTGAAATTCCTGGGAAAAAGGATATGCCAACATGTCTAGCCCAGGGTTCCCATATTGCCTCAAAAATTTTTAGTGGAGTTTAGTATTGAGCTGACCATTTTCTCTTGGTGCATAATCCCAAGAGATTTTCCTCTTGGCCATCAAGACAGAGACTAGTGGCTGTTTTCAGGCTCCAGCCAACGTAATGTTTGCTCCTGAAGCATGAAGGCTATTAGTTTTTGAATGTATTTGGGAGCTTGGGGACAGGGAACCCAAGTAAAGCTGTTTGGGGGGATTTCTTTACAGGAATGCCGGTTACTTTCCTAATGAGGTTGAAGATTTTGTTCCAGAATCCTCTGATTCTTGGGCATTCCCACCAAATATGTAACATGGAACCCTGGGCTTGATAATCTCTGAAACATAGTGGGGATGCGTCCAGGAACATTGCTGCCAGCCTACTGGGGACTAGATACCATCTCATCAAAACTTTCAGATTAGCTTCTATCAGAGAAATATTAACAAGACCTTTAAAAGCTCTAGTCCCTACCTTATGCCACTCCTCCAGGTCACCCGTAGGTCCCTCTCCCACGCCTCCATGTAAGAAAACTTGGATGTAAGTTCTGAAAGCGATGTGTATATTATGATATGCCTCCTCTTTGTTCTGTTTGGCTACACCAGCGTTCGTAGCTAGTAAAGTCTGGGGGGTATGGCTTGTTCTTCCAAATTGATGAAACGAATTGGAAAATCCGGGATTGCCAACCCTTCTCCGAGTCCGGCAGTCCCAATTTCTCCACACAATATTTCAGGTAGAAAGGAAGTGTTCAATTCTATAGAGTCCCTTGTCCAACCACCAATGAAACGCCTCGGTATCCATGTCCGGATTGAAGAGGGGATTATGAAAGAGATTTGCTAAAGGTCGCATGTCAGAAATTAAGGAAGGAAGATACCTCAAATCATCCCAAAGTTTGAAAGATTGAGACAATGTAGGTGACATTGCGGGCCTAGATTTTTGGGGACACCATAATAGGTCATCTATCGAACGATCAGGTATTGCCTGTCTCTCCATCTCAATCCAATCAGGTTTCTCCTGTCTAGAGTAGACCAACGATATTTGGGCCAGCCTAGCTGCTTGATAGTATCTAAATAGATTCGGGAGACCTAATCCCCCTCGAGTCTTGGGACTATATAAAACATTTTGGGCCAGCCTATATCCCCTACCTCCCCATAAGAACTTAATTATTCTACCCTGGATAGTCTTGAGTTGATCTTTCTTAATTGCTATCGGGAGAGACCTAAATAAGTAAAGCAATCTAGGTAGGAGCGTCATCTTAATGGAGTTAATTTTGCCTAACCAAGATATTTTATGATGTGCCCATGTCTGTAGGTCAACTTCGAGTTTGCAAAACATGGGGGGGGGGGGGGGGGGAATTAGCCTGATAAAGATGTTCGAACTTACGTTAACGGAGGGAGTTAAATTCATTCCAAGATATCGAATGGAAGCATCTGCCCACTTGAATTAAAAAGAAGGCTTTAGCTGTTCAACTACTGCGTGTTGTATGGTAATGTTCAATGCTTGGGATTTGTACATATTAACCTGTAATCCTGATATATTGCCAAAGGATAAAAGCAACTTGCAGATAGCAGGCAGAGAGGTTATTGGGGGGGGTAACGAAAAGAAGGAAGTCGTCCGCAAATAAGGCGCAATTGTGAATTTGTTGTCCGCAACGTACCCCCTTTATATTTTGATCTGATAGCAATGTCCAGAGTCTCAATTGCTATGGCAAAAATCAGTGGGGACAAGGGGCAGCCCTGTCTAGTACCTCTGGCAATCCTAATTGGATCAGAATAATAACCTTGCAATTTGACCCTCGCTTTTGGTTCAGAGTACAAGGATTGCAATAGTCCCAGAAAATTCTCCCCGAACCCCCAACGTTTCAGGACCGTGAATAAATATGGCTAGGAGAGGGAATCAAAGGCCTTCTGAAGGTCCAACGACAGGAGGAGTCCCTCCTGGGCAGGACCTCCATCCCACTTAGATTGTAGGATCGAAATAATGTCAACCGCTCGCCTGACTTGATCCGGGCCCTGTCTTCCAGGAATAAAACCGACTTGGTCTTTATGAATGTATTAGCTAATAAAAGAATTTATTCTGTTAGCTAAAATTTTGGTGAGTGTTTTCAAATCATTGTTGATTAAGGAGATGGGTCTGTAGTTTTCTACCTGTTCTGAATCTTTATCTGGCTTGGGAATAATGGAAATAAAAGCCTCATTTAGATGGGGATGCATAGCTTCCCCCTTCCTTTTGGAATTAAAAAAATGTGTAAGGTTAGGGGCTAAGGTATCTGCAAAAGTTTTGTAATAAGGTGTCGAAAGGCCATCCGACCCCGGTGCTGAACAACCTTTTACATTTTTGATTACCTCTAAGGTTTCTTTCGAAGAAATTGGGGCCTCCATGAGATCGATATGACTAACATGTAGGCTAGGAATTAGAAGCTTGTCTATGAAGGAGGTAATCTCAGGGACCTCAGCTGAATCATTTGACTGGTATAGAATATAATAATACTTCTGAAATGTTTGTAGTATGCGTTTAGGGTTAAGGGTTGTGGTCCCGTCCTGAGTTCTAATTTTTGGAAGTGTGAATGTGCGGAATCTCGGTGAGAGCTTGGTGGCTAACATAGTGCTAATTTTATCCTTCTGTTGATAGAATCTTGCACCACTCCAGTCCAAGGATTTCTCAGCCTTTACCGTGAGAGCTAAATTCAATGCTAGTCAGGCAGTATCTAGCTGAGAAATACGGACCTTTGTCTGATCTTTTCTTTTCATCCAATTTCTCTACTTCCAAGGTTCTTTCTTTTTTTAATTTAGAAGCTACCTGAATAAGCTTTCCTCGGATCGTAGCCTTGTGTGCTGCCCACAAAATCTCAGCTGAGACTCCATCAACATCATTCATAAGAAAATATTCTTTCAATACCCCGTCAATTTCCGAAACTATATCAGGGTTATTTAGAAGATTTTCATTAAGTTTCCAATGGAACGAATGAGGGTCGGCCAGATGGCCTTGTAGAGAGAAGACAACCATAGAGTGGTCTTAAAGGGCTGTATCTTTTATATAAGCTTTGTTGACCAAAGGGACATGTTTTAGATGAAATAAGAACGTGATGTATCCTAGAATAGGAACGGTGTGGGTTTGAAAAGTGGGTATATTCCCTTTTTTGAAGGGTTAAGTACCCTCCAGATGTCTACAAGACCCTGTTGAAATATTAATTTTGCTATGTGGGAGCTGGCTCTAGTGGGACGGGTCAACTGTGTCGCTAGTGGTTTGGATTTGTCGAGACTTTGGTCAAACGCAATATTGGAGTCTCCCCCGAATATTACTGTCCCTTCTAAGAGTTTCTAAGACATTAAACATGGATTGAAAGAATTTAAATTGGCCTTTATTGTGGGTATAGTATGAAACAAAAGAGAACAATTGTTCACACAATATCCCTTTAACCAAAATAAATCTACCGTCAGGGTCCTTATGTACCAAAAGGGATTTAAATTTGCATGACTTGGCAAAAAGGACTGCGACCCCTCTAGTCTTGTCTTCAGCGTTTGCTAAAAAAAAAATTGGGGACAATGAGCATGGAGAAATGAGGAAGAGTAGCTGATTGGAAAATGGGTTTCCTGCAGGAGAACTGCAATTTTTTGAGAGTGATAGGATTGGAGCACCTTCCTTCTTTTAACAGGGGAGTTCAGGCCCTGGACATTATGGGAGACAACTCTGAGTGGGGGAGGAAGAATAGAATTCTGTGGCATGGTCATTGGAGAAGAGGAGCCAAGTGTAGTTGGTAGGACTTACCCCAAGCGATGAGAGGCGTAGGAGTCGTAGATGCTGCCCACGGGTCAGAATGGGACCTGGAGCGAAGCAAACAAGATACTGTGTCTGTAGTCTGGCAATCAAAGAGAAACGATTAGAAAAGAGTAGAAAAATTAAACACATAGCAAAGTAATTAATCTAGACCAGCGACAACGGGAGGGGAAAAACCCCCCTCCATTCCAGCCAAACAAACAACCTACGTAGCCCTTACTAGGGGCTACCTGACCAACTCCCGACAGCGGTAAATCCACAGCCGAGAGGTGGTCGGAGGCGTAAGGCAGCTGCCTCAGCCACCGCCATCCCTGTGGAAAAGAAAATATATTAGATATCAATAAAGTGTAACATTAATAAAATCTTTAACATTCTGTAATACATAGAACATGGTCCGCTGGAACATAAGAACCAAAAAATTGAACCATTTCCGCATTGGGAAGGGAACTCATGTAAGAAGGTAAGAGGGGATTGTTATCCCATATTAAAGTAAAACCTAAAAATAAACATCAACACTAAGGGACCATTGAAGCAAAATTTGGAAAAAGATGTAATAAGGGCCAAATTAAATCGCAAACTCTCTAGTATATATAAAAAAAAAATTCTCAAAATAAGAGTTTGTAAAAGGGAGAGCTTATGACCGTTTATATGTCATGGTCCATAAGACAGTAACTGGAGGATGAAATTAAGGGAGTCCCAGAGATTGATGCGGTGTCTGTTCAAACTTTTCTTGACTAGTCTCTCACACCAGACTCATGGAAAATAGGAGCACAGGTTATCTGTCCCTGCTAAATGTATTTGAAGAGGGTGTGGTATAGTCATTCTTGACGAATAAAAAGGTGAATGGAAGAGGATCCAAGTGATCTGAGGAACTCCAAAAACTGAGAGGAGATCCCAATGGAAGTCAGCCAGGACATACCATCCTGGAAGAATAAAGTGGTAAATCAGAAGCTGTTTAGAAATCAGGTAGTTGCTGGATCCTTAATACGTCTGCTTTTATTTGTCTTCCATGTGGGAGAGATCGGACTAGTGGGTGTGGGGCGTTTGAATGAACTTGCTTGTAGAGTAGAAGTATCCATTGCTGGGTCTTGTGATATGAACTTCAGGGAAAGGAGAATTTTTTCCCCCTCTGAAAGTGATGTGAATGAGTAGGTTTTTCCTTTGTGGGAGAATTTTAAAGCAAATGGGAATGCCCACTGTGACCAAGACCCTTGCTCGCCCAGGTCCTGCTCTCCCGACACTCCTCTGCTTCTATTGGATCAGCTTGCAGATTGCAACATCTGATGGTCCAGTCATCCAAGGTTCCGGGGTCCGACCCACAGCTATGTGCCGATCGAACCCATTAAGAACACACACCAAGCAAGTTGTATGTATGTTCAAACAGAACTCTTTTAATGGCAAAACTCTGCAGGTTTATATACACAGTTTAAAAGCTTGTTATCAATCAAAGAACAATGAAACCTCCACCCCCTTTTCACAAACTGGGGCTTCCATACAGATAGACATTTCGGCACCGATGTATTTAGCATGACTTAACTACTACCTCAGAGAGAATGACATTCCTAACCATAATTGACATGCTAATTCAATACACCTGAATGGAGACTGCTAACTTGTAGTACAATACATAGTCTTTTAAGTGTAAACACAGAGGGCCAGATTCAGAGAGCGATTACACCTGCGTAACAGGAGATGCGCGGCGTAAGTCTAAATGTGCGCGTGCGTTTCGATGCACGGCATTCCCAAAACGAGATACGCAAGAAATCTACTTTTTTTTGTCCAGCGTAATTTCGTTAGACTGGCGCATCTGTCCGCAAAACTGCGCTAGACACACCATTGATTTGCTATTCAAATATGCCAATGAGGGAGTTACGGGGATCCACAAAAGAACGTTGGTGCAGCGCAGGCTACACGCTGTGCGCAACAGCAAAATGTCCTGTCTAAAATTAGACCATATAAAAGCTGGTCTAAAATTTGAAAAATCGTCTACATGTCAGATAAAGCAACACTGTTAGTGAGGAGCTGAGAAGTCACACGTGTTGCCCAACAAACTGTATGCCAACATGCCAGTGGCATCCATGCTCATAGCTATACTACTGACTTTAGATGAGCAAAGAAGGAGGAGGGCACTGAGGAGGGCATGGGAGATGGGTTTTTTTTTTAACTTTTTATTTGCTTATATAAACTTTACAATTTAATCTAATCTAATATTCTTATCTGATACAAGCCCCTCACTCTTCACTCTTCACAGGAGAGGATACATCACACACGCATAGACATCTATGGCATGAGTGATTCTGAGGTGTCTCGCATCTTCAGATTCACCCCTCATGCCATCATGGAATTAACCACAACCTTGCAGGAGGACATCAGCAGCCCAACACATGACACTACCCATGACAGCTACATATACAATCGTAGCCCCATCCCCACAGATTTCGAACAGAACATGTATGGGGACAGCTGGCTGGTTGGTGAGTGACATGGGTGGCAGGCATGACTGTCCCCCCCCCCCCCATGATGCACACATCACAAGGGGCACATGCACTACTAACATCCTCCTGTCTTTTCCTTTCAAGGTGACTCTGCATATGCACTGGGACCCCATCTCATGACCCCATCTCATGCCAGCTCACATATGCATCTTTGCACGTTAAACACACACATTAATCAAGGCACAATGAGAATGCATGCATGCACACCACTGTGGTCCTTAGCACACACACCCCACATCCTCATCAAATTGGATTGGCACAAGCCCACCATGCAGGACTTGTGAGCAGCAACGCCACGCCAAGGCTCCAATTATGTCACTGTACATTCATACACCATTCACACGGACCTGGGGATCACTTCTCCCTGGTCCTGGGGAACCCTTCTCCACCAAAATTGAGGGTGACACCCCTTTTCCGGCAGGAATGTCACCCCCACATTCAAACAGCATTCACAACACAAAAAAAAAGACCAGCAAAATCAAAAAATTTCCAGCAAAAAAAAAAAGGAACAAAAAAAAGGGGATCACTTCTCCACCACAAATGAGGGTGACACCCCTTTTCCAGCAGGAATGTCACCCCCACATTCCCAAATCATACACAAACAGAAGCGAAAAAAAAAAAAGCCCAGCAAAAATAGAATAAAAAAAAAAAAAAAACAACAAAGAAAACACATAAAAGACAAAAATCACTCAGCAAAACAGTCCCCAAATATCTCAACGACACGTCACAAACAAACAAACAAACGCTAACAAACAACAGAACAATAGCACCTTGCTGTATAGGGAGGCATACAAAGGGATGTACTTTTGCAATGGAAGTGCGTTTTGTGTCTGGCTATTTATGCTGTCTGCGTAGTTCAGCAAAGTTGCCCGGGTCTACTTCCAATTTCACTGATTGCGCTGTTCCCGAGTTATGAGCATGCGCACAGAGGTGCTGACCATGGTCTCCTTCAAGCGCGCATGCGCGAGCCGGCCGGCCCTTCATTTCCATGGGGTCACGGCTCATTTCAATGTAACACGCCCACGTCCTTCCCAATTTGTATTACTCCGCCTTACGCCTCTGAAATAACGTTACGCATGCGCAATTTTATGCGTAAAAGCGACGAGAATAGGGTGATTGCGCGGCTACATTGCGCAAGTCTAACATGAAGGCGGTGCGCTACGCCGGTCCAATAATGCGCAGATGTACCTGAATCTGGCCCAGAGTCTCTTACACACACAATAGATCAATTAACCTTTGGCAATAGAGAGCTGGCTGGTGCATTAGCATACCTAAGGAGAGGTTTAGTAACCAGGCTGATTCAGTTCCAATCCACATCTAGACAGACAGAGGATATTTACACCTGTTAATATCCCAAGACATCCTGTAATATGTACTCCCTACAATGTCCCATCTTATGTAATAAATAAAGTATGATTTCACGGTCCATGACACCCACCAGTATTTTTGTGCTAAGACCGTCAGCAGGGGCTTAAGGGCTCTGTGTCTTTGAATCGTCAGGGGGGAGATATCCGCAAATATTTTTGATGTCGTATCCCTAGAAAGAAATGCGAGATTGTTGGTGTGAAGTTTTCATAATATCCTCTTTTTACTGCGTAATAGTGTGGTTTTACCACTATATCCCTGGGAGAGCCATCGTTCCTGAGGGGACCCAGGGATCTATGCGCTCTGTCCAGCTCTAATTTGCCAGGCGCTATAGAGGGGATCAGGACCTTAATGAGTTCCTTGGTTGCCTTGGGAACGACCTGGATGGTGTCTGGGAGACCCCTGTGTCTGGGAGACCCCTGACCCTAAAATTTTCCCTTCTCGATCGGTTTTCAAGGTCATCGATTTTATTTAGGGCAGTGTCTAGTTGTTCTTGTAGCACATGGATGTGATCAGTGTTTTGATTGGCCCTGAATACAGTAATGTCCAGCTTTTGTTCAATCACTTCCATTCTGGAGCCCAGGTTCTGGAAGTCAGATCTGATGTCATTTGTAATTTTATTGGCAGTATGAGCCAGGCCCCTCTCAAGCAATTCAGACAGTTTTAAAAAAAATATTTCTCCTGCATTCTGAGGTATAGCAGAGTCAGGGCTTCCTGAGAAGAAAATGGCATTTGAGTGAACTTGAGCAGTTCCCAGGGGAGAGAGAGAACAGTGAGGTAATGTGTTCTCTAGATGAGATTCTGTGAGGGTAGGTGAGAGGGAAATGAGATAAGGTGTGCTGGGGTTGGCCTGAGGATTAAAGGCCAGTGAAGCTGGAGCAATAACTTGCCTGCTTTCTGTTTTTCCCTCAGCGTTTGTGTCCTGTGTCTGAGGCGTGGTCGTCCTCTTGGAATAGGCCTGATGCTTCTCAGCTGAGAAGTGCGGTCCCAGGTCTCGTCGGACCGAGCTATTGTACATGGGGCTGTTGTAGGGACAGAGGCGGCTCTCTAATTAGGCCAAAAAGGCGGCTGCCTAAGGCCTCACACTTCCAGGGGCCTCATGTGGTCAGTGTCCCCAAGTTGGCGGGGTTAGCGGGCCGGTAAAGGATCAACATCTTTCCTATATTGCTCTGCGTTGTAGAGGATGTGGAGCTGCCGAGGCGGCCGCTGCTGAACATGCCAGGAGGTGGGGGGCGGGGCGGGGTGGACTGAGCGGGGAGCAGGGTAGGCTAAAATGCTCTGCACCGCTGAAGACATCCATGACCCCCGTCGGTAAACTGCAGCAGAGCGGTGCGAGTGTGCTGTAAGCGAACGGACTGATGCATTTACTTCCCTGTCCCGCAGAGTAATCTCCGCCCGACAGGGAGGGGGGGAAGAAGGAGCCGACGAGAGTGTAGCTGTGAGGAGCCAGTGAAGCCCCGTGCAAAGGTGAAAGTAAGTTTGCAGAAGCTAAAAACCTTACCTAAGTCACTATTGTCACAGTGGCTTAGCTGTGTCAACCTGCCTAAAGTATTTCACGCTTTGGGGGGGGGGGGGGGGGGGGGGGATTTACATATTTGTAAAATGCAGCATGGAGGGGGTTATTGCATTACTATACATTAGTGACCACTGGCAGTTAATTAACCCCCTTGTGCTGCATTTGTGGTACCAGTATCGGAGTTAATTAACCCCTATATGGTGCAGCATCAAAGGGTTCATAAACTCTGATACCAGTGCCACTAATGCAGCACAAAGGGGTTAATTACCTGCCACTGGTCACTAATGCGTCAGTGGTGTATATGATACTACCCCCCACCATACACTCCGCACCCCTCTCATTTACATACTACCCCCCCCACCATATATTTCACACCCCTCTCATGTACATACTACCCCCCCCCCCCCACCATACACTCCGCACCCCTCTCATTTACATACTACTCCCCCACCATATATTTCACACCCCTCTCATGTACATACTACCCCCCCCACCATACACTCCGCACCCCTCTCATTTACATACTGGCCCCCACCATACATTTCACACCCCTCTCATGTACATACTACCCCCCCACCATACACTCCGCACCCCTCTCATTTACATACTAGCCCCCACCATACATTTCACACCCCTCTCATGTACATACTACCCCCACCATACACTCCGCACCCCTCTCATTTACATACTACCCCCCCACCATACATTTCACACCCCTCTCATGTACATGCTACTCCCCCACCATACACTCCGCACCCCTCTCATTTACATACTACCCCTCTCATGTACATACTACCCACCAGGAGCGGTGCGTTCATAGGGACGCAGGAGCACCGCCCGTCTGGTTTGCTCGCTCACAGCAAGTGGCTGTCTCTCTCACACCCACTAAAATATACAGATTCATGCACTGTATGAATCGGTATATTTTCGCCGCTGCCGCCCACTGTTCAGCTGGCTGGATGTTGAGCGCCAGTCAGCTGAATAACGGCAGCTGGCTGGCTGTGTGGAAGTGCCTATCAGAGGCTGTAGTCGGCTTCCTGAAGCTTATCTTCGGGACGTACCGGCGATGCGTTCCTTGGATAAGACTGACGGGTGTCTCAGCCAATCAGGTAATCTGATTCCGGGCACAGCGTGGCGACAATTGGGGGGCACAGTGGCGACAATTGGGGGGCACAGTGGCGACAATTTATGGCACGGTGGTTGCGTTTGATGGCATGGCGCAGTGGTTGCGTTTGATGGCATGGCGCAGTGGTTGCGTTTGATGGCATGGCACAGTGGTTGCGTTTGATGGCATGGCACAGTGACTGCGTTTGTTGGCATGGCACAGTGGTGACAATTGATGGCACAGTGGTTGCGTTTGATGGCATGGCACAGTGGTTGCGTTTGATGGCACGGTGGTTGCGTTTGATGGCATGGCACAGTGGCTGCGTTTGATAGGCACAGTGAGGCTGCAATTTTTTTTTTTTTTTGTACCAGCCGCCACTGCTACCCACCCCCATACACTCCACACCCCTCTTATGTACATTCTACCTACCCATCTCATGTACAAACTACCCACCTATATGCATTTCTCTCATGTCCATACTACCCACCACCATACACTCCACGCCCCTCTCATGAACATACTACCCCCCACCATACACTCCGCACCCCACTCATGTACATACTACCCCCACCATACACTCCGCACCCCTCTTATGTACATACCGCCCACCCCCATACACTCCGCACATCCTCTCATGTACATACTACCCCCACTATACACTCCGCACCCCTCTCATGTACATACTACCCACCACCATACATTTTACACCCCTCTCATGTACATACTACCCACCAGGAGCGGTGCGTTCATAGGGACGCCGGAGCATCACCCCGTCTGGTTTGCTCGCTCACAGCAAGTGGCTGGCTCTCTCACAGCCACTAAAATAATACAGATTCGTGCACTGTATGAATCTGTATATTTTCGCCGCTGCCGCCCACTATTCAGCTGGCTGGATGTTGAGCGCCAGTCAGCTGAATAACGGCAGCTGGCTGGCTGTGTGGAAGTGCCTATCAGAGGCTGTAGTCGGCTTCCTGAAGCTTATCCTCGGGACGTACCGGCGGTGCGTTCCTTGGATAAGACTGACGGGTGTCTCAGCCAATCAGGTAATCTGATTGCGGGCACAGCCTGGCGACAATTGGGGGCACAGTGGCGACAATTGTGGGCCCAGTAGCGACAATTGGGGGCGTGGTGGTTGCGTTTGATGGCATGGCGCAGTGGTTGCGTTTGATGGCATGGCGCAGTGGTTGCGTTTGATGGCATGGCGCAGTGGTTGCGTTTGATGGCATGGCGCAGTGGTTGCGTTTGATGGCATGGCGCAGTGGTTGCGTTTGGCATGGCACAGTGACTGCATTTGATGGCACAGTGGTTGCGTTTGATGGCACAGTGGTTGCGTTTGATGGCACGGTGGCTGCGTTTGATGGCATGGCACAGTGGCTGCGTTTGATAGGCACAGTGAGGCTGCAATTGTTTTTTTTTTTTTGCACCAGCCGCCACTGCTACCCACCCCCATACACTCCACACCCCTCTTATGTACATACTACCCCCCCATCTCATGTACATACTACCCCCACTATACACTCCACACCCCTCTCATGTACATACTACCCCCACCATACACTCCTCACCCCTCTCATGTACATACTACCCCCCACCATACACTCCGCACCCCTCTCATGTACATACTACCCCCCACTATACACTCCTCACCCCTCTCATGTACATACTACTTACCCCTCTCCATGTACAAACTACCCACCTATACGCATTTCTCTCATGTACGTATTACCCACCACCATACACTCCACACCCCTCTCATGTACATACTACCCACCTATTCGCACCCCTCTCATGTGCATACTACCCACCTATTCGCACCCCTCTGATGTACATACTACCCACCTATACGCATCCCTCTCATGTACATACTACCCACCTATACACACCCCTTTCATGTGCATACTACCCACCTATATGCACCACTTTCATGTACATACTTCCCACCTATATGCATCCCTCTCATGTACATACTACCCACCTATTCACAGCCTTTTAATGTACATACTACGCACCACCATACAGTCCACAACCCTCTCATGTGCATACTACGCACCAATATACACTCCTCACCCCTCTCATGTACATACTACCCACCACCATACACTCCTCATGCCTCTCATGTGCATACTACCCACCGATATACACTCCTCACCCCTCTCATGTGCATACTACCCACCTATTCGCACTCCTCTCATGTACATACTACCCACCTATTCACACCCCTCTCGTACATATTACCCACCTATACGCATCCCTCTCATGTACATACTACACACCACCATACACTTCGCAACCCTCTCATGTGCATACTACCCATTAGCATACACTCTGCATCCCTCTCGTGTACATACTCCCCACCCCTCTCATGTACATACTACCCCCGCCATACACTCTGGACCCCTCCTATGTACATACTACCCACCTATATACACTCTGCACCCCTCTCATGTACATACTACCCCCTGTCATACCCTCCACTTTCCTCTCCTACTTCAGTTTACCACCATTGTACAGTAGGGACCCCTACTAGGGAGAGGGTGACCTGTGCCATAGAGAAACATTTGTAGGTGTGGCTAAATTATGCTACCTATTGGGCATGGCTTATTAGTTTGATTAGAAATTGTAGTCATTTTTTTTTATTTTTTTTTTACAATCTTTCTTTTTAATTTTTTACTTTTTTTTTGGTTTCTTTGGTGAGATTACAGGGGTCTAAACACACCCCTGAAGTTTCACCTTTGAGACAGAGAAAGGAAATGAGGAAAGACATTCCCCAGTTCCTTTCTCTGTAGCCTCAGCTGCACTGCAGATGAATAAACAATCACTCACTGTGTTCTTTTAGAAAAGGTTGGGGCCTTTTTCTGGCCTCCATCCTAAAGATCCCTCACAGCTGGCACAGCAGTCAGCGGGAGGGCAGAGAAGGGAAGTTGGCAGCGCTGTGGGGGGGGGGGGGCACACCATTATTTTTTATTGCTGGAATTATTTTTTCTATTATAGGCGTGAGTGGGGCCTCATGTCTTAGATTTGCCTAAGGCCTCACAAAGCCTAGAGCCGCCTCTGTGTAGGGATGTTCCCACGATCGATTCAGCTCAAAAGCGGGTGGCCAGCTGCCGTGTGTCCTGTGCTAGGGCGGCTGAATGGCTGAGGCAGAGCATAGCTCCCGGCTTAAGCAGCCATCTTGGAAGCCTCCCAAACCCCGCCTCTCGTTGCTCAAATTTCATGACTCGGGTGTACAACCACAGATGCACCTTAATGTGACCCTAAATATCCATATTCTCCAAAAAATAATTTGTACACATCCACTAATTATTGGCTCTGTTATCCATTTTACATTAAATCATTTTTTAGTGGTTTTCTGCTTCTGTGAGCTCCTGGACCTTTCCTTCACTTCCCATTGTTTTGAACAAGCAATCTATGCTAGTTGCACCTACCTGGTCCCTAGTCTATGTTGGGAATGAGCAAGAGAGAGTGGCTACATTACTACATACAGTGGGGCCAGTGACAATGAACATAGCCACCCTCAAATCACGTCAGCAAAAAAAAAAGAATTAAGAGGAGGCTGGGAACAATAACATGTACTTTTTTTTTTTTTTTTGTTAAAGTGGCAGTAAACCCTTGTATCGTTTTCAGTTAAGGAAGCTGCCGTTTTGTTTTATTCTTCAACTGTTATGATGCTGCACATGTGATCAGTTATGACACCAGCCATCGGATGGTTTGACAGTTTGGTTAGGAGCACAACCAATGTGGCAGTTACATTCCCAGCATGTGTTTTTTGAAACTGTTAAATCAATGGGTTTAGTTCTGCTATAAGAATACATACGTGAATTAATGTTTTTTTTATTTTTTTTAAACGCAGTTTAATGGGAATAAAGTAATCACACACCAGGAAATGTACTGCTATATTTCAGGATGAACTTTAAACCATACATGTTTCTAGATATTCCCTATAACAGAGCAAGTCTTCACTTTTTGCGTTCAGATCTCCTTTAGACCCCTTTTACACTGAGGAGTTTTTCAGGTGGTACAGCGCTAAAAATAGCGCTGCTATACCGCCTGAAAAACTCCTTCACTGCCTACTCAATGTGAAAGCTTCCTCTAACAGGCGCTGGCAGCCAGACTACTTTTAGGGCCACATTAGAATACATCTTGGCAATGAGAAAACAATATCATATGGGTTCAGAATTTCCTGTAATAGATCGTAAAAAAAAAAAAAAAGATTTGCACATTATAAATGCATGGAATTAAAGTACGTCAATAATACATGTTCTAAATCTGCTATATTACTCCCTCAGCTGTGTTATGTAGGTTGGAGAAGCCTAGTTACCAGCAGGTGTCAGTAAAGCTTCACCAGCAATACAGCCATTCACGTCATGTGACCAGGCAGATGTTATTGGAAGAAGTCTGCATGCAATTCATAGATTGTGTGACTGAGCAATATCATACCTTTCACTTGTTTGTTTTTTTCCAGTTCAGGCATTTTTCCTCTTAACTTGTTCCTCTGCCTGGTCACTATGGAGATGTCCTACTTCTCAAGTTCCCTATCTACCCAGAGATTGATTTTGCAGTGTTTTCCTCCTGATCGTGAAAATTCAAATCATAACTAACAGTTTCCAGATGAACAAATGCAATCATCTGAATTTTAGCATCTTTCTGCACCTTGCAACATAACTTGATGCCACTTCAGGACCATAAGGGCCCTTTCACACGAGCGGACCGTTCGTCCGTTTTTAGACGTCCGTTTTTTTACCGCAATGCTTTCCTATGGGTCCTTTCACATGCATCCGCTAACGTCCGTCTCCGTTAAGCTCCGTTTTTTTGGACGGAAGCAAACCCTATTTTTCTTCCGTCAAAAACAATCCGTTTAACATCCGATCCGCTAATGTCCGTTTTTCATCAAAATATGTAATAAAAAAAAAGTTCAACAAAAAAAAAAAACGGATGAAAAAACGGATGAAAAACGGATCAACTGATGATAAAAAAACGGATTTAAAAAACGGTCCGCACGTGTGAAAGGACCCTAAGCCTTGTAAATCATTTGTTCGTAGCCAGTACTGGGAGCCAGCATTGAAAGGCAGCCTATAACCTTTGCATCCAGTACTGGGAGCCAGCATTGAAGGGCAGCCTATAACCTTTGCATCCTTTGTATCATTGCAGATACCAAACCCAACAGAATAGGTGAGAACAGCTAAACATAAGAAATAGAATAGCGTGTGGATACTAACATTTAGACCTCTTTCACACTGGAGCGGTAAAAATAGCGCCTGCAGACCAACCATAAACAGCCGCTGCTGTGTCTCTATGGTGCGCTAGCAGGACGGTAATAAAAGTCCTGCTAGCTGCATCTTTGGAGCGGTGTGTATACTGCTCCCGCACATTGAAATCAATTGATGGCTTTACTGCCATCAATTGCAGCGATTTTTAACCCTTTCTCGGCCACTAGCGGCCGAATAGCACCGCAAAATTACCGCTTTACCGCCGACACACCTCCTGCCCCAGTGTGAAAGGGGCCTTGCAGGTAAAGTTGATCCAGGGAATATCCAATTGCCTCTTAGGGGATCAGGAAATCATTTTTTTCCCCTGCTGTAGCAAATTGAATTGTCCTTTGCTGGGGGTTTTTGCCTTACTCTGGATCCAATAACAAATTTAGATTAAGTGTGTCTAAAAATGAAGGGATTTTTTAATTTATTTTTTTACTAGTAATGGCGGCGATCAGCGACTTTTAGTGGGACTGCGATATTGCAGTGGACAGTCGGGACACTTTTGACACTTTTTGGGGACCAGTTAAACTAATACAGTTATCACTGCTAAACAATATGCACTGTCACAGTACTAATTACACTGGCAGGGAAGGGGTAAACATCAGGGGTGATCAAAGGTTTAAATGTGTGCCTGACCAGTGCTTTACTACTGTGGGGAGGTGCTTGTACTAGGAGAAGGCATGAATCGGTGTACGGAAGCATCTGCGTGTGTAGGCGGACATAGAGTCCGCTCTACCCGCCAATCAGCTACCGCTGTGTCTGATCACCACAGAAGCACTTGCCCCAGACCCAGAAGTGCAGGATCGCTTACTAAATACATGATCCTGCGCAGGAGACCTGCCTTTCCGCCATATATATACAATATATGGTCAGTAAGCAGTTAATGAAAGGAAGTGGGGACAGGCTAAAGGCAGACAGTCTACCCTTGTTAATCAAGATCTTTGGTCAAAAAATGTAATTACAATTCAGTAACTACAAATATTGTAGCTGCTGATTTTTAATAAACACACACCAGTCCAGGGATCCAACACGGTCCTTTCCTAGGCTGGCTCTTTGCCTGTTGTGTGGTCCCTGGGGCCACCATCTTGGCTGTGGGAAGCTCTTAAGTTGAATGGTGCTTTGTAAATGGACCTACGACCTTCATGGACCTGTCATGTGTCCCAGGAGCCTGCAGGCGGGGGCAGACATCCACCCAGATCGCTTAGGTAATAAAAACCTAAACCTACCTCCTAAGTGGGAACAAGACTAGGTGACTCGGCTATGCACGAAAACATAGGAACTTGGGTTCAATGGTGTCCTCCATGCTAGGAAATATAGGCAGATACAGTACTTGTCCCTCATGCCATACCACCTGAAACATACTGCCAGTGTCATTAAGAACTATCTTCAGCGTAAAGAACAAGTCCTAGGAGTGATGGTTCCCCCCCCCAGACATAACCCTGATCTCGACATCGAGTCTGTCTGGGATTACATGAAGAGACCAGAAGGATTTGAGACAGCCCACATTCACAGATGATCTTCAAGAAGTTTGAAACAACCTACCCTCCAAGTTCCCCTTAAAAAATGTAAGTAAGTGTATCTGGCAGAATTGATGCTGTTTTGAAGGCAAAGGGTACTTACACCAAATGTTTTTTTTTTTGGATTTCATGTCTGTTTATTTACTTTCCATTTTGTTAATTGATAAAAATAAACTATTAAAACTTCTGTTTCTGAAAGCATTCTTAATTTACAGCATTTAATTTTTACAGCATTTTTTCATACCTGTCTGAAACTTTTGCAGTGTGTGTATATGTCTGTGTATGTATGTATGTATGTATGTATGTATGTATGTATGTATACAGTAGGGTAAATAATGATTTGATCCCCTGCAGATTTTGTGAACTTGCCCACTTATAAACAAATGAAGGGTCTATAATTATTATGTTGGTTGTGTTTTAAATGATAAGAGATACAATATCAACCAAAAATCCAGAAACAAACACACGATACAAATTGAGTTTAGTGAGTGAGATAAATATTTGATCCCCTAACAAACAATTAATCTGGCTCCCACAGACTGGCTACAGTATGTGCTCATGTGGTACATAGGAGCACCTTCTTAAATTGACAGAACTAATCTAACGACAACCCGTTATGTGTATAAGGTGAGAAGAAGACAACTGTTGGAGCGATTATTTGCAAATGGAGGAAACACAAAATAGCCATCAATCATCCTCAGTCTAGAGCTCCTATGCAAGATTTCACCTTATGGGGTAAAGATGATTATGTGAAAAGTGAGGGATCAGCCCAGAACTACACAGGAGGAGCTTGTGAATGATCTCAAGGCAGTTGGGACCACAGTCATTGGACAAACCATTGGTAGCACAATATGCTGCCATGGATTAAAATTCTGCAGCGCCCGCAAGGTCCCCTTCCTCAAGAAGGCACATGTACAGGCCCGTCTGCAGTTTTCCCATGAACATCTAAATGATTCAGAGAAGGATTGAAAGAAAGTGCTTTGGTCAGATGAGACCAAAATTCAGCTCTGACATTAACGTGACTCGCTGTGTTTTGGAGAAAGAAAAATACTGACTATGATTTAGAGCTTCACAAATAATCGTTAAAAAATTGTGATCTTGATTCAACCCCCCGACAAAATACTCGGGGACAGCTTGGCTGATCTCAGGAACAGAGTATTTCCGAACAGCTTTGTACTGTTCAGAGTGTCACCGGCGCCCCCACACCTCTGGCCAAATGTGGAACTGCACACTCCATTAGCTTGAATTCTGCTTGTGTTGTGAGACAACACTTGCAAACCGAGTCGTCTTTCAAAACGCTTGTTAACCACGTTACTTGTAAACCAAGGTTCCCCTGTATGTGATTATATTAGCAAAGGCATTTTAAATCCACTCAGAGTTTAATAAGTTAGATGCTTTTATTTGTAAAAGGATAGTCCTGTAATGTATCAAAAAACACATATGTAATAGATTTTCTCTATCGTACATCACGGGATACAGAGAACCATAGTAATTACTATATGGGATATACGCCCACCTTCACATTCCTTCTCTAAGGTTTCCAAACATACCCCAGGTATTTTACAATCATAGTTACACCCTGGGCACAATGAAAACCATGCCCACTCTTTGGAACATAGCATTAAGCACTTTTTTTTTAAATCAAGCAATGGGGTCCATGTTATGATCTTGCAGACAGGCCCACTGATTTCATAAAACGCCCTGGTGAGGAGGAGAACAATGTCCCCGCTGATGTCCTACCGAGTGCGGGATGAGGACGAGGAATGAGTGCAGGCCCATGTGCCCCCCAACCATGGATAGTATACACCAGTGATGGCAAACCTTGGCACTCCAGATGTTTTGGAACTACATTTCCCATGATGCTCATGCACTCTGCAGTGTAGATGATCATCATGGGAAATGTAGTTTCAAAACATCTGGGGTGCCAAGGTTCGCCATCACTGGTATACACTGTGTCCGAGCAGAGGCCTGCAGTGGTCTGCAGTGCCAGCTTCCCAGCAGGATAGCTCAGGTAGGTTTGGACTAGTGTATGAAATACTTTGGGACCAATCTGTTTCTTTATGTATATACACAGAAAATATTCACAACTGTCTTTGATGTCTTCTACTTCATGTCCTGCTTTATGCATCCATATTGTACATTCGCTATTATAAGACTGAAGCATTTATCACTGTGAAATAAACAAATGGAACAGGAGTTTTTCAACAATAAACAATAACGCTGTCATTATATGCTGGAATCTACTATTCAGTATTTCTGTAGCTTACCTTGACACACATTTTTCTTTATTACATTTCTCCACACTATTTAATGGTTACCTTATCCTTTTTACAGTATAATAAACAACCATTTACAGGCATTTGTGAAAACCTAAAGGCTGCAGACACAGAAAATCAGCAGTGTGTACATAAATATTGGCTACAATTAAGACTGAATCTTTTTTTTGTTTAAAAAAGCGCAGATGGATGTCCTGTTTTTCTAGCCGTGCAAAATGTGCAAATCGCAATAAAAAAAAAAAAAGAAATGCCTTTCACCCCCGGCATTCATTCTGAATGTAGATTTATCTAGAAGAAGTTATCTTTTTTTTATTTTTGTTTCCTTGTGTAATGTATACCCTTTAGTCATCGATTTTTAACAGTCAGTATTTTCTGAGATGCAAATTTAGATTTAGAAATGTTCTCCTGAACAGTGCAGTGAGATAGAAATGGGGAAGCTTCAAAGTGAAGGATATAAAGGATTGGATTCTCTTAGTATCAAAAGGCATGGAAGTAGTTTGAGAGGTACAGTATAACACACAGAAGAGATGCATAAGGCTGGGAATTCAAGTAAAAAAAAAAATGGTGACGTCAACTATGGTACATATATAGACATGCACAAACTGAGAACAGGCTCTTCTGGAGGCAGCCCTTTCCACCCTTCCTCAAGTAATTGCTTTTACAAGGCAGCTGATAACTTCCAATGTGTCTGCAGCAAACCAACAAAAAAAATTTCAGCCTCACTGGTCGGTTTGAAACTAGCACAATAAAGGAAAGGTACACTTGAGCAGGGCAGAACTGTATACAAATTAATAAAAAGGAAGCTTTTATAGTTGGGGAGCACACTTATCAGAGGTTCCTTAACTGCTTGCCGACCAGCAGGTCGGCTCTGCTGGACGAGATCACGTAGCTATACATCATCTCGCCGAGCAGCCAGGTGCACGCCCCCCGACTCCCGCGTGCGTGCCCGGCGGGCGCGATCGCCGCTGGGCACCCGCGATCGCTCGTTACAGAGCGAGGACCGGGAGCTGTGTGGGTAAACACTAGGGCTGCAACTAACGATTATTTTCATAATCGATTAGTTGGCTGATTATTGTTTCGATCGACTAATCGGATAATCTTAAAAAAAAAAGTGTGGTGTACAATTTAGTTAATATGTAAATTAAAAAAAAAGGCAATTTATTCTTAAATATCCAGTGGTAAATATAAATAACCAACTACAGTAATTGCAATGCCTTCTATTACCTCCACTTTCTCTGGGTTCAGATGCTGATCTTCCCTGCACAGAGTCTTTAAAGTGATTTTTTTTCATAACAAACTTGTTATACTTACCTGCTCTGTGTAGGAGCAGCTCAGATCCTCCACTTCTGGGGTCCCTTGCCGATGCTTTTGGCTCCTCCTGCCTTCAGAGTGCCTCAATAGCGAGCTGCAAAGTATAGTATAGAGCGCCCACTATAGCAAGGTTTAAAAAAAGAAAAAAAAAATTCTGCCTTTAGAACCACTCACTTCCTGCCCAGGACTACATGTTTCATGAGGCATTGCTCCTCACACTTTCACATTAACAAATTCTCAGGCACTTAGCGACATGTATGGTGTACTAAGCTGTATGTGTGCTGCTCTGTATTTCCTTATATGTAAACAAATAATGCATTCTATATGCAGGCCAACTAACCGATTAATCGATTATGAAAATAGTTCACAACTATTTTCATAATTGATTAGTTGTCGATTAATCGATTAGTTGTTTCAGCCCAGGTAAACACACAGTTCCTGGTCCTGTCAGGGGAGAAATGCCTGACCAATCTGTTCATGCAATGTATGAACAGCGATCAGACATTTCCCTCAGTCAGTCCACCCCCCCCCCTTCAGTTAGAACACACCCGGGTAACATACTTAACCCCTTCCCCGCCCCCTAGTGTTAACCCCTTCCCTGCCAGTGGCATTTTTATAGTACTGATCGCTATAAAAACGGCAATGGTCCCAAAAATGTGTCAAGTGTCAGCCATAATGTCGCAGTATGAAAAAAAATCGCTGATCGCCGCTATTACTAGTAAAAAAAAAATATTAATAAAAATGCCATAAAACTATGCCCTATTTTGTAGACGCTACAACTTTTGCGCAAACCAATCAATAAACGCTTTTCTTTATCGTACATCACGGGACACAGAGAAGCATAGTAATTACTATGTGGGTTATAGAGTACCTTCAGGTGATGGACACTGGCACGCCCTTAAGGTAGGAAGTTCCCTTCCCTATATAACTCCTCCCATACCGGGAGTACCTCAGTATTTTCTCCAGTGTCTAAGGTGTTGGTCACGAGTGAACATGTGCTCCAAGGAGCTCCACTGGAGGGATCCATATTGGATGTAAAAAGCCTCCATAAATCCGGATCCGTCCGAAGTGCTTCTGAGCCAAAGTGGACGGTAGCCAGGCCCTGGTTGAGAAGAACGGGGTTTTGCCTATAATGCTGCTCATTTGAGGGCTGGATCCTGATTACTCAGTACTTTGGTCAATTTCCTAATACCAAAAGTTTACCGACAGGATGCGATATGGGTCCAGGGGTGTGGTGTTCCTGTCCATGGACCCCGGTCCCTGAAGGTCTGCAGACTTTGCTCTCCGTGATGGGCGAAGATTGGACTGTCTGTGTGTGCAGAGTCCTGCGGCGTTGGATCAGGTAAGTGAAGGTGCTTCAGGACTTGGTCCTGAAAGTATCCTTCTTTTTTGGAGCCATTATGCTTGCCTAAGCTGTCTGTCTGTGCCTCTCCTAACATTGTCCTAAATGCTGTGGGGAGGAGGGGTGTCTATGCTCAGTCAGTTAGCCCCTCCTGTGCAGGTTTAACAGAGTAAGGTTGTCCAAAAGTTTTGGCCACAGATTGTCTTACCTGGTCCTCACATGGTAGCTGTGGTAGCTCCAACCTCGTGCACAGGCGCGCCTGCGTCTCGTGCGCGCGACATATAATGTGTCATAGGCGCACGCGCATGCGCGCAATTTCACTTATTTGCTGCATCTGTGCGCACGCGTGTGCGCGACGTGCATTGGGGCTGTATATGCGCGTGCGGCTACGTGTGCGCGCAGCCTCGTGATGCACGCCCGGCAGCGGCGTGCGCATGCGCGCAAGGGGTCCATCTCAGCTGTTCTCTATGAGACTTGAGATTGCAGGACAGAGCAGGTCAGGTGACTTGCACCTAGTCCATAAAAGCTCAGTCCACTTCACCCATCCTGGCTGACAGTGGACACAGAGAATATTTGTGCACAAGTTTTCAGTATTATTGCTGGTTGTTTGGACAGTGACACTCGCTTAAGGCGCATAGTGGGATCTGCACTTTGCCGACCATCAAATAGCAGCGTCAGTGCTGGTCTATAGGTCCGCAAGTGGTTGCACCTGTTGTGAGTACCTCGGCTTTATTATGGCTAAAGGCTCAGGGACTAGAAGTACAAAGAGATCTAAGGGATCACCATCAGGCTCGGAGGATCTCGGGCATGCTCCTGCGGCTAGTTCCTCTCCTAATAAATTGGAGGAAGTCCAGGGTGAACCATCAGGGCTATCGGGTGCCTCATCTGCCCTTGTCCCGCCTGCTCCAGTTTTTGTGACACAGGAGGCTTTGGCCTCAGCCATGGGTGGTCTGGAGCAGGACTTAGTGACCTTGATTGCATCCTCTCTCTCAAGAGAAAAACGCACAAGGTCCCCCTCTCCCTCTGCGGAGTTCCTCAGCGCGGAACAGCTATCCTCAGAAGAGGTTGATTTACCCTCTGGAGATCAGGCAGAGGGTCATTTAGAGGTCTCGGACTCTGAGGATTCCACCCTGGGAGAACCATTTTCGGCGTCTCAGTCCGAAAAATTGTTGGTCCAGTCCCTCACGGAGATGGTCCGTTCGGCCTTCAAGTTGCCCCTTTAGAGCCAGCATCAAGTTCAGTCTCTTCTTTAGGCTCTTTAAAAGCTCCTCAAGCTAACTATTCATTCCCGGTTCATCCCCTATTGGAAGGTCTTATCTACAAGGATTGGGAACATCCAGATAGATTTTTTTTTTCTTCCTCCTAAAAAGTTTTCGGTTTTATACCCCATGGAGGAACAGTTCACTAAGAAGTGGGGTATCCCCACAGTGGACGCAGCTGTGTCCTGCGTAAACAAGACCTTGACCTGTCCGATGGACAAAGTTCAAGTCTTTAAAGACCCGACAGACAAGAGATTAGAGACGCTGTTAAAGACCTCGTTTTCTACAGCTAGAGGGGTAACCCAGCCTGCAGTGGCAGCTATTGGTATTTGCCAAGTCTTAAAAGACCAGTTAAAAGGGGTCTTGAAGGATATCCCGGCTCAACATCCTCAGGAATTGGCTGACTTTCCTAAAGCATTATGCTTTGCCATAGATGCTATCAAGGACTCTATACAACAGTCCTCCCGTTTCACTCTCTCTTTAGTTAATATGCGCAGATTACTGTGGTTAAAGAACTGGTCGGCTGAAACCCTGTGTAAAAAATTACTGGCAGGGTTTCCTTTTCATGGAGAGTGTTTTTATTTGGGGAAGATCTGGATGCATACATTCAGAAAATTTCTAGTGGCAAAAGCACATTGTTGCCAGTAAAGAAAAGGTTTAGGGGTCCTCCCTCCTTTAAAAAATCTTCCTCTCCTATCCCTAGTACTTCTGCTACCAGGCAGTTCCGACGGCCTCCTGGACGGTTTAATACGGGTGGGAAGCCGCAGGGCCAGCCTCAGGCTTCCAAAAAGCCTTGGAGCCGTAAGCCGGCCAAGCCAGCATCTAAGTCGGCGTTATGAAGGTTCACCCCCACTCAGCAGGGTGGGGGGAAGACTTCAGCTGTTTGCGGAGGCCTGGCAAGAGAGGATCCAAGACAATTGGGTTCTCTCTACGGTTTCCGATGGCTACAAGCTGGAGCTGAGCGAATTTCCTCCACATCGCTTCTTGGCCTCAAGCGTCCCGAAAGACCCGGGAAAAAGAAGGTCCCTAGCATTGGCCTTGGATCATCTATTATCCCAAGGAGTAATCGAAGAACTGCCACTGGAAGAACAAGGTTTGGGGTTTTATTCAAATCTTTTCACCGTCCCCAAACCAAACGGAGATGTAAGACCCATTCTGGACCTCAAGGCCTTAAACAAATTCCTAAAGGTCCAGTCTTTCCGGATGGAATCGGTCCGGTCGGTGGTTGCCTCCTTACAAGGAGGGGAGTTTTTGGCGTCCATCGATTATAAAGGACGCATACTTACACATTCCCATCTTCCTCAACCATCAGAAGCTGTTGCGCTTCACGGCAAATCAGCGCCACTTTCAATTCGTGGCCTTACCTTTTGGTCTGGCCACCGCACCTCGTGTATTCACGAAAGTGCTGGCCCCACTATTAGCCAACATAAGATCTCAAGGCATATCTTTAGTAGCCTATCTAGATGATCTGTTGTTGGTAGACCGTTCAGTTGCCAATCTAAACTCAGCAGTACACAGAACCGTGAAATTCCTAGAGTCAATGGGTTGGGTTCTCAACCTGGACAAGTCGGCCTTGGTGCCTGTGCAAAGGCTCGAGTTTTTGGGTCTACTCTTAGACACAGAGCAAAGAAAGATCTTTCTACCCCAGAGAAAGTTCGATGCTTTAAGGCAGGAGTCTCCAAACTATGGCCCTCCAGGTGTTCAGGAACTACAAATCCCATCATGCCTAGCCATGTCTACTAATGTCAGAGTTTTACAATGCCTCATGGGAAGTGTAGTTCCACAGCAGCTGGAGGGCCGTAGTTTGGAGATCCCTGCTTTAAGGGAACTAGTTCAGCTAGTCAAGTCAAGGCGTCGGCCCTCCATTCGCCTTTGTATGCGGCTACTGGGGAAAATGGTAGCCTCTTTCGAGGCCGCTGGTGGCTGGTTCCCCAGAACTTACTAAGAGGGAATTCCTTTGTTCCCATCTCTTGGCGGGTTGTGACCACAGATGCCAGTCTTCTGGGCTGGGGTGCAGTCCTGGAGGGGATGTCTCTCCAAGGAAGGTGGTCAATCACCGAGAGGTTTCTACCTATCAACCTTCTAGAGATTCGGCCAGTTCATCTAGCCCTGTCAGCTTGGACAGACAGGTTGAAGGGTCTCCCAGTCAGGATTCAGTCTGACAATGCCACAGCTGTGGCATACATAAAAAACCAGGGGGGCACAAGGAGTCGTGCAGCCCAAAGAGAGGTGGATCGAATTCTGATCTGGGGAGAAAAGTATGTCCCCTGCATTTCTGCGGTTTTTATCCCGGGCATAGACAATTGGCAGGCAGACTACCTAAGCCGCCAACAGTTGCTCCCAGGTGAGTGGACTCTTCACCCCGATATTTTCCAGGGCATTTGTCAGAGGTGGGGGAACACTAGATGTGGATCTCTTTGCATCGAGGTCAATGCAAGGGTGGGCAACTTTCTGTCCCGGACAAGGGATCCACTCGCTTGCGGCACGGATGCGCTGGTGTTTCCATGGGGCCAGTTCTCCCTAATGTATGCGTTTCCTCCACTGCAATTAGTACCCTGCCTCCTTCGCAGGATAAGGTCGGAAGAGATTCTGGTCGCTCCGGCGTGGCCCAGAAGGGCCTGGTACACAGAGATTGTAAGGATGTCCGTGGGGCGTCCATGGACCCTTCCGCTTCATCCAGACCTACTGTCTCAGGGACCTATATTCCACCCTTCCTTACCGTCTCTGAATTTAACGGTCTGGCTGTTGAGCCCCATTTCCTAAAGAGAAGGGGTCTCTCTAATTCAGTAGTGTCTACTTTAATTAATGCCAGAAAGCCAGCTTCTAGGCTTATTTATTACAGAATTTGGAAGTCTTATGTGGCCTGGTGCGAAATCAGGGGGTGGCATCCCCGGAGGTATCTCATTGGCAGAATTCTAGATTTTCTGCAGATGGGGGCAGACATGAAGTTGGCCCTAAGCACCATTATGGGCCAGATCTCGGCCTTATCGATTTTGTTTCAAAGGCCACTGGCTCCACATTCTCTGGTCAAAACCTTTTTACAAGATGTGATCCGGGTTAATCCTCCAGTCAAGACCCCCTTGTGTCCTTGGGATCTGAATCTGGTCCTTTCTGCCTTGCAGAAGCAACCTTTTGAGCCTTTGGCTCACATTTCATTGGTCCTTCTGACCAGGAAGGTGTTTTTTTTTATAGCCATAACCTCTGCTAGAAGGGTATCGGAGTTGGCGGCCTTATCGTGTAAGGAACCATACCTTATTCTCCATAAGGACAGAGTGGTTCTACGGCCTCACCCGGCTTTCCTTCCTAAAGTTGTTTCTAACTTTCATTTGAATCAAGATCTAGTTCTCCCCTCTTTTTTTCTCAGAACCTAGTTCTGCAAGTAGTAAAGTCATTGCACACGCTAGACATACGTAGAGCAGTTAAGATCCACCTTAGGGCTACTGCTCAGGTCCGGAAAACTGACATTTTGTTTATCCTGCCAGAAGGTCCCAGATGTGGGCAGGCAGCGTCGAAGTCCACTATCTCCAAATGGATTCGACAGGTCATTACTCAAGCCTATGGCTTGAGGGGAAAGGTTCCCCCGTTTAAGGTTAAAGCACATTCCACTAGAGCGGTGGGTACTTCCTGGGCAGTGCATCATCAAGCCTCCATGGCTCAGATCTGCAAGGCCGTGACGTGGTCGTCTGTCCATACTTTCACAAAATTTTACCAATTGGACATAAGAAAAAATGAGGAAAGCGCCTTTGGGCGCAGTGTGCTGCAGGCTGCAGTTTGATTCCTCATGTCTGATGGCGCCCGGCTTAATTTTTTTGGTGTCTCCCTCCCCTCATTAGCATTGCTTTGGGACGTCCCACATAGTAATTACTATGCTTGCAGCAATATGGTCCGGGGCTGAAGTGGTTTAAGTTGCAGTGTGATGATCACTTGCATTTTGCAAATGTGTGCAACCACAATCTGTTTTTAATCTGAAAAGTGGAAACTGTTTTTTGTGTTTTTGATAATTTTTTTATTTTTTTGCTGGCTAGTTTGAAATTGAATAAAGACACATCGTGCTTCCCTTTGACATCAGAAGGTGTCCAGCAGTGCTATCAGCATAGAACTGGCAGAAACCAGTGAGACCCAGTAACACGCATCTACTGTCTGGATAAGTCTGCTTAGAAGTGGTCTTCATGAAAGAATTGTGGCCAAAAACCCATACCTCCTAAGTGGGGAACAAGGCTAGGTGACTCGGCTATGCACGAAAACATCGGAACTGGGGTGCAGAAAAACAGTAGCAGGTACTCTGGACCGATGAGGTACTATGGACCAATGAATCAAAATTTTAAGTGAGTGTCTGCAGGCAACAGTGAAACATGGTGGAGGTTCCTTGCAAGTTTGGGGCTGCATTTCTGCACATGGAGTTGGATCTCTGAATCTTCTTTATTTAAAAAAGCGCAGATAGATGTCCTGTTTTCCTAGCCATGCAAAACAGCCAAATCGCAATAGAAAAAAAAAAAGCAATGCCTTTCTCCCTGACATTCATTCTGGATGTAGATTTATCTGGAAGAAGTTATCTTTTTTTACTTTTATTTCCTTGTGTTATGTACCGTATTTATCGGGGTATTGCGCGCTCCGGCGTATAGCGTGCACCCCTAAAGTGGACCCGCATTCCTGTGGAAAAATATTTTTGTACTTACAGTTTTGGTGTCTTGCGCGGCGTCCACCTGCCGGCGCAGTATTCAAACTCGGCGTGGTAAAGCGGGTATCGGCGTATATCGCGCACCCACGATTTTGCCGTGATTTTCAGGGCAAAAAAGTGTGCAGTATACGCCGATAAATACGGTATACCCTTTGGTCATCGATTTGAACAGTCAGTATTTTCTGACTGCAAATTTAGATTTAGAAATGTTCTGAGCAGTGCAGTGAGAGAGAATTGGGGAAGCTTAAAAACGATTCTCTTAATATCAGAAGGCATGGAAGTAGTTTGAGACGTACAGTATAACACAGAAGACATTCATAAGGCTGGGAATTCAAGTAAAAAAAAAACTGGATGTTTTCCAAGTAGCTTATTAGTAGAGCATTGTGAGAATTTATTTTGGCCAAACTTAATACCTTTCCTGGATTTGAAGTTATCAGTTTCATTGATATCAGCATGATCCCCATAGACATCAGTATATGGCGTCCCTTAATGTCTGCCTTTTGTATTGATACCTTCTTTACTGCAGTACTCGGCTTCCAAAGTGCTATCATAGGCAGAATATAGAGCAGCTGCACTTGTGTCAGGTATAACACAGGGAGCAAGTGGTGTGACATGGCTGTGGTCAACTTATATGAAGCAGGCCTTGCAGCACGAAGGGACATTTGGACATTATCATGAGGTTCGGGGGAAAGCAAGCTACACCATCCTCATTGTATTTCCTTCTCCAATGATGCTGACTGTGTCCACCTAGGGCTTTAAAAAGGTTTGTATGTAAATTAAATGTTGCTTACGTTCATAAGCAATGTGTGTATATATATATATATATATATATATATATATATATATATATATATATATATATATATATATATATATATATAATTGTAAGCTGGGGATAGGTAGCGGGTACAAAAACTCCCTGGGATGAGCCGGCACAGATACCAAAGTCCATAGGATAAGTGAACAACAGTGGGATTTTTATTGGTGCTATACAAAGTCTATTTACAGGTGCTGTACAGTGTGCAGAAAATAAAACAAACAAAAATAGTTTAAACAAACACCTAGCCGTGTCTCGGCTCTAACTACACGATATGTAGGCCCTAACTACTAAGCTAAACAAGCCTACCGCTTGTTAGCTCAAAACACAAACTGCTCACCAGTCTTTTAACAACCTCCTTGCTCCTACAGATCCACACTATCTGTTTCCCAGGACAGAGCCATGGCTGTTAGCTCAGGTGAGCTTAAATTGGCCTGGGGGAGAGGGCCAACACCTGACCTGGATCAGGGATCAGAGATCCCTGAACGTGTAAGAGAGGAGCCTGGGAGAGGTATAAACCCGGAACTGGACTTTCCCAGGCTCTCTCTGGGACGCTCTGCTACACACCCTCCCCTCTTGTTTCAACCCCAGGGTTGGAACACCTGTAGCCCAACAGGAGTGAACACGGGACAGGGCATCTACATTCCCCATCTCAACACCTGGCCTGTGTTTTACCGAAAAGGAATAATCCTGGAGGGCCAAAAACCACCGGTTCACCCGCCTATTAGTCTCCTTCTTTTGGGCCATCCATTTCAGGGGAGCATGGTCAGTTATTAACTCAAACTGGCGCCCTAACAGGTAGTACCTGAGCGCGTCCACGGCCCACTTTATGGCTAAGCATTCCTTTTCAATGACTGCATATTTTTTCTCATGATCATTGAGCTTTCTGCTTAGGTAGACCACAGGGTGTTCTTCCCCATTGTATACCTGTGATAGTACTGCCCCGATACCTACATCAGAGGCATCTGTCTGAACCAAAAAATCTTTGGAGAAATCGGGGGAGTATAGCACTGGCTGTGCACAAAGAGCCTTCTTCAGGACTTGGAAAGATTCTTCTGCTACTGGGGACCATTTTATCATTACGGAGTCTTTCCCTTTCGTCAGGTCTGTCAGTGGGGCAGCTATAGTGGCAAAATTTGGAATAAACCTTCTATAATATCCCGCAATGCCAAGAAAGGCCCTGACCTGCTTCTTGTTTGCAGGATGTGGCCACTCCTGGATGGCTTCTACTTTATTCACTTGGGGTTTAATAACTCCACGGCCAATAGTGTAGCCCAAATACTTGGCTTCCTCCAAACCAATGGCACATTTTTTGGGATTTGCCGTAAAACCTTCCTTGAAGAGGGAATCAAGGACAGCTTGGACACGGGGCAAGTGAGACTCCCAGTCAGTGCTATGCACCACTATGTCATCTAAATAAGCTGCAGCATACTGCTGGTGCGGTCTTAGGGTCCTGTCCATGGCCCTCTGAAAGGTTGCAGGGGCATTTTGCAACCCAAAAGGCATTTTCTTATACTGGAATGATCCCTCCGGGGTCACAAACGCAGTCTTTTCTTTGGCACTATTAGTCAGGGGTATTTGCCAATATCCTTTGGTCAAGTCCAAAGTGGTCAGATAACGGGCCTTGCCCAGTCGGTCTATAAGTTCATCTACCCTGGGCATCGGGTACGTGTCAAACTTTGTTACTGCATTGAGCTTTCTGAAGTCGTTACAAAACCTCCAAGTGCCATCCGGTTTTGGGACCAACACAATGGGGCTAGACCAGTCACTATTGGATTCCTCAATGACATCTAGTTCCAACATCCTTCTAACTTCATCACTGATGTCCTTTCTCCTCGCTTCAGGAATTCGGTATGGTTTGAGCTTGACACGGACCCCAGGTTCAGTAACAATATCATGCTGAACCGCTGAAGTCGTGCCAGGCAACTCTGAAAATTTCTCTCTATTCCTTATTAGGAACTCTCTAGCTTCCTGTTTTTGGGAATATGACAGGGTGTCTGGAATCGTGACCTCAGGGATCAGAGGGGATTCAGTACCCTTAGGCGTTACCGGTATGGACCTCGCAGTTAACGCCAGTCTATCCTTCCAGGGCTTTAACAGGTTCACGTGGTAAATCTGTTCGGGCTTCCTTTTACCTGGTTGATACACCTTGTAATTGACTTCCCCAACTCTTTCAATTACTTCAAAGGGGCCCTGCCACTTAGCCAGGAACTTGCTCTCAACAGTGGGAACTAAAACGAGGACCCTGTCACCCGGTGAGAAAACACAGAGTTGGGCCCCCCGGTTGTATATTCTCTGTTGGGCTGCTTGAGCCTGTAGTAAATGTTCTTTCACCACTGGTATTAGGGCTGCAATCCTGTCCTGCATTTAAGCGATATGCTCAATTACACTTTTGTGGGGTGTCTGTTCCCCCTCCCAAGTTTCCTTGGCTATGTCCAAGAGTCCCCGAGGGTGTCTCCCATAAAGCAACTCAAATGGAGAGTACCCTGTAGAGGACTGGGGAACCCCCCTGATAGCAAACATCAGGTACGGTATGGGGAAGTCCCAGTCTTTCCCATCTTTGTCAACAACCTTTTTTAACATGCCCTTTAACGTCTTATTAAAAGGTTCCACCAAGCCATCCGTTTGCGGATGATAAACAGAGGTTCGCAACTGCGTCACCTTAAATAACTTGCACAGCTCCCTAGTTATCCGTGACATAAATGGGGTACCCTGGTCTGTCAGTATTTCTTTAGGGATGCCAACCCGACTGAACACCATAAACAGCTCTTTGGCAATATTTTTAGCAGATGCGGCGCGTAAGGGAACGGCCTCAGGGTAACGGGTAGCGTAATCCATAATCGCGAGGATATGCTGATGACCACGGGCGGATTTGGGGAGGGGACCCACAAGGTCCATGGCAATCCTCTCGAAGGGCACTTCAATAATGGGCAAGGGCACTAAAGGACTTCGGAAGTGGGGCTGGGGGGCTGACATCTGACACACAGGACAGGATTGACAATAATTCTCAATATTTTTCTGTATCCCAGGCCAGTAAAACCTGCGCAACACTCTTTCAGTGGTTTTCTCAACCCCTAAATGGCCTCCTAGCAAGTGCCCATGGGCAAGTTCCAACACCACCCTTCTGTAATGCTTGGGGACCACCAACTGTTCAGTAACTTCATCATTCTTTTTACATACACGATACAGTAAATCATCATTGCTGCTGAAATAAGGAAAACAGGGCCTATCCCCTGGTTCAACAGGTACATCATTAATCACCATTACATTTTCCCAGGCCCTGGCAAGGGTAGGGTCTTTTCTCTGCTCAGTACCAAAATTTTCCTTGTGCACATTAAGGTCAGTAAACTCCAACATAGGCTCCGAGTCGGCAGACGGCTGTCCGGCTCTACTGGTTGTGGGGACTCCCTCAGGCTCCTCCAGCTCTCCTGCCATAACCGAGAAAGGAAAACTCGGAGAGCCCTGAGATGAGTCCCCTGAACCCACAATATCGGAAGTAGCCAGGAGCTCTGGCTCTGCGACTGAGTCAGGTACTGCGACCGGGTCGGGACGATCCCACAGTTCCCAAAACTTAGGGAAGTCCCTACCAATGATGGCCTCGTGCACCAAGTGGGGCACAAGTCCGACCGCATGGGACACCGTACCTAAGCCAGTTTTAAACTGAACTGTGGCTATAGGATTCTCCCGGGTATCCCCATGTACACAGATCACAGCAACTTTTTTAGCATGAAAATTCACAGTTTCAACCATCTCAGCTGTAACCAAAGTAACCAGACTTCCAGAGTCCAGTAAGGCCGTAATAGGCTTATCATTAACAGTCATGTGACACATGTGTTTCCCCACATTTGGCGCTGCAGCGCATGAAACAGCAGCAAACATAGACTGCCTTCTAATAGACAGATCACACTGCATTGGTTCATCAGTCAATGGACAGTTTGCTGCAACATGTCCCAGCTCTTGGCAACGAAAACACCTGATGTTTCCCCAAGTTGGTTTGCTGACAGGCAGTGGTTTCCCTTGCTTGGGACGCCAAACTTCAGTCCTGGCACTAAAAATCCTCCCCCCTATTTCCTTGCCATGCTTACCACCCACTTCCCCTGGAACAGTCTTACCGGTTGCCTGGGGAGACCGTGGCTTTGGGTGGAAAGTCCGTGCGGTTGTTGGGGTGGTGACCAGGTTCTCTGCAGCAAAGTACCTTTCGACGAGTTCCACCAGGTTATCTGCCGATTCGGGGTCCCCTTGACTCACCCACTTCTGCAGGGGAATTGGGAGTGACCTCAGGAATTGGTCCATGACCACACGCTCCACTATTTGTGGCGCAGACAGGGACTCCAGCCTGTAGCCATTTTCTCACCAGGTGGATTAGGTCGAACATCTGCGATCTTGGGGGCCTCTCGATTTTGAAGAACCAGCTGTGGACCCGTTGGGCTCGAACAGCCAAGGTGACGCCGAGTCGCGCCAGAATTTCCTGCTTGACCTTTTCATAGTCTTCTGCTTCTGCTGACTCCAGATCATAGTAGGCTTTCTGCGATTCACCAGAAAGTAAGGGGGCAATCAGTCCTGCCCACTTGGTTTTAGGCCAACATTCCCTCTCAGCGGTCCGTTCAAACGTTAACAGGAAGGCCTCTGGATCATCATCCGTAGTCATTTTAGACAGAAAGCGAGCCACATGGATGGCTGAAGGCTTGTCTCCCATATCCTTAATTTCCGCAGGTGCCCACTGTGCTAGCGTCTCTGCAACCTTAGTCAGGGTTTTCCTATCCACTTCTGCAGCAGTGGCAAGCTGTTCAAACAGCCTCTGCGATTGCTCCTGTACAGCACTAATCTGCCTCTGCGATTGCTCCTGTACAGCACCAATCTGTTTGTACAGCGCCTTGGTTTGCTCCTGTGTGATAGCATTGGCTTGCTGCAATGCAGCGTTAGTTTGCTGTTGTGCAGCATTGGATAACATCATTTGTTTGAGGATTTCCTCCATGTTGTCACTTTAGGTACTGGCCTTTTAAAATAGTAACTTACTACTGCTGCCCACATTCTCCACCATATGTAAGCTGGGGATAGGTAGCGGGTACAAAAACTCCCTGGGATGAGCCGGCACAGATACCAAAGTCCATAGGATAAGTGAACAACAGTGGGATTTTTATTGGTGCTATACAAATTCTATTTACAGGTGCTGTACAGTGTGCAGAAAATAAAACAAACAAAAATAGTTTAAACAAACACCTAGCCGTGTCTCGGCTCTAACTACACGATATGTAGGCCCTAACTACTAAGCTAAACAAGCCTACCGCTTGTTAGCTCAAAACACAAACTGCTCACCAGTCTTTTAACAACCTCCTTGCTCCTACAGATCCACACTATCTGTTTCCCAGGACAGAGCCATGGCTGTTAGCTCAGGTGAGCTTAAAGCGGAGTTTCACCCTAAATATAAGATCTCCCATGCGCTTCAGCATACTGGCGTCAGCGCCAGTATGCTGGGTTTTTTTTTTTTTTATAGCACACTTACTGTTTTATCGTAGAAATCCTTTTCTGTCCCCCGCGGTGGACGGCGCCAGTACAGCGCGTCACATCTTCCTAAGATACCCGATATGGACTCGGGTATTTCCGGCGCTATGCGGCGCCTGCGCACAGACCTAGGAGCTGACTGCGCAGGCGCCGTATTTCTCCGAAATAGGACTCGGAGAAATACGGCGCCTGCGCAGTCAGCTCCTAGGTCTGTGCGCAGGCGCCGCATAGCGCCGGAAATACCCGAGTCCATATCGGGTATCTTAGGAAGATGTGACGCGCTGTACTGGCGCCGTCCACCACGGGGGACAGAAAAGGATTTCTACGATAAAACAGTAAGTGTGCTATAAAAAAAAAAAAAACCCAGCATACTGGCGCTGACGCCAGTATGCTGAAGCGCATGGGAGATCTTATATTTAGGGTGAAATACCGCTTTAAATTGGCCTGGGGGAGAGGGCCAACACCTGACCTGGATCAGGGATCAGAGATCCCTGAACGTGCAAGAGAGGAGCCTGGGAGAGGTATAAACCCCGAACTGGACTTTCCCAGGCTCTCTCTGGGACGCTCTGCTACAATATATATATATATATATATATATATATATATATAATTATTTAAACCTTGAATCTTTTTTTGGAGAATATATGTGCAGTCCTGTATTGCATTGTATTTTCTATGTTCTTTGTATACACTATATTTTGACAAACTGCTGACGGGTCCACAGAAAGAATTCCGTCATTTGGGGGATCATAGCATGTGTGATCTGTAAAAGGAAACTTTGTTTTTTAAACTGGTAACAGCAAAATAGAAGCCTGAACTCAGGATAACCTTCAACCCGATTTTGTAGGTCTTCAGAATTGTCCCTGCAGAGAGCAGTGCAGCATCTCAGGAGGTCCATTAAATGTGGAGCTGCTTCCCTGCAGAGATTTAATGATATCTCGCATTTTGGGTAAAACATAATAGATGACACTGAATACACAATCATATTTGTAGATTTATGGCAGACCGTACAATTCAATGATCAGTACAATTAATAAAATAAAATAAAATCTCAAGGTGCATGTTTGATTCTTAAAAACGCTTGATTATATTTTTTATCTAAGTAATAAACTACAAGCCAGTGTGAAGCCATTTATTATGAATCAACTGTGTTTTTACTCTTTTTAAATCATAATGGGAACAGAAACTACCCAAATGATCCGGATCAAAAGTTTACATAACCCTGTTCCTAATACCGTGTATTGCCCCCTTTAACATCAATGACCGCTTGTAGGCTTTTGTGGAACTTGTGGACGAGGCTGTTTATCTTCTCCGATGGTAAAGCTGCCCATTCCTCTTGACAAAAAGCCTCCAGTTCCTGTAAATTCTTGGGCTGTCTTGTATGAACTGCACATTGGAGATCTCCCCAGTGTGGCTCAATGGTATTGAATGAATGAATGAAAACTTGTATAGCGCGGCACATGCGAACTGAATCGCCTCTGGGCGCTTGTTGTTCCTGTCTCCTTTGATATCAAAAGAGAAAAGTCTTGACCTTTCTCCTGAATGCTAGGTGGTTCTCCTCCAACCGAATGCTGGTTGGTAAAGCGTTCCATAGTCTGGGACCTTGGATCGCGAATCTTCTTTCTCCTTTGGATTTGAAGTTGGCTTTCGGAACCTGGAGCAGGTTCTGACAGGTTGTGGCATTTGAGTAGTAATGGCTTTTTTTTATTGAGGTCAGGGGACTGAGATGGCCACTCCAGAACCTTCTATTCTGCTGTAGCCAATGTCAGGTTGACTTGGGTTTTGGTGCATTGTCACGTTGGAATGTCCAAGTACGTCCCATGCGCAGCTCACACATCCCCAAAACATCAGCAATCCACCTCCGTACCTCTCATCATAAGCCTTGTTGACTCCTCTCCAAATGTAGCGTTTATGGGTGTGGCCAAAAAGCAACATTTTGGTCTCATCACTCCATATGACTTTGTGCCAGAAGGTTTGAGGGTCGTCTTTGTGCTGTTTGGAGTATTGTAAGTGGGATACGTTGTGGCATTTGAGTAGTAATGGCTTTTTTTTCTGGCGACTCGACCATGCAGCCCATCTTTCTTCAAGTGCCTCCTTATTGTGCATCTTGAAACAGCCACACCACATGTTTTCAGAGTGTCCTGTATTTCACCTGAAGCATCCCAAACAAATTTCCTGGCAGTTGCGGCTGAAATTTTAGTTGGTCTACCTGACCGTGGTGTGGTTTTAACAGAACCCCTCATTTTCTACTTCTTGATTAGTGTTTGAACACTGCTGATTGGTATTCTCAATTCCTGGGATATCTTTTTATACCCCTTCTCTGTTTTATACAGTTCAACTACCTTTTCCCGCAGATCCTTTGACAATTTTTTTTGCTTTCCCCTTGATTCCAGAAATGTCAGTGCAGCACTGGATGAAAGATGCAAGGGTCTGTCAGGGGTCCAGAAACTCATTGACCTTTTATACACACTAATTACAAGCAAATGGATTACAGGTAAGGATGGTTACCTTTTTAATAGCCATTCAAACCCCTTTGGGTCAACTTGTGTGCATGTTATCAGGCCAAAATCACCAGGACATGTACATTTTTGATCAGGTCATTTGGGTAGTTTCTGTTGCCATTATGATTTAAAAAGAGTAAACACAGCTGATCCATAATAAATGTCTTCTGCCAAACACTAATGCCACGTACAGACGATCAGACATTTCGACAACAAAACCGACATTCCGACGTATGTTGGATCAAACTTGTCTTGCATACACACGGTCACACAAATGTTGTCAGAAATTCCAAACGTCAAAAAAGCAGTGACGTACAACACATACGACGGCACTAGAAAAGGGAAGTTCAATACCAGTCGAAGTTTGGTGAGAGACGATTCGTGCTTTTCAGCCTCATCCTTTTCAGTTTGTTACAGCGTAACGAATGTGCTATCTTCATTATGAATGCTAGTTTTACCAGACCTAGCGTTTTCATCTCGTACTTGGTTTCCATCTCGAAACAGATTTTGTTGTTGTAAAATTTGAGAACCAACTCTCAAATTTTTGTTGTTGGAAATTCTGACAACAAATGTCCGATGGGGCCTTCACACGGTCAGAATTTCCGACCAAAAGCTCAAATCGAACATTTGTTGTCGGAAATTCAGAGTGTGGGTACGCGGCATAGCCATGAGTGAAAGGAATGTTTTTGTGTTATCATTCATATTCTCTGAAAAATGGCCAAGAAATCATAAATTCTGCCAGAGTATGTACAGTGGGGATCGAAAGTTTGGGCACCCCAGGTACACATTTGTATTAATGTGCATAACAAAGCCAAGGAAAGATGGGAAAAATCTCCAAAAGGCATCAAATTACAGATTAGACATTCTTATAATATGTCAAAAAAAGTTTGATTTTAGTTTGGGCACCCTGCAGAATTTATAGCATGCACTCTCCCTTTGCAAATCTGAGACCTGCCAGTGTCATGGATTGTTCTCAATCATCATCTGGGAAGACCAGGTGATGTCAAGGTTTTAAATGCCCAGACTCATCTGCCCTTGCCCCAACAATCAGCACCATGGGTTCTTCTAAGCAGTTGTCTAGAAAACTGGAACTGAAAATAATTGACGCTCACAAAGCTGGAGAAGGCTATAAGAAGATAGCAAAGCGTTTTCAGATGTCAATATCCTCTGTTCGGAATGTAATTAAGAAATGGCAGTCATTGGGAACAGTGGAAGTTAAGGCAAGATCTGGAAGACCAAGTAAAATATCAGACAGAACAGCTCGCAGGATTGTGAGAAAAGCAATTCAAAACCCACGTTTGACTGCACGATCCCTCCAGAAAGATCTGGCAGACACTGGAGTTGTTGTACACTATTCCACTATAAAGAGATACTTGTACAAATATGGTCTTTATGGAAGAGTCATCAGATGAAAACCTCCTCTACGTCCTCATCACAAAAATCAGCATTTGAACTTTGCAAATGAACATATAGACAAGCCCGATGCATTTTGGAAACAAGTTCTGTGGACTGATGAGGTTAAAATCGAATTCTTGGCCGGAATGAGCAAAGGAATGTTTGGAGAAGGAAGGGCACAGAATTTAATGAAAATAACCTCTGTCCAACTGTTAAGCATGGGGGTGGATTAATCATGCTTTGGGGTTGTATTGCAGCCAGTGGCACAGGGAACATTTCACGAGTAGAAGGAAAAATGGATTCAATAAAATTTCAGCAAATTTTGGATGGTAACTTGATGCCATCTGTGAAAAAGCTGAAGTTAAAAAGAGGATGGCTTCTACAAATGGATAATGATCCTAAACACACCTCAAAATCCACGGGGGATTTCATCAAGAGGCATAAACTGAAGGTTTTGCCATGGCCTTCACAATCTCCTGACCTCAACATGATTGAAAATCTATTGATAGACCTTTAAAAGAGCAGTGCGTGACAGACAGCCCTGAAAGCTCAAAGAACTGGAAGACTTTTGTAAGGAAGAATCGGCAAAGATACCTCAAACAAGAATTGAAAGACTCTTGGCTGGCTACAAAAAGCGTTTTACAAGCTGTGATACTTGCCAAAGGGGGCAGTAAAACATATTAACTCTGCAGGGTGCCCAAATTTTTGCAGACGCCATTTTTTTTTGTTTTCTGTCATTTTGAAAGTGTAAATGATGGAAATAAAATCAAACTTTTTTTGACATATTATAAGAATGTCTAATCTGTAATTTGATGCCTTTTGGAGATTTTTCCATCTTTCCTTGGCTTCTTTATGCACATTAATACAAATTTTTACCTGGGGTGCTCAAACTTTCGATCCCCACTGTAAATGTATGAGAAAATCAGATCCACCTAGTTGAGTATAATGTTGTTTTTTTTTTTATATACCCCCCTCCAAATAAATTATGAAACACTGCTGTCCCTTTCTTTATACAGAAAAAACAGTAAGTATAATCCAGTGCAGTAAACCGCTTAATCATTTATGTGTTTTTTTTTTAGTGTTTTTGATTAATCTGACCATGTAAAGACAGAAACTGATTTGATTTTCTAAACACTGATCACACTGTATAGATGGACTGGTTCATCATAGTAGAGATTGTTGAATGGTGTACAAAAGACATTATATTTTTGTCTGGTATTTTTCTTTCTTCCTCATACATATGTGATCTCTGCTTTTACAGGTCATATTCCATGATGTCAGCGCCCTGACGGAAAAGTTATTTCCAATAGTAGAAGCAATGCAGAAACTCTTCAGTGCTGGAACTGGAACCTACTACAGTGACTCCATCTTTTTCCTATCTGTTGCCCTACATCACATAATGGCAAAAGGTAACTTGATTGCTTGTACCATACACTGAATCATCTTGCTGCTGCTTGGCATCAAACAACAAAGTAGTACAGTTTAGCCAACCGCACACAAAAGCTACATAAAAAAATATTCTGATCAGCCCCTAGGGTGAATAATGGGTTTGACTGTGAGACCAAAAAAGTCTGCTTGTGAAATTGAAGCATAAATACGTAAAGCAGACATTTATCACAATGCGTTATAAAATACACATTGAGTTGGTATTGGTTTTATTGACATAATTATTTTGTATTTATTTAAATTTTTTTGAGTCTATGCGTGCTATTATGTAGCATAATAGCCCCAGTAATATCTTACATAAGTGTTGCATATATTGCCTAGGTATATGCATGTGTGACATGCTTGTGTTTGCAATGTAGAATATAGCAATTATTATTAGCTGAAACATTAACCACTTCAATACCCGCCCGTTGTCATATGACGTCCACAGATGGGATCTCCCATCCTGGGTGGACGTTGTATAATGTCCTGGGATTTGCCGGGGGATATCGGAATGATGCCTGCAGCTAGAGGCATCATCCTCTGGCTGTATGTTTAGGGTCATAGTCCTGCTGGAAGTCGAACCTCCTCCCAAGTCTCAAGTCTTTTGCAGACTCTTAATAGGTTTTCTTCTAATATTGCCCTGTATTCGGCTCCATTCATCTTCCCATCACCTCTGAACAGCTTCCCTGTTGAAGAAAGACATCCCCACAACATGATGCTGCCACCACCATGTTTCACGGTGGGGATGTGTTCAGGGTGGTATGCAGTGTTAGTTTTCCGCCACACATAGCATTTTGCTTTTGGACCAAAAAAAATTGGTCTCATCTGACCAGAGCACCTTCTTCCACATGTTTGCTTTGTCCCCCAACATTGCTTCTTGCAAACTGAAAACGGGACTACTTATGGCTTTCTTTCAACATTGGCTTTCTTCTTGCAACTCTTCCATAAATGGCAGATTTATAGAGTGACCGACTAATAGTTGTCCTGTGGACAGAGTCTCCTAACTGACCTGTGGATCTCTGCAGCTCTTCCAGAGTTACCATGGGCCTCTTGGCTGCTTCTCTGATGAATTCTCTCCTTGCCCGGCCTGGTCAGTTTAGGTGGATGGCCATGTCTTGGTAGGTTTTCAATTGTGCCATACTCCATTTTTGAATGATGGCGTGAACATTGCTCTGAGGCCGCGTACACACGATCAGTCCAAACCGATGAAAACGGACTGAAGTTCAGTTTCATCGGTCCAAACCGACCGTGTACGCCCCATCAGTCTGTTGTCCTTCAGTCCAAAAATTTAGAACCTGCTTTAAAATCGGACCGATGGACGCCTACCGATTGGTCAAAACCGATGGTTAGTACGCAAAAGCATTGGTTCAAAACCCGCGCATGCTCAGAATCAAGTCGACGCATGCTTGGAAGCATTGAACTTCATTTTTTTCTGCACGTCGTTGTGTTTTCTTTTGTTTCACCACGTTCTGACATGATCGGTTTTTGAACTGATGGTGTATACGCACATCAGACCATCAGTCTGTGAACCGATGAAACTGAACTTCAGTCCGTTTTCATCAGTTTGGACTGATCGTGTGTACAAGGCCTAAGATGTTCAAAGCATGGGATAATTTTTTTTTTATAACCTGTTTTATCCCTGACCTGTCTGGTGTGTTCCTTGGCTTTCATGTAGCTGTTTGTTCACTAAGCTTCTCTAACAAACCTCTGAGGGCTTCACAGAACAGCTGTATTTATACTGAGATTAAATTACACACAGGTGTACTCCATTTACTAATTAGGTGACTTTTGAAGGCAATTGGTTCCACTAGTGTTTAATTAGGGGTATCAGAGTAAAGATGGCTGAATTTAAATGCACAGTACACTTTTCAGATATTTATTTGTAATAAAGCTTAAAAAACATTTATCACTTTAATTCTACTTTACAATTATGTGCCACTTTGTGTTTGTCTTTTACATAAAATCCCAATAAAATACATTTACGTTTTTTTGTTGTAACATGACAAAATGTGGAAAATGTCAAGGGTATGAATATGTTTTCAAGGCACTGTTTCAGTAGAAGAAATGGGAACTTGTTAAATCCCTTAACACATCCTGTGCACTAGCTCTTGTTCCCATATAAATTTGTGCAAGGGTTGCTGATCAGTGGTATCAGATGGCTAGCCCTGCCCACCCGCCTAGCTGTCCAACAACACTGATCAAAGAAGGCAGATTTCTCTGTGACCGCTCAAGAGGATAAAGCGGCGTGACAGGCAGTGCTCACTGAGCTCACGAAATCTCGCTCCCCCTCTTTTTAGATGCTGGATGGAACATTGCTCTGATGTGCAGTGTGGTCCACTTATATCTCCTGTTTAGTCCACACTGCCACAAACTATTAAGGACACAGAGCAAATGGAAACTGTCAGATTGTGAATGGAGAAGAGTTCTTTCAATACACAAAAACACAAACCGACAACAGCTCACACTGGCTACTACACTTATCTGAGACAGCCTAGTGTAGTAGGCAGTGTGTGTTACTGTCTGCTTGTATTTTTGTGTGTGAATGCCTTTTTTTTCCAAATACATTTCACAACACAAGATGACAGTTTCCACTCTCTTGGTACCTGAATAGCTGCCAGCAGGTTAGGTGTACTAAGCAGGAGATAAGACACAGGGATGCAGAATGGAGAGGTGCTGGCTGCAACTTCCTCACAGGAACACCCATATGATCCACTGCTCAGATGTTAATGGAAACAGTGACCCATGGGGCCAACAAGCTTTTTATTCTTCTGATAGTTCTTTAATTGATAGTTATGTTTATTAGTAATGCCTTTCACAGCACAAGACAACAGGCATCCTCCAGAGTCCTTGAAATCTGTAACTGTAAACTACTGCTTCCATTGGTGACTGTTATAGGATTCTAAACCACAAGCAGCAGACCTCTGCTGTTTTTGGCCACTTTTTTTTTTTTTTTAAAGAACTCATTAGCAGTGTAATCCTAGTATTCACAAGTTCCTTTAATGATGTTAAAAGACTTAAATACCCTTGCCAGATAGCGTCTTTGTATACATGTATTTTAATCCTTGAAATTCCCTAGGGTCTGTGTTGGAAATCACAGATGTGACCCTGCTGTCTCTGAGACTCGTAATAGTTTAATTGGCGAAAGCCTGTTCTTCAATATATCTTTCTAAGCTTAGAAGTCACTGGTATTTTTAGCGCATAATTATACAGCTTTTTCTCACGCCATTCAAAGCATGTTATTTTACATCAACTTTAGAGCAAGAAAATTAACCCCAATAGGCAAGTTAACCCGAAACGCACAATTTGCCAGTTAACCCTTGTTGCCAATAGTTAGCCAGTTTACCTTTAGTGATTTATGTATGCTCAGATATCCAAAATTTGATTTAAAACAAGAATTCCTGCATTGGTTGTATCTGTCCATGTAATTAGCCTGCTTTTGCCTTATGTGCCTGTACCCCATGTCCTTCAGCCCAGACCTGGTTCTTTTGGAACAGTCCGAGTGTGAAACATCGGGTTAGACTTCAGATTATTAAATATAGGGGACATTTTACAAATGTTATGCCGCGTACACACGACTGTTTTTGGGGTTGTAAAAGTTTTTTTTAATGTCATTAAAAACGATCGTGTGTGGGCTCCAGAGCAATTTATGGGCATTAAACATTTCGAACATGCTCTAATTTTTCACGTCGTTTTTAATGTTGTCGTTTTTTTACGTAGTAAAAAATGGTCGTGTGTGGGCTTTAACGACGTGAAAAAAACGTGCATGTTCAGAAGCAAGTTATGAGACGGGAGCGCTCGTTCTGGTAAAACTAGCATTCGTAATGAAGATCGCACATTCATCACGCTGTAACAGACTGAAAATCGCGAATTGTCTTTTACTAACACTAAATCGGCAAAATCAGCCTAAAGGGTGGTGCCATCCGGATGGAACTTCCCCTTTATAGTGCCATCGTACGTGTTGTACGTCACCGCGCTTTGCTAGAGCATTTTTTTTTTCACGATCGTGTGTAGGCAAGGCCGTTTTTAATGATCGAGTTGAAAAAAACAGTTTTTCTAGACCCTTAAAAATTTCATTTTTTACAACCCGAAAAACGGTCGTGTGTACGCGGCATTAGACTTAAATTGGTTTTAAAGCCTACATTTTTTTTACCTTAATGCATTCCCTGCATTAAAAGTAAAAATTGCTGCATTGCCTGTATTGCCTCCTCACCCCCATTATACTTACCTGAGTTCTCACTCGATCCTGCACTATACCTACCTGTAATGGGTCTCCCCACTGTTAGTTAATAGCTCCCACTGCTGTCAGTCAAATTCTGTGACAAGGTGAAGAGCTGAGCCGTCTGTGTCTATGAACGTGGGTAGCGTGGGTCGAAGGTAAAGTCCCCAGGTGTGTCACAATAGGTGGCAGTTTTCAATGGTTATACACAGAGAAAAGGAGTGCCAGCGAGGGACCCCAGAAGAGGAGAATTGGGTCTGCTCTGTGCAATTCTATTGCAAAGAGCAGGTAAATATAAGTAACTTGTTTATTATTTTAGGAATTGCAAGGGATTTCTCTCTGTCCCAATATATTTATGTGTATACTGTGTGTAGTATACTGTGTATACAATATCTCACAAAAGTGAGTACACCCCTCACATTTTTGTAAATATTTTATTATAACTTTTCATGTGACAACACTGAAGAAATTACACTTTGCTACATTGTAAAGTAGTGAGTATACAGCTTGTATAACCGTGTCATTTTGCTGTTCTCTTAAAATAACTCAACACACAGCTATTAATGTCTAAACCGCTGGCAACAAAAGTGAGTACACCCCAAATGGATGTTAGAGACCTTGCACTCTTCCACCTTCTGTTTGAGGATGCCCCACAGATGCTCAGTAGGGTTTAGGTCTGGAGACATGCTTGGCCAGTCCATCACCTTTACCCTCAGCTTGTTTAGCAAGTCATCTTGGATGTGTGTTTGGGGTCATTATCATGTTGGATTACTGCCCTGCGGCCCAGTCTCTGAAGAGAGGGGATCATGCTTGGTTTCAGTATGTCACAGTACATGTTGGCATTCATGGTTCCCTCAATGAACTGTAGCTCCCCTGTGCTGGCAGCACTTATGCAGCCCCAGACCATGATGCTCCCACCACCATGCTTGACTGTAGGCAAGATACACGTGTCTATGTACTCCTCATCTGGTTTCTGCCCCACACATGCTTGACACCCCCTAGAATCAAATAAGTATATCTTGGTCTCATCAGACCACCGTACATGGTTCCCGTAATCCATGTCCTTAGTCTGCTTGTCTTCAGAAAACAAACCTGTTTGCAGGCTTGCTTGTGCATCATCTTTAGAAAATGCTTCCTTCTGGGATGACGGCCGTGCTAACAAATTTGGTGCAGTGTAAAGTCTAAGCACTGACAGGCTGACCCCCCCACACCCCTTTTAAACTCTGCAGAAATTCTGGCAGCACTCATACATCTTTTTTCCAAAGACAACCTTCTGTATGTGACGCTAAGCACGTGCACTCAACTTCTTTGGTCGACCATGGCGAGGCCTGTTCTGAGTGGAACCTGTCCTGTTAAACTGCCGTATAGTCTTGGCCACCGTGCTGCCGCTCAGTTTCAGGGTATTGGTCTACGCCATCTTTGTGTAAAGCAACAATTATTTTTTCAGATCCTCAGAGCTCTTTGCTATGAGGTGCCATGTTAAACTTCCAGTGACCAGTATGAGAGTGAGAGCGATAACACCAAATTTAACACACCTGCTCCCCATTCACACCTGAGACCTTTTAACACTAACAAATCACATGACACTGGGGAGGGAAAATGGCTAATTGGGCCCAATTTGGACATTTTCACTTAGGGGTGTACTCCCTTTTGTTGCCAGGGGTTTAGACATTAATGGCTGTGTTGAGATATTTTGAGGGCACAGCAAATATACACTGTTATACAAGCTGTACACTCACTACTTTATTTTCTAATGTAATTTCTTTAGTGTTGTCACATGAAAAGATATAATAAAATATTTACAAAAATGTGAGGGGTGTACACACTTTTGTGAGATACTGTATATACTGGATCTTTGAGTGTATGTGTGCTCTAACTAAATCTATATAGGGGAATCTGGACTGCCTTCCTGGTGATCCCTATAGTGACATGACCTAGAATTGTTATTGCTTTTCCCACTGCATGTGGAATAGAATGAGAGGGCAGATATTATTGCGCAACATGTGATTTTTTTTATTTGGATTATTTACAATTATTTCCAGGTTTCATCTGATTGTTTTAAGTCTGTGAGGGTCTCTGGTATCATGGCAGTGGCTGGTTTGATGGTAACCGGACTGTATACTATTTAGAGCGTAATGCCGACTACCAGCCTGAACCTTTGCGAAAACCGAGTGGGCGAAATGCGTCAGTGGGTGGTGACATCATCACGCTGGACAGGGCTTCAGATTTCATACACTAGATAGGAGATATTCTTTCTTTTTGCTTCTAATATGTAAGTGATTTTCAGATTTTAAATAAAATTTGATAAAGCAATTTGCACTATTGGGCTTTCTTCTTGCTTTTTATATGAACCGTGTAACACTGAGGAGTTGAGGATCGAAGCTGTTGAGCAAGTGGAGCAGTCTCCCTATATTAATAAAAAGCACATTTGACAACCTTAGCATAGTGTAGTCCAGTGGAGCAGGTGAGAGGACACCCATGAGGTGGGGTGGAGGGCATGTGCCGGTTCACACAGGGGCAACCCGACTTGCAGTGCGACTTTGTAAGGCGATTTGGAGGCGACTTCAGCGCAACTTTGAGCAACTTACAACGCAACTTAAAGTTGCCCCCAGGACAGGCGACTTTGGCTGTGGCCAATCACAGAATAATCGGCTCTGTGGGTGGGAGGGGTTTGCCTGGGTAAACAATTTTTTTTTCCTGTAAAGTTGCTTAAGTTAAGATGGAGATCCGACTTTGGAGGCAACTTCCATCGAAATCTATGGGTACAAGTTGCCTAGAAGTTGCCTTGAAGTAGTAAAGAAACCTTTTCTGAAGTTGGAGCAACTTTTAGTAGTGTACATTAAGACAGCTCTCATTCACTTTAATGGAATTTCTTATGTCCAACAACTTGGGGCAACTTGAGGTCTGACAAGTTGGATCCCAAGTCGCTGTAGTGTGAACCGGCACTAAGTGAAGAGCACTCTTTGAGAAGAAATCTATATATTTTCTGGGACTGCGCATTTACTGGAAGGTGTATGAAATCTTTTGATGAAGGGACTGCAGGGTCATAGCTTGGTGACCTTGGATTTGGGGGGTATATAGTCTAAGTTCTACTTCACCACTGGTAAAAATTTGGGGCTGCTATAACCTATGGTTCTAGAGATATGGGGCTCTGTGTGCAGCCTGTCAGAAGCTTAATACAGAGCGAAAACTTTAAATACAAACTGACACAGTTTGCAGCAGTCTGAGAGGTGGAGCTCACAGTGCCTCTGACTTTTTGTCAGAGGCACTGAGCTCAATGAACAGCTTGGAGTCTTGGACCAATGGTAAAGTACCATTGGTCCCAGTTGTCCAATAAAAATGTGTCATAGAAGGTGGCATGTGTCTAAAAAGACAATTTCTCCCTTTCAGCCCAGCCCACTGATCATCAGCCCCACCGTGCCAGCAATGAGTATCCACCAGTGCCAGCAATCAGTGCCCATTAGTGATTCCATTCAGTTTTGGCTATCGGTGCTGCCCATCAATGCCACCCATCAGTGCCCACTAGTCGTCTGCCTTCAAAATGTTGAAGGCAGAGGATCAACATAAAAACCACACAACTAACATTTTCAGAGATCAACCCTGGGACTATCTGTTTTCTATAAAGCCCATTTCCAAAACTCCTCTTATGCATTGAAGGTGTGTGTGCAATGCTTCAACAGTAACTGTTTGTTTATGTGTAATGGACAGAAAGGCAGTTTTACTTATTTGTTTCCCTGACAGATGGCCTTCTCTCATGCTCTGGCAGTGAACTGTTCCTCAGCATCCTCGAGTCTATCACAGTGCTATGGTCCTTGCATCTGTCTTGATGACAGAGGACATTAGACAACCTAATTAGAGAGGAGAAGAGGCAGTGGGGACTGAGCTAGCAGCACAGAGAAGTCTGCAGGAGTGGAAGATCAGTAAAAATGCTTGTCCCCTAGACCTAAAACGGCAGTTAATCCATGCAGTGTGGGTGTAGCTGCACTGCAAGGGAGAAATTTGGGGTTTCCTGGAGTTGAAATAAATGATAGAAGTGCTCTAAAAAGAGAGAAATATAATCTATTATGTTTCCACAAAGGAAAAGTATGACACTATTCAAACAAGCATGTTTTAGAATAATTAAAATTGTAATTAAGAAGGTACAGTAAAACCTTGGTTTGAGAGTAACTTGGTTTGAGAGCATTTTTGCAAGACAAGCAAAATGTTTTATAAAATTTTGCCTTGATATACAAGCGATGTCTTGATATAAGAGTAGCATCATGTCACAACTGAGTATAAAAAAGGAGAGGAGCCTCCAAGTGTAGCAATATGGTTACATTTAATGAAGGTACAACATTTAGCAACTTATTGCTACACTTAGAGGTGCCTCTCTTCTCTTTTTATACCCTGTAAAAAAAATAATGCTTTGATATGCAAGTGCTTTGGATTACAAGCATGTTTCTGGAATAAATTATGCTCACTAAAGAAGGTTTTACTGTAATGACTTTTGAAAATGCCAATTCTGTTGTCACTGATTTTGAAATCACATTGGGACTTTGTGTGTGCGTTCTTTGAATATCCTGCTCCTCCTCGGAGACTAGGTTTCCTCAGGGAAGTTGACACTGAATAAAAAGATGCCAAGATTTGAAGTCACGGTGAGAAGCTATGCAAATTTGAAAAGCACACTTTCTAACAAAAATATCATATGAAATTGCTGTTCAAATGTAAAGAAACTATAGCATGCGCAGTAAAGACTGATTTCTCCTATCACCTTCCAGGACGGCACATCTGAGAGATGAGGGCTCCTCCCCAGAGGAAACACAATTGATAGCTTGTTATAAGTCCCCACCCTTCCAGTTGATCCCCAGTATTGATTGTGTTTCTCCCGAACACAGCGACATGTTTGTTTTTGTTTTAAAGACCTAAAAGACTAGGGAGGGTCTAATGGTACCCCTGTTGAGACAGGTTTTAGGGAGTGTAACGGTCACCACCGCTTACAACCTTCCATCCATCCACGACAAGCTTATCTGACACACTCCGACAATATTGCATACACGATCCATATCCATTCCCATAAGCAAGACGAGACTCAAGCTCTGCACTTGCTTTCAAAGATATGACAATTTATTGGTATTTTCTCAGCTTCTTATACAGTCTCAAGCATAATGCAGTTAGTCACAGGACAATGTAGTCTTCGCCCCCCTATTCACTCACTGAGGATAATTCTTTAATTGGTAGCTAGACATGACGGCACTGTATCATCAATAGGGTTCAATTAACCTTGAGTAATACACAGACATCTAGTTGAATAAGTTATCTAGACAGCTTTATCACACAATGGCAGAGTCTTGTGAGAGTGGGTGCAATCAACACCTTCAACAGAATGTCTTTACAGCGAATAGCCAACACCTTAAGATATTTCAATAGCATATTATACAAAGGTATGACTCACTCTGGTCTTGTAGACCTGAATTAACACCTTTCCAAATCATGTGTGCCCAGATTGAACCGCTTTTGATATTTGAATACATCCTGCAAACATGAATTATTATTAATGTCCCTTATTAATGTCTTCTGTAATATATGAATTATGATTCTTTGTCACTCTATGACCCTAGTGGACATAAGGTGACCCTAGACATAGGAATATCTCAGTCTGTCATGGGCCATTCCGTTACAGGGAGGTCCTGGGAGGGCTGAAATAACCTGTAGGCTTGTCCTTCTCGCAGGTTGTCCCAAGTGTGCACCAGCACTCTGGCCGCAGGGAGTGCGCACCATCGCTGTATTTCAAAATCACCACCATTAGCCGCTCTCTGCTCTTCCTGTTTTTTTCTATACAGGAAGCACTGGTCTCCAAGCTTCGTTCTGAACAGCCGCATCACAGGAAGTAGACGGCGCCGACGCAGTGCAACCCGGAAGTGCTAGGAAGCGCAGGGAGACGGCGTGGAAAGTGGCGTGGAGAGCAAGGCGGTGAGAAGTGGTCGGCTTGCTGTACCAGCTCCTCTAGCGGTACCAGCAGCCCAGGACCCAACCAACCTCCTCATGGAACAAGAAGATGGGAAGGCAAATGCGACTGCAGGCAGATCCAGGTCGAGGACCGGTGAGTACAAACCCCCCTTGAACAGGGAGGAGGAAAGGAAGTGAGGTCCTGGCTTTTAGGGGTCTGAGATCCCGGGGCCAGCCAGAACAGGAACTGGATTTCACTTCTCACCTTACCCTTTCCCCTCCCCAGTACAAACCTGCAGTTTTAGGGGAAGACCAAGTAATGTTATGCATATGTGTTGTATCTCTTGTCTTACAGAATCCCCCCAGCGGAACCCAGAAGGCCAACATAAACAACCTCCTGCCGCTACAGGGCATAGCTCCTCTAAAAAATAAAAATGTGGGTACTGTAAGGATTAACTTCCACTCAAAGCCCTTTTCCTATAAATGCCTTAATAATTTAGCAGAGAAGGAGGCTGCTGCAATGATGAGAAGATGTTTCTCATCTATGCAGACGGAAATGCCGGCAACAGTCAAAGATTTCTGTGAAGCTGCCAGGCATTCACTAACCCAAGGTCCTGACATAGAGGAGCTTATCCCTAGAGAAGGCACATCCTCTCAGGAAAGCCTCTTCTGAATGGGACCTAGTGCCCTTCCCCCACCCTCACAATCACTCCCTCTAGCCCAGGTAGAGTAAGAAAAGGAGGACGGGGAGGATATAAAAAGCCAGGCCAGAACACAGCTCAGAGGGGGAGTTGGATCTAGACCTGTTAAACCAGATTTAGGAGGATGCAAGGTTAAGGAGACACCTCTTCAACCTAGAGGATCTGGATGGACTCCTGCAGGCAATATAGGCCACTGAGGAGATTACAGAAGCCCCTAGAACAGGGGTGGCAAACACAAGGCCCGCGGGCCGAATCCGGCCCGCCGGACCTTGTAATGTGGCCCGCACAGCAGCCTCCTTATTTTGGCATGTTGGGATCCCGGTCCCTCAGTCCCGCGGCAAATTAGCGCATGCGCGGCCAGTCAGTCTGAGCACAGGCATCTTCCCCTTACTGTGCCGCTCTGTCTCTGCCTCCGCCCCCGCCTCCACCGCTGTGTCTCCACCCATCTCGGCTTAGGCTGCATCTCTGGCCCCCGCCCTGTCTCAGCCTCCACCGCCGCCTCCGCTCTGTCTCCACCCATGTCGGCTTACAATGCCGCTCTTGTCTCCGCCCACTGGCATAGCGTGGGGGGGGCCGTGGCAGTGCAGCATCCAGTGCCTGTGTCACTCCTTCCTATGGACCGTGCCACGGATTGGCAGCGGCTGCCTGATGATTGGTCAAACGGGAGTCATGTGCGGTGGCAGGGGCCATCATCTTCTCCTCCTCTGCACCGGACAGGATTTCCCCTTTCCTCAATGTGGCAGCCAGTCTGGGACTGGTGCACCGGCGCCTGCTCTACCCCACAGGGCAGCACATGTGGTGAAATGACATCTCCAGGGATCTTCCATCCTGACCAAGTGAACTGTGGTACGTGACAGTGACACAGATGCACAGTACATTCACACAGTGTACACTACTACACACACACACACACACAGAGCATTACCATCTCCCCCAATATTCCTCCTGTCCCCCCAATGTTCCTCCTGTCCCCCAATGTTCCTCCTTCCACCCCACTTATTCCCAATGTCCCTTCTGTCCCCCCAATGTTCCTCCTGTCCCCCAATGTTCCTCCTGCCACCCCACTTATCCACAATGTCCCTCATGTCCCCCCAATGCTCCTCCTGTCCCCCCACTTATATCCAATGTCCCTCATGTCCCCCCAATGTTCCTCCTGTCCCCCAATGTTCCTCCTTCCACCCCACTTCATGTCCCCCCAAAAAAGGTACTATAGCACAATACAAAGGGAGGGAGCTACCTATACAGGGAGCTACCAGAGCTGGGCCAGGTAGGAAGGTAAGAGAGAGTACAGATGTGAGGAATTTTTATTCGGAATCCTGACCCCTGCACTGTATACGTAGCGCAATCCTGACCCATGCACTGTATACGTAGCGCAAGCCTGACCCATGCACTGTATACGTAGCGCAATCCTGACCCATGCACTGTATACGTAGCGCAATCCTGACCCATGCACTGTATACATAGCGCACCCGGCCCTTTAAGGGTAACCATACTGCTGATGCGGCCCCCGATGAATTTGAGTTTGCCACCCCTGCCCTAGAATAACTTCAGCAAGGTATATAGGGGGCTGAGCAAGGCTCAATCCAGGGTGTTTTCCACTCCATCAATCCCTAAAGGGTCAGGGCCAGCTGCTATGAATCTGGCAGGTAACTTACGAAGGTGGAGGTTTTTAGCCCCTCAAAGCCTGCCTCCTAAATTTTTACCCAAATGGGGCACCCTAGTCAACATATCCTTGAGGGGGTTGCTTATTAGGTGCAACATCTCCACAAGTTCCCACCTTTAATTCCCTCTTTGCACTGCTGCTATATCTATCAGTGTGTAAGGCCTCGTACACATGATCAAATCTGTCTGCTGGAAGCGGTCTGCTAGACCGTTTCAGCAGACAGATTCGATCGTGTGTACGGGCGAGCCGACGGATTTGGCCACCCGACAGATTGGAAAGCATGCTTACCAATCTGTCGGCTGGGAACCCGTCCGCCCGACATGTCTGCTGGTTAGTATGCTAACCAGCAGACATGTCTTCTCGCACACGCGCCGAATGGTTTCGACGCATGCGCGGAAGTGTTTTACTTCCTGGTGCAGTGATGTGGCGGCGTCAACGTCACCGCCACTTCACCGACACGTCAGCGCGCTGTCTGCTGGCGGGGATTTTGGTTTGCTCGTGTGTACATGCGAGCAAACCAAAATCCAAGCAGACAGATTTGTTCAAATCGGTCGGTCCGACCGATTTGAACAAATAGATTGCCTCGTGTGTACGAGGCCTAAGAGTTAATCAAAACCTCTTGTGGCTTGGGCTTCAAACCACCTGTGGGCTGTATGAGAAGCATAAAATGCTATCCTGCAACCCTTAATTGAGGGGTTCCTGGTGCAAACTTCTATACTAAAGCTACATAAACTAGCTTGTATTTAGTGTGATGCCCTACAGGTGTCTGATTGCCTCCAGGCTAAGATTGTGATTACCTCTTCCTGAGAGACTTGGAGTCGGTTCACACAGGGGCAACACGACTTCCAGCACGACTTTGGGAGGCAACTTGGACACGACTTGAGTATGAATCATCGGGCAACTTACAAGGCAACTTCAAGTTGCCTCCAGGACAGTACAAGGCAACTTCAAGTCGCCTCCATGACAGGAGGCTTTCCAGTGGCCAATCAAACAACGATTAGCTCTGTGGGAGGGAGGGGTTTGCCTGAGAAATGTATGTTATCTTCCTGTATTGTTGCTTCAGTTAAGACAGTGATCAGACTTCTGAGGCAACTTCCATTGAAATCAATGGGTACAAGTTGCCTAGAAGTCGGATTGAAGTAGTACAGGAACCTTTTCTGAAGTCGGAGAGTCTTCAGTAGTGTGTATTAAGACGGCTCCATTCACTTCCATTGATTTTCTCAACCACACGACTTGGGGCAACTTCAAGTCAGATCCCAGGTCGCCCCTGTGTGAACCGGCTCTTAATTGATCTTTGGGTCTGTGCTTGTTAACACCTTAGATGCTTGGGAGGCTTGGACTCGCTCTCACCTGTGTGTGGGCAAGCTACACCTACTCCGACCTATTCAGTAGTAGAATAGCAGCTACCACTATTGTGGTATAGTCACACACCTCAGACTTCCATTATTTTGAACTACCATCTTCCTTTACTGGTGGGTGAAGGATTAGTATCTGGAGTTCAGGCTATGCCTAGGATAGATTGTTGGTCTGACCACACATCAGAAATGCACAACATTGGAAGTTTGTTTTGCGTCTTTTCTGTTATATAACTATCTTATGGCTCACTAGAAATGCATAATATTGATTATGTGACATTTCTACCGGTTATATGACTGTGTAGTGTTGCTAATCAGGAATACATAACGTTGAATTATTGTTGGTGACATTTCTGTTTTATGTCTATACCCTGTTGTTTATCAGAAGTGTGTTAGTGCCACTCTCTGCCGGTTATGACTGCACATGGTCTAGCACCAGCAATACACAACTGAGGTCGCATGTGTCTTTTCTGTTGTCATACTGGCTATGCGACTGCATTTTTGTGATCATCAAAAATGCACAATATATGTATGTATAATTTCTGTTGGTTATATGACCGTACTGCGTTCAGTATCAGGAATACACAACACCAAAGTCGTTCTTGTCCTTCTGTCTGGCATCTATTACCTTTAGTTTGCTGTACATCAGAAAAACACAGCAGTTTGAGGTGTCTGTGTCTTCTGTTTTTAATTGCTTAGAAAAACACCATATTTGCTAGTGTCCTTTCTGTTGGATGTATGACCTTGAATGTATGACCTTAACTTATATAGCGTTCGGAAGCACACATTTGAAGTTTGTGTCCTTTCTCTTTGCTTAGGTTATATGGTATCTTATTACGTATTAGAAATACACAACTTTTTAAGTTTAGTTTGTGTCTTCTCTGTTCTACAGGTGACTGTATATCAGAAAATACAACAGTGAAGGCTGGGTGTGGTGTGTCTTCCTGTTTTTTGTATTCCATATAAAGCTTGAGCTTGCTACCCTTCAGAAATACAAGATTTATGGCCTGTATATCTGTGATATTAATTATATATGTGTCACTTTTATTTCAGACCTTATTTTCCATGCACATGGAAGGAACAGGATTTCTGACTGCAAGAGATTCAGTCCTTTACATTCAGGCATGCCAGAGACATTCCCTAGACCTGAACCCAGTAGGGTTATAGGACACTGGAAGAAGGTCATAAAATCACCTATCATGATTTTTTAGTAAGAACTAAGGGGTTATGCTCATAGGAGTTTTTTGCTTGAAGATGCAGCATCAGAGCTTATCTGACTGGTTTACCCAATCCGATAAGTTTACAGCTCGGTATGTATCCTTCATGTCACCCCCTTGGACGAACTGGATGTGACTAACCAATATTTGTCTTTTACTCCTACTATATAGTTAATTCCCTGTATTAGGGATCTGCTTAACTTAACACTCATTGGTACCAAGAGGCACTCATTGGTGCTTGGAGTAGATTATGGTCTGACACCTGATATTTATGAAATAGTTACTCTCAGCTCTTACCAGGCTCCTTTCTGCTTAGTTTTAATGCATCCATTAAAAGTAACCTGGAGATATAGAACACTTTAACATCTGACATGTCAGCATTCAGTAAAACTTTAGAAGATGGGTATGCTTGGGCATGCTTGGTTACATACCTGTCCAGTCCTCTGAGCCCAGCGAATAGGCTTCCCTTAATCTATTATCCTTAAGTGGGTTTTTCCTTTTTACCATGACTATGGCAAACAAATAAAAAGGGGGCCTACAATGATTGTCTGTCAGGAGGCCCTTTTCTAAATCGTTCTCCTGAACAGACTAGTGGTTTAAAACCAGATGTTCTTTGTTGACCAAAGTATTTCCTTGTTTCACAGAACAAATCTCTGATTAGTCTTGTTGGTGGTCCTATGCAGCAGTTACAGACATTATAGACCACAATTGCTAGAATGTTGACACAGTCAATCTTTCTATCTTAAGAAATTCACAGGCTCTCAGATTTTATCTTTAATAGCCCATGCCACCTAGATCCTGCATCCGAAGAGAAGGCAGGGACATAGGTGGAGCAGACCTGCAGGTCAGTTACATGATCCAGCTAGGATACCTTTATCACACACTAGGGAGTGGAGGTAAAAACTACAAGTCAAAATCTGACATTTAGCAGAAAGGCCTTGCAGGCAGGGGTCCCACCCTAAAGTAGGCTTGTTGGTTCCTTTATTATACTCTCAGGTGTGCCGTCCTGGAAGGTGATAGGAGAAAACCTACGTTAGACTTGCTGGTAACTGTATTTCTATGAACCTTCCAGGACGGCAAGCCTACTTCCCATCCTATGTGGAGGGAAAGATAAGCTAAACGCTAGGTGGCAAGTACCTATGTGGAACGATGTCCTTTGTGAACCAGTTCAGGATTACTTTATTACATACTGGGGATCAAGGGGAAGGGTGGGGACTTATAAGAAGCGGTGGGGAGGAGTCCTCATCTCTCAGGTGTGACGTCCTGGAAGGTTCAAATACCGTTACCGGTAAGTCTAACGTAGGTTTCCCTGAACATGACACAAACAGAAGGTGAAAAGGGGGTGTGATGCATAGTGAAGGTCTGCTATGGCATAAGAAACATCTTAGAAATGTTAAATGTTAAATGTTAAATGCGTGAACTCGAGAGAGAGGAGCCGGACTGCAGGAGTTGGGAGTAGGCAGACCCTCCCCCCGGAGGCAATCGCCATCCTTCTCCATGCCCCCGGTGGCAATGGCGGGTGTGAGGGGGGCCTCCCACTCACCCCACCCTACCTGCTCCACTTGGGAGCCCGACTGGGGCCCAACGAGGCAGAGGGACTCCCCCTATGAGGGAGTGAGGGGGTCTAGCCCACACAGCCAGCCCCGTAGGTCCTTTGCCTCTCTTTATTTTAGGAGACCGCATGGCCAAAGTGCGTGTGTGTTAAACCAATTTCGTGTGCGTGCAAGTGTGGTGGTTTTTGGGGGGGTGGGCGTACTAAACACAGGCGTACCTTGCATAGCACACCCACCGGAAGCCAGGCTGAGACCACCAAACTCAATTCACATGTAGCCGAGACCGGGATCCGAACCCTTGGCTGCAGAGGTGAACGGCTTGTCAGCGCAGTGCCAATCACGTTGAGCCACCACAGCTCCCACTAAAGCGGAACTTTACCTACAATGCTGGGTTTACACATATGCGGGACCGGTATTAGGGCGGCAGTCTGGTGTGGTTTTGTTCATCGGTTTGGGTGCTAATTTTCACCTGAAATTGCACAGAACCCTTTTTAAAACCTCACCGTGGCTGCCCTGCACGTGTGTAAACTGGCTCTATTTAAAGCCAGTCCGATTCACATGTTATACCGATTGGATGCACTTAAAAACTCATCCAATTTGCATATATGTGAACCGAGTCTAAGAGCCCAGAGCAGTCGCTTCCTCAATGGAAACTCCCTCCCTCCTTGGTCTCAAAACCAAATGTCACTTTTTGTAATTAAAATATGTACATTTCCAGCTTTGATTGTATGTCTTGGCTCAGATCAAAAGGAAGACTGACAGAAGCTTTACAGTGCTGAAGGTCACAGGCTGCCAATGAGCCACAGGAGAGAATATCAGGGAGATCAGATAAGACACTATCCTTGTAAGTTTAACTTTTTTGTGTCTCCCTGTCAGCAGCGCTTGTCCTTTCACCTCTCCCGCTTTTCTTCCCCCCCCCCCCCTGTTCCCTTAGCACAATCTGTGTCATTACTGTAGCTTTCTTCCCCCTTGTATCTCCAGCCTTAGCCTATTCAAGTTATTGTGATGCATTGTACAGGCATACCCAGCGCTGAACAAGATTTCAGCGCCAAACATGTAGGTAGGTGTGGACTCTGAAGGTAGGTGTGTGTATACAGGATGGGTGCAGGATGGTGTTCGTGCAGTGCACCTTTTAGGAGGAGTGGGTGGGGTATCATTTGGCTTAAATCAAGAATGTGCTTATCTCTTTTACATAATTAAAATTCCATATGCGTGAATGCAGAACCAATTCATATAAGTGAAGTAGTAAAATTACTGTACAGATCCTTTTAACAAATCTAAAAAAGCTGATGCATAAACTAAAGATTAATACATATATGTGCAAACCGATGTTTAATAATAAATGTGCCACGGCATTGTTTAATCCAAGGTTCACGTGCAAATAAAAATAAAATAAATAGTGTCAGATCAATACCAATAAATATAACCCCATCCAAATGTGCAAAAAAAGTATTCCAACTTGTGTCCCAACCCAATTGGCCCAAACTCCAACAACTGTGAAAATGCTTGCTGTGCAAAAACTGCAGTCAAAGTGCTTCAGCGCTAGATGTGCAACTCTCATGCATAGCAGCTTACCAGCAGAAAAGATCTCAACACACACAGGAGCTCAAATGTGCACTTGTATGTACAAATAATAAGTATCTCTACCGACTAGCTCAGGGAGCCATCCTACTCTTACTGATCACAGACCCAAGATTTACAATTAAATGCACCGGTTGAGAAAAGAAGGAAGAGGGGCCTTATAATGCAGTAAAACTCAAATACCATTTAATAGTGGATAATTGCATTTACAAATCAAGCAGTATGTCACACAGCGTTCCGATCCAAGCACTGCATGATGACATCACAACATCAGCTCTGCTAATATGTCTTGGGTAAGATGAGGCAGGGTTTCCCCGTGTATTTACACTGGTTTCTGTTATTTACTAACACAATCTGCAGTGCGTTGCATTTTATGCGGTTCATTATAGGTGTTGCTCACTTTATTGTGGTATCCCCAGCCATTTTGTCCTTAACATTTTTTACAGTGAGCAAATTGAATTAGGCGTTTTTTCTTCTCCTATCTAAACTTAGTTTCAAGAGGATGAGGTAACTGTATCACTCGAATGAAGCAAGGGGGCACACAGCACGTTACAGTCAGCGCCTGGGTTAAAGTGGCCAGATGCACATAACTCTATCCTTTCCGCACTCCATCCTGTGTGTACCCCACTGGGAATCTCCTCACTTAACAAAGGCAGATCACAGCTGCAAGGAATCGGACAAGAAAGCAAAAGAGAATGTATTTTGCAGACAGCTTACAGAAAACCGTAACCACCTTGGGATAATAGCTGTCCTGAAGCAATGTCTTAATAAGTTGCATTTAACACACAGTATAAATTCCTCCTTTTCCTATAAGACCCCATACCACCAGGGCTATTGGTTTCTATTGGGCTTTCCGGTATCAAGCTTCTGCTTCCCAGGTTTGCAAGGCCACCACCTGGTCCTCTGGTTACATGTTTTCAAAGTTCTACCAGGTGATTGTCAAAGCCAATTTTCATGAGGTCTGCTAACTTTTTCACATGTCTGTATATGAATTTGTGTGTAAGAAAGGCAGGATTGTTGACTACAGCTGTTCAATTTTGACTATTAGGCTCCATGCACACTGGCATAAAAAACGTTGCTTCTACAGGAGTTTTGTGTTCTGCCTGTAAAAGCAACTCAATGTTATCCTAGCATTAGGTCTTTGCAAGAAAATGTATTCTGTAACCATGCTTCAATTCAAAACATTTACTTGCTACATGGAAAACTCAGGGAATGCTCGTTGAAAGGCAGATTGAAAAAGTATTCAATAGAATCTTGCGAATTGTTTACAGGATTCATTATTTAAGCCGTAACTAGTTTCTGAGCTATGTGCTACTACTGTGAAGGGTATGATAAAAATAAATCACTGCAGGAGAGTCAAGAATATCATTTCGATTTTTATGAGTATTTTCCCTTATTTCTCTTTTCCAGATATGCCTGTATGGATGGGGATAATTATTGGGGAAGAATAATCATTGTAATGAGAGATGTCTGACCTAATTGTCTTTAACTGTGTTGGCAGAGAAGTAGAAGGTCACAGAGTCTGTCTGGGTTATGCTGAGTGGAGAATGATCAAAGAATGTAATTAACAGTCTGTTTGTGCTGTTTAGAAATAATGCTTGTTTCTTTATTGGTATAACACCACCTCTGCCTGAACTGACAGAGCAGTAACTTGTTAGCGGTAATTGGTAAAACTTCTTTGAATGTTCAGTGATAGATAAACGGACACTTGGCTTGTTACTGCACTTTTCATTCATGTCCTTTGAGGGACACTGGAAGCCTTAAAGGAACACTAAGGCCCCTTTCACATTGAGGCGTTTTTCATGCGGTACAGCGCTAAAAATAGCGCTGCTATACCGCATGAAAAATCATGCCCTGTAGTGTTCAATGTGAAAGCCCGAAGGCTTTCACACTGAAGCGGTGCGCTAGCAGGAACGCTCCAAAAGTCCTGCTAGCCGCATCTTTACCGCGGTATAGGAGCGGTGTGTTCACCGCTCCTATAGCGCGCCTTCCCATTGGAAACAATGGGAAACCGCGGCAATAGCGCGGTAATACCGCCCGCAACGCGGGCGGTATTAACCCTTTTTCGGCCGCTAGCGGGGGTTAAAACCTCACCGCTAGCGCCCGAATATCGCGGTAAACACGACGGTATAGCGGCGCTACAAATAGCGCGGCTATACCGTCACCGCGGCTCCACGCCTCAATGTGAAAGGGGCCTTAAGGTTTGTTTTTTATTAGATCAATTGATTGCTGTAAGCTATAGCATTTAAATATCACTTACCCCGTTTTTCCTTTTGACCTCCAAAATACAGTAATCCAGGTTTGAAAATGCCATTTCCTGTCTCTCCTCTTCTTGCTTTCCACCAGCGTGAAGATGCTCTCTTATCCCTCACAGGCATGGAGGCTAAGCCTAATGGGAACTGTAGTTCCCATTAGGCCGTGATGTAGCAAGAATGAATGCGCACCACAAACCAGGAAGTCAGTGAGAATAACGATTCAGGAGTGACGGAGGTGAATAAAACTCGATTTCAACAGGTATCAAACTAGTTATAATGCAAAACATTACTTTTTACTTTATCAGCTACTGTCAGACTTTAATTTAAGAGGAAAATATTTTTGTCTTTACAACCCCTTTAAACTTTCTGAAAATACTGCCAGCTACAGGATGATTAGACACTGGCAAACAAAAAACTAAAGGGCAGCATAGGGTATAACCCCTCACACTTCCAGCATATACACATTTTTTGCTAGTGCCCTAGCAGAATGAATGGCCACAATATGTCATGTAATTCCAAATGGGGGGTGGAATTGGGAATAAAGTTCTACTGTACCGGGTGCCCTAGCTCACATACAAATAAAGGGTGCTGCTTGCAGTTTGGTGCTGAGTTCTGCAGCTTGGTGTTTTGTACTATTGAAATTTCTCCTCCCGTCTTTGGAGTCCTCCTTGGCTCCTTCAGGCATAGCTGGGTAGCAGTTATGCTCCTGTGCCTTCGCCGACATATTGGATATTTGATTTGCTTGCAGCGGCCTTAGCAGCTTCTGTGCCAATGGGCTGCAGAGATTGATTCTGAATCACTCAGGTCCTTGTTGGATTAATTTTATCTCTGAAGAGTTTGTCTACTGCTATGTCTGTTGCTTCTACCAGTGCGGTTTCTAGCCTTAGATTGCAAAGGGCCCCTAAGACAGCATCGTTTTTTCCCCTGAACCAGCTTTGCCAACAGTTTCTGTACGTAGACTGGAAGCACTCTGAAAAGGTTGTTTGCTGCACCTCTGGGTGCTTGCTGCCCTTGTATCTTTTTTTTTTTTCTCAATTTTTTTCATTTGTAGAAGTGTTCTATTCCATCTGTGGAATACATTAAATAGTTTAGACCAAGCTGATCCACACAAACTTTTGCTTCATTAACAGATGTGCCCACTTGGAGCACTGTATAAACTGTACTGTATGTAGTAGTGGTGCAACGGATCGTCACCGATCCGTGATCTGAAAGGGTCACCCTGTTTGTCTGGAGAAAGTCTGGAGCGACGGCCATCTTGGTACACCCGGCGGCGGCTGTCTCGTCAGTGAGTGATGTTTCGTCGCCACCATCTTGCTCCGACCCACACGCCTGCACAGTAATAAAAGTGAGAAGGGGGCAAGCGGACATCTTGTTACACTCAACTGAGGTTTAGATTTCACAGTTCTTTTCAACACAAAACAAAGCTTATATGCTTAAATACAGTATTTGGAAATTCAACGGACTGTTTACATGTTAAATTTTAAAAGCAGCAGCAAACCTTACATGCTTGCTAATGTTCTTTCACATTAGCAACCATGTAAGGTCAGCAGGTTTGCTGCTACTTTTAAAATTTAACATGTAAACAGTCCGTCAGATTTACATATACTGTATTTAACCACTTCCTTACTGGGCATGTATACCCCCTTCCTGACCAGGTGAAATTTCAGCTTGCGGCACTGGGTCGCTTTAACTGACAATTGCGCGGTCGTGCGATATGGCTCCCAAACAAAATTGGCGTCCTTTTTTCCCCACAAATAGAGCTTTCTTTTTTGGTGGTATTTGGTCACCCCTGCGGTTTTTATTTTTTGCGCTATAAACAAAAAAGGACGACAATTTTGAAAAAAAATACAATATTTTTTACTTGTTGCTATAAAAAATAGCCCAATTTAAAAAAAAAAAAAATAATTCAGTTTAGGCCGATACGTATTCTTCTACATATTTTTGGTAAAAAAAAAAAAAAAAATCGCAATAAGCGACTGGTTTACGCAAAAGTTATAGCGCCTACAAAATAAGGGACACAATTATTATTTTTTATTATTTATTTTTTTACCAGTAATGGCGGCGATCTGCGATTTTTATTGCGACTGCGACATCATGGCGGACACATCGGACACTTTTGACACATTTTTGGCACCATTCACATTTATACTGCAATCAGTGCTATAAATATGCACTAATTACTGTATAAATGTGACTGGCAGGGAAGGGGTTAACACTAGGGGGTGAGGAAGGGGTTAATGTGTATCCTGCATTGTGTTCTAACTGTGGGGGGAGGGGGGGTGACTGGGGGGTGACCGATCTGTGTCCCTATGTACAAGGAACACAGATCGGTCTGCTCTCTCCCTGACAGGACGCTGTCATTGTGAGAGCCGGCAATGAGAAATGATCTCATATGTTTACATATGAGATCATCTCGCATTCGCCGCACAGATCGCATCGCAAACGGCCACTCTGATTGGCCGTTCGCGGCGATCTGTGATTGGCTGTGTCCAAGGGACACCGCGGCGATCTGTGATTGGCTGTGTCCAAGGGACACGGCCAGTACACAAGTTCCCCGCTGCGCGCTCTGGAGCGCGCGCTGGGAACAAAGAAAGGGGCTGCCGTGAAAACACGGCGGCCCGGAGATTTAAAACCACCCTGCGGCCGCATATAGTCGTACGGCCGTAGGGAAGTGGTTAAACACATAAGCTCTCTTTTGTGTTGAAAATAACTTAAATCTAAAACTCTGATGGGTGCAACAAGATTTGTCTTGTCATTTTAATTTTTTTTGCTGATCCGAAAAAATTATCCGTTCCGTGACAGATCCGAGAATCGATTTGATCCGTGAGTTTTTTGATCCGTTGCACCCCTAGTATGTAGCATCAGTTGCATACTATATAGAGCACTGTGCTTCGGCAGCGGGGTGGGGACCTGTCAGCTGTGTACATTCCAGGCATAAACAGTTGTCTTTCAGATTCTCCTGGTTTACAGGTCCAACAACAAACTTGACAGGTTTGTATCTAGGTTCGAGGACCCACTGGCAGAAGCAGTGGGTACTCTGGTGGCTTTGCAGGATTAGTGCCGCTTGATATTTTTGTTAATGGATTGAAAGGCTCATTCCATGGGGTGTACTGTAATACAAAGTGTTGTACCTGTATCAACCATGGTTTCTGTCCTGAGCTGTGGGTTGCCATAGTTGAACGTGTGTGACCGGTACTCCTGCACAGTTATTTTCCTGTGACAGAGCTCCTGTACATATATATGATGATGGCCTTAGATCACTAATTGTAAGAACAATCTAGAAAGTTATTTTTAAGATGTAACATTGTAGTTTCTAATGAGCACAACCCTTATACCTTTATTCTCTTCTCTACTATAACACAGTACAAAATATGATGGTGCTATTTGAACAAATTATAATACAGATTAAATAAATATCTTAATTTGTCTGCAGAATGAATATTGGTTTGAAAAATTTAGACCATGAGCATAGGCGTTTATATTGCCTTAATATACCTACCATACTTGAAACTACGCATCGGTCTAAACTCAAACACTATTAATAAATCAGCTTGCCCAGTCTATTCCCTGTTCAAGATTGAATTGCCATAAGGTGTCTATGGGGGTTTTAGAGGCCCCACTAATATGATGATCTTCCATTCTCATGTTTTTCGAGATCTATTAATTGTCTGTGGGACCGACATGCATAGCCTTTGTACTGTGAGGACAGGGCCTAGATCTTGTATCGTAAATACCAATGCCATCTGTTTATCATGGATTAACTTTTGTCATCTTTAAATGTAAGGTGACATTTTGTAAGCCCAATGGTAAAAGCAGCTTATTTAGTATTTACTCTTATTGTGGCAGTGACTTGTTACACCATAGCTAAATAACAGATCCACAAAGTATTATCTGACTAGGATTTACAGTTTTCTAATTGAGTTCACTTGCATGCATCTCATTCTTAAAATGGTGAGAATGATATTTTGCATGTATACTATACATCAAATGTAATGAAGTGAGAAAATATTGTTTTGGCTTTTAGCTGACATTTCCATTTTGATTTTTGCCCATGGAAAAAAATATCTAAGTTGAAAAATTCTTCTATTTTGTCTTGTCTTTTAATTTACCCACATGTTTTGTTGGATAGCTGGGGCTCATTTGGACCTAATGCTTGGAGCTCACTAAGGTCCTGAATCCTGTACTGAAGCAAATATGTAGGCTGACATTCTTGACCTCCTGATAATGCTAATTGTCTGGGTAAAATGCAACAACTAACTTGGAGCATGTAGTAGCCAGCCAGTGAGGTTAAAACTTCAATTTACATAATTGTTCTGGGTCAGTGACTCAGAAGTTATTGAATCCAATGAATGAACATGGCAGCTAGGCAACTACCAATTTCAGGAGAGGTCAGCAATGACAGCTTACATATGTGTGCGTATACACACACACACACGTAGGTAACTGTTAACAAAGGATCTGAGAACGGTCTCTTCTTGGTGTGCTGGCTTAGCACTTGGAGTAGATATGTCTCCTGCTCCCAACATAAACAACAGCTTCTCTTTTCCACCACATTTTAACAGCTACATTTTTCAGGATGATTTCTGTTACTGGCAGTAGTTTTCCAGTGGCCACAATCACTCTTTCATTTGTCCATACACTGCCAATTTATTTCAAGGGAGGTTTGAGACTGCTGTACCTCACGCTGTGCGGCTGACATTTTCTGGCCAATGTGTATAGCTTATTTGTAAAGGATCTGTATATGACTTGTGCTCAGCTCCCCTCACCTTTCTGTAATCACATGTGAATAGACAGATTAAAGAGAGCAGAGGACTGAGAATACCATATAATATTTCTTTCTGTTAGTCTGCCATTATAATAGAACACAATTCAGTGTTTTGCAAGTAGACCAGGAATTTGTTAAAGGGTTTGTAGAGCAAGCTACAGTGGAATCTACAAAGTTCACACCAATATATAGGTATTATACCCACCATGCTAAATTCCAGTGTTGCCAAACTGCCAGAGCAGGCTTGCGGGGTAATACAGGTGCTGCTGATGAGAGCTATTCTATAGTTTTTATAAAAGAGTGGGCATACTGAATTTTCTGACTTGCACAGTTTTAAGTGTTGTTTAGTAATGAGCAAATCATTTTGCATTCAGCGTTTTGTCTGCAGTACTGGCCTGTTGATGCTGCTTTGCTAGGGTGCACAGAGGAATCAGTGCGTGTGTGTATGGAGGGGTCGCTTAATTATCTTTTTTTTCTGCATCGGAAATCCCTCACTGTGCAACAACTGACTCCCTGTTTCCAGTGCTGACTATAGTTGGTGTGTTGTGTTTTGAACATGCTTTTTATTGAAATACAGAGCTTTTTTCCACAAGCATGCTAGTTTTAACCCACTTTCAATTTAGATATTTTAAGTGCTATTTCTTAAGCAATGCTGAGTCACATTAATGATAATTATGTGCCTTAGGAAGCCAGCTACTGTGTGTCTTCTGGGAAGAAACCAGTCACGGTACAGTCATTGTTTGATAGAAGTGTCCTATTTCTGTTTTGATATATGTTGTTTCTGTGGGGATTCCGAAGTTGTCTGCCTTGATGGGGCTGTTCTTGTAATTATTGCAAGGTCACTGGGAGAGATTAGAGATTTATAGTTGGGGTAGTGTATAACTGAACCTTTCCTGGCAGTAGCTCAGTTGGCTGATCCTACAGTAACCGGTAATCCTGTGGTTTATTTTAGGGCATTGCTTTGCATATTGTGTCAGATTTACAATACCGTACAAAGGGAAGTTGACCAGTTTGTAGCCGATTATGGATATGGTAATGATAATTAGATTATCTGAATTTACACAGATGGTGGTGGGGATTCAGGGTATTTACAATTTATTGCAGTATTGTGCCACCCTTGTGGCAGGTTAACATGCCCTTTATCAGTCGCAGCACTTCTCCGTTGTGGAAATAGAAAATCAAGAATTCAACCTTGGTCATTTTTTTTTTAAATCAATCGCTGTCATTCAAACCATAGTATTTTTGCTGGCAATGCAATACAATATTCACTGCGGTGTCAGACTAATGTGTGTTAAATCAGAAATTTGCTATGCCAATCTTGGGCAGTAACTGCAGTCTGTTCCCCAGAAACTAAGGACACAAACCCATTAAAATGCAGCCATTAAATATAAATCTGCAAAATCTGCATTAATAAAAAATGTCATGCACAATACAGTAAAACCTTGGGTTGAGAATAATTTTTTGCTGACATTTCAATGCCCGCGCCCCCCACTCGCCCCAACGCGCAGGCACCCACGTTCGCTCGTTGCAGAGCGAGAACCGGGAGCTGTGTATGTAAACGCACAGCTCCCGGTCCTGTCAGGGGGAGAAATGACCTATCGTCTGTTCATACAATGTATGAACAGCGATCTGTCATTTCCCCTAGTCAGTCCCACCCCCCTTCAGTTAGAACACACCCAGGGAACATGATTTACCCCTTCCTCGCCCCCTAGTGTTAACTCCTTCCCTGCCAGTGGCATTTTTATAGTAATCAATGCATTTTTATAGCACTGATCGCTATAAAAATGCCAATGGTCCCAAAAATGTGTCAAAGATGTTCCGAAGTGTCCGCCATAATGTCGCAGTACCGATAAAAATCTCTGATCGCTGTCAGTACTAGTAAAAAAAAAATATTAATAAAAATGCCATAAAACTATTCCCTATTTTGTAAATTCTATAACTTGCGCAAACCAATCAATAAACGCTTATTGCGATTTTTAAAAAATGTAGAAGAATACGTATCGGTCTAAACTGAGGAAAAAAAAATTTGTTTTGTATATTTTTGGAGGATATTTATTATAGCAAAAAGTAAATTTTTTTTTAATTTTTTCAAAAATTGTCGCTCTATTTTTGTCTATAGCGCAAAAACTAAAAACCGCAGAGGTAATCAAATGCCACCAAAATAAAGTTCTATTTGTGGGAAAAAAAGGACGCCAATTTTGTCTGGGAACCACGTCGCATGACCGCGCAATTGTTAAATCGCAAAAAGTGGCCTGGTCATTGACCAGCAATATGGTCTGGGGCTGAAGTGGTTAATGTACCTGTTTTAACCACTTCCTTCCTGACCAGGTGAAATTTTAGCTTCCGGCACTGTGTCGCTTTAACTGACAATTGCGCAATCGTGCAAATTGGCTCCCAAACAAAATTGGCGTCCTTTTTTCCCCACAAGTAGAGCTTTCTTTTGGTGGTATTTGATCACCTCTGCGGTTTTTATTTTTTGCGCTATAAACAAAAAAGAGCGTCAATTTTGAAAAAAAATTTTTTTTACTTGTTGCTATAATAAATAGCCCATTTTTTTTAAAAACGTTTTCTCAGTTTAGGCCGATAGGCATTCTTCTTCATATTTTTGGTAAAAAAAATAAAAAAATCGCAATAAGCTTTTGGTTTGCGCAAAAGTTATAGGGCTTACAAAATAGGGGACAGAATTATTATAAATTTTTATTATAATTTTTTTTTACTAGTAATGGCGGCGATCTACGATTTTTATTGGGACTGTGACGTTATGGCAGACACATCAGACACTTTTGACACATTTTTGGTGCCATTCACATTTATACTGCAATCAGTGCTATAAATATGCACTAATTACTGTATAAATTAGGGTTGTCCAGATACCGATACTAGTATCGGTATCGGGACCGATACCAAGTATTTGCGGGAGTACTTGTACTCGCGCAAATGCTCCCGATGCCTAAATAGAATACTTTTTTTGTATTTATCAACATGTTCTGTGAAAATTCTTTGAGTTTTGTACTACTGCGTGACAAGCAAATAAAACATTTTTATTCATTTTTTACTCATTTTTATTCTTTTATAATGTCTTGAGTTAGAGTTCTTCATAATTCTAAAGAAAATATCCTTAGGTTGTATTGTGGTTTGAAAACTGTCACATGACATTTAAAAAAAGTATCGGTATTCGGTATCGGCAAGTACATGAAAAAAAGTATCGGTACTTGTACTCGGTCCTAAAAAAGAGGTATCGGGACAACCCTAGTATAAATGTGACTGGCATTGAAGGGGTTAACACTAGGGGGTAAGGAAGGGGTTAAAGGTGTACCCTGAATTGTGTTCTAACTGTGGGGGTGACTGGGGCAGGTGACCGATCTGTGTCCCTGTGTATAAGGGACACAGATCGGTCTCCTCTCTCCCCTGACAGGACGTGGAGCTCTGTGTTTACACACAGAGCTCCATGTCCTTGTCCCTGTAACCGCCGATTATGAGTGCCTGGCGGACATCGCGGCCACCAAAGTCCTCCCAGAGAATTAGAGCCACACTGCTGCCGTACAAAGTCGTATGGCCGTCAGGAAATGGTTAATCATCAACCATGTGAGTTGCTAAATGTTGTATCTACATTAAATGTAACCATATTGCTACACTTGGGCCCCTTTTACAATGGGGCTGGGGCGACAGCGGCAGTAAAACGCCACTTTACTGTCGATTTTGCGGTGCTATTCGGCCGCTAGCAGGGTGGTTTTATACTGTTTTTTACCGTCCTGCTAGCGCACTGCTTCAGTGTGAAAGCTCTTGGGGAGACCGCAACGGCTGTTTCAAGTCACTTTGCAGGTGCTATTTTTATATGGACTATAAACTGAATTACTTAAAGGGCTCACAAACACACAGCCTCTTTCTCTATCTGCAACGTCGAGAACGTCCTGACTCTCCTGTAGTCCACGGGAGGGGGGAGCACGACACTCCACACCAGAAAGAAAGCCTTGCATTACTGTGTGGAGTTAGACAGAAGAACAGGAAGTGAGGATTTCTCAAAAGACAAGAGGACATTTAAAAGCAAAATGGAAGGATGAGGTAAGTGAAGGAGGACTGCACTAAGGTAAAGGAAGCTATTTAGAGAAAAAAATTACCTTTACAACCCCTTTAGGCCTCGTACACACGATCAAATCTGTCTGCTGGAAACGGTCTGCTAGACCGTTTCAGCAGACAGATTCGATTGTGTGTACGGGCAAACAGACGGATTTTGCCACCCGACAGATTTCAAAGCATGCTTTGAAATCTGTCGGCTGGGAACCCGTCCACCTGACATGTCTGCTGGTTAGTACGCTAACCAGCAGACATGTCTTCTCACACACGCGCCGAATGGTTTCGACGCATGCGCGGAAGTGTTTTACTTCCTGGTGCGGTGACGTGGCGGCGTCAACGTCACCGACACGTCAGCGCGCTGTCTGCTGGCGGGGATTTTGGTTTGCTCGTGTGTACACGCGAGCAAACCAAAATCCCAGCAGACAGATCTGTTCAAATCGGTCGGTCCGACCGATTTGAACAGACAAAGTTAATCGTGTGTACGAGGCCTTAAGAATAAATGGTTGTGGAAGGAATCATCTGAGTTTCCATTATTTCTTATGGGGAAATTTGCTTTCATATAAGAGTGCTTTGGATTACATGATCCACATGTTTCCAAAACTAATTATGCTCGCAATCCAAGGAATTGCTGTATATGATAAAAGGAGAATAATTTATGTATGACTACATTTTTGTCAAAGTGGAACATTACATAGGAATTAAGGGGTGCTATGTTTAGGAAATAATACCAGACAGCAAATAAAATTAAGCTTTGCAAATTTCTTTCCTGCAACCATTCAGACAGTGTTGAAGGGGGAATCGGCAATTGTCTTCTGCTGGGGAGGGCAGGCGGGGGAAGCCATCCCTACCAAGAGAAGACAGTGATTATCGCTATAGCAGCCACTAGTGATAATTCCATGAAAATCCTGCAGGCCGATTGTACTCAAGTCGATCGATCGATCAACTTGGTACATTATGCCTGCACATTAACAGTTTGAATCTCAGCTGGTTCAGCAGGAATTTCAAACCAATATATTGGCCATCATTAGTACTACACTGTGATCCTTTTTTTTTATAGGAAACTACTTATCACTGATCACTAGATTATTGATAAAATGCTGGTCATACCCACATCCAATTTTGCCAATTCATGTTGAATCTTCCAAAATGTGGCCAGCTTACTGCTCCATAAATGTGGGGAATCACCACCTGGTCTGGCTCAACGTTTTTTATAGTTACATAGTCTTGTTGAAAATAGAAACAAGTCCATCCAGTTCAACCAATAGAAAGCGGGGGGGATGTACACAATACCTTCCTGATTCCCCCAAGAGGCAATCAGATACTCTTGTGGTGTTTGGTGCCATAACCAACGAGAGAGTAGTTATTACATGTAGGATACATATTCACATTTGCAGCTGTTTGCACACCAATTGACATTGTTGTAATGTTTTGCTTTTTCATTTTTCTTACATATAGGTATGACATTTTAAAACAGTATTTTTTGGTAAGCTTAATAATTTTGCTTAATGTATTTCTAATTGTTATCCTATGCATAAGTGATGATTACATTTACAAAACATTTCCAACCAGGAGGTTCAACAGAATGTAGTGGATATTTGCATTCTCCTTTTTGAAGTAAGACCTTTGACCTTTTCTACGCACCCTGTAATTTTACTCTACAGTACAGTTTTATTCAGCTGTATGCGCGTTAGATGGTTGAAATCAACATCTGTTGTATTTGGCACTGAGCTGTATCTTTTGACAGCTGTATGTATACTGCATATGTCTGACCTGCTGCTCACCCACAGATGCATTGCTTGTTATGCATTCCATAGTGTGGTGTAAGCGTCTTTTTAAATAAAAATAAAATGTGCAACCTTTGGTTATATACAGTTTGGTGGAGACAGTTATGTACAGTACTTTGCAAAAGTTTGAGGTGTGAAGAAATGCTGTAAAGTAAGAATGCTTTCAAAAATATATATTTTAATTGCTTATTTTTATCAATTTCCAAAATTCAAAGTGAGCGAATATAAGAAAAATCTTAAATCAATATTTGGTCTGGCTACCTTTTGGCTTCAAACCAGCATCAATTCTTATGGCCTATACACACAAACCGAATATCATACAAAACTGTTGTCCAAGGAAGAATCGTATAATTGGATCGTTTCGAGAGCCGATCACGACAATTCACCTGATATTATTAGATCGGACAAGCATGAAAAATTGCCTCATACGATACCAGATCGTACGATTTAGGTTTAGTCAATATAGTTGTCGTCCGAAAATACAATACAAATACATTATAACACATGACATCATTTCCGATTTTTTTTTTCTGTCGTACTTGAATTTTTGTGACTTAGTAGCCTATTCAATTTCTACTTGCGACTATTAAGCAAAAAAAGTCAGACGATATGTTGTCTGATTTTTGAATCGTGTGTACAGGCCATTACACTTGCACACAGTCGTGGATTTTGTAGTACCTAGAAGAATTCATACCGTTTTAAAGGCAAAGGGTGGTCACAGCAAGGTATAATCCACCTATTGGGGATGGCTGATGGTGTGAGTGCGTGACGTGTGTAGGTGGGCGGGCTCTTACTCTGCGATGCTGCCAGCTGGAAATGCCGAGCGCTGAGTTTGAACAGCGTGTCCCCCTCTCCTAGCATCGATGGCTAAGCTCGAGTCTGAGGTCCGCAGACGGCAGACCCCTCCGTCCTCTCACCATTCAAACAAAAAGACACAATCCTGAAACCAGACCCCGGCATCCTTGGCTGCAGGTCCGTGGCACGGCAAAGAAGCGGAGTAAAGGGGTAGCCGCTTCAGTTTCGGCACTGCCTGCTATGCTTCCGGGTTAGCCCGCATTGATCGGTTAGAGGAGGAGGAGGGGGGGCAAACCCTCGCTCTCCGGGCCATGAGCTCACAGGCTGTGGAGGTAAAAGGGGAGCTGCTGGACGGTCTCATCTGCCTAACTGTGGACAGCCGTATCCTCGTCTCAAGGCTTCTCCTGCTCTGGATTCCTGAGTCCACGTATAGCTTTGTGTCTTAGGCTACCAGCTGTAAGCTAACACTCGGTAACTTCTCTATGCCCTCCTGTAAACTGAAGACCTTAACAGTAGGTGATTTTTCCTACCTTTTAATATTGTATGGAGGACAGTAATAATTTAAGAAGGAACAAGGACAGCTGATTTTTTTTGAGACTCTCCAAACCCTACATTCCCGCTTTAAGTAATTAATAAACGGTGTTTAGAATATTTTGAATATTCGTAGCAAAGTTGGGGAGATAGAGGGTGGCTGTATGGCAGAGATGGCTCCCAGCAAGACCCGCACAAAACCACAAACAGCCACCCCCTGTTCTTTCCCTACAGCAATAGTGGGGAAAACTACAGGGAAAGTAACAATAAAATCTCCACAAATAGGAACCTCAACAGATAAACAGAAGATGGCAAAGAAATTGGAGGTTGAGGTTGAGGGAATGCCATCTGGCAAGGTCATTTTGGAAGCCATCCAAGTAAGCAATGAATCCCTTACAAAAAAAAATTAATGCTTTGGCTGTGGATGTCAGTGCAATAAAACATGAATTTGATAAAAATCCGGCAAAAATTTACAGAAATGGAGTCTCACATTTCAAGGGTAGAAGAGGATTTAAAAACGGAAAAATGAGAATGGCATATGTTAAAAAAAGGGAAAGAGGGAGGTGCATCCTCTATTTTGCCTAAATCTTTTTTTTTTCTTCCTTTTTCTTCCCTCTGCTCCTCCTCTCCCCCATTTCTCTCAATTTTCGGGACCCCATAGTGGGGTAATGTAAGAAAAGTATTGGTTAAAAAAAAAAAATGTTGTTGGGGTTTTTCTTCTTTTTTTTTTTTTAAGGTCATAAGTGCATAGGGTATAGAGTATACACAGGACTGTAGAAGGTATTATTGTTCTCTTCTCGTAGATTGTATATGAGATGGGAAATGTATGGATATATGTATGGATATATTTTGGCTATAATTTTTTATGTCCCCACAAGGATTGAGTGAGAGATTGAGATAGATAGTTAGGGAATGATAAGAGTAAGGGGAAGGAATATTATTACGTACTATCAAGTAGTTAGAATTATATAAAAGGGTTAATGTACTACTAAACACTAAGCACTGAATTTCTATATACATTTTATGAATTATATCACTGGTTTACACTCTAATTAAAAGAAGAAGGTAGAGAGGAAGAGAGAATATTCTCTCTCCTCTCTTTAAGGATTTCATAAAGAGCATTGTGCGAGATATATTGATATTGATATTGACCATTAAATTATTGCACTATAGGAAAGGGGGGTGGGTTTTGGTCCTTTTTTTGGGGGGGTGGGGGAGAGGTGAGATCAGGAGGCAAAGGCGAAAGTAAGGAAGAGAGAGGGAGGAGTATCCCCTATTTCTCTTTAGGTAAGAGCCCGACACACAATGGGGTATGAAGGGTACTGAGCATAGGATAGACTCTATGGTCGGGGGAAAGGGATTGGGAGAAGTCCCTCTCCACTCTCATCCAGGGATAGATGGAGTAGTACAATAGAGAGGGGAGTGGAAGGGGACAGGGTGGGAAGGGAGGGGGGGGGGGGGAGTGAGTGGGAGGAGGAAGTATGTATATGATGGTAAATGGTGCAAATTGAATGCCCTGGGCCCCATAGAGACAGCTCCTAAATGGAATGCCTATTCCCATTCCTCTTGTACTTTAGGTATAACCACTTAAGACCCGGACCAATACGCTGGCAAATGACCCAAGGGGTTTTTGCGATTCGGCACTGCGTCGCTTTAACAGACAATTGCGCGGTCGTGCGACGTGGCTCCCAAACAAAATTTGCGTCCTTTTTTTCCCACAAATAGAGCTTTCTTTTGGTGGTATTTGATCACCTCTGCGGTTTTTATTTTTTGCGCTATAAACAAAAATAGAGCGACAATTTAAAAAAAATGCAATATTTTTTACTTTTTGCTATAATAAATATCCCCCAAAAATATATAAAAAAACATTTTTTTTTCCTCAGTTTAGGCCGATACGTATTCTTCTACATATTTTTGGTAAAAAAAATCGCAATAAGCGTTTATCGGTTGGTTTTCGCAAAATTTATAGCGTTTACAAAATAAGGGATAGTTTTATTGCATTTTTATTAATTATTATTTTTTTTTACTACTAATAGCGGCGATCAGCGATTTTTTTCGTGACTGCGACATTATGGCGGACACTTCGGACAATTTTTACACATTTTTGGGACAATTGTCATTTTCACAGCAAAAAATGCATTTAAATTGCATTGTTTACTGTGGAAATGACAGTTGCAGTTTGGGAGTTAACCACAGGTGGCGCTGTAGGGAATGTGTGCCCTAATGTGTTGTTTACAACTGTAGGGGGGTGTGGCTGTAGGTGTGACGTCATCGATCGCGTCCCCCTATTACAGGGATGATGCGATCGATGCTCCGGCCACAGAGAAGCACGGGGAAGCCGTGTGTACACACGGCTCTCCCCGTTCTTCCGCTCCAGGGACGGATCGCCGCACTGCAGCGGCGATCGGGTCCGCGAATCCCGCGGTCCCGGTCCTGGAGCTTCGGACCGGGTCGCGGGCGCGCGCCCGCGACCCACGGCTGGGTACTAAAACCAACGTATATATACGTTGATGTGCCCAGCCGTGCCATTCTGCCGACGTAAATCTGCAGGAGGCGGTCCTTAAGTGGATAATGGCAGGTAAAAAGAAAGGTAATAGTTATAATGTACTCTCTTGGAATGTACGAGGATTGAACTCAAAGTTCAAACAAGCTTTAATGTTCCAATATATAAGAAAATATACTCCACAACTGATCATTTTGCAAGAGACACATTTAATGGGGAAAAAATTGATGATGGGTAAGGCATGGATACGGGAAACATATCACTCAACATACTCAGGAGAGGGGGGTGGGAGGGGAGGAGGAGGAGGAGGAGGGGAAAGAAGGGGGGAAAGTACCCCCCTTCCCCCTCCTCCTTTTTTTTTATTTTATTTTTTTTTCGTCGTTGTTGTTTGACAGGTGGTGTAAAGGGGAGAACTGCTAAAATAGGCTCTCCCCCCTAACAAAGAGAGATGGGAAAAATAGAAAGAATAATAGAATTAATCACAGGGAGAAATAGATAGGATCAAATACAAAAAATGCACTAAAATAATTACAGATGGAAGGGACCACGGGGAGAATGTATATGTAAGGGGGGGGAAAAATGTGTGTGTTTTTTTTTTTTTTTTTGTAGGTAGATTTGATGGGGAGAACTGTTACAATGGTTTCTCCCCTCCAATAAAGAGGAGGGTAATAGAACTAGTCACTTGGAGAAAAGATGGGGTAAATCACATAAAAGCACTAAAACAATCACAGAAGGAACAGGAAATGTATAAGAAAGGGGATATCAATCCCCAAAAATAGATGTTTAGGAGTCATAGGGCATTAATTAGGGGAGTAAATATACACCCTTTTTTTTTTTCCTCTCTTCCTTCTCTCTCTCCCCGCATTCCTCTCCTCTCTTCTCTTCTTGCCTCTCTCCTCTCGGTCTAAGGAGGGGGATGAGGGAAGGCCAAAGAGAGGGAGGAGGGAAAGTGAATAAATAAATAAAAGGTGTAGGATTGATCGATCTCGACAATGTTGTCTTTATTATTTTAGTGTATGTTGTTTATATTGTTTATATTTGAGTAGCTTGTGAATGTATTTAATATGATTTCAATGTATGTTATTGTAAGCTTTTGTAAAAAAAACAAAAAAAAAACATACTCATCGTATTTTAGGGGGGTATCAGTCCTGGTAAATGAATCCTTTCCTGGAGTAATAGAAAAGGCATACATAGATACAAACGGAAAATATGTTATCTTGATATATACGATAGGACAACAAAGGTACATTTTAGTAGCAGTATATATCCCTTCTCCTTTTTCAGTAGGAATTTTAAACGAGATAATGGAAAAAATTATACAACACCATCCGGCGAAGTTGCTGTGTATTGGAGATTTTAACTCAATCCTATCACAAGAATTGGATAGACCAAAACCTCCTAAACAGTATTCGCCGGATCTGTATAATCGGGCTCAGGTGATTGGGGTAACAGAGATTTGGAGATGGAAGAACCCCGGAAAAAGAGTGTACTCATGCTTCTCTACATCTTACAAAACAGCTTTGAGGATTGACCAAGAAATGCATCCATATGGAGATTGACTCCACAATGGGTGGTATGCCCAGAAATAGAAGAAAAAATGACCGATAATAATGGAATACTGGGAAAACAATGTAGGATCAACGTCGGTGGATGTTGTGTGGGATGCGTTTAAAGCGTATCTGCGGGGACAGTATATATCAAATATTTTGGCTGTAAAAAGAAACAGAAGGCCAAAATACAGGAGCTACAGAGTCAGTTGGAAATTCAGAAGCATAGTCAGGATTCTAGTGATAGGAATTTCGACTTAATGATGGCTGCACAAAGGGACCTACATCTCCATATGGAAGAAATGACAAGGCTGGAACAACACAAAAATAGACAGAATATCTTTGAGCAAGGAGATAAAAGTAGTAGATTTCTGGCGAGGTTAGCACAACGAGAATATCAAATCACGAATATATCAGAAATTCAGACAGTAAATGGAACAAAAGTAAAAGAACCGGAGGAGATATTAGAGGCTTTTAGAGAATATTACAGTTTACTGTACACCTCCTCTCTCCCCTCCAACTTCTGCCCAGAAGCCATGATGGGCCTTTTAGATCAGATAGCTCTTGGGTGGTTGTCGGATGAGGAGAGGAGGACATTGGTATGCCCCATTACCACTGAGGAGGTTATGGAGGTTATATGTACACTTCCGGGAGAAAAGGCTCCAGGCCCCCCGATGGAATTCTGGGGGAAGTGTACAAAAAATATGGAGCCATAATAGCCCCAAAATTGGCAGAAGTATTTACAAATGGATTAGCGAAAGGGACACTTCCAGACTCTATGAGAGAAGCACATATAACATTAATCCACAAAGAAATGAAAGATCCTAAATTATGCTCCTCATATAGGCCAATTGCGCTATTAAACATAGACCTGAAAATATTAACCAAGATATTAACCTTAAGAATACAACCCCTGCTCAAAAACATCATAGACTCAGATCAGACAGGATTTATGCCACAGAGAACAACAGATGTTAACCTACGTAGGCTATATACTAATATACATACTCATCATCTACAGGAAGGATCCAGGACAGTGGCGTCTCTAGATATAGAGAAGGCCTTCGATACAATTGAATGGCCCTTCTTATGGGAGATACTTAGGAGGATGGGTTTTTCATTGGTGTTCATTAAGTGGATACAAACAAATATATGAGAGACCTATGTCAGCTGTAAAATGGGGAAGAAAACGATCATCATTTTTTAGGTTGTATAGAGGTACGAGGCAGGGCTGCCCCCTCTCTCCGACACTCTTTGCAATAGCAATAAAACCGGTAGCAGAAGCCCTCAGGACCTCTCCAAATATACAAGGACTTCGAGTAGGGGGGCTGGAAGAGAGGGTAGCCCTGTATGCAGACGACATGCTACTGTTTTTAAGAGATGCAGGGCCATCCCTGGAAGGAGCACTGGAACTGTTTAAATACTTTTTCGTCCTTTACTGGGCTTAAAGTGAATTGGGGAAAGTCTATGCTATTTCCCATTGATCAGGGAGCACAGGATACCGCAGCCCCAACAGTGCCTTTGAAATGGGTGAGCCAATTTAAATATCTTGGAATAGTAATATCTAGGCAAGTCGAAGATTTTCGGACACAACATTTGGATCCTGTGGTGCAGGAACTTGGGAGGAAGCTGAAGATATGGGTATATTATATAGCCACGCAGCTGGTGACGGTTGCGAGATGGTTGAACCCGAATGTTAGAAGCAGCAGTGGTTCAATCAGTAGAGGCACTGCAGGGGCTATTGTATAGAGGGCTAAAGTCTAGGCGAGAGTTGACTCCTCTAATGAAAACAACAGTTAAAATATGGAAAGCTGCTATGGTAAAAGAGGGATGGTCAGAAACAAATCTTTCCCCAAACACCCCATTATGGAGGAACCCTGAACTGCCGCACCTGGATTCCATACAGGATCCAGGGGCATGGACTAAATATGGGGTAAAAAAGGTATCGCAAATAATACAGGGAGGAAGATTCTCCACATTTGAGAAGATAAGGGAGGTATGGAATATCCCACAGAGTTACATCTTTAGATATAGGCAACTTACCCATGCATTAGTGGCCCAGTTTCCAGTTTTCAACCCCGCAAATAATGGAAGAAGGGTCTCGAAAAAATGGTAAAAAGTGGAAAAGGGACAATCTCAATCCTATATAAGCACTCAGTAATAAATACACCATTTAATGTCCCAGATTTGGAGGGGGAAAACTGGGAAGAAGTGTGGGGGTTCCCACTACAGACACTGGTATCACTTCGAGATAAATTAATACAATACAAGATAATATATAGGAGTCACTATACACCATATAAATTAAATAAGATTTCTTAGTCTAACCCCCCGAATTGTTGGAGATGTGCAGACAGCTCAGGAGATTTTATACATATATTTTGGCGATGTCCAAAAATAGTGGTATTCTGGAGGGATGTTCTAAGAATAATTGCTATAGTAACATCAATAGTTCTGGAACAAGAGGCAGAGATTTGTTTATTGGGATTGGTAAGGAAGAAGATTGTCCCAATGGGAAGGAGAATACAGGTGGCACTACTAATATATTATGCTAGGAAGACGATAGTCCTAAATTGGAAAAAGGAAGAGGCCCCCCTCGGTGGCTCAATAGAGAAATCTAGTCAACAACTGTTTACCACTATACAGGGAGACATACAGTAACAGAGGACAAAGGGAGAAATTTAAGAGCGTTTGGGCAAGCTAGATAGAAAATCCTATGATCGCTTCAGGATAAATAGGACACAGGAGAGGGGTAAATGCACCAAGAAAGGAAGGGAAGGAATGTAAGAGGAATGTGTAGATGGATGAATAGATGGAAGGAATGTTGGAATGGTAGGAAAATGGCATATAAATGTATGTTACTGTTTTTCTTCTTTTTTTGTGTATGGAAATGAAAACAAATTTATAAAGAGATTTGTAAAAAATAAATAAAAAAAGGGTGGTCACAGCAATTATTGATTTCATTTGGATTTCTCTTCTGTTCATTTTCTTTCCATTGATTTCATTCTGATTAGTGCAGCTTTACATGTGTCCATCAATGCAGCCTGATCAGTGCCCATCAATGCAGCCTGCTCAGTGCCCAGCAGCTCAGCCTTACCTATGTCCATCAGATCAGCCTCAACAGTGCCCATCAATGCAGCCTGATCGGTGCCCATCAGTGCAGCTTTACCAGTGCCCATCAATGCAGCCAATACAGACTCCTGGCTATTAGACAGCCTACCTTGAGCTACACTGGCTTTTAGCCTAATAGAATGCTGTTTTTCAGACCAGAAAATGGTCTCCCCAGGAGGGTGGGATCCTGCACCATAGTCGCCCCCTATACTAAATGGGCTGTATAGCCCTGCACAATCAGAATGTCGGTTGCCATTAAAATGTAAATATGGGGTGGCAAAATCATCCTAACAAATACTCTGCAAAGCTTTGGACTCCCAAACCTATACCAGTATTTAACTGAAAGGCCAGTGTTCTCCTAATGAGAGACACATCCTGGAGCCCTTTAACCTGCCTGAGTAATCACCATGGGGAGACAACAAATGTTTATAACACAGTGACAAGGAGCAGCACTGTCAATTTAAGTTTGTGTGTGTTATACATTTAAGAGTTTGTTTTAGGTTGGCTAGGTAAATGAGTCTGCTTAGTCACAAGAGAACTTCCAGCAGAACACTGTACCTTTCTCTCTATTAACCATTAGAGACTGTCGTCAGACCATTAATTACTGTTGCCAGGCACAGCCATCAAATACCTATACATGATTTTAGCAGTAGTAGCAGATTTAGCGTTGTCATTTAAGACACTGTGTATTATTCACCTTACTGCTTGCTCCCTTAGCTGCTACATAAACTATTATAGGAATGTGAGAAGAAGGGCAGAGGAGTTGGTCCAGTACAGACAGTAAGACCCCATTCACACCTGGGCCTTTTGTAGCCTGAAGCCAGAAGTTCAAAAACACCTGAAGCTCTAACAAGCTCTGGGACTTTTTTAGACAGATTTGGAAGTTTTTCTGTTTTTAACATGGGTGATCCTAGACCTGTCCAAATTTGCGGCAAAACGCGGTAAAAAAAACGCTGCAAATATCACGACAAGCGCGGTAAAATACGCTGCAAAATCACGGCAAAACGCTACGCTCAGGTGTGAATGCAGCCTAATTGGGCATTTCCAGAAAAGGGGGAGGGCTTTGACATGGCCAGAAGAAGGGGGCGGTGCGAGGGAATTGGCTAGATAAATTTGGTAGCAAGATCACCGGCACATTGCCAATTAGAACAGTAGTAAACTCTTATTCACAATTTGTACCTGCAGGTAAACTTATAGCAAATGTTTACCTGTAGGCACTGTGAATATCTCCTAAACTTGTGCCATTTAAGAGATATTTACTTTGCCTTAGCAAATGACGAAACACTGAGTGTCCCTGAATGTAAAGCTCCATGCGACTATTATGACTCCCATGCACATGCGTGGGAGTGATGTCATCACGGCTCGGGTCATGACCCGGCACGGCTCGGGTCATTCAAATGGCCGAAAAGTGCAAAGCTGAAAGCAAGACCAGGTGAAGATGGGAGCGTCGGCAGCAGTGACAGCGCAGTGTTGGAGTGCTCTGTTTTAAATGTATATCTGCCATGATGTGCTAGCACATTATAAAAAAACACAGCAGGGAGCTATTAAAAAATATTTTACAGAAATAAAAAATAAAGCTTCAAGCAACTAAAATACCTAAAGCTGAGCTCCGGGCAATTTTTTTCTCTTTCAGTGGGGCTGTGACTGCATTACAAGGGTTAACTGCTCGTTTATCTAGGGGATTGGAGAGTTGAGATCCTCTGCTTCTCCCAGTGCAAGACTGGACCATGAGGCACTTGACCCCCCCCCCCCCCCCCCGCGGTCTTGGGCAGTTGAATGTTTGACGTCACCATGCCCATAGCCCCACTCTGGACTTGGAGACATTGGGAACAGTGAAGGATTGGCTGGTGGTGAGGACATTGGCATACATAATGAGAGGTCTAGGAGCCAGGCTGACACTCGGTTCCAATCCACATTAGTAGTCTTAGTTAACATCTCAACAGCCTCACACAATGGACAATAGAATGTCTAGGAGTAGATGCAATTAACACCTCTCAAAAGCATGTGTCCCCCACATTGAATGAAACATTGACCTTTTACAGCTTGTTAAATGTCCAGATCTCCGATAAAACATGAATTATCATTTAGCAGTATGAGAGAGTCACATCTACAATTAACCCTTTGAGTTCAGAATCAGCAAATTTAAAATAGTCCTACAGATATCCTGAAATATAATGTGGATAATACATACATAATAACCCCATCTCAGGTAGTCCTTCAGTCACCCCATGCCCCTAGTGGTCATAGGATGACTTTATACATAAGAGAGTCTGAATCTGTCACATTTCTCCCCCATCAAAAGTTGACTAACAAGGTCCCAGACCTCCACGTGGTCTGGACATGTGTTAGTCGGACAAAGTGAACTCACATAGTCTGTCCGCATGACCTCCAATCTTGGCTGCAAGGAGTAGTGATACCAGTAGGTGTGGGGCAGAGGTCATTGACTCTCTGTCCGGCTGCCAGCGCTTCAGCTGGGTGGTTTTTAACATTCCAATGCTTGGTCTGCTGCTGGGCAGAGGGTCAGACCGCCCCAGCTTTCTGAAGCTGTAGAGACACTGTATGTGCTGGGCACGGGCCAGCGGCGCTCTGTCCTTTTGCCAGCACTTCTGCTGGGGACTTCATATCATCCGCTCCGGCTAACCATTGGGGAAGGAGGCTGGATTCCTCCACACCCAAACTGTGTAGCTGCCATTGGGGAGGTAAGCTGGCTGCTTCCTTTTCCGTTCCCTCATCTGGCTGCTGGGACAACATGTTTGTGGTACTGTCTCCCAGATGCACGGATCTTTGCTGAGGAGGAAAGACCACGTTCTCCACCCTGGCACACTATTGGGGAGGGACGATGAACACCTCCTCTCCCTTCTCCCCCTGTATCTGCTGCTGAGAAGTGATCGCCACCTTCTCACCTTGAGCCTCCGGAACTGCCACAGAGGTGGGGCAGAGGTCTTGAACCCTCTGTCCGGTGACCAGCGCTTCAGCTGGGGAAGTTCCTTGCAACTCCACAGATACTACCCTTGGTGCTAAGCAGAGCACAGTGAAGTGTGGCCCGGATACCAGCTCTTCTGCTGGAGGCTGATCAGGTTGTTCTTCCTCAGCAGAAAAGTCTATTAAATCTCCTGTCTCTGCAACTGGTGTCTGTGGATAGAGGTTCACCATCTCCTGTCCATGGAACCCAGAAGATGCTATAGGTACTGAGCCGAGGTTAACAGAGCTCGGCCCTGCGATCAGCACTTCAGCTTTGGGAATGGCAATCTCCAGATTTTCCATTGCCGATTCACTGGCATACTGCTGGACAGGCACATTCCTCCATTCAAGATCATCCCATGCAGAAACGGAATCATCAAGGTCAGTCAGCACTTGCTGCATCCTCCATAAGACCTCCGCATCTATAGCTGCGGGGGCAGGTTGGCAAAGCACACTGTTACTCTGCCACATTGCTGATTCTTCAGCCAGGATTTCAGTGTTGTCCACTGGTATTTCCTGATAGTCCCAGGCAAAGGGAGCCCAGCCCTGGCGCTGAGCAAAGTCTAGCAGCCCTCTGTAGGTGATCTCCAGTTCCCATTCCTGAACAGCCAGAAATTCCAAATCTTCCTGTAGCCAGTGCACTTCCGAGACATTCAGTCTTCGCTCTCTGTGCTCCATTATTTCCTCCCAACGCCACTCCCGATCGCTCCCAAAGTCGGGGTCCTCGGACATCCTCCAATACAACAATCCCAGGACATCATAGTCAAAGCCTTCCGTGGGGCTGTCATCCGCTGACCAGGGGCAATCTTGGGCTACATACCACCGAAGGGCTCTGTAGCTCTCGTCCAACAGCATCTCTGCCCGGATCAGCCTGCTTAACTCAGCTGTCCACTCCTGCTTTGGTTGTTCCTCCAATAACAGTATTCGTACTTCATACTGTGACCAGTACCTTACATGGATGGAGGGGAGAACTTATCCCTGGTGTTTCTGCTCGAGAGCTAGCGATTCCTTCCAGAGTTCGCAGCGGATCGAATCAGACCATCCAAGCAGGGCCTCCTCTGTTACTGGTACTCTGTGCTGTATCTGCTTCTCTCGCAACCTCCTTCCGAATTCCTCTTCCATGGCGGCTGGTATCTGTACCTCTCCTATCCTGCTATCCGTACCTCGGATTCAGGTGGAGGTTGGATGTCCCCGACTGCAAAAAGCGTCCTGCTGCTGTGCCACCACTGTCACGGAATGTCCCTGCACTCCGACAGCGTGCTTCTGTCATATACCGCTTCCTATCAGTCTGGACATAGATATCAGATATTCCAGCTGCCTTTAACACACAACGAGACGAGACTTGTCTGTGTGCTAAGTAATATCTGCTAACGATGCACAATCTCTTAAGCGTAAACACAGAGCATCTTCACACACACACAATATATTCAATTAGCACAAAGAATAGAGAGATGGCTGGTGGTGAGGACATTAGCATACATCATGGGTCTTCAAACTACGGCCCTCCAGTTGTTCAGGAACTACAATTCCCATCATGCCTAGTCATGTCTGTGAATGTCAGTGTGTTACAATGCCTCATGGGATGTGTAGTTCTACAACAGCTGGAGGGCCGTAGTTTGAGGATCCCTGGCATACATAATGAGAGGTCTAGGAGCCAGGCTGACTCTCGGTTCCAATCCACAGTAGTAGTCTTGGTTAACATCTCAAAAGCCTCACACAATGAACAATAGAATGTCTAGGAGTAGATGCAATTAACACCTCTCAAAAGCATGTGTCCCCCACATTGAATGAAACATTGACCTTTACAGCTTGTTAAATGTCCAGATCTCCGATAAAACATGAATTATCATTTAGCAGTATGTAAGAGTCACATCTACAATTAACCCTTTGAGTTCAGAATCAGCAAACTTAAAATAGTCCTACAGATATCCTGAAATATAATGTGGATAATACATACATAATAATCCCATCTCAGGTAGTCCAATATATCATTCTTCAGTCACCCCATGCCCCTAGAGGTCATAGGATGACTTTATACATAAGAGAGTCTGAATCTGTCACAGTGAGTATAGGCTCTAGTGTAGACAAAATAAGCAGTTGGGCTTTAATTTTTCAGTGCTTTTACCTGCAATTTTGAGAAGTTTGAGAAATGGTCTGTTTAATGGCATACATAAAAATAGGTAATATTTGAAGGCACTTTCTTCGTTGCACATCCACTTTAAATCACAGGATACTTTTCCTGTTTTTTTTGTTTGTTTGTTTTTTTACTGTAATCTTATCTGATGCACATTGCAACAGATGTCAATGCTTCTAATAACATCATGAATTTTTATTAATTTTTCTAAACTGACTCCCTTGCCAGGAATCAAGCTAGACAGGTAATTCTCATTCTGACATGTGTTGATACCCATACACAAAATAAGTGCAGTAGAGCAACGTGACTATGGATACCTAAGGGTTTGTGTCAACTCCAATTACTTTTTATTATACATCCCCCTGTGTGCTATTGATTATCTTATGCTCTAGGTCTGTCAGGCAGAGGCAAGCATGTGAATGTACATTGAAACAGCAGGGTGCAAATACTGACCTACAGGAACCCCACTAACAAAGATTCTTATTTGTGTTTTTAAACCAAGCTGGACTTTTAACTCCCTATTCTTCTTTAGAAATAATCAATTGTGATAGTACAACCTTGCTCTGCTTCATAATCATCCTAATATGTACCTTACCATATTTCCATTAGGTAGATTAGGCATTTTAAGGCTTGATCTGACAATTTCTTGCTGTATGAGACAGTATTCATCCCTGCTATGGATCAGTAGTTCATTAACACAAGCTGAGTTTACAGCATAATCAGTATATTTAATGACTGCATCTGACAGTGTGTTCAGTCTGTGTACAGTTGCTTCTTTCTAGACATTTTGTTTTGCCCAGGGCTGGACAAATCGAGGTCACCATGGAAACAGGAAAAGGTCCTCTGATGATAAGGGTGCCCTGTCAGCCTTACATTATGCACCCATAACATCTTGGCAAGCAGTAGGTTGTTTTAAAGTCCTGTTGAAGCTTGCCTATTTATTTCTGTTGGACCAACACACACACACACACATACATCTATAAAGGTCCAATACTTCTGCACACTGCTCCATTCAACAATAACCTTTGGAACACCTCTCAGAATCTCTGCTAAGGATTCTAATGGTACAGGCGGTACCCTACTTACAAACACCTGACTTACTAACGACTCCTACTTACAGACGGAGGGAAACAACTGGAAGTGAGAGGAAATCTACACTTAGGAGGGGAAATTCTCTCCTGTACGTGATAATTGGGGAAAAAGGTGACTCCACTGATGCTTTATCACCAATCCTTGTTTCCCTAATAACCTAACATTTTCAAAATCCAATTGTCATTGGGACAAAGTGAGGAGAAATCTTCTGAATAGGGGCACAGACAGCAAAGCAAATGTTATGCCTCGTACACACGACCAGTTTTCCCGAAGAGAAAACTGTAATTTTTTAGATTGGTCGGGAAAACCGGTCGTGTGTATGCTCCGTAGCAGTTTTTCCGACGAGACAACTGCCCGCAAAAAAATTCAAACAGGCTCTTTTCTTTTCCCGTCGTGTCTCCCGTCAGTCTTTTTCTCGTCTCAAACTGCTCGTGTGTATGCTTTTCCAAGAGGAAAAAACGTGCATGCTCAGAATCAAGTATGAGACAGCAGCGCTCGTTCAGGTAAAACTAGTGTTCGTAATGGAGATATCACATTCGTCACGCAATCAAAATTTTACTGAGCAGCCCCGATCCTCCTCTTCTCAGTGTGCCTATCGTGGCACACTTGCGGGCTCGATTGTCAGCTGCGCTGCCTGTGTCCATTCACACACATAACCATCCTAATATATTCCAAGAAATGCATTAAGGTAAAAAATGTCTAGGCTTTATAACCACTTTAAGACTGTTAATAGGGGAATCAAGCTATTTTCTTTCCATATTGCATAGTGTATGACCTGTCTTAATGTGAAAAATACACAAAGAAAAGCATGTACTGTGTATGCAGCCTCACTGCATTATTTTAATATAAAGGCTACAACTGGACTTAGTGGTTGCTAACCAGTATAATTAAAACATCCCATCCCCTCTGTAACATAACGTTATGTGTCCCTGTGTTATATAAAAAGCTGCCAATGCTCACGTGACTCTTTAGCTATCTCTTCTGCCGAGAGAGCTGAAGAGTCACGTGAGCGCTGGGGGACGCTCTGGTATAGGTACAGATCCTCCGTTTTTTTTTATATAACACAGGTACTGGAGCACATAACGTTATGTTACAGAGGGTATGGGAGTTTTTTTTTTGTAGTTATGATAGCAGTAGCAGGGGAGAGGGTGGGCATTGACACAGAACAGACAGACAGGGGAGAGGAGGACAGAGCAGGGCTGCGGATGACTGAGGCACATAAACTGACCACAGTGTCAGGGCTCAGAAGCCATGATATACCGTGGTCAGTTAACAGGGGGGAGGGTATAGCCAGGCAGGATTAGCCAGGTTTTTTAGGTGATGGAAAGGGCCAAATTAAACAGCACAAGCACTGTGCTGTTACTCTTGCTTTAAGAGAATGGGATCTGTGTATGTAAGCCTAAAAAAAACCCCCAAAAAAACACTTTAACCACTTCAGTCCCCGCTTATCGTCAATTAACGGCGGCTTAGTGGATCTGAATATCCAAGCCGCCGTCAATTGATGGCATTGTGTTCTCCGGCCACTGGGGGGCACGCGCGCCGATGGCGGCGTGCGCGCACCCGGCGTGTCCCCGAGATGCCGATGCGCGTGCCTGGCGGTCGCGATGTCCGCCAGGTACCCGCTGATCGGCAGTTTTAGAGCAGGGACGTGAAGCTCTGTGTGTAAACACAGAGCTTCACGTTCTGTCAGTGAGAGGAGACAGATGCTGTTTCTCTTGTACATAGGGAGACAGCATCGGTCACCCCCTCCCCCCACACAGTTAGAACTTACCCAGCACTCACATTTAACCCCTTCCTCACCCCCTAGTGTTAACCCCTTCACTGCCAGTCACATTTATACAGTAATTAGTGCGTTTTTATAGCACTGATCGCTGTATAAATGTGAATGGTCCCAAAAATGTGTCAAAAGTGTCCGATGTGTCCGTCGCAATATCGCAGTCCTGACAAAATTTGCAGATCGCCGTATTACTAGTAAAAAGAAGAAAAAAATTGTCAGAATTCTATCCCTTATTTCCTAGCCACTATAACCTTTGCGCAAACCAATTACTATACGCTTATTGCGATTGTTTTTTTTACCAAAAATATGTAGACGGCCTAAACTGAGAAAAAAAAATATATTTTTTTTAAAAAAATTGGATTTTTATTATAGCAAAAAGTAAAAAATATTGTGTTTTTTTTTCAAAATTGACGCTCTTTTTTGTTTATAGCACAAAACAAAAAAACACAGAGGTGATCAAATACCACCAAAAGAAAGCTCTATTTGTGGGGAAAAAAAAGGGCGTCAATTTTGTTTGTAAGGCACGTCGCACGACCGCGCAATTTTAATTTAAATCGACGCAGTGCTGAAAGCTGAAATTTCACCTGGGCAGGAAGGGGGTATGTGTGCCCAGTAAGCAAGTGGTTAACATGATGGTTCCATAATTTCCCTGTCAGCCCCATTACCTTTGTAAACGTTATAGTTGGGTTGAATGGTCAGATTTGCTGTTGCATGGGCTACTTTCATTAAAGTATGACTGGCACCCATGCAGACAACAACATTTTGGATTCACCTAAAATCCTTGACACATAATTACATGTCTTACTCAAAAATTAACCTACAGTAAAAAAGGTACTACCTATTTTTTTTTTTTTATGCTTCTCTGACAAATCAAGCATGATGTGTCATTATTATTATTATTATTATTATTATTATTATACAAAACTTATTAATATGTATACATGTGTGAGTTTTTAATTTCAGATTTTTGAGCCTGAAAGGTATAGATTGTTTCATTTTAACCTAAAGGTCCATGAAGATGGTACTCTAGCAAAAAATGTTGGGATAGGCTAAGGGGCAGTTCACATCACTGCTGTGTGTTTTTGATGTGTTTTGTTTTACGTGTGTTACAGGTGCATTGCAATTGAACTCTATAGAAAGGGCATTTTGGTGAAAGCACATAAAAGATGCAGCATGCAGGACACTTTTTTAATGGGTTTCTTGAGTTTTGCCTTTACATTTATGTAAATGTTTTTATTTTTTATTTTATTTTTATTTTTCTGTGGGTTGAGTGAGGAGGCACAAGCATTAGTTATCATATGTTCAAATTGTTTCTCAAATAAGGTGAATCAACAACGGGCAATTTTTCAAATCAAATGCCTCACGGGCAAAATGTAATCAAATGCCTGGATTCATGAACTGCAAATTTCTAATTAGATCAGATTAATCTGTAAACATTCACACAAATCAAACCTTGGCTGTTTCACTAACCAGCATGATCATGCCATTTACGCTTTTTTTTTCTTCTTCTTATGAATGTAGAAAACCCAGCCTATAAAGAGTTGAGCCATAACTGTAACAGGAGGGCAATGAAAACTTGGCCTGTTGATAAAATCCTGCCTCCAACTACAGAAAACTGTTAGCGCTCATGCACTCTGCAGCGCAAAAAAAAAAAGCTGCTTTTACAGGCATTTAAACTTTTATTCCTCTGCCTCATATGAATATGTGGTTATTTTAAATAGTACTAGTATTAGGTTAGTTAATTGGTTATGATTGTTCTCCTAAATTTCAACTCTAATTTGTGATGCTCTTCTTCTTTTTTTTTTTTTTTAAGCATTACAAATATACAATAATATAGAACATTTGAATATATATTGAGGATGTTTGTCATGCAAAGAACACAGATCAGCTGAGATCTTGGTTTGCTAAGGTTTTCCAGTAACTGTCAATTTGATCCAATAATACGTAATATTTTAAACTAATTTTGGCAAGATGAAAGTAAAATACCAACATTTTTTAACCTCTTCCCAGAGTTTCTTTATTCCCTTTCAGAACACCTGGGTGAGGTGGGAAGGATCAAGAATCACATGATCCCACCAGCTACCTATCTTTCCTGGACCATACGGCTTAGTCTTTGTGCTGGGAGCTTATAGTGAGCTTGCTCTCAGCACATAAACGTCAGCCTCCTAGCAATCCATATGTGCGGTGTGTGGGATTTGTTGTGGGACACTCTAATCATAGTATAATGTTCAGGATGCAGGTTGGAGAGATAAAGATTTACACTCCTAATTCTCACCAATGTATGGAGTGCCATTGCTGACCACTTCCCGAGCTTGCTAGTTTCCTGGCCACAATGCTGACTTTCTGGCTTGAATACTTTTCATATCTACATACGTGTTTAGAGTAAGAAGTCCTCATCTGCATGTTTGTTCTGAATTCGTGATTCATTAAAATAAAGTGAGTGGGTCGCCATGAAAGCCAGGCCTTTTAAGAATGAGACGTTAACAGTGAGATTTATTTTTAGGGGGTCATTGGGTACAAAGTTAAGGTAACCCTGCACTGAGAGTAAATAGATTAAAAAAAGTATGGAGGTTTTTATTTTCCCCAATCCTACTTACCTCTGACCCCAGACCCCCCCCCCCCCCGGCTCCAACACTTAGAACTAATCGATCAAACACAACCGATCGCTTGATTCTCAGGGCTCCCTGAGCAGAGAGCTGTCGCCCCCCCCCCCCCCCATCGCTCACTAGAGCACTTGATCTGTTAAGGGAGCAGGAGCTTAGGCTCTCAGTGGCTCAGGGGAAACAGACACCTGCAGATCATGAATTATACATCATTGCACACAACTGTCACGTACCTAGTGGATGAGCCCGACGTGCAGGGAGCAGCAGCCCTTGCTTCCCTGATCCCGGGACTCCTGGTAGAGCAGACAGGAAGTTCAGGACTGCAGAGTCGCACAAGCGCCTGGTGCAAGCTGATGCTGGAGCCGTGAGAAGCGTCAGTAGTCCCTGGAGGCACGTAGAAGAACTGGCGCAGGCTGACGGTTAAAGGCACACGGTAGAGCAGCTGGAAGCAGGAGTGATAGCAGGAGCGGGGGAGGTGCCCCGTAGAACAAGCAGGAACAAGTCTCAGCAGGTAAGTCCACCGACTGGCTGGTGGGTCAGGAGCAGGTACGGCTGGTACAGGCAGGGTCGGATTCCAGGCCGGGTCAACAACAGGCGGGCAGCAGAAGGTACAGAGGATCAGGCAAAGGGATGGTCGCGCAAGCCAAGGGCAGGCAGCAGGCGGGAATAACAGGTACAAGCCGGGCTGTCAGGAACAGGTTCAATCAGGATAACAGGTGCAGGTAACTCACAGGAACTCTGTAGACAGGACAGCAAGAAGCACAGGGCTCAGACCCCTTTTAAGACTGAATTTGGGGCCAGAACGGCATCCTCACGTGCGCGCGTTACGGTACCGCGATTGCGCGCGTCCGTATGCGCTGCTACCGCGCATGCGTGCGCCGTTGTGCCAACCGATGGGCCAGGCTGCTCATGACAACAACACGTATTAAGGCTTACTGTAGGTTAGCCTGTATTTGTGGGAGGAGTCTGGTGAGTACTTAAGGCTCCTCCCCACAGCAGGTTCAGGTTGGCGCCATTTCTGGTGGCTTCAGTGGAGGTGGGGGGCGCCCGCTCATCCGCATCACGCAGGCAGCGGTGAGGGGGTGTCCACGTGTTTCCTTCCATGTCATCCTCGAGGGGGGGGGGCTGCGCCGTCAGCTTGTCCCGATGCGTACACCAGGCTTGTGGAGCGGGAGCCCGCCATCCATCCATCCACCCACCCACTCCTCCGGGCTAAGCCTGTCTCTGCAGGGCTGCCCGCTCACTCGCCCATGTCATCCGCCTTCCGGGCTTCACAGGGGAGGATCGTGGGGGCCGCCGCCTGTTCTCCCGGCACTCATGCAGGGGTGGGAGCGGGGAGCCGTCATCCGCCACTCACCCTCGTTCGGGGGGGGGGGGGGGAGCTGCGCCCAGTTTCTCCCTGTGAGCGCTGGGCATCGTGGAGCGGGAGTCTGCTATCCACTTACCCACTCCGCCGGGCTAAAGCCGGCTTTCCGTGGGGCCGCCCGCTCGCTCTCCTATCTTCTCTTCTGCCGGGCTCAGGGGGGTGGGGGAGAGCTCACTGACTTCTCCGAGGCTCGCTGCTGCACGAGGGGGAGGGGGTGCCATCCTCATGGGTCACGCCGGCATCTGCAGGGCCGCCTACTCCTCCCTGGTGTTCGTGTTCACGGAGGGAGGGGGGGGCATGCACCCGATCACTCCCCCCGTTGGCCGCCCGCAGTCATGGGGGGGGGAGGCATCCGTGCACCCGATCAGTCCTCCAGGTAGCCCCCCGCTGTCATGGGGGGGGGGCATCCGTGCACCCGATTACTCCTCCAGGTGGCTGTTCGTATAGCACGTGGTCATGGGTGGGTCATCCTAGGGTCACGTTGGCAACATGTCGTGCGTTTCTGCCCCGCAGTTTTCTGTCATGCGTTTCTTTCCCCCGCAGTTTCTGTCATGCGTTTCTGCTCCGCAGTTTTCTGTAATGCGTTTCTGCCCCGCAGTTTTCTGTCATGCGTTTCTGCCCCGCAGTTTTTCTGTCATGCGTTTCTGCCCCGCAGTTTTTCTGTCATGCGTTTCTGCCCCGCAGTTTTTCTGTCATGCGTTTCTGCCCCGCAGTTTTTCTGTCATGCGTTTCTGCCCCGCAGTTTTTCTGTCATGCGTTTCTGCCCCGCAGGTTTCTGTCATGCGTTTCTGCCCCGCAGGTTTCTGTCATGCGTTTCTGCCCCGCAGGTTTCTGTCATGCGTTTCTGCCCCGCAGTTTTCTGTCATGCGTTTCTGCCCCGCAGGTTTCTGTCATGCGTTTCTGCCCCGCAGGTTTCTGTCATGCGTTTCTGCCCCGCAGTTTTCTGTCATGCGTTTCTGCCCCGCAGTTTTCTGTCATGCGTTTCTGCCCCGCAGTTTTCTGTCATGCGTTTCTGCCCCGCAGGTTTCTGTCATGCGTTTCTGCCCCAGAGCTTGTCATGCGTTTCCATCACAGCGTCAGTACAGTTTGGGGCATGTGTTGCTCTCTCGTGTAAGGCAGGGGTTTCTGTCATAGCGTTTCCGTCCAGGGGGGTTTTCCGTCACAGCGTCCTGCCCCGGGGGGTTTTCTGTCACAGCGTCCTGCCCCGGGGGTTTTTTCCGTCACAGCGTCCTGCCCCGGGGGGGGTTTTCCGTCACAGCGTCCTGCCCCGGGGGGGGTTTTCCATCTTAGCGTCCTGCCCCGGGGGGGGGGTTTCCGTCTTGGCGTCCTGCCCCGGGGGGGGTTTCCGTCTTGGCGTCCTGCCCCGGGGGGGGGGGGGGGGGTTTCCGTCATAGCATCCTGCCACGGGGGGGGGGGGGGTGTTTCCGTCACAGATCCCGGGGGGGGGGGTGTTTTCAGTCCTTGAGTCTGGGGGGGGAGGGGTTTCTGGTTTCCATCTCAGCATTCTGTCCTACCGTTTCTGCCCCACGTTTTCTGTCTTTTCAGTTTCAGTCTCAGATTTTCTCATTAGCATTTTTAGTAGCGGCTTTCTGTCATAGCGTTTCTGCCCCAGGTTTGCTGTCTGTGCATTTCTGCCTCAATGGTCCAGTCTCAGTGTGGACTGCCCCAGGATTCTGTCATTGCGTTGCAGTCTCAGCGTTACTGTCAGTGCTTTTTCTGCCTCAGCGGTTCAGTCTTGGCATTTCCGTCTGGCAGGATTCTGTCTTTGTATTTCTGCTCGGCGTTTCAGGCGCATCGTTTTTCCTCATCATTCGGCCCCAGGGTTCTGTTATCGCATTTCTACTTCAACAGCACAGGCTCCGCTTTTCAGGCTCACCATTTCTCTCATACCTTTTTCTGCCCAGGTTTCCTGTCATGGCAGTTCGGCCTCAACGTGTCAGGCTCAGCATTTCTCTCATAGCGTTTCTGGCCCACGATTTCAGTCATAGCATTTCTGGCCCACGATTTCAGTCATAGCGTTTCTGGCCCACGATTTCAGTCATAGCGTTTCTGGCCCACGGGTACTGGTCCACGGGTACTGGCCCACGTTTCAGTCACAGCGTTTCTGGCCCACGATTTCAGTCACAGCGTTTCTGGCCCACGATTTCAGTCACAGCGTTTCTGGCCCACGATTTCAGTCACAGCGTTTCTGGCCCACGATTTCAGTCACAGCGTTTCTGGCCCACGATTTCAGTCACAGCGTTTCTGGCCCACGATTTCAGTCATAGCGTTTCTGGCCCACGATTTCAGTCATAGCGTTTCTGGCCCACGATTTCAGTCATAGCGTTTCTGGCCCACGATTTCAGTCATAGCGTTTCTGGCCCACGATTTCAGTCATAGCGTTTCTGGCCCACGATTTCAGTCATAGCGTTTCTGGCCCACGAGTACTGGCCCACGAGTACTGGCCCACGTTTTCAGTCACAGCGTTTCTGGCCCACGATTTCTGTCACAACGTTTCTGGGGTGTTCCTGTCCCCAGGGGCTTACCCTCATAGCGTTTCTGGCCCAGCCCTCCAGCCTCTGCGTTTCTGGCCCAGTCTCTGCGTTTCTGGCCCAGCCCTCCAGTCTCTGCGTTTCTGGCCCAGCCCTCCAGTCTCTGCGTTTCTGGCCCAGCCCTCCAGTCTCTGCGTTTCTGTCATTTTTCTCCAGTCGCTCGTTTCTGTCATTTTGCTCCAGTTGCACGCTTCTGTCATTTTGCCCCAGCATGTCGGTCATGTCGTCTGTCTGTCACGGCGTAGTTGTTTTTTGTTGGTCATCATGTCTCATTGTTCTTTGTCATGTTGCAACTGGGTTAGTTAGCTAGCATTCGAATCTCGGGATCTGTCACGTCTACAGATCCATACGGGCTGAGGTTTCGTTTTTAATGATTGTCGCCCACAATCTTCTCGCCCGTATACCATACGTCATACGATGCACTTTCATTCTCACACCTGTACGTCTACCCACCACGCTCCGTGGGTTCACCAGTCCTGAGTGTCAGGTTACTCAGGCTCATTTACTAATCACATAGGGGTGGGGTGCCGTTTTAGTTCATTCTCGCGCAGTGGTCTCGATGTTCCCGCTCATCTTCCCGAACTTAGATAAGGTGCCGGGGGGGGTGATCGGTTGTCTGTCATTTCTGCCCCAGTCGCACGTTTCTGTCATTTCTGCCCCAGTCGCACGTTTCTGTCATTTCTGCCCCAGTCGCACGTTTCTGTCATTTCTGCCCCAGCATGTCGGTCGTATTGTCTGTCGTGGCGTGGTTGTTTGTTATCGTGTCTCATTGTTCTTTGTCATGTTGCAACTGGGTTAGTTAGCTAGCATTCAATATCAGGATCTGTCACGTCTACAGATCCATACGGGCTGAGGTTTCGTTTTTAATGATTGTCGCCCACAATCTTCTCGCCCATATACCATACGTCACACGATGCACGTTCATTCTTACACCTATACGACTACCCACCACGCTCCGTGGGTTCGCCAGCCCTGAGGGTTCAGTTATCGCCTGTGTCTGCGCTACAGGTTACTCGGGCGCATTTAACTTTCACATAGGGGTGGGGGGGGCAGTCTTGGTTCATTCACGCGTAGTGGTCTCGATGTTCCTGCTCATGTTCTCCTTCTTAGGTAGGTGCCGAGGGGGTTGTGATCGTTGCATGTCTGGTGATCTGTTGTCTTGTTTGCTAGTTTATGTTCCCATCCGAGTCTGGCTTGGTTCCATGTGCCACGATGCTATTGCCAGTACATCGGCCTTATCCGCTTTTTCAGGTAGCTGACACTCAGTCTCCTGCCTGTTGTCCTTTTTGCAACTTACCCTCTCACTTCCCTTCATCAGCACGGGTATTGCTCGGTTGAAGGTTTCAATCCGCTTGGCCCTTGCTCCATTTCCCCATGCATCCTCTGGTCACAAGTAGTTCATTCCTCATGGTGGGGTTGTCTTGGGCATCAGGCTCGTTCCATCTTTCATGGGTTAATAAGTTCTGAGCGGTTCAAAGATTCCATAGAGGTTTCCTTGTGTCTCAAGTCATGGGTCGGTGGGTTCTCCTGTCGTAACGGTTTCTTGTATGCTTGCCTTCCAGGCGCACGCTACTCCACTGGACGATGTGTTCTCTACCCTTCTTCATCTACACATGTGTCTTTTGCCCTCTTCTAGGCATACCGACCAGCTAGGCCAAGGCACACCTCAGGCCTTGGTTGCTAGGGTGATCACATTCCATACTCGAAGACTCTGACCACAAGTATTAAGGCTTACTGTAGGTTAGCCTGTATTTGTGGGAGGAGTCTGGTGAGTACTTAAGGCTCCTCCCCACAGCAGGTTCAGGTTGGCGCCATTTCTGGTTTCCCACCCACCCGTTCCCCCAGTTTCACACACCATTTCTCTTTGTACTTTTTCTCATTCTCATTCTCATATTCAGGGTATGCCCTCTTCTAGGCATACCGACCAGCTAGGCCAAGGCACACCTCAGGCCTTGGTTGCTAGGGTGATCACATTCCATACTCGAAGACTCTGACCACAAATACTGTATGTATGGTGCTGTATCCACCCAAAAAAAGTATACTACACTTTATAATCTTACAGCAAGCTTGCGTGAAGCTAGAGGACCTATGGACACTTTGACATGAGTATACACAGCAGGATACTCCCCCATAGTGCTACCACAATGAGAACATTTCCTAGAAAATTACCAGTGAGCACTACAACAGTAAATGTTGTAAGGCCAGCTGTTGATGTTATACAGAATGGACATGTGGTTTTCATTTTTATAAGATAACATTGTGAAAAGTATGTGTTTTGTATTTCTGTGAGCAAAGATGTATTGATCGTATTTGGCAATAATGGCCCAGGGCTGAGGGCAACAGACTAAAAGGGGATAACATCAAGTCTCAGAATATACTAAAAAAAAGCTTCTTAATTTTGTTTCCCTCCTATGACCACCTCAAAAAAAATGCAGAGGGTGCAGGGTATATAGAGAGATGTCTGCAGGCTCACTGCTGTTGAGAAACTATCTAATTTCTCTTGTTTGGTGGTTCAAAAAGCTGTTAGTTTTTGCCCAAAATAGTGAGAATGCGCCAGAGTTTGTTGAAAAAGGCTGAACAAAGGTTTATTTTAGGGTTGTCCCGATACCACTTTTTTGAGACCGAGTACAAGTACGAATACTTTTTTTTTTAAGTACTCGCCGATACCGATTAAAGATACTTTTTTTTAATGTCCTGTGACAGTGGCAGTATTTTTTTATTTATTTTTTACTATTTACTTTTTCTTTTGCGGGGGGGAGTGGATTGTCAGTGTGTTTTTTTTTTTTTAAATTTTTTATTTATTTAAAAAAAAATATATATATTTATTGCAATTTTTTTTTTTTTTACTTCGCCCTGTTGGGGGGTCTTTGGAGAGATATCAGGGGTCTTAACAGAGAGAGAAGCTCAGTTTACGATGCTTAGTTATATGAATGGACAGCGTCAGTGATCACTGACTCTGTTCATTCGGAAAAGGTAGGAGCCGGATTTAGCGGCTCCTACCTCCGCTCTCTATCCTGACAAATTAAGGGGGGAGAGGATTGCACGGATGGGGGGGGGGGGAGAGGATTGCACGGACGGGGGGGATTGCACGGACGGGGGGGAGGATTGCACGGACGGGGGGGGGGGAGAGGATTGCACGGACGGACGGGGGGGGATTGCACGGACGGGGGGGGGAGAGGATTGCACGGACGGGGGGGGGGGAGGATTGCGCGGACGGGGAGGGGAGAGAATTGCACGGTATTACGAGAATTACAAGTACTCGGGGAAATGCTCGGTATCGGTACTAGTATCGGTATCGGGACATCCCTAGTTCAGTTATAAGTGTTCAACTAGTGTGAGAAAGGTCCACCTATTCCCCTCCCCCAAACTAATACCACCCATTGGTACCTGTCCTTGTGCGAAAGCCAGTTGCCCACACTGAAAGCCATTAGCCTGCAACCTCCACAAACAGACATAGTGACCTGGAAGTATCCCACACAATAATGGAAAGTGGATTCCAACAGTGGGATGTGTGTCCCACTCTGATCCATGCACTTCCCCCTTAGTTACCAGACACCAGAGTACATCACAATTTCCAATCCCCCGGGGTCTTGAACAGGCAATTTTTTTGTTCCACCACCTGTGCCCCGCTCATGGCTCCGAATGGTGGCCACCTTGCCACGGACCTTGCGCCGCAGGTCATTTATCTTTTTCTGGATATCACCAGCAGTCCGGGTGGAGTACCCCAACACATTCACCCTGCCAGCAATGGTGTCCAGGATGGCCTGCTTCCTCTCCCGGGTGGTCTTCCTACTTTTCTTCCCATGCAGGAAATCATTGTAAGTCTCCATAGCAGAGATGACCACAGAGACCTCCTGGGCATTAAAATTGAGGTTCCTCCTTACTTTGGGGGTAGCGGGAGCAGCCATAACAGAGCAAAAGTAAATTCCCTGGGGTGGGGGGAAACGGAAATACTTTTGCGGCGGAATGGCGCTTCCGCTGGCGCTTTTATACGCGCAACGGAACACATTGCGCTGGCGTTTCCCGTGAAGTGGTGCCGACGGAAGTTGTGAGCATGCGCACAGGGGGCCGAGTGAAGCCTCACTTACTGCGCATGCTCCATGGATGATGCGCTGAACGTAAGCCTCTGCGCTGGGCTCCGCCCATCATTTACATATGATCACACCCACTTCCACTTGCGTCGGGTTACGACAGCGCATTTTCGTTACTCCGGCGCAAGTTTAGGAGCAAGTGCTATGTGAATAACAGTACTTGCGCCGAAAGTGTCGGCGGAGTAACGAAAATGAGAAACGTTACTCCAAAGTAAAGAAGCGCCCATCTACCTGAATCTGGCCCATAGTGTTTTCTTTGGCCAAAAAGTAAAATTTTAGTCTCATCAGACCAGAGCACCTTCCTCCATACATTTTGGGAGTCTCCCACGTGCCCTTTCGCAAACTCAAAACGTGGCATTTTGTTTTTTGCTAAAAGTAATGGCTTTCTTCTTTGACAAAGCGTTAGTAACACGAAACATGTCAGTCACGGCCTTTTTAACATCCACTTGAATCCACTGTAATACCCATCTGAGTCCTGACTGCATGTTGGCGTCCTGTTTATTATTACAGTGACGCCGGTGTTTGCTATCCACACGATTTTCGGCACCCCTGATTTGTTCCCAGTCGTCACGTGATCCCAGGCATTCGGAATCCGGACACCGCGCCTTCCCCCTTCCGGGACCCTGCATGTGACCAGCCGACTACCTGACTGGCTGACGCGGCCGCATCGGCGTCTACACGTCACAAGCTCCGAGTTCAGGCTTACCTGCCTCAAGCCATCGCGGCGCTGTTGGGGATTACCTGCTGAGGAAGCGCTTCCATTGGCTCCTCCAAGACATCTGGGTCCCCCAGTCATAGCATCACGTGCACCCATCTGAGATACCACAGCGGTGCGGAGGACTCCCTGCCATATAGTGTCCCCACTGGCTTCCTCATCTGAGCACCCATCCATCTATGACACCACGGCAGCATTGAGAACTCCCTGTTGAGATCTTCTATCCACTGAGGTACTGTTTGCATGCTATTTCACCAGTGATTTGCCATCTGTCCTGAAGCATAGCTTTGTAACTCACTCACAGTGTGACAAGTGTCGATTTTAACCATTCCTTTACAGGAACTCCTATAGTGGTTTTCTTTTTGGACTTGTTGTTTTATTATGTTATATATATGTGTAATTATTTTTTAACAAATCTTAATTCTGTATGTGCCTATACCTTTGTTACTTTTTATTTAGACTATAAAAGTTATATTACTTTACTCATCGAGCGCTGCTTCTTTTGTTTTTGTGTTTCTTTGCCCATTCTCCAAGTGGTTGGCAGCTGCACTGGGTATTGTATATTACATTTCATATATCTTCATATATTTTCACAGATTGTACTGTGTCTGGCTTCACTTTGTTGTAGCGCCACAAGGGGGTTGTGTGTTTTTTTAATGGCTTTCTTCTGGCCACTCTGCCATAAAGCCCAACTCTATGGAGCATACGGCTTATTGTCGTCCTATGTACATATATTCTGGTCTCTGCTGTGGAACTCTGCAGCTCCTCCAGGGTTTCCTTAGGTCTGGTTTAATGCTCTCCTTGCCCGGTCCGAGAGTTTTGGCGTGCAGCCGTCTCTTGGCCAGGTTTGCTGTTGTGCCATGTTCTTTCCATTTGGTTATGATAGATTTGATGGTGCTCCTAGGGATCATCAAAGATTTGGATATTTTTTTATAACCTAACCCTGACCTGTACTTCTCAACAACATTGTCCCTTACTTGTTTGGAGAGTTCCTTGGTCTTCATTGCAGTTGGTGGTGCCTCTTGCTTAGGTGTTGCAGCCTCTTGGGTCTTTCAAAAAGGTGTGTATATGTAATGACAGATCATGTGACACTTGCACACAGGTGGACATCATTTCACTAATTATGTGACTTCTGAAGGCAATTGGTTTCACCAGAGCTTTTTATGGGCGTCATAACAAAGGGGGTGAATACATACGCACATGCCAATTATACATTTTTTATTTCTGAAAAATATATTTATGTATATATTTTTCAAATTTTACTTCACCAACTTAGACTATTGTGTTCTGATCCATCACATATAATTCAGATTAAATAACATTGAACTAAAGGCTGTAATGTAACAAAATAGCTAAAAAGCCAAGGGGGTGAATAATTTTTCAAGGCACTGTACATAGTATGCCCAAAGAGCTGAACTGGTTATAAAGGATGTTATCCTGATTAAAAATGTTTTCTTGAGAAAAAAAGTAACCCTAGGAATAAAGAGATTATATAGAGCATATAGAATTTTTAATAACAGGTAGGACGTATCTAACACTTACATGTAGTGTGATATCGGCCGGAGATGAAATGCTGGCAGTCTAGGAGAGCAGGAAGGTCTCAGGCTTATGCAGGCTGTATCGAACGTCCAATCAATGGCTTCAGAGACGCCGAGTGTGTCACTGCAGGAGATGGACGTGCTGACAGGGGAGCGGCTGGTGAGGAGAAGTTCATCAGGGTGTCAGCAATCCTAGGCTGAAAATAGGCTGGTGCAGAGCGGTGTCCAGGATCAGGGAGCTCTGAGAGAAACAGCTCGTGTTCCGGGTGGTGACGTCAGGAGGACAGTGGAGGACGATGGCTGAGCAGGGCCAAAAAGTTCACACAACGCGTTTCAGAGCATATCGCAGGTCCATAAGAGAAACCGCGCGCTCCTTTCTCAAGTGTCTTGAGAAAGGAGCGCGCGGTTTCTCCTATGGACCTGCGATATGCTCTGAAACGCATTGTGTGAACTTTTTGGCCCTGATCAGCCACCGTCCTCCACTGTCCTCCTGACGTCACCACCCGGAACACGAGCTGTTTCTCTCAGAGCTCCCTGATCCTGGACACCGCTCTGCACCAGCCTATTTTCAGCCTAGGATTGCTGACACCCTGATGAACTTCTCCTCACCAGCCGCTCCCCTGTCAGCACGTCCATCTCCTGCAGTGACACACTCGGCGTCTCTGAAGCCATTGATTGGACGTTCGATACAGCCTGCATAAGCCTGAGACCTTCCTGCTCTCCTAGACTGCCAGCATTTCATCTCCGGCCGATATCACACTACATGTAAGTGTTAGATACGTCCTACCTGTTATTAAAAATCCTACTAGATAACCCAGAGGCGCTTTTCTCCTTCTCTTTTCTTTTTCATGTATATTTGAGTTGACTTCACTCATGGAGAAGCAGCCCTGGTTATCCACCACAAATCATTTCCCATATGATTGCTATTCTATAGACATGGACATCTGAGCTTAATTTTATGGACATCACTGAACATTCTGAGCGCTGTATCTTTGTGTTTTTGTTTATATAGAGCATATATGACTGGATGTTAAAATGTATATGGCCTTTTCTTTCAAATGTCTTGCTTAGCTTTGTACACTTAGGCCTCGTACACACGATGAGATATGTCCGCTCAAACTTGTCCGACGGACAGTTTAGAGCGGACATGTCTCATCGGATTTCGGTCCGATGGCGTGTACACACCATCGGATCAAAATCCCCGCCGGCAGACAGCGTGGTGACGCGGCGGTGACGTTGACGCCGCCACGTCACCGCACCTGGAAGTAAACACTTCCGCGCGCATGCATCGGATCCATTCACAGGATACGACGCATGTGCGGGAGGATATGTCCGCTGGTTTCCCGTACTAACCAGCGGACATATCCGACGGACAGGTTTGTAGCGGACAAATTTCAAAGCATGCTTTGAAATTTGTCCGATGGACAAACCTGTCCGCTAGCCCGTACACACGATCGGATTTGTCTGCTGAAACGGTCCATCGGACCGTTTTCAGCGGACAAATTCGATCGTGTGTACGCGGCCTTACTGGATATGGAAAATTGTCTTCCTTTCTGTTTTTTTTTTTTATGCTTTCTAAATATGGAATATACAATTGATATAAAAAGTCTTCACACCCCTGTGTCTGTGATGTAAAAAAAAATTACAAAGATAAATAATTTCAGATTTTTTTTCACCTTTTAAAGTGACCTATAAACGGTGCAACCTGGTTGAACAACAAACTGAAATGTTTTTTGGGGGGGTAAAAAAAAATAATTAAATTAAAATGGTTGTATAAGTGTGCACACCCTTAAACTAATACTTTGTTGTAGCACCTTTTGATTTTTTACAACACTCAGTCTTTTTGGGTATGAGTCTATCATCCTGACACATCTTGACTTGACAATATATCCCCACTCTTCTTTGCAAAAACTCTCCAAATTTGTCAGATTGCCAGGGCATCTTCTGTGCACAGCCATCTTCAGATCACCCCACAGATTTTCAATCAGATTCAGGTCAGGGCTCTGGCTGGGCCATTTCATAACTTTAATCTTCTTCTGGTGAAGCCATTGATTTGGATGTATGCTTTGGGTTGCTGTCATGCAAAAAGATGAAGCCTGAAGGTTTTGTGCCAATATTGATTGGTTTTTGGAACTGTTCATAATTCTCTCTACCTTGACTAAGGCCCTTGTTCCAGCTGAAGAAAAACAGCCCCAAAGCTTGATGCTGCCTCCACCATGCTTCACTGTGGGTATGGTGTTCTTTTGGTGATGTGCAGTGTTGTTTTTGCACCAAAAATCTTTTGAATTATGGCCTAAAAGTTCAACCTTGGTTTCATCAGACCATAGCACATTTTCCCACATGCTTTTGAGAGACTTCAGATGTGTTTTTGCTAAATTTTGCAGCCTCCCTGACCAGTTTTTGTCTCGTCTTTTCATACATTTTTGAAGGACGTCCAGTTCTTGGTAATGTCACTGTTGTACCATATTTTTTGCGCTTGATGATGACTGTATTTACTCTGTTCTATAGTATACAGGTGAAACTCGAAAAATGTGACTATCATGCAAAAGTTCATTTCTGTCACTAATGCAACTTAAAAGGTGAAACTAATATATGAGGTAGATTCATTACATGCAAAGCAAGATAGTTCAAGCTGCGATTTGTCATAATTGTGATGATTATGGCTTACAGCTCATGAAAACCCCAAATCCACAGTCTCAGAAAATTTGAATATTACATGCAATCAATAAAACAAGGATTGTAAATAGAACAATATCGGACCTCTGAACCAGGGTTAATATTGGTCATTGAACCAGGTTTTGGTGCTTTTGGCAGTGTGGGCAGGTGCCAAGTCCTTCTGGAAAATGAAGTCAGCATACCCATAGAGATCGTTTGCAGAAGGAAGCATTAAGTGCTCCAAAATCTCCTGGTAGATGGCTGCGTTGACCCTGGACTTAATGAAGCACAGTGGACCAACACCAGCAGATGACATGGCTCCCCAAATCAACACAGACTTCACACTGGACTTCAAGCATCTTGCAGTGTGTGCCTCTCCATTCTTCCTCCATACTCTGGATCCTTGGTTTCCAAGTGAGATGCAACATTTGCTTTCATCAGAAAAGAGGACTTTGGACCACTGATTAACAGACCAGGTCTGTTTTTCTTTAGCCCAGGTAAGCTTCTGACGTTGTTTGTTGTTCAGGAGTGGCTTGACTTGTGAAAGTCCCCACCACGTTTGAATGGCCTTTTCCTGACAATCCTCTCCAGGCTGCGGTCATCCCTGCTGTTTGTGCACCTTTTTTCTTCCACACTTTTCCCTTCCACATAACTTTCTATTAATGTGCTTTGATACAGCACTTTGGGAACATCCAACTTCTTTTTGAGGCTTTCTCTCCTTATGGAGGGTGTCAATGATGGTTTTCTGCACAACTGTCAGGTCAGCAGTCTTTCCCATGATTGTGATTCCTACTGAACCAGACTGAGAGACAATTTAAAGGCTCCGGAAAAAAATATAGATTTGTGCCTTGATCAACCGAAAAACCTTGCATGAAGATAATATTAATAATCTGCAAATAATTCAGAGTACCTATCCAAACTTTATCCACATATGACTATGAAGGATGCAGTTCCGATGGCCAAGGGCCTATAACAAAAGAGTGAGAGAATGGAGTTCTCGCAAACAAGACCAAAACAGAACACTGGATGGTACAATGAACTTTAATTGTAGAAAAAACACACAGCAGTAATTAGAATAAGGGGGGTGGGGGCGGGGCAGATGGATAGAGTGGTTACACAATTAAAAAAAGAAGACAACGTTGTATAATTAAAAACAAGGGGATTTACAGCTGCGCAAGTCACATTCATAACCCAATCAAATCAATCAACATATTCAGACTCAAATGGTGATAGAGCACAGGGTAGAAAAATTGCACTGTAAAGCCAAAAAATGGAAATGTGCTGAAAAATTGAACTCTACGAATGATCCATATAGTCCTCTTAGCAGGGATTCCAATAGGCTATATGTGCTATTATTCAAGGAAATATATGTTTCTGAACATGGATTTTACATGGGTGAATGCGTGAGGCTGAGATGGTCCTAACATCAAGAGGGAAAGGTACTTCCGAGTCCTGGTGAGGGGCACTTCAGATGGAAAAGGTCTGTGAGGTGTCACATGTATGGTTAGAACAAATCTTTGCGATGTAAATCAACAAGTTAGCTAGGTGCGATTTGGCTATACACGTATCAGCCAATTGGAATGATGGTACCTATGTATAGAAGACGCACTTGTGGGGGAGATTACAAGAGGAGCAGACTGTAAAGGCTCAGGAACCATTTGCAGGTGTTATGGCTTAATTAGCTGGTTAGAGTGGGACAATTTGAGCCTAGAATATTGCACCTTTTCACAATATTCAAATTTTCTGAGATTGTGGGTTTGGGGTTTTCATGAGCTGCAAGCTTGCAATCACAGCTTGAACTATCTCATATATTGGTTCCACCTTTTAAGTTTCATTAGTGAAATAAATTAAATTTTGCACAATATTCAAATTTTTCAAGTCTCACCTGTATCTAATACCTTGGAAATTCTTTTGTACCCTTCTCCCGACTGATACCTTTTAACAATGAGATCCGTCTGATGCTTTGAAAGCTCTCTGCGGACCATGGCTTTTTGCTGTAGGATGCGACTAAGAAAATGTCAGGAATGACCTACTGGAACAGCTGAGCTTTATATGGGGTTAATCTGAGGCACTTTAAAAGATGGCAGGTGTTTACTGACTCCTATTTAACATGAGTTTGAATGCGATTGCCTAATTCTGAACACGGCTACATCCCCCAGTTATAAGAGGGTGTGCACACCTATGCATTCACATTTATTTTTATTCATTTTTACTTCCCCCCCCCCCCCCTAAAAGTTTTCAGTTGCAGTTTATTTCAGTTCTGAAATTTATTTATCTTTGTTTAACTTTTTACATCACAGAAACCTGACCTTTCAACATGGGTGTGTAGACTTTTTTTTATATCCACTGTATTGTCATGATTTCTGTACATGTTATATGAACTGCTTTAATTTGTAGCGGAGATTTGAAAAAAAAATTGTTGCTGTGTCAGTTGTTGGCAGGTCCATTTTAAAACAGGGACTTTATGTTCCATCAGATGCTGACAGCGAGAATTGATGGAAGCATTCTGATACGTGGTAATAATTTCACATCACTGGTTACTCTTGTGTTCTCCAGCCATTTTCTTTTTTTTTTCTTTTCTCAAATATGTGTGAAGTATATCAATCTAGGGACAGTTTGTGAAATCACCTTGTCTATTTGAATGGCTGTTGCAGTAATTGAACTTTATCATTTGAATTCAGTTTGTTTTTTACAAAATCCTCTGCAAACTTCTTGCATACAGATTAATCATACATTGTGCTTGTCGAATTCATTAGTAGCGCTAGACATAATACAATGATTCTTTTCTAAAAATAAGTACTCGTTTGTCAAAGTTTTTTCAACTGCAGATAAATCTGCATAAACTACTCCTAACAGGAAGGCTACTGTAGTCACGGACAAAACTGTTCTAGACAGATGCTATCTCTGAATCCGGGGCATTTTCCTGTGAGAGGTTTCACTTGTGGGATGATCGGCATAGCAGAAGCTGAAACCAGGTCTGCTATAGGGGCAAAGCATAAAAATGGTAAAGACATATGTGCTGGATTGTTCAATGTAAATTGTTAATGAAATTTAAAAGAAACAACTATAACAATAAAAATCGATTTTAAGAAGTTCTCAGTTCGACACCACCCTTTGTCCTAAATAAATGTAATACTTGTGTCCTGCTTATGAGATGGGAAAAGAACACATCTTAGTTGGGAAGGTTGACACCTTAGAGGGGATGCTTGTCAGGCATTTTTGACAACTGTGGATATATTCATTAGCCCTTGATTTATGCTTACCTGAATGTTGCATACAACGTTACTGTAGCATTTATTAGTGTTGCTTTTTTTTTTTTGTATAAAGGGTCCTGTTTGGAGTTCTGCAGCTACTCCAGGTGTACAGTGCCTTGACAAAGTATTCATATCCCTTGAAATTTTCCACATTTTGTCATGTTACAACCAAAAACGTAAATGTATTTTATTGGGATTTTATGTGATAGCCCAACACAAAGTGGCTCATAATTGTGAAGTGAAAGGAAATGATAAATGGTTTTCAAAATGTTTTACAAATACATATCTGAAAAGTGTGGCGTGCAGTTTTATTCAGCCCCCTTTACTTAGATACCCCTAACTAAAATCTAGTGGAACCAATTTCCCTCAGAAGTCACTTAATTAGTAAATGGAGTCCACCTGTGTGTAATTTAATCTCAGTATAAATATTGCTGTTTTGTGAAGCCCTCATAGGTTTGTTAAGAACCTTAGTGAACAAATAGCATCATGAAGGCCAAGGAACACACCAGACAGGTCAGGGATAAAGTTGTGGAGAAGTTTAAAGCAGAGTAAGGTTATAAAAAAATATCCTAAGCTTTGAACATCTCATGGAGCACTGTTCAATCCATCATTCGAAATTGGAAAGAGTATGGCACAATTGCAAACTTATCTCAGGTGGAAGAATCTGTCCACAGGACAACTATAGTCATCCACTCCACAAATCTGGCCTTTATGGAAGAGTGACAAGAAGAAAGCCATTGTTGAAAGAAAACCATTAGACGTCCCCATTTGCAGTTTGCAGGAAGCCATATGGGGAAAACGACAAACATGTGGAAGAAAGTGCTCTGGTCAGATGAGACCAAAATTTTAATTTTTGGCCTAGGGAAGCTGACCAGAGTTGATGACAAGATGGATGGAGCCAAATACAGGGCAATCTTAGAAGAAAGTGATACAAAAAAGGCTCCACTGGCCTTCGCAGTAAGCAGCATTGGAGGGCGACATAAGATATTAACAAGGCCAAGAATAAATCCAAGGAAAAAACCAAGCTTACCGACCAGCTCGCAGATAACCAAATATACCTAATCTAACAGTATGCGTTAAAAGCAGGGGTTTAGTCTACATGCATTTACATTTTGCAGATATCAGGGTGCAGTGGCGAGGCTCTGTGGCTTACACATGCGTTTGCAAATGTGTGCAAGCTAAACCCCTGCTTTTAACGCATACTGTTAGACAGGTTTATTTGGTTATCTGCAAGCTGGTCGGTAAGTAAGCTTGTTTTTTTCCAATCTTGGAAGAAAACCTCTTAGGCCCCATACACACGATCGGACATATCCGATGAAAACGGTCCGCGGACCGTTTCCATCGGATATGTCCGATCTGGAGTTTGGTCCGATGGCGTGTACACACCATCGGATCAAATTCCCCGCCGGCGGACGGCGCGGTGACGTGGCGGTGACGTTGACGCCGCCACGTCACCGCACCAGGAAGTAAAACACTTCCGCGCATGCGCCGAATCCATTCGGCGGCGGCGCGGCGGGACGATATGTCTGCTGGTAAGTGTACTAACCAGCAGACATGTCGGGCGGACACATTCCCACCCGATAGATTTCAAAGCATGCTTTGAAATCTGTCGGGTGGACAAATCTGTCCGCTAGCCCATACACACGATCGGAGATGTCTGCTGAAACGGTCCATCGGACCGTTTTCAGCGGACATATCCGCTCGTGTGTACGAGGCCTTAGAGTCTGCAAAAGACTTGAGACTGGGGGCAGAGGAACCTCTGCCCCCAGTCTCAAGTCTTTTGCAGACTCTAAGGCCTCATACACACGAGCGGATATGTCCGCTGAAAACGGTCCGATGGACCGTTTCAGCAGACATCTCCGATCGTGTGTATGGGCTAGCGGACAGATTTGTCCACCCTTCCAGCAGGACAACGACCCTAAATATAAAGCCTGAGCTACAATAGAATGGTATAGATCAAACCATATTCATGTGTTAGAATGGCCCAGCCCAGACCTAAATCCATTTGAGAATCTGTGGCAGAAAATGAAAATTGCTGTTCTCAGGCGCTCTACATCCAATCTGACAGAGCTTGAGCTTTTTTGCAAAGAAGAATGGGCATAAATTTCACTCTGAAAGCTGGTAGAGACAAAGCCAAAAGGACTTGCAACTGTAATTGCAGGGAAAGGTGGTTCTACAAAGTATTGACTCAGGGGGCCACACTTTTCACATATTTGTAAAATATTTTGAAACTGATTTATCATTTTTCTTCTACTTCACAATTATGTGCCAATTTGTGTTTGCTGGTCTATCACATAAAATCCCAATAAAATACATTTACGTTTTGAGTTGTAATATGATAAAAAGTGGAAAATTTCAAGAGGTACGAATACTTTTTAAGACACTGTAGCTTTCCTTTGTGTATAACCAATATGCACAAGACCATTGCTATTAATTTATATTTCTTTATTGTTTCGCTTGTCATAAGCTGAGAGGTTGGCAGGGTCTAAGCACAAGCTTCGATGTCCACCTAACTTTGTTTTGTGGCTGTATGGTAACCTCTAGTAATTAGGAAATTTTGATACACAAATTCAAGTGGATTATTATAGTAACCTGGAGATTTGTTTAGGGGTGCCTAAAACACAGCTACTAATTTAATTTCATTGTATCAAAATAGGTTTTGTTAATTTTTTTCCTGGAAAAAGAGATAGTGTTGGGCTTTAAAGTGTGTTACTAAACCCACAACAGTAAAATCAGTCTGTACATGCTGTAAAGTATGCTTGTTACACTTATCGTGGAACCTAAGGGGGTAATCCTGTACATTGTGTAAAAAGGCTGTTTGATCCTGTCTTCTCTGATCCTCCCCTTCTTTCACAGTCCACACGCCATCTCCTGATAGTACAGAGCATTAAGGGCACTTTGCACATGCTCAGTTTGGTGCGTGTGCCTATTTTTTTTTTTAGGAGGGTGCATGTGAGGGCAGATCTGCACTGTCCAGACAGGGGTTCATGAGTCCTGGAGCCTCATAGGACAGTCAGAGGAGAATGAAAACTCCTCCAGCTTTAACCAGACACCAATAGATATCTAACTGCTGAGAGAAAGAGGTATTTAGCAGTTTATATTTACTAAAATAATTGCATTTATATGTTCTGTGTGTTGTGGAAGACCAGATATAGTGAATACATGCTCCTGGGTTTACTAACACTTTAACCTCTAGCCTACCGCCCGCCGCCATGTGACAGTGGGACGATGAGGCTCTCATTCTGGGTGGACATCGTATGATGTCTTTGCCTTCCCGAGCCACTAGGGGGCATGTGCCCGCCACATCACTGGGGACCCCGATGCACATTCCCGGCGGCCGCGATGTCTGCTGGGCACCCACGATTGCCCAGTAAATGTGAAAGGTCCCAAAATAGCGTCAAGTGTCCGAGGTGTCCGCCATAATGTCGCAGTCACAAAAATCGCAGATCGCCCTATAACTAGTAAAAATAAATGTAATAATAAAAATGCCATAAAACAACCCCCTATTTTGTAGACGCTATAACTTTTGCTCAAACCAATCAATATACCCTTTTTGCAAAAAAATTTTGCAACCAAAAATATGTAGAATAATACGTATCGGCCTAAACTGAGGAAAAAACTTTGTTTTTTTTATATATTTTTGGGGGATATTTATTATAGCAAAAAGTAAATATTGCTTTTTTTTCAAAATTGTCGCTTTATTTTTGTTTACAGCACAAAAAATAAAAACCGCAGAGGTGATCAAATACCATCAAAAGAAAGCTCTATTTGTGGGAAAAAAAGCAAGTCAATTTTGTTTTGGGAGCCACGTCGCACGACCGCGCAATTGTCAGTTAAAGTGACGCGGTGCCGTATCACAAAAAGTGCTCTGATCAGGAAGGGGGTAAATTCTTACGGGGCTGAAGTGGTTAAGGTTAAACCTCTTTTCTACTAATTTTAATGAGTGGCCACATGTCTTGTTAACCTCCCTTCCACAAAAAAAGTTCTATCCCTTTTGTGGGGTCACCAGTACAGTGTTTGTAAATTGAAATCATATCCCCTCTCAAGCGTCTCTTCTCCAGAGAGAATAAGTTCAGTCCTTGTAACCTTTCCTCATAACTAATATCCTCCAGACCTTTTATTCGCTTTGTTGCCCTTCTTTGTACTCGCTTCATTTCTAGTACATCCTTCCTGAGGACTGGTGCTCAGAACTGTTTGGTATAGGAGTTATGAGGAGGTGGGAGCCATTTTAAGCTTAGTTAGTTCTAGACTTGAATTCCACTTTAAATGTAGAAAGATCTAGGTCACATTTATTCAACACAAATACAAAACAGGAAGGAATAAATGTTTGGGAACTAATGAGAAAAACAAACAAACTACTGAACTGAAAAAACAATAGGAACAAGGGGGTAACTCTTTATAACATACAACAGGCTATTTTTTATGCATGGCACCAGACTGCTCAGTTGCCATTTTAAAGGAAAGTGTTGATTGAGAAATTGAATATATTTGTAGAACTATAGGGTTTCACAATAGAGTCAAAAGAAGAAAGGGATTGCCAACGTGCTTTGTAGTGGTTGGCTAGATATGATCTCATTAGTACTGACACGGTGTACATTGTTAATGTCATGTGTGCAGTGAGTATGTCACACAGAGAATGTTATGAAAGGATTGTATACTATATGGTGTCCATCACAAGTGTCTGTTGATTTACAGAATCATCTTTTTCTCCCAGTGACAGTTAAGCAGGTCAGATGCACCCCAGCTTTTTTCATTTTCAAAAGCATGTGAGTACTAGAATACAGTAGACATGTGATGGGTACTCATTATTAGATTCCATCTGCTGAAAGCCATTGGTGAGTCGTCAGCCGTGAGGTTAACATGACTGTGCTCATGGAGAATGACGCAGCACAGAGGGCTCAAGCCCATTAAGCTTGTTCTGTGACCACATGATTCTTCAGCTTTATTCTTTCACTCATCTGAAAGAAAAGAACCTGCTGATCTCTCCCTGATGTTGTTCACTTAACTGTGATAGCACACAGTAAACCTTTGCTACAACAGTAATGAAGTAGACAGTAATGATCCATCCGTCATGCTTCTCACACGTTAATAAAGCTTTTCATCTCATCTTGTTAAATGCTGAGCGTTACCTTCATTGTATTTGTATGAACCTAACTGTTTCACGGCTGTCATTTAGTGGCTGACTTTATACTGTTTTAACTTGTTATGCAGAAGAATCTTGTAACAATATAACAAAATTCCTGAGGTGAAATCTTCATACTGCAGTTCCAGAGATTATCGCTATATTGATTAACGGGTTGCAGGTGTGAGATATAGCTACAGTATTTGCAGTATATCTCAATATGTACTGTGACGTATATGTATGCAAAGCATGTTGAGAAAAAAAAAAGTATTTTTGAGTTGTAGCACTGGGGTTTTAGCTGAATGGGTACCTTGTGCCTGTATTGTGGAAGAGTTAATGGTACAGTTTACAGAATTACAATACATTAAAGTAACAAATGGCCAGATTAATGCTATGATGATCCTTGTTGAGGAATCTCCTTTAAGAACCCTCTTGACAGAAAGATCACTTTTTTACTCGTGCATTAGTCCCCTTTTCATCCTCTGAGCATCATGGACAAAGGCTATTAATCCTTCAAGGCTTCCTACTCTGGTGGGCTCAAGTAAACCTGGCAACACAAAGGTAACAAACCTGCAGACAAGTCTTCCATTGCGTGAAGATTTGCTCCTACCTGCCTATATTAACAAATGAGGGCTTGCGGACCCCTAGACTTCTCATTTTCTTGACAACTGGGTCTTAAAACTAATTTTGTCGGGTTATAAACTAGACCGTCTTATTTATCAACCAGACAAGTTCTTTCCTTTCAAACTGTCCTTGTCTTTTCCTCTGCATCCTCCATGGGGTGATCAAGAAGTTACTCGAACAAGGAGTGATTGCACCAGTTTCCTCCTCAAAGGCTGACCGTGAAGTCCTGCTTGCCATGTCACTGGAATGTTGTCATGATGAATGTCAGCCTGCTCAAGTTGAGAGAGGTGTCAGGACAGGTGTAGAGCTGCATGATTTTTTCTAAAATGAAAATCACAATTTTTTTTGGTTCAGAATAAAGATTACAATTCTCACGGCGTAACATCTTTCACATTATATAAAAAAATTGGGCTAACTTTACTGTTACTTTTTATTCATTAAACTGTATTTAAAAAAATAAATAAAATTAGTTTGAAAGAGCACTGCGCAAATAGTGTGACATCCACTTCCTATGGTGGCACACGTGCGGGCTCAATCGTGAGCTGTGCTGTGTCTATTTACATAGCGCTGCTCGGCCCTGCTCCCTGCTCTCCTCTTACTGGATTTGATTGACAGCAGCAAAAACAAAAAAGGGCTCCTGCTGTTCTTACTGAGCCCAGTAAGGAGGGATGGAGAGAGAGCAACTCTTGGGCACAGCGCCACATTGAGATCAGACTCAAGTATTTAGTGGGGGCTAGGGGAGAGCTGCATATTAAAGATTTTTTTTTTTTTTGTACACACCATAAACTTTCTCTATCTATTGAAGGATACAGCTCCCACACTTCCGGTTGCTTTTTTTTTTTGCTGCTTATACTGCATCATGATTAATTGAGCTGCAGATAGGGGTCCATATTCTCACAGAAGTTACGTTGGCGTATCTCGAGATACGCCGCGTAACTTCTAGGATGCGCCGGCGTATCTATGTTGTGTATTCAGTAAGCAAGATACGCCTGAATTTTGCTTAGATCCGACCGGCGTAAGTCTCTTAAGCCGTCATATCTTAGTTGCATATTTACGCTGGCCGCTAGGTGGCGCTTCCGTTGATGCAAATGAGCTAGATACGCCGAATAACGAACGTACTTGCGCCCGGTCGCATTTTTTTACGTCGTTTGCGTAAGCGTAAGTCCTGCGTAAAGTTACCCCTACTATATGAGGCGTTCCTAATGTTAAGTATGGACGTCGGAACAGCGTCTAATTTTCCGTCGTTTGCGTAAAACGTTCGCGAATAGGGCTTTGCGTAAGTTGCGTTCACGTCGAAACCAATGAGTATTTGCGGCGTAATTTTGAGCATGCGCACTGGGATACGTCCACGAACGGTGCATGCGCCGTTCGGAAAGTGTGTCAATTACGTGGGGTCACGATTCATTTACATGGATCACACCCCCTACCTGCCTATTTTGAATTAGGCGCGGTTACGCCGGCCCATTTGGGGCCGGCGTAGTGTAAATGAGATACGCTACGCCCGCACAAAGATACGCGTCTGTACGAGAATCTGGCCCAGGGTGTTTGGCTACAAGCAGGGATCGTCCCTAGGCAGTACTTTTGTTTTTGTGCCTAGTGTGCTACTAGGAGGTGACTTTATAACCCTATGGTCAAGAATCCTTTAAGCCTTTTTAACATGTGCCTCAGCTTGTAAAATCAATGTGAACAGCAGCTTGTTTAAAGTGGCAATAAACACTCCCATTCGGCTCTGTGTTCAACATTTAGGAACTGGTGTTGAATGACAAGTTAAAAGCTTCAACAATGCTTGCTGATAGCTCTTCCAATGCTTTGTAAAAGCTGCTTGTTCACACTGCTCTCTTTACCATCTGAGGCCTGTGTGAAACAGGCCTTACCGCACTGCGTTCTGCCACAAACACAGAGAAAGGGATTTTATGGTGAGTACTAAAAAAATCCCCTTGTTACTGGTAAGGAGAAAAAACATTACTTATTGGTGTGTTATTACAAAAAAAAGTATGCTTATACATTAGGCAACCTGATATGAAGCAAAATGCTTGAACATGCTGTTATTGTACATGTAAGAATGAAATGTATATGGCCCCGTCGCCCAGAGTCTGTACCAATGGTGTATTGCGGCCTCCTTTCCCCTTCAAGAGGCACCAGGCAGGGCTGCCGCCTCAGCAGGGTATTACCTTTTCAACTAGTGAAGAAAAGGAATTTTTATACACTGACAACAGGCTCCTATATCCCTGAGAGGCCCATTAGTCCTTGGCAGCCTTAGCCATCATTGACCGCTTTGGCTCCTTCTCTGGTATAAGGGTGAACTGGAACAAATCACTCCTGTTCTCCCTATCTGATAGGACTCCACCAGCTAATTTACAGGCCCCCCTTAAATGGGTGTCACGATTTAAGTACCTAGGAATTTATATTCAAAAAGACCCAAAACGTTACTTAGAGGATAATTTATATCCTATCCTGCATCAATTTATTTGGCACTGTTCGGTATGGAAAGTTTTGCCACTGACCCCAGTAGGGAGAGTGAATCTAATTAAAATGTCCTTCCTTCCAAAGTTCCTCTCGGGGGCTGCGATGTGCATAGGGGAGTTCTATTCATGATCTCTTGCTGTCCTCCCCTGTCTGTTGACAGGGGTGGACACCTGCACATCGGCGCCATGTTTTCCACGCCCACACACGGACGTCTCCCTGATGTCATTGAGGTGTGGGCTGTGTGGTTCATCCTGGACAGTTGGGTGGTTGCAGAAGTTGCCCACCCCCTTTGGCGGTGGACATCTTACCGACGCCTATGCGTCACCGCCCGTACATGATGCTGGGGCAGAGCGTTCGGGCCCTTGTGGGCATATCTTTTACGTTCAGCACGGCTGGAACTTTGTTTCACAACTTGATGGTTGGATAGAGCAGTCACATCTTTAAGAACTAACTGAGGTACAACTTATATACTTTCCTTACCCCTATTGGGTCTGTTATATTGTTCTGTTATACATGTAATATTTATATATTTTTTACATTGTCCCGTAGTCTCCCTTTGTAACCATGTTGGCTTGCATTCATGCATATACCATATCTCAGATAGTCTTTCATGTTAACATACTTTAGTAAGCTTAATTTATCTACTTACATCCTTATTTATAGATTATACTCCATCTAGTATAACCTTACACATTAAGCTCATTTTTCAATCATGATGCCTTCTGATACATGTGCATCCTTGCAGATACTTTCTAGACATGATCACAAGGGACTTAGTGGAGACTGCAGTCAGAAATACCTCCATCCAGACCATGCTGATCCTCCGGATGTTCCCCTGTTGTGGCTTTTGTTTGCTCCTTCTCCTCAGCTCCCAAGCTGGATGCACTACATGGCCGCTATCCTGATATCCAGCGTTTGGCAATTCATTTCAGCCCTTGGGTAAGTATGAGGTCCCTCTTTAGACCTCTCTTGCCAATCATTCTGCCTGCCCCCATTTAACAACATACATCTATTGATTTTATCACTTACATTGCAGATACAACATTCATGCATCCGCCCCTGAAGAAGCGAGCAGGGTCTCACTAAACTAGTAGGGCTTCATTAAAGCTTGTTTTATGCCTGTACATGCTGGATAATATTGATGTCTGTATTATGTCTGCATACTTCTGTTAATATGTATGTACATTTTATTTGTTTATTGTATATGTGCATCCACTGGCCCTGCAACTTTTACTGTTGCCCATTGATGACAATTGTAATAAATCTTTATATATTTACTTTCATTTGTGCTGTGTACATTGGCTATTATGCCGGGTAACTCACAATCATCGTTGCCACTTCGTTACATAACACTTTGGAAATAATAAATTGATTTTGTCTCATTGTTGGTTGTGAACATTGGCTAAACCTCTCTCACCTCATCCAAAGTCCCAGGCTGCCCCCTTTTGTCTTTTTGTGTACTAATATGGATGGAGGTGTTAGCGGGGTCACACTAGACCTTTTATTTTATTTTTTATTTTTTTCAAAGTTACTTTGCCTTTTGTCACACCCCGATCCCTATCCCTAATGCCTTTTTTATTAGATCAGGCAATCACCTTCTTTGTTGGAGGCTGCGCTCGTAGGATCTTACTCAGAACTTGGCAATCTAGTATACAGAGGCCAGAGATATAGCCCCCAGGTCACTACACCCATGAAGGCGACAATTGCAGTCTGAAAACAAGTTTCTCTGCATCTACAAGACCCTGGTACTGTCTCTCCGCATACCCCATTGTGGGGCAACCCTACTTTACCGCATTTCCGATCTGTTCCAGATCCACAGATCTGGGCTTAATATGAGATTCGGCCACTGCGCCTGAAGGACGTCTTCGCTCGATTGTTGAGATGAAATGTAAATTTTAATTTCCTCTGTGGATGTTCTTCAGGTACTTGCAGCTTAGACATGCTGCCCAGGCACAATTCCCTGATGGGGTGGTTCTTGCTGCCCACCCGGTCGAATCCCTCCTCATGACTAACGATATTGATCGGACTCTGTCATACATTTATCTTAGCCTCACCTGCAGAGACACCGCTATAATGCTTAGACTGTTTAATCTGTGGCAGCGGGATAGCCCCCTGATGGAAGGAAGATTGGACTGAGCGGTTGCAATAATACATCCCAGTTATGATATCTGCCAGGGATCGCTTTGTACAACTTAAGTTCTTAAATTGGGTGTACTATACTCCCCACAGGCTGTCCATTATCTACCGAGGAACGGGGGACACATGTCCGAAGTGCAGACAGTCGGTGGGGACCTTTATTTACATAGTGTGGTTGTGCTCTCTCCTTTCAGACCTATTGGCGAGCAGTCGTAGCTGACATTAACAAGGTGGCTGGGCGTCACTTGGACATGGATCCGCTAATATTCCTTCTGGGTATCACTGATAATCTGGCTACTACTGAACATACCAAGTTGTTTGTATTTTATGCTGGTTACTATGCAAGGAAGGTAATTTTATTCAAGTGAAAGCTCCCTTCAGCTTGGAAGGCCCTGATAAACAATGTGCTACCTTTTTAATATAAGCTTACTTATATGGAGCATAACTGTCCACAAAAGTTTGATAAAATCTATGCATCATGGACAGAGGCTAGGCACATTACTGTATCGATGATTATTGGATTTTTGTGTGTTGACCTGGGAGCCTGTGCTACTTTTGTTATATCTGGGCCCCCTCTCCCCAGGGTTTTGGCTGCTCTTTGTGGTATCCGTTGCGCCTTATGGGAAGTGGCCTCCAGTTCCTTCCTCTTTCTTTCCCTCCCTCCTGGGTTTCCTGTGCAATCATATTCCTGCTGGGTTGCTATTGATCCACCCCCCCTCCCCCTGCTTTTTTTTTCACCTATAGGAGGTCTTGGTTGATAAGGTGGTTTAAGTTATCCATATTATGTTATATGCCATATAGGCTGCCTGATATTTGTTGAAGAACCATGATACAGAATGAGTTTACAGATACCCTGTCACCTGCGTGGTGTACCATATCTTTCTCTAATGCTAACCTAAATTGTAATGTTGTCTAATAAAGTGTTATGTATTCTACCTATGCTATTACTTACAAGTGTATTGTGCTATTATCTCAATAAACATTTCTTCTGTTAAAAAAAAGACATATATATATATATATATATATATATATATATATATATATATATATATATATATATATATATATATATAAATTCAAACTTGAATCCTTAAAGTATAACTAATGGCCAAACATTTTGTGTAATTTTGGATAGATTTGAGAGGGATTAGAACACTGTTTTTTATTACTGTCTGTGTCCCTGTTGGGAAGATCCATCCTTTCTATGTGTCCTGTTTACTGTTCTCACTGAAAGTGAAAGCAAATCTCACATTTAAGGTTGTCAGCAGAACAGGAATAGAGGGGAAATCTTTTTTTATAATTGATCATTTTTATTGACGTTTCATATTTTTCCAATAGAAAAGAAGAATAAACACTAAAAGGGGTACAAAATTCCAAGAGCTATCCTGTCTCAGCATACATACGTTAAGGGTCCTTTCACACTAGCGGACCGTTCGTCCGTTTTTTTTGGCTGAAAAACGGACGGCAATGCAGCCCTATGGGCTAGCGGACGTTAGCGGATGAGCATCTGCTAACGTCCGTTTGCATCCGTCTCCGTCAAGCTCCGTTTTTTTGAACGGAAGAGAACCCTATTTTTCTTCTGTCAAAAAACGGATCGGACGAAAAAAATCAATTTTTCATCAAAATATGTTAAAATATGTTAAAAAACAAATTTCAATAAACTTTAATATACATACAATATGCATACAGCACAATACCCTTTGACCCAGGTAGTGTAAAGTCCGAATGTCACATGATTCTAGTACATGCTGCCCAGTGTGAGAACACAGTGCCTGTACATTCTTTGACAAAGAGACAAAAATGGCCAAAGACGTCGCACATGAGGAGCTGATCCAACTTGTCCACGATCGGCCTGCCATATGGGACAAGAGGTCCACAGAATACAGCCACCGAGATATCTGTAACAATCAGTGGGAAGAAATATTTGAGGCGGTGACACCAAACTGGCAGTCACTGAGCAATAAGGACCGTATGAAACATGGTAAGTAGTTTGTGGTTTAAGAGGGGGTTGGGGGTCACCTGCAACTTCACCTGCCACTAATTGTGGATTGTCCACTGGCCACGTCACCTGCCACGAATTGTTGATTATCCACCGGCCACTTCACCTGCCACGAATTGTGGATTGTCCACTGGCCACGTGACCTGCCACGTCACCTGCCACTAATTGCGGATTGTCCACTGGCCATGTCACCTGCCACTAATTGCGGATTGTCCACTGGCCACGTCACCTGCCACTAATTGCGGATTGTCCACTGGCCACGTCACCTGCCACAAATTGTGGATTGTCCACTGGCCACGTCACCTGCCACATCACCTGCCACTAATTGTGGATTGTCCACTGGCCACGGCACCTGCCACGTCACCTGCCACGAATTGTGGATTGTCCACTGGCCACGTCACCTGCCACTAATTGCGAATTGTCCACTGGCCACGTCACCTGCCACTAATTGCAGATTGTCCACTGGCCACGTCACCTGCCACTAATTGCAGATTGTCCACTGGCCACGTCACCTGCCACTAATTGCGGATTGTCCACTGGCCACGTCACCTGCCACGAATTGTGGATTGTCCACTGGCCACGTCACCTGCCACAAGACCTAGAGCAGTACAAAACCTAAATACACCCCTGCTCTCTTGTCACAACTGTACTCCAAATATGCGTTTTTAAATAGTATACGTACATGTTTGAGTTCTGTCAGTTTATTGTGTCTACTATTAATTTATAGGACAGAAAATAGTGACAAGATTGCGCTCTTTAAGAGACCGCTACAGGCGGGATCTCAAGGAGGAGGCAAAATCCAGGAGCGGAGCAGGATCCTCAAATTTATAAAAAAGGGACATTTTTTGAGATGCTCAAGTTTCTACATAATGTGATGAGCTTAAGAAGGTAACTTAAAAAATTAGTTAACCCCATATCTTAAATTAGTTGACCTAGTAAGCTCCAAATATTAAACTTAATCCACAGAAAAAATAACCGTATAATACAAAGGCATAATGACCTAGTTTTTCATAGCATACTAGATGGAATTCCCCGTAATTAGTCTTCTTTCCCCTCAATCATCGCCGCAATCACTCCTTAAGTGACTTGTGGGTATTGTGGCTCCAGGGCTATGATTGGCCCTAACCTTGATGACGTCATGCGTGTGGGAGCCACCAGACACAGCAAGATCACCTTCAGAAATGGCACTCTATAGTCAGGCACCGTTGTCTATGCGTTTTCTGCAAATATCTCCAAAACCTTCTAGGTTTAGGAGATATTTAGTGCACCTACAGGTAAGCCTTTAATCTAGGCTTAATTGTAGGTAAAAGTCATATGTAGGGTTTACCACAACACTAATCACACACATGGATCTATGTATTGTAATAACTCCTCTGTATTGACCTTTAACCCATCTATCATCGAATATTTTACAGTACTGCCAGTAACATTTCAAACACAGATGACACAGATATTGAGGGTACACAGCAGGAGGGAGAGATGGAAGATGAGGAGAGACAACCAACTCCTCTTGAAAACCCACCAGCGGCAGCAACAGACATGCCACCAAGACAACGTGTGCCTGTAAGTATCATATATAAAATGACTCTTGTGGAAATCTTTAAAAAATTAAAATGTGCTAATAATTAATCTTCCACCCCTCAGATTCGTTCTGTTGCTACCACCTCAAGGGGAAAAATACATTAAAAAAAAAATGTCGAAGAAGCAATGCTCAATTTTATGGAGGACATGAGAGGGATGAGACGAGCTGACATTAATGATCCCTTTTTGGATCCTACAAATGAAGATGCCAGTTTCCTGCGTAGTCGGTATCACCATCTTCAGAAGATACCACCCAACACTAAAATAGACGCACACCTAGCAATTGCAAGTTATATTGGGGTGTGTGTGAAGGCGGCTATATCCGGCGACCCTTTGCCCCCAGTGATCCACCCTCCCCAACGCCCATTATATCAGGAGCATGCGCCACCTATTTCATTTAGTGGTCAGCAGTACCATCCGGCCATAATCCACCATCACCAACGTGCCCCAGCCACCACTGCCCAAAATTTTGGCCCCCCACCCCAAGCACCCACATATGATTCCCCTTCTTCCCAGGCCACTGCATATGGCAGTTCTTCACAATCGTACTCAAGTTCCCCCAGTCCTTACTATACTAACCTTTGAGTTTTCTTAACTTTTTTTTTTCTCCTTTTATGTTACAATTTGTTACTTGCCCCTATTTTCATTTGTTACCAATCCAGCCTTAAAAAGTTGGCTACTATTCCTGTGTGTCCTCTGGCCATTTTTTTTTGGTTTGGTTTTATGTTTTTATAGTCGTTTATATTCTATGTTTTGCGGTCAAAAAAATAAAGATACTTGACTGCTTTGAAAAGCTTTGTTTTTTTGGACTTTATACAAATTGAAAGAAACTGATACAAAAAGGTGACGATCATAGGGTCACCGATAATGAGACTAGGAGAATGAAACCATACACTGATATAAATCACAAGACTGCAATACTAACAAGATAAAGTAGTATTTATTCAAAGTATTTCATTAACATTTTCAGTGGGAAAAGAAAGATCATGCAGGTTAGCATAAAGGGGTCAAACATGGTACTATGAAGGTGCACATAATAAAGTGCCTTGTGACTGTTTTTACACATGCTGATACTGCCACGGAACCTCTCCTTCTGGGGACATGAAAAAATTAGCAAAATTAGCACGCATGAGAAGAGCAGAATTGTTGGGTCGCAGTCCGGAAAAGCGTACAGAAGGTAAGTCGATCTCGTCCTCTTCCTCAACACTAATTCCTTCTTTCTCACGGATTATATTATGGAGGACACAGCATGTTTGGATTGCTAGTTGGGCATTCTCCACGCTCAGTTGTATTGTAGTGTGAAATATGCGCCACTTGCTGCTCAAAATGCCAAAGGTGCATTCAATAAGGCGCCTTGCCAGACTCAAGCGATAATTTAATTTTTTTTTTGGGGGGGGGGTTAGATTGTGCCTGGCATAAGGCCTTAGAAGATGCTGGGAAAGTCCAAATGCATTAATCAGCTACAAGCACATGTGGCATATCTGGCCCTACAGTTCCTGGAAGAGGTTTATCTGATGGCAAATTAAAGTGGCCCTCATGTAGTCTTCTCCCCATTTGCGATGCTGAAAAGACTCTTGCGTCTGCATTTGATCCATACGCCCCAATATCGACAGCTACAAACTTGTAATTACTGTCACAGATTGCCATTAGCACAAGGGAGAAGTATTTTTTGTAATTGTAAAATTGAGAGCCAGAACCAGGTGGCATCTGAATTCGGATGTGTTTCCCATCCAGGGCTCCAACGCAATTAGGAAATTGAGTTTTCTTCCAGAAAGCTTTGGCAGTTTCCATGGTTAAGGAACAGGCATTGCAGTAGACCGAAGCTCCTCCCATATAGCTTTACAGGTGTCATGTACAATTCCAGAAATTGTTGAGGTTCCCAACAAAAAAAAATGGCTTAGGGACGTATAAGATACTCCAGATGCCAGAAACCTAGGAAGAGTAGAAGAAATTATGAAAGGAATTCAACATTACACTGGACATAATGAAGCAGAAAGGCTGGCTTACCTGAGGGTAAGGAGAAGTCGCTCCTCTGGAGACACAGAACGTCTCATATCTGTGTTTGTCCTGTCTAAACGGGGATGCAACTTTTCCAGCAAAAATTGAAAGGTTGGAACCGTCATTCTTGTAAAAAATCTGCGTAGTTCAGAGAAAAAAAACCTTCAGTTGGCCTCTTGAGCAGCATGGGATGTGTCCAGTACCTGCGTCTCCTCGCAGACATCTTCCTGGTCCTGCTTTTTTGTGTCATCAAATAGTAGAGCATGACAAATGATGTCACATGCTCATAATATCTCCCTAAAGGTCCTTTCACAGGGAGCGGACCGTTTTTCGGTCCGCTCCGTGTGTCCGTCAGCTCAGCGGGGGGTCTCCGCTCAGCTGTCGGTGGACAGGGCGGTCCCCGCACACTGTGCAGGGACCGCCCTGTCTTTCCTCCGCTCTCCCTTATGGGGAGTCGGATGGAAACGGACCGTCTGTCCGTTTGCATCCGATCCGTTTGGCCGGACGGAAGAAAAATAGGAAATTCTTCCGTCCGACAAAATGGATGCGGATCTGGCGGACGTTAGCGGATGCATCATCCGCTAATGGATCCGCTCCCATTGGGGCCCATTACAAGTGCGTAAACGGACTTGTAATGAGCGGACGAACGGTCCGCTAGTGTGAAAGGACCCTAAATCCATTATAATAAGCACTACAGTACAGCAATGTATCAGGAAGCACAACGCCTGCTGTTAACACAAAGCAAGATAGAAAGCACAATGCACGCTGGGGGAAACAAAGAATCATGGGAAAATTCTTAAAAGCTGATTAAATAAAGTTCTAAAACCAAAAAAAAAAAACGGATGAAAAAACGGATGGAAAACGGATGTAAACGGACGAAAAACGGATGAAAAAAACCAGATCAACTGATGAAAAAAAACGGATCTAAAAAACGGTCCGCGAGTGTGAAAAGACCCTAATACTTTGAAATGTTGTATAGAGGCCCCAGATCTGCAGCCAGATACAGCGTACATATAATACATGGTTTAGTAGAAAATCAGGATGATCGGGCATGAAAAAACAAACAAACATTGTGATAGAATCCTATGAAATAAAAAAGATGCTCACTGGATTTGAAAAATAATATAAACCAACATACAACAAAAGGAAATATGGTGGTGGGGGGGAGGGGGGGGGTGTCTCTTCCATTGAAAGGCTATCAAACATCTGGCCGCTGCTAGGATATGGCTGGTCAGTTTTTTGGCTAGGCCTGATAGTTTAGGGGGAATACAAGAGATACATTTTTAGGAGAAGGGGGTATTGACATCATAGAGCCGTTGGAGGGGTTCCTGGACCTAGCGCCAATAAGGCGGGCACTGGATGGGGACATCTACTGGCACTGCCACTGGCACTGCCAGTAGATGTGGAGTAAGGTACCCCAGTCCCTGCAAACCTCCAGCAGCGATCCAAGGATGATGGGTATGGCATGTAGGTGGGTAGGGGTCATGTACCAAAAGAATAACACTTTGTAAGCGTTTTCTTTATACAGAGTGCAAATAGGACTTTTGGCTGCCCGAGACCAAAGGATCTGCTACTGTGAAAGGGAAAGTTCTTCCCCAATATCTTTCTCCCATTTGATCATATACAGTGCGGAAAATAAGTATTTGAACACCCTGCTATTTTGTAAGTTCTCCCACTTGGAAATCATGGAGGGGTCTGAAATTGTCATCGTAGGTGCATGTCCACTGTGAGAGACATAATCAAAAAAAATGATTCCAGAAATCACAATTTATGATTTTTTTTTAACTATTTATTTGTATGATACAGCTGCAAAGAAGTATTTGAACACCTGAGAAAATCAATGTTAATATTTGGTACAGTAGCCTTTGTTTGCAATTACAGAGGTCAAACGTTTCTTGTAGTTTTTCACCAGGTTTGCACACACTGGAGGAGGGATTTTGGCCCACTCCTCCACACAGATCTTCTCTAGATCAGTCAGGTTTCTGGGCTGTCGCTGAGAAACACGGAGTTTGAACTCCCTCCAAAGATTCTCTATTGGGTTTAGGTCTAGAGACTGGCTAGGCCACGCCAGAATCTTGATATGCTTCTTACAGAGCCACTCCTTGGTTATCCTGGCTGTGTGCTTCGGGTCATTGTCATGTTGGACGACCCAGCCTCGACCCATCTCCAAAGCTCTAACTGAGGGAAGGAGGTTGTTGCCCAAAATCTTGCAATACATGGCCCCGGTCATCCTCTCCTTAATACAGTGCAGTCGCCCTGTCCCATGTGCAGAAAAACACCCCCAAAGCATGATGCTACCACCCCCATGCTTCACAGTAGGGATGGTGTTCTTGGGATGGTACTCATTCTTCTTCCTCCAAACACGGTTAGTGGAATTATGACCAAAAAGTTCTATTTTGGTCTCATCTGACCACATGACTCTCCCATGACTCCTCTGGATCATCCAAATGGTCATTGGCAAACTTAAGACGGGCCTTGACATGTGCTGGTTTAAGCAGGGGAACCTTCCGTGCCATGCATGATTTCAAACCATGACGTCTTAGTGTATTACCAAGAGTAACCTTGGAAACGGTGGTCCCAGCTCTTTTCAGGTCATTGACCAGCTCCTCCCGTGTAGCCCTGGGCTGATTTCTCACCTTTCTTAGGATCATTGAGACCCCACGAGGTGAGATTTTGCATGGAGCCCCAGTCCGAGGGAGATTGACAGTCATGTTTAGCTTCTTCCATTTTCTAATGATTGCTCCAACAGTGGACCTTTTTTCACCAAGCTGCTTGGCAATTTCCCCGTAGCCCTTTCCAGCCTTGTGGAGGTGTACAATTTTGTCTCTAGTGTCTTTGGACAGCTCTTTGGTCTTGGCCATGTTAGTAGTTGGATTCTTACTGATTGTATGGGGTGGACAGGTGTCTTTATGCAGCTAATGACCTCAAACAGGTGCATCTAATTTAAGATAATAAATGGAGTGGAGGTGGACATTTTAAAGGCAGACTAACAGGTCTTTGAGGGTCAGAATTCTAGCTGATAGACAGGTGTTCAAATACTTCTTTGCAGCTGTATCATACAAATAAATAGTTTAAAAAAAATCATAAATTGTGATTTCTGGAATTTTTTTTTTTTGATTATGTCTCTCACAGTGGACATGCACCTACGATGACAATTTTAGACCCCTCCATGATTTCCAAGTGGGAGAACTTGCAAAATAGCAGGGTGTTCAAATACTTATTTTCCGCACTGTAGCTATGTTTGCCCTATATCTATATCATATGAGTTTAATATTTTATATATATATATATCCGATGTCAAGCCTTTTTGCGAGGGACCTGAAAGGATTAGTTGTTCAAATTGGAACAATTTAGAGAACCAGAGATTGGGTGTAAAAGATATTGCATAGTGGCATTATTGGAGATAACCGTAAAAAAATCTGCGTTGAAGATCATGTTTCTCCCTGAGTTCCTCCAACGAGAGCAGTGTTCTTGCCACAGGTTTAACTAAATGACCGTAGTGGAAAAGATTTCTCTGCAGCCATGTGGTGATCATCAGGTGGGTTAAACTGTCTGGCAGCTTAGTGTTGTAGAGGAAAGCTGTCAGTAAAGAAGCTTCAGATTGGAGGGAGTGTGTTCACTTTAGCTGACGCCAAATATTGCGTAGTAAAGCCATGGTGTGCAGAAGAGAGGCTGAAGGAATATTGGCATCAGTATTCCATAGTAAGTTATTCGGGTGGATCAGGGCTACCCAGAGTTTATCTATTTGAGTCCAATGGTTATAAGCCAATAAATTGTTGTCCAGGAAACCACAGCCTACAATTGGTCAGTATAATAGTAGCGTATGAGGTTAGGGAAAGCCAGGCCCCCCTCATTCCGAGTGTCAAAAAGTACAGAACAAGTCACCCTAATTTGCTTGTGATTCTGTACAAATCTTAGACAGTCTATCTGTAGCTATTCAAAAGGATTGGCACAAGTAGAGTCAGGGAACAGTACAAATCTGGTAGTGTCTCCACGTGGTTAGAAGAGATCTGATAGAGAGAGGTTTAAAATTAGTGTTGTATAGAGAGTCATAATGGGGCGTGATATTAATCCCAAAGTACATTATTTCATGGCAGAGGTTGAGGGGAAATCTTCTAATGGGGCTACAAGTTCTGGTGACAACCAGGGATTTACTAAAATGTCTTTAAACAATGCAGTATGTAATCTGTGTGGATTGCTTCAGCAATTGTATGGCTTTTCATAAGTCCGCACAAAGCATAATTTATTATATACGGATATACTGTATAACAACACCGAAAAAGCTGAAAGGAGTCTGCAATGCAGTCTTCCCTGAGTAGCATTATTTTTTTGCATCTCCATAAACCTCGGAGAGCAGAGATGCTTAAAATATATACACAATAAAGGTTCACTTAGCTGAGCTTAGCTGCAAGGCTTTAATTTTGATGCATGTTGTTGTAGATAATGAACTTCGATCATCAGAATGCAAAGGTTTACTCTTCCTGAACAAAACAGGGCCTTGTGGGGATTCAATAAGAGTAGCCATATTTTATAGTTCTATGCATTGGCTTTATTTTCATAGCTGAAGTAAAAAACATTTGCTTTTAATTGCACTTGCACCCCTCATAACAAACAAATATGAGACGCAGTCTTGGAATGTTTTTATTGTTGAATATTGGAGCTTTGTAGTGCTTTCACTACAAAGCTACTAATTATGATATAAAACCTATTATACAGTATTTGATGTATCCAGGTAAAATTTTGTCTGCAAGATCTTTTTTTTCTTTTGTCTACTCAGCTGTCCAACACTTAGGCATTGTCAGTCTGGGGAGAGGGCAGTATTTGGCTGGGTTTACATTAGTCCGGTGCGAATTCCAGCTCCAGTTCTTCTGCAAAAAGAAAAAAACAGCTGTTCAACGTTTCCTTTCAGTTGTAGCTGCGAATCAGCTAACCTGGGAGAGGGGAAAGGTATAGTGAGGAAGGGGAGAGCATACAGGTTCAGAATGGAACGCATCTGCAAATCCCATAGAAGATTGTGTGCCTGCAATGCCTAGAAAATGCACAAGTTATTTAAACAATGCAGATTGCGAATGTGACGCACACATGTGAACCAGATTCATTCAAACTAGCAGTCGCATATCGAAAATGGAGAGGTTACTAAAGTTACAAAAATTCTCGTACGACAAAATAAAAAATTGTAAGTGATGTAATGTATTGTGTATTTCTATTGTATTTTCGGATGACAACTGTACTGATTAAGCAAAAATCATACAATCTAGTATCATACAAGTAAATGTTTTGTTTGTCCGATCGTATAATATTGGATGAATTGTCATCATCGGCTCTCAAAAGCTCTGCACTATCGATCCGATTATCGTACGATCACTTCAAAAACTGTATTTTTTGTTGGATTTTCAGAAATAGCTCCAGCTAACGCTTTTTAACTTCTTCCATACCGCCCGCCATCAATTGACACCGGCAGAATGGCTCCCGTGCGCAAACCACTGTAACTGTACAGAGCAGGAACGGGGATGTGTGTGTAAACGCACACATCCATGTCCTGTCGGGGGAGAAAATTGATGTCCCTTTGGCACATCGATCACCACCATTCACAAGTTTATTCAATTACGTTTTTAACATAGAGTAACAGCACCACACCTACACCTCTCCTTTAAAGTGACGCAGTGCTATATTTAAAAAAAACACGTTTCCCCCTTTTGACATAATGGTTTTCCATAAATGAATAAAAGCTGTAAGCACCCATGTGAGTGTTAAGTGATATGTCTAAACCCTTACAGTTCCACATAATAGAATACAAATGTTGTACAAGCTAGGAATTAACCCTTGGGTGATTCAGCGGATATGCAGTTGGCTAAAGAATAGATACCAGAGTGTGTTTGTAAATGGGGCTCATTCGCAAACGAGACCAGTCATTAGTAGGGTACCACAAGGCTCTATACTGGGTCTTGTTCTATTTAATCTATATGGAAGTAATATAACTAAAGTAGGGATGTTACTGATCAAAATGTTTGTGTTCGATTCATTTTTTTTATCGATTAATCGATTAATTATATCGCACAAATCCAACTACTTTTAACTGATTTCCTTGCAGGCCGATTCCCAGTGCAGCTACCAACAACTGAAAAAATGGATAGCAGGATACAAAAAACACACAAAGGTAGCGCTCGATGGGAATAGAATTAAAAATGTTACAGTGATCAAGTAGGTAACCAAATAAATATTGCACTGGAGAAAAAATCGATGTAGCTACCTAAACTGTAAAAATGGTGTGAGTATTACCAAACGGTACCAAAAGCAGTCATAAAAACATGCAGCCAAGTATGATACTGGTATAAAAATGTGTACAACAATACAACTGCTGAATCCAGATGAGGAGAGGTTAACATCAGTCTGTCAGCATGTAGATGTCCCATGAAGGGAACTATCACAACTCCCAGTGGATGGTTGTAGAATCCCAGGTTGATAGAGGAGGTGATAGAGGGAAGTGTAACAGCCCTTGCGTGTGGCAGATAGTAAGGTTCCGCCGGCATGCAGATATGAAGGCACAGCAAAGGAGCCCTTCAGATGGACACGGCAAGCCCCGCCGGTGTCCGTGACGTAACCGGATCTCTGACGGAACTCCCTGAAGGCCCAGAAGGTGGCGGAGAGGTGAGTACCAATCAAAAGAATTTTATTCGATCAAAAAGATATTGATCGATAAAAAAAAATAAAGATTAAAAGTTAATTTGCACAGCCCTAAACTAAAGGTTTGTTGGGAAAGGTATGTCTTTTTGCTGATGATACAAATGTGTGTAGGGTTTATACCTGGAGGTGTCTGTAACATGGAACATGATTTGGAATATTGGTCAAAGCAGTGGAAACTGCAGGCCATTATTTCCAAAATGTTAAATATTGCACCTAGGGAAAAAGAATTCCTTGACAGAATACAACATTGGGGTCCAGTGTTGGTCAGTACTACAGAGGAAAAAGGTTTGGGGGTACTTATTTCAGATGTTTGCAAAATGAGAAAATAGTGTGACCAGGCAGTGGGAATATAATTGTAGGATAATTGTAGGATCCGTCACTAGAGGGGTCACCAGCAGGAGGAAAGAGGTGCTGATTCCCCAATATAGATCTTTAGTGAGATCTCATTTAGAATACTGTGTCCAGTTCTGGAGACTTCACTTACAAAAGATATTGATAAAATAGAACAGGGCCAGAGATGGGTAACAAACATGGTGAAAGGTGTCTGAGGGTTACAAGAGAGACTTTAGGAACTTAAAGAAATGTGTAAAGGCCCCCCATCCCCCGGCAATGACTGCACTGCTATCAATCTAACCAATCAGGACCCGAGGCACCGGCTGAAGCTGGTGTGCTCGTCCCCGTCAGGTGAAAAACCTCAAGGGTTTACAACCCCTTTAAAGGATAAGTTTACCTTTGGGAACATGTTCCCACTCCTGCAGCTGCTCCTAGATCCGAGCCCCCTCTGTGACAGGGGGCAGGTTATCTACCTGCTATCACTATTTGAAAAGGCTGTGTGGGCATCATTTATTTACAGAGCTCTGTGTATGAATGAACTACAGTAACGACATCCTTTGCAGCTGTCGGCATGTAGTTCTCAATAAACTACCATGGTGCTGTTGAGCTGTTTTTTTTAAACTGGCTGCCCATATGAGGTACGAGCAGACAGCTTACACAGTCTGTAGGAGTCCTGCATTGTACCTGTGATCTGCTGATTGCTTCTGCAATTCTTTCCAGGCTCCAACCCAAAAAAAAAAATAGTAAATGCTCATTTTATTACGTGCAAAAAAAGTGCATTTAAAAAAAAAAAAGTGAACATATCCTTTAATATGTACAGAGCAGGCATGTTCAAAGTCTGGCATGCAGACCAATTGCGCCCCGTGGTCTGGTTTCATACGGCCCCATTGGTAATTTGCATGTATGTGTGTGTGTGTATATATATTGTAATATTGGGGGTTGTTAGCTCAAGTGGGATATGCGTTTTAAGCGATTCATGCCAGTCAGGAACTGTCTTTAAGGGCTTGCTGGCCCACTTATATTGAAAAGGCAAAAATAAACAAAAGTCCAAACATAGCTTTCCCACGCAGGGGGGTTTTCACTGTCCACACAGAACGGTACCACCAGCCTCCTGGCTTCTGTCAGCCACCTCAGACTCTGGTCTCTGGTCTTACAGTGCAGCCTGCACTCTCCCTTGCATGCCTGGACTCCTCGGGAGGGTGGAGACCAGAATCATTGTCAGGTGTCCATAAGTAGGCCAGCACACACCTGACCAGTCTGTGTGCTGGAAACCCTCAAAATCTGGACCCAGTACTGGGGATTTCATCCCACCCAGATCTCTTTGAAATCCCCGGGCTCCAGGTCCCAAAGTGGACTTTATTAAATGAGAGAACTGAAACACCAGTTTCCTCTGTAAACTACTCGTTTCCTGGAGCCCCTCAATCAGAGCGGTTGAGAACCCTGGGTCACCACACCCCTGGGGTACCAGACTACTACAATATATACAGTGCAGAAAATAAGTATTTGAACACCCTGCTATTTTGCAAGTTCTCCCACTTGTAAATCATGGAGGGGTCTGAAATTGTCATCGTAGGTGCATGTCCACTGTGAGAGACATAATCAAAAAAAGAAATTCCAGAAATCACAATTTATTATTTTTTAACTATTTATTTGTATGATACAGCTGCAAAGAAGTATTTGAACACCTGTCTATCAGCTAGAATTCTGACCCTCAAAGACCTGTTAGTCTGCCTTTAAAATGTCCACCTCCACTCCATTTATTATCCTAAATTAGATGCACCTGTTTGAGGTCATTAGCTGCATAAAGACACCTGTCCACCCCATACAATCAGTAAGAATCCAACTACTAACATGGCCAAGACCAAAGAGCTGTCCAAAGACACTAGAGACAAAATTGTACACCTCCACAAGGCTGGAAAGGGCTACGGGGAAATTGCCAAGCAGCTTGGTGAAAAAAGGTCCACTGTTGGAGCAATCATTAGAAAATGGAAGAAGCTAAACATGACTGTCAATCTCCCTCGGACTGGGGCTCAATGCAAAATCTCACCTCGTGGGGTCTCAATGATCCTAAGAAAGGTGAGAAATCAGCCCAGGACTACACGGGAGGAGCTGATCAATGACCTGAAAAGAGCTGGGACCACCGTTTCCAAGGTTACTGTTGGTAATACACTAAGACGTCATGGTTTGAAATCATGCATGGCACGGAAGTTTCCCCTGCTTAAACCAGCACATGTCAAGGCCCGTCTTAAGTTTGCCAATGACCATTTGGATGATCCAGAGGAGTCATGAGAGAAAGTCATATGGTCAGATGAGACCAAAATAGAACTTTTTGGTCATAATTCCACTAACCGTGTTTGGAGGAAGAAGAATGATGAGTACCATCCCAAGAACACCATCCCTACTGTGAAGCATGGGGGTGGTAGCATCATGCTTTGGGGGTGTTTTTCTGCACATGGGACAGGGCGACTGCACTGTATTAAGGAGAGGATGACCGGGGCCATGTATTGCGAGATTTTGGGCAACAACCTCCTTCCCTCAGTTAGAGCTTTGAAGATGGGTCGAGGCTGGGTCTTCCAACATGACAATGACCCGAAGCACACAGCCAGGATAACCAAGGAGTGGCTCTGTAAGAAGCATATCAAGGTTCTGGCGTGGCCTAGCCAGTCTCTAGACCTAAACCCAATAGAGAATCTTTGGAGGAGCTCAAACTCTGTGTTTCTCAGCGACAGCCCAGAAACCTGACTGATCTAGAGAAGATCTGTGTGGAGGAGTGGGCCAAAATCCCTCCAGTGTGTGCAAACCTGGTGAAAAACTACAAGAAATGTTTGACCTCTGTAATTGCAAACAAAGGCTACTGTACCAAATATTAACATTGATTTTCTCAGGTGTTCAAGTACTTATTTGCAGCTGTATCATACAAATAAATAGTTAAAAAAATCATACATTGTGATTTCTGGAATTTTTTTTTTTGATTATGTCTCTCACAGTGGACATGCACCTACGATAACAATTTCAGACCCCTCCATGATTTCCAAGTGGATGAACTTGCAAAATAGCAGGGTGTTCAAATACTTATTTTCTGCACTGTGTATATATATACACATACACACACACACAGTTGTGCTCATAAGTTTACATTTCTTGTCCATTTTTCAAAGAATATATATGATAACACAAACATTTCTTACACTCATGGTTAGTGTTTGGCTGAAGTCATTTATTATCAACCAACTGTGTTTACTCTTTTTAAATCATAATCGCAACAGAAACTACCCAAAAGACCCTGATCAAAAGTTTACATACCCCAGTTCTTCCGTGTATTGCCCCCTTTTAATATCAATGACAGCTTAAAGTCTTTTGTGGACGAGGCTCTATATCTTTTCAGATGGTAAAGCTGCCCATTCCTCTTGGCAAAAAGCCTCCAGTTCCTGTAAATTCTCCCCACAATAATTACAAGCAAACAGATCACAGGTGAGGATGATTACCATTAATAGCCATTCACACCCCTTTGTGTCCACTTGTGTGCATGTTATCAGGCCAAAATCACCAGGGTATGTAAACTTTTGATAAGGGTCATTTGGTTCGTTTCTGTTGTGATTCAGGATTTAAAAAGAGTAAACACAGTTGATAATAAATAGTTTCAGCCGAACACTCACCATGAGTGTTAAAAATGTTTTGTGTTATCATTCATAGTCTCTGCAAAATGGCCAAGAAATACTAAATTTTGCCATGGTATGTGAACTTATGAGCACAACTGTATTTTTTGTGGCCCCCAACAAATTGATATATACTGTATTTATCGTTCCTGGGAGGGAACAGGGAGGGGGCTGGACAAGTGCCTTCAGATTACATACAGGAGAATCTTCTGTTTACTCGACAGCCTCTGTAAAATGAAGTCCTGTCTCCTGGGCTGGCATTGGACCACTGTTCTTTCTATCATAGGAGGCGGGACTTTGTATTAAAGAGGCCACTGAGTAAACAGGAGATTCTCCTGTATGTAATCTATTTGCGCTCGTCCCGCCCCCTCCCTGTCCCCTCCTCAAATTCATTTAATTTTAATGGTTCAAAGAATGTCAGGCAAAATGGTCGGACCTCACGCATGTTCACTTCATCAAATCTTGCCCTCTTTGAAAAAAGTTTGGACACCCCTGGTTTTGAGGAAAGAAGGGAAAGGGGAGACATGATCGAAACAAGGGGGTGAATAAGAGTGCAGGATTTTCAATATAAAAACCAAGAATTTTACAAAGTTTTATTTTACTAAAAGGGTAGTTGATGCTTGGAATATAATTCCATCAGAGTTAGTGAGCCAGTCAACCGTAAATGGTTTCAGACATGTTCAGGACAAACATGGATCCATGAAAAAAAAAAAACAGACAGACTCGATGGACCACTTGGTCTTTTTTGTGCTGTCACTTATTTATGTTTCTATCTTTACTGTTGCTAGACAACATTTGTTACCTGTTCTGGACTGCTTTCCGCAAATTAACTGTGGCAAGGCGGTCCGGTTACGTAAATCGACATACCTGTACGTCGTTTTGTGCAGTAGCTCTGGGGGTGCGCCCACGCTCACTGATTGGTTCTCCCTCTGGCCAATCAGCGCGCCTGGCAGAGCAAATGTCCGCCGGCCACCTGCGATCATTCCCGGAAGAGGTCACCGTTCTGTCAGCGGGAAAGAGAGATCTTGTGTTTCTACTAAGCAGGAACACGAATCTTTCATTTCTCAGTCAAACCATCCCCCACACAGTTAGAAAGTACCCCCTAGGCACACCGGGGGTGCTAACCCCTTTCCTGCCAGTGTCATTAGTACAGTAAAGGTGCATATTTTTTGCACTGATTACTGTATTAGTGTCACTGTTCCCCAAGAAAGTGTCAGGTGTCCAATTTGTCTGTCGTAGTCCCGCTAAAAATTGCTGATCACAGCCATTACTAGTATAACAATAAATAAATAAAAATTCCATAAAAATATCCCATTGTAGATGCTATAACTCTGGTGCAAACCAATCAATATATACTTATTGGCATCTTTTTTTACCAAACATATGTAGAAAAATACATATTGGCCTAAATTGATAAATAAATTAGATTTTTTTTATTGGATAAGTATTATAGCAGAAAGTAAAAAATATTATTTTTTTTCGAAATTGTCGCTCATTTTTTGGTTTATAGCGCAAAAAAATAAAACCCGCAGAGGTGATCAAATGACACCAAAATAAAGCTCTATTTGTGGAAAAAGAAAGGACATCAATTTTATTTGGGTACAGTTTTCACTTGGAGTAATGCAGTGCCGTATCTCAAATAATGGCCTGGTCATGAAGGGGGTAAGACCTGGTTAATGGAAGTTGGGAAAAAAAAAAAACACTGCCCCGCATCACCAGGAGAAGATAAAAGATCCTAAAACAGAAACTTAATGCAGCTGGATTAGTGAACTGTAGGATTATTTTTGTGTTTAATAGCACTTGAACTGGTTTAGCAGAGACCACAGGAGAAGATTATAGCAACGAAGATACACCTAGTGAGCTATAGGTGGTTCAGCTGCACAGCACATGGATAAAACACGAATATGATATTCTTGACTGAAATCATGGTATCTCCTTGTTTTCTGCTACTGGAAGTGCAACCCACATTAGACTGTGAACTGTAAGGGCATAGGAAATAAAAAACACAGTGAGTCAAAGTGTTCAGCAGAGATCATTGCTTAAAGTCTAAATAACAGAACAACAGTGTGTGACTAGGTTGTTTATGTAACTTCAGGCTTACTTTGTAGTCTCCACACAGTTTCCTGTTATGTTACCATTGTGGAAAAACAGACTCGCCACCATCAATATGTTTTTGAATGTGTCATGTTTTCATTCCCTTACTTTTTCAAAAAGAAAAGTAAAAAAAAAACAAACAAAGCCTACTCTGTGGTAGACAGGTTCCGAAATGTTACTGCTGCCAATATTGGACTGAAAAATTCACAGGTAGCTCACTGAACTCTAAATTAGGATAAAGTGTGAAAACTGGGTGCCAAGTGAATAAATATATAGTAGTAAATGAAATAAGCTGCTCCCCTCAAAGAGTGAATGCTCCTAGTGATATGGGTAAAAGATAGGGGGCGCTAATAATTAATAAAAATAACAATGAAAATCATAGGACTGCACTCCTGAAGTCACTAATCCTTATCAAATAAACAAATGTGCACAAAACATTATCAAACAACATATGATTAAAATATATTGTGAAATATCAATTAGTACAAATATAATTCAGTCCCAATCTTAAGCACAAAAAAAATTATGATAATAAATCAAAGTCCATAAAACACCAAACGTCCATTCCGTGCTTGCTGTGATATACTGATAGAGAAGTGATCCTTCACCAAACTTGAATAAATGCCCAATGTGACTGGATAAGTAATCTACTTACCAGAGCACATTGAATCATTTACTCAAAAAGAGAGTCAATGAGAGCTTATGCAGGATAATGCCTGCTCACATAGGCTGAAATGGAGATATTAGGCGACTTCCTCCTTAAAGGTCTCGGCCGGATATGAAATAAAAATGGAAACATCCATAGCGTAATTTTGTTTATTAAAAAATGAGCAAAGATAAAACTTAGCAAAATGGCTACTCACATTTAAAAGTGCCTATCCCGGAACTTGGGCTGCTGGCTCTAATCTGTAGTCTGGGGATCTGCCGTGCTCCCACCGCACTCTGTCTGTGGCGTGCGTTCCACCTCACAGGAACCAACAAACAGCAGAGCCGGAAATTACGTACGTAGCATGACGGTGGGAGCGCAGCAGATCCCCAGAGCCAGCAGCCCCAGTGGCCGGATAGGCACTTTTAAATGTGAGTAGCCATTTGGCTAAGTTTTATCTTTGCTCATTTTTTAATAAACTAAATTACGCTATGGATGTTTCCATTGTTATTTCATATCCGGCCGAGACCTTTAACCACTTAAGGACCGCCGCATGTACATATACGTCGGCAGAATGGCACGGACAGGCACATCAACGTACCTGTACGTGCCTACCTAAACGTCGGTCGGGGGTCCGATCGGGACCCCCCCGGTACATGCGGCGGTTCCAGTGGCTTCAGGAGAGATCCGGGACGAGGGGGCGGCTGTTCGTTTTTGTCCGCCCCCTCCGGATCGCTCCCAGCCAATCCGCGTGCTCCCCCGTGTGTCACTTCCTCCTCCTGTGTAAACACAGGAAAAGGGAAGTGATGTGATCTCTGCTCTCGGCAGTATTTTCAACTGCCGCTGAGGAGAGATCACATCACACAGTGAGTCTGCACAACACTACACTGACACCAGTACACGCAGGCACATTAACCCCTTTGCGATCATCCCCACCCCCTGTCACACTGTCACTGAATGCAGTGATCATATATGTACTGATCACTGCATTTAGTGTCAGTGTGACAGGCAGTTAGTGTTAGGTCCAGGGTAGCCCCCGTACCCCCCCTAATAAAGTTTTAACCCCTTGATCACCGCCCTAGTTAACCCTTTCACCCCCTATTGCCAGTGTCACTAAGCGATCATTTTTCTGATCGCTGTATTGGTGTCACTGTTCCCCCTAGGTAGCTTTTTTTTTTTTTTTTTTTTTTTTTACTAAAGACATGTGGCTGAATAAATTTTGGCCTAAATGTTTGACTAAAATTTTATTTATTTGATTTTTCTTATAACAAAAAGTAAAATATATATATATATTTTTCAAAAATGTCGCTCTATTTATGTATATAGCGCAAAAAAAATCGCAGAGGCGATCAAATACCACCAAAAGAAAGCTCTATTTGTGGGAAGAAAATTATGAAAATTTTGTGACGTGAGGAGAGATATAGCAATAGATCATCCGCATATGCGGATATCTTATGTTCTATGGATCCTATAACTATCCCTTTAATCCCCCTATTCCCTCTAATCATACACAAGAATGGTTCCAGTACCACAGCAAACAATAATGGGGATAATGGGCACCCCTGCCTAGTCCCATTTCTTATTTCGAAATAGTCTACCGTTGACTTTGACCCTTGCTCTGGGTTCTGCATACAATGCCATCACCCATCCCATCATTCTCTCCCTCAGGCCCATCTCCCTTAGAACTCCGGCCACAAATCCCCATCCCACCCTATCAAAAGCTTTCTCAGCGTCCATTGAGATCACCACTGCCGGGTTTTAATTTGGGCCTTTATGTATCCAATGTAGCACATGAAGGGGCCGTATTGTATTGTCTCTAGCTTCTCGCCCCTTCATAAAGCCTGTTGGATCAAAATGGATCAGTTTAACAATGTGATCTTGTAGCCTCAAAGCTAGAATTTTGGACAGGAACTTAACGTCAGAGTTCAGGAGGGAGATGGGCCTGTAACTGACATAGCACTGAGGGTCCTTCCCCGCTTTCGGGAGGACAGTCACATATGCCATTAAGGCCTCTGGTGGTAATGGATTAAAAATCGAGACCGAATTGAGATATTATGTTTTTAATTTTTTTGTTGTCCCCCCCACGGGGGAACCTGAGAGAGAGGACTTGGAAAGAGAAGGGACTTGGACCCCCCTTTCCCCCTCCCTTTTTTTTTTTCTTTCTCACACTGTTTTTTTGGTGGGGTCATACGAATGGGAAGTGGGGTTTTAAAGAGAGGTCACTTTCTTCAAATAAAGAACCATTAAGTTCTTTTCTGGTTTACAAGGTGTTAAGTCCCTCATTTTTTGTATGGTATGGGGGTCATAAGGTGGTGGGATTTAAAGGGTTAAGAAATAGGTTTTTTTTTTTCCGTTTTTTTCCCCTTTCCTCCAATTAATGAATTTGGTGGGAAGGGGTCATAAGAATAGGAAATGGGGCCTTAAAGAGATGTCACAGGCACGAAATAAAGAACTATCAAGTTCTTCCTGGTTTACAGGGTGTTAAGACCCTCCTTTTTGTACGGTACGGGGTCATAAGGTGTTGGGATTTATAGAGTTAAGAAATAGGGAGGCTGTCTCCCCCTTTTTTTTTCCCTCTCCCCTTATCTCCCTTGACCTCTTGTAGGTGGGAGGGTGGAGTTGGGGGGGGGGGCGTGGGAATGGAAGAGAGGGAAGGAGAAGTAAGAAACTGAGGGTTCTCTTGAGGAGGGGGGACATTTATAAGTATTTTTATGTATGTATGGTGTTTTTTTTTTGTGTTGTAATGTATGTATTGTGGTATATTATAATAAATAATAATAAAGCAATTATATAAAAAAAAAGATATTTACAGAGGGGGTTAGGAGTATAGATGCAAACTTTTTATAGTACATATTAGTGAGACCATCTGGTCCCGGACTTTTAGGCCGCGTACACACGATCAAATCTATCTGCTGGAAACGGTCGGCCCGACCGTCCCAGCAGACAGATTCAACCGGGTGTACGGGCGAGCTGACGGATTTGGCCACCCGACCAGATTTCAAAGCGTGCTTTGAAATCTGTCAGCTGGGAACCCGTCCGCCCGACATGTCTGCTGGTTAGTACGCTAACCAGCAGACATGTCTTCTCGCACATGCTCCGAATGGTTTCTTCCAAGTGTTTTACTTCCTGGTGCGGTAACGTGGCGGCGTCAACGTCACCGCCACGTCACTGCGCCGTCTGGCGGCGGGGATTTTGGTTTGATCATGTGTACACGATCAAACCAATATGTCCCCAGCAGACAGATTTGTTCAAATCGGTCGGCCTGACCGATTTGAACAAATCTGTCTGCTCGTGTGTACGCGGCCTTACCCTGCGCTGTAACCAATATCACTCTCTCTAACTCCTCTATGGAAATGGGTTTTTCCATTTCCTCCAGAGCTGCTGTTGGTATCGCTTGCAGCCCCGAGGCCTTCAAATATTCCCGGATCCTATCTTTTCCCCCCTTATCTACCCCCCCCCCCCCCCAGAACCGGGTCTATGTTATATAAGGATGTATAAAACTGATGGAATTCAGCTGCTATTGCTTTAGAGTCCACTATCTGTTTACTCCCTGCCTTTATTGTATGTACATGGCACTCCTCCTGTTTTTTCTTTAATTGCCTGGCCATTAACCTCCCACTCTTATTTCCCTTCTCATAAAAGTGATGGGCATAGTATCTATTTTTATTTAGAATTTTTCGGTCCATGAGCTGCTTAAGATCTGCCCGTAACTTCTCTAAGTTTTGCTCATCTCCCGGCTTTAAATGGGCTTTATGTTTAATTTCTATTTTATGTATCTCTTCTAGAAGTGCTACCAATTCCTTCTGTCTTCCTCTTTTAATTTGTGATCCCATTGAGATTAGCTCCCCTCTCATTACCGCCGTGTGGGCCTCCCAAACCACCTGGTCCGACACCTCTTCTGACACATTAGTCTCAAAATATGAGGCCAATATGCCTGATAGGGATTCTACATTTTGCTTATCATCCAATATCGCTTCATTTAATCTCCAGGTTCTTTCCCTACTCCCGACCGATAATGGTCTCACCCCTAATATGGTGATCGGCTCAATAGTCGCATGATCCATCAAACTCAAATAATATTAGTCGATCATCAGCATATCGATCCTTGAATCCATTTTGTGGGTTTTGGAGAAATAACTATAATCTCTGTCCCGCTCATGTAACGCCCTCCAGCTGTCAACCAAATGTAGAGAGCGAAGGCGCTGTTTGAGACATCTTAACGCTTTTTGTGACAAAAATGTTTCCCCCAATGAGGTATCTAAATTCGCGTCCATGGTAATGTTAAAATCTCCCCCCAGGATCAACAGACCTTCTCTAAATTTCTCCAACCTATCTAGGGTTCTCATTAGAAACTTAACCACTTCCCGCCCGCCCAATAGCAGATTTACGGCTGGGAAGTGGTTATGAAATCGTGACTAGACGTTCTCAAACGTCCAGCACGATTTCATGCCGCGCGTGCCCGTGGGGGCGCGCAGCGCGGCGATCGCTGATGCGGGGTGTCAGTCTGACACCCTGCATCACCGATCTCGGTAACGAGTCTCCGGCGGAGGCTCGCTACTACGTGATCAGCCGTGTCCAATCACGGCTGATCACGATATAAACAGGAAGAGCCGCCGACGGCTCTTCCTCACTCGCGTCTGATAGACGCGAGTACAGGAGAGCCGATCGGCAGCTCTCCTGACAGGGGGGGGGGGGTTCGCGCTGATTGTTTATCAGCGCAGCCCCCCCTCGTATGCCCACACTAGACCACCAGGGATGCCCACACTGGCAGAGCAAAGAAAAAAAAAACGTAAAAAAAAACAAAAACACAGGATTAAAAAAAAAAAATACAGGTTAAAAAAAGATGCCAGTCAGTGCCCACACATGGGCACTGACTGGCAACATATACATCAGTGCCACCCCACAGTGTCCTTCAGTGCCATCCCTCCGTGCCAATCCATGCCCAGTGCCCACCTATCAGTGCCCATCTGTGCCACCCATAAGTACCCATCAGTGCCACCCATGAGTGCCATTCTGTGCCGCCTATGAGTTCCCAGTGCTGCCCATGAGTGCCCATCAGTGCCACCTATGAGTGCCCATCAGTGCCGCCTATGAGTGCCCATCAGTGCCGCCTATGAGTGCCCATCAGTGCCACCTCATCGGTGCCCATCAGTACTACCTCATCAGTGCCGCCATATAAGTGCCCGTAATTGAAAGAGAAAACATACTTATTTACAAAAAAGTGCGCAAAAAATAAAAACCGCAGAGGTGATCAAATACCACCAAAAGAAAGCTCTATTTGTGGGGAAAAAAGGACGCCAATTTTGTTTGGGTACAGTGTAGCATGACTAGCTGAAAATTGGCTTGGGCGGAAAGGTGCGTAAGTGCCTGGTATGGAAGTGGTTAACCGTTTGACTGTTTGGAGCGTAGATCGTTGCTATAGTGTAGCACTGGCCCTGGATGTTCCCTTTAACCTCCTTGGCGTTTTTCCCGTGTCTGACACGGGGTAAAAATTTGCTGCTACTATTGTTGATCCCGTGTCAGACACGGGCTCGCCTCGCTGAATCCAGAGACTGTTTACTTACCTTCTCCCTGGATCCAGCGATGCATCCACGCTGTGTGAGCGAGCGGGTGCTCGCTCGATTCACACAGCGTCCCCGTGTGCCGCCGAGCTCCGTTCCCTGCGACGTTACGTCGCACGGGGACGGAGAACGGCGCCAAATTCAAAAATGTAAACAAACACTTTACATACAGTACAATGTAATCTTATAGATTACAGTACTGTATGTAAAAAATACACACCCCCCATGTCCCTAGTGGTCTGCCCAGTGCCCTGCATGTCATTTTATATAATAAAAACTTTTCTTTCTCCCTGCAAACTGTAGATTGCCCATAGCAACCAAAAGTGTCCCTTTATGGCAAAAATTGTTTTAGAGCAGCTAAAAAACAGCGATAATAAATTATAATCACTTGCAGAATTTAGCGATAGCGATCTGTGGGGAAATTCGTCATAAAAAAAAAAAATTATGACAGCAAAAATTCTGCAACTGAGCAAATTTCAGTGATTTTGATTTGATTACATTATTGAATAATTTTTACTATAATTATATTATTATTTGTTATAATTTTTTATAATTATTTATTATATTATAATTTTTAATAAAAAAAAAATCATACCCGGGATGCCTATTAGACTCTTGTTTAGATAGATTTAAGTAAGTACTTACAAAACAATTGCAACGCTTTTGGTACAAAATTCCAGACAGAATCATAACGCCAGGGAGGTTAACAAGGAGATAATGACCTTCCATGTCCATTTGTATTTCTATAGGTATTAAAGGGCATTGTTTGTGTATTGCCATTGTAACTCCTCTCGCCCCCGTAATGGGCGAGGGTGGGTGAAACCATTGATTGTATATGGAAAGTGGCATACGGGGGATCGACCCTGCCACGAAGTGCGTCTCCTGCAAAAGAACAATTTCCGCCCCCAGGCGACGCAGTTCGTGCCATAGACACCCCCTCTTACAACCTGAGCAAAGACCCCTTACATTGTAAGATATAATATTCATTCTATTTGCCATCCTCTTAGTCCTTACCTAACATACTCCTCCCTCCAACCATCCCCGCTCCCCCCACCAAAGGGGGGGGTTGCGGAGGGCCGGGGGTAGACGAGGGGAGGCAGACATTGGAGTGTGACCCGGGGTGGGCGGGAGAGAGAGACCAAAAAATGAAAAAACGAAGAAAAAGGCAAAAAAATCAAAAAATCTAATAACCCCAATCCTATACTCATTTACTATGTCAACCACCTGTTAACTGTTAGTAATAAGTACCCTATATTTCCCTTCCTTGCAGATCATATATAATCCTGTATTTATTTATGTACTGATTACTATTGTTTATTATCTATTTACCACAAACTGTACGGCCGCGTACACACGATCAAATCTATCTGCTGGAAACGGTCGGCCTGACCGTCCCAGGAGACAGATTCAATCGTGTGTACGGGCGAGCAGACGGATTTGGCCAGCCGACAGATTTTAAAGCATGCTTTAAAATCTGTCGGCTGGGAATCAGTCCGCCCGACATGTCTGTTTGTTAGTACGCTAACCAGCAGACATATCTTCTCGCACAAGCGTGTAATTTACTTCCTGGTGCGGTGACGTGGCGGCGTCAATGTCACTGCGCTGTCTGCTGGCGGGGATTTTACTTTGATCGTGTGTACAGTGATCAAACCAAAACGGCCAGCAGACAGATTTGTTCAAATCTATTTGCTTGTGTGTACGGGGCCTACTACTTTCACAATCTACTGTACTGAACTGTTCCATCAATAAAATATTTGAACAGATGGTGTCAATCGTGTGTGGCGGCAACCAGGTGAGGAGTACAAAGACAAGTGTGTCTTGCCTACAGTCAATCATGGTGGTGGGAGTGTCATGGTCTGGGGCTGCAAGAGTGCTGCCTGCACTGGAGAGCTACAGTTCATTGAGGAAATCATAAATGCCAACATGTACTGTGACAGTCCGTTTCTGTTAACCACTTAAGGACCCCTTCACACCGATATACGTCGCAGAATGGCACGGCTGGGCACATCCACGTACCTGTACGCGGCCCTTTAAGCCCAGCCGTGGGGGCGCGTGTACGCGACCCGGTCCAAAGCTCCGGGACTCGCGGACCAGATCGCCGATAGAGTCCAGTGATCGGTCCCCGGAGCTGAAGAACGGGGAGAGCCGTGTGTAAACACGGCTTCCCTGTTCTTCACAATCATTGACGTCACACCTACTGCCACACCCCCCTACAGTTAGTAACACAAATGAGGTCACACATAACACCTTCAGCGCCCCCTAGTGGTTAACTCCCAAACTGCAATTGTCATTTTCACAATAAACAATGCATTTGATAGCTATGACTAAGCATTGAGGACCAATGCGAAACGCGTCGGCTGTTTATTTCCCACTGTAGGCTGTTTTTTGTAGTGCATTCCTTTTTTTACCCTAATAAAGGGCGCGTTTTTTCACATTTATTGGAGTGCGGCTGTCCATATATGTTCTCTTCGCCTGCCTAGTGCATTGCCAGCACCTGTTTGGTTTTTGAGTGGACATTGATCACCTGGTCTCTCCTATGGCATTGATTGTGTGTTCCCTTACATAGGGAATCACAATCAATGATGTCACACCTACAGCCACACCCCCCTACAGTTAGTAGCACAAATGAGGTCACACATAACCCATTCAGCGCCCCCTAGTGGTTAACTCCCAAACTGCAATTGGCATTTTCACAATAAACAATGCATTTTAAACAATGGTCCCAAAAATGTGTCAAAATTGTCCATAGTGTCCGCCATAATGTCGCGGTCACAAAAAAAATCACTGATCGCTGCCGTTAGTAGTAAAAAAAAAAATGCAATAAAACTATCCCCTATTTTGTAAACGCTATAAATGTTGCGCAAACCAACCGATAAATGCTTATTGCGATTTTTTATTTTTTATTTTTTTTACCAAAAATAGGTACAAGAATACGTATCGGCCTAAACGGAGGCATTTTTTTTTTCAAAATTGTAGCTCTATTTTTGTTTATAGCGCAAAAAATAAATACCGCAGAGGTGATCAAATATCACCAAAAGAAAGCTCTATTTGTGGGGAAAAAATACGCAAATTTTGTTTGGGAGCCACGTTGCCCGACCACGCAATTGTCTGTTAAAGCGACGCAGTGCCGAGTCATAAGTGTTTAATAACAGTCTTGTAGAGTCTCTAGAATTATGTATTTTAAAGATTATAAGATGCATTTTAAATAAGGATAATAAAAAATGACTAAGCTTATTATTATATATGTTACTGTTCTTATAAGCCCTATCAACATTTTTGCACTATTTTTGGTAACAGAAGGGGTGTCAGTTCTTTATTTGTGCAGCTCCAGCACTGTTGGTAATCATTTGCCACCTATATTTTTGGCTAATTTCCCTTCTTTATATCCTAGTAACAAGTGGAAACTGTACAAGAAGACACAGGCAGCAATAGTAGCAATTAAAGTAGAACCATTACTTTTCCAATAATTTTTATGCTTTTGTGAAAGTATGTAATTCAAATGCAAACCCTCATTAAAACAAGACAGTGGATATTACCAAAACATTACAAGTTTTTGCCAGAACAAGAATGATGTACAATGTTACAGGTTATGGATTAGGGGTAGCCACAAAATAGTGTAAGTAACAAATGGGATAGATATCTCCTGGGATATATCCTCTTTTTGGGCTGCCAGCCAAACGGCCCTATAGGCTTCAATACAGGCAAAGTTATCACTTTCCAAGAGTGAGAACAAAAAGAGAAAAAAAGAAAACGACTGTGCAACCACAACACTCTATCAAAGCCATTGGTAGGTCAAATGGGCTCTTGGCATTAAAGGGGTGTTCCAGACCAAAATTGTGTTTATTAAAAGTCAGCGGCTACAAAAAGTGTAGCTGCTGGCTTTTAATAAACACTCACTTACCTGCTCCTGCGTTCCAGCGACGCGCCCCTATTCCCCCCTCCCCAGCCGGCGTCTCCATCCTGACTGTGGGCACCCAGCCGTGACACGGCTTCACGACCAGGCACCCACTGCCCATGCGCGAGCTGCACTGCGCGCGCGGCGCGGCTCACCGCTGATTGGAGAGGCGATCGCATGGGACCTGTCATGTGTCCCATGTGATCGCCTACAGGGAGGGGCTGGTGTAGGCGATTAAGGCTTAATCGCCTAACCAGCCCCTCGGCGGAAGCAGGAAGTGGGACAGGAAGTCCCACTCCTACTGAAGCCCCCACTCCCCCCCCCCCCCAAAAAAAATGACATGCCAAATGTGGCATGTAAGGGGGAGGGGATTAAAGAAAAGTTGTTTTTAGGGTGGAACTCCTCTTTAAGTAGAACCATTTCATTGACGGCTGTCAAAGGAAGCAGTTTCTCTTCACTTGCAGTCATGTCTTTTTCTCAAATAGAAATAGCAAGAATAGAAATAGAATAGAATAGAAATAGCAAGAAATCGGGCTTCTGACCCTTCCCTGCACTGTCTGAAACCAAATAAAATATTTAATTGTTCCACTTTAAAGAAAACCTGTTATAATAATCCCAAGTAACCTACATTGCTGATGTCCTGAAAATGCTGGTTACAAGGCTGCCATGTTTAATCTATGATTTTATTTATTAAGTATTTGCTTTGGAGAAGAGATTTATAAAGCTATAAACTCAGAACTCCTGATCTGAATACATTGTCTGGGTCAGTAAGGCATTGAAGCTTTTGGCTCAGGATGACAACTGGCATTTTTAGGGTAAGGGCTCTTTCACATGGGGCGGATCATTAATGATCCGCCCCGTGCACCTCCGCTTGCTCAGCAGCGATCACTCCGTTGATCCCCGCTGAGCCGGCGGATGACAGGGCGGTCCCCGCACACTGCAGCGACCGCCCTGTCTTTCCTCCACTCTCCCCTATGTGGGGAGCGGATGAACACGGACCGTATGTCTGTGTTCATCTGATCCGCCAGACGGATGGAAAAGTAGGTTTTTCCTCCGTCACACTTTGGCGGATCGGAGCGGGCCAGATGTCAGCTGGCATGTCACCGCTGACATCCGTGGCTCCATAGAGGTGCACGGAGCGTCCGTTCAGGTCCGCCTAAAAAACTGTCAGGCAGATCTGAACGGTCCGCCCGTGTGAAAGAGCCTTAACGGTCACATTGGCATCCTGCAAACAATATTTTTCTAATGGGTGATTTTTGACATTATTACAATTGCCATACATTTGTAGATACATTTGCTGCTGTATCATGGAATGGCATGTGCATTGAAATATTGGGCATCTTTCTAACCATAACAATAGTCTGCGGAGCAGTGCATATTATTTACTTAATGTGGAGTTTCCATCCCAAATTTTTTTTTTCATTATTATGCTCATTGGACCTAAAAAAAAAAAAAAGGTTTTTACTGACCTGGAAATGCCTGTTGCTATGCGGTCCAATGAAATCTGCCTTCGGAATCACCTAGGATTCTGACATCATCTCCCTCGGCTCCTCCTCACGCTATTGCTCCTGGGAAATGTGTATCACCATTTACCAGGATGCAGTGCGCTTCCTCATAACTCCCTATCCAAGACTTCCAGGAAGTAAATGCTTGTGGACTTCACAATGCCCACAAGCAAAATGACAACTGTGTGGACATAGTTTTATAAACTATCTTTTTTGAATAACTATGCAGAGTGGCGGCGGATTGTAAAATAGTAAGTGACCAGATTTATATTATAAAAACACACGATGAAAGGACATACATTTAAAAAATGCTAATTGTGGTTGGAACCCCGCTTTAACAAATGTTTATAACAGAGTCAGAATAAGCGTAAGTCTGCAGTGTCAGAATTACGCTGATGACACCCAGCTCTATTTGAGGGTGGGAGCGGGATCACTTGATACAGCCACAAAAAAACTTACTGATTGCCTAAAAGGAGTGGAACGTTGGATGGGAGAAAACTATCTGGCGCTAAACAAATTAAAAACTGAGGTACTCGTGGTCAGGAGTTCCGTAAGCGAGATACCTCAAAATTGGACACTGCCATGGCAAGACATGGATGGTAATGGTCCAGGCTGCAGTAAAGTGGTTAAAAATCTGGGATTTTATATAGATGAGGATCTGCTATTTTTGCCACACATTAATCAAGTCACCAAGACTGTTATGTACAAATTAAAAGTACTACGTAGGATCCTTGTGTATTTAGCTCCTATGGATCGCCCTAAAGTTGTTGCTGCCCTGGTCTTTCCTCATTTAGACTATGGTAATGCACTTCTAGTGGGCATCCCGGGAACATATATACAAAAACTACAAAAATTACAAAATTTTGCAGTTCGTATTGCAACTGGACTGAGAAAAAGAGATCCAACATCAGAACAATTAAACAGTCTGGGGTGGTTAACTGTCGATAAACGCATTAAATTAAAAATATCATGTTTAATGTATAAAACATTTAATGCTATGACGCCAAAATATATAATGGATAAGGTTGTCAAACATGTTCCAACGCGACAGTTACGCGAAGATGGATATTATCGCGTAAACATCCCAAAAATAAAAAATATCCGAATTGGTGGTCGCTCATTCTCATACCAAGCGGCGGTGCAATGGAATGCTCTGCCGATTGATATTAGAAGGGCAAAAACTTTTAACCAATTCAAAAAAATGATGAAAGGTCACCTACGCAACCCTGGATCTGATTAGATTATGTAGTTTGATTGAGTACTGTATATAGAAAAATGTAGTCAGTGATATTTGGTATGTGAATTTTGTAATCTAACTCTAAAAATGAACTATTTTAGATATGGATGCCCTAGATGAATGAAAAGTTAATTAACCTAAATGTATATTAATGGACTCAATGTGACAAATTTTTTTCCTCCTTTAATCATGTTTTACATTTTCTATGTTTTTTGTGTACCTATATGTCTGAACTATGTTGATTTTGTTTCTGATGGCCTCGCAACGAAACCATTAAATTTGTTGTAAAGCGAGTAATTAAGAAATAAAAAAAAAAAAAAAAAAAAAACATTGACTGTAAGAATACATCTGTAAACACCTATTATAATGTTAGATGCACTGGTACGATCCAGCATTTTAATCTATTTGGCCTGAGGTTTGGGTCCTAAACCCAAAACAGTCTGTACAGAGGCGAAGTTTGGGGAGGCAGCAAGATGCCACCTTGACCTGAACTTGTTGGGGGTAAACTAGTAATACAATTTCAAAAAATTTCCAATCTGTCTAACCTCTGTTATTTTGGATAAGCTTTGGCTGGCAGTGTCTTTGGGGACCATGCAAACATAAGGCTAAATCAAGGTTTCTCCAAGGCAATGCAGAATACACTGGTTGTATGTCAAATGTAATATATTTGTAGAAGACAGGCCTTTTTTTTTCTTTATGAAAATGATCTGTTGAAGTGTATGTCCTGATCAGCTCTCTTAGGCAATGGCTGAGAATGCCGATCGGATAGAATAGCAGGGGAAATTGCTGTTCTAAAATCGGGTTGTTAGTACAGTGGCCCAGACCTGAGCTGTCAGTTTTTTTCCGTTTAGCCTGCTGGGTTGAACAAAACAAAACTAGCAGTGTGTTCCAATATCGCAACTGGGATGACTGATTCGTGAAGATAACACAGGAATTGTGCAAAAGACATGGGACAGCCGAAAATTTCTGACATACTCGACAGGTATTTTTTGAACTTATCAAACATATATAACAAAACAATTTCTATGGCATATTTAAAGCGGTTGTAAACCGCATATACAATTTTATTTTTTAAACCTGCAAGGCAAAAGCTATAATGAGCTAGTATGCGCTGCATATTGGCTCATTATAAAAATACTTACCTCGGAACGAGGAGAACAACACTTACCTGGTTAACGCCGAGCGAGATATCATCTTGACTCTGCGTGTCTTCCGGGTATCGCCGCTCCATCGCTGTGATTGGCTGGAGCGGCGATGACGTCACTCCCGCGAATGTGTGCGGGAGATTTCAAATCGGCAAGGTCCTTTCGCTGTAACAGACAGAAAGGCGCAAATCATCTTTTACTATCACGAAATTAGCTAAAACAGCCCAAAGGGTGGCTCCATCCGAATGGAACTTTCCCTTTATAGTGCCGTCGTACGTGTTGTATGTCATCGCGCTTTGCTAGAGCATTTTTTTTTTTCACGATCGTGTGTAGGCAAGGCCGTTTTAATGATCAAGTTGAAAAAAAACTAAGTTTTTTCTAGAGCCTGAAAAACTATGTTTTTTACAACCCGAAAAATGATCATGTGTACGCGGCATGAGGGGTAAATCTGAAGTGAGGGCAAGCTCTGCTGATTTTATCATATAATCATATGCAAGCTAAAATGCTGTTTTTTATTCTCCTTGCACGTCACCCTCGCATCTACAGCGACTGCACTTTAAAGTGGATTTGCCTTTCGTAAATAACTCCCTATGTGTTTCACTATGATGTATGGACATCTTAGCACTTACAAAGTGTGCTACAGTGTTAAAAGGCCCACCATGACTTTTTTTAGGCTTCTTAGGAACACAAAGCTATCCATTTCTGTTGGATTTGACAGATTTATGAATTGCTGGAAGGATAAACTTGAGTTGTGGTTTTGTTAGCAGATGTAACAATGTGAACTTTATTTTAGATTTGATCTAAATAGATTTTTTTCCTTTCATGTTCAGTCAGCTGTTATTTTTTATTTGTTTTGTAAATTTCTCTCTATTGAGTTTGATGGTAAATTACATACAACTACAAGCTGTATATTGTGGAAACCAACAACCAGTCACAGTAAAAATGTAACCAGTTTACAACAACAAAATACACACAAAAAAATAAATAAAAGCAAAAACAATACAACACTTGCTCAGACAGATATGTACATTCTTTGAACCTCCAGTCGGAGGTAGGTGTAAAGTCAACTAGCTCGATGACACCTTGGTCAACCATACAGGATAATGCCTGCACCCCCCCCTCCCCAAATTAGGAGAACTTAAGGACCACAAAAAAAACCTCAAATCCTTTCTTCAACGTGAGTTCAGTCAGTAACCACTCATAAACCCCAAAACACCCTCCTCCTGTCTTTATATCCCATACCAAGGACCATTAACTATATCTATTTTTAATGTATTCCAAAACCGGTTCCACAGATGTAATCCAACCCCCACAAACCTTGTCGAATTTGGCCAAAGCCCCCATGACCAGAGATTGTCAGGATGACTTTGACAGCACCTGGAGCCAATTGCGCCGCTGCTGTATCTTTTCCAATGAGGAAGGAGAATTCGGGATGGCTGATACAGTCGTGGACTTCGCTTGACAGAGAGGGACCTCAGGTAAGTGTTAGGAGGCTGAGGTGGGCTGCTACACACAGAAATATTTTTATCTTCATGCATTAAATTCTGCCTTTACAACCCCTTTAATGTGGGGACAGTCCCAAAATACATGCATGAAGTTTGCAAGGGGTGCAGAGCAGTCGGCTGTTAGTTTAAAATATCTTTAAGCTGTGTATTAGTGCCGGTTCACAAAGGGGCAACCCGTCTTACAGCGTGACTTTGCAAGGCAAATTGGAGGCGACTTCAGCGTGACTTTGAGCAACTTACAACGTGACTTGAAGTTGCCTCCAGGACAGGCGACTTTGGCTCTGGCCAATCACAGAATAATCAGCTCTGTGGAAGGGAGGGGTTTGCCTAGGTAAACTATTTTCTTTTCCTGTAAAGTTGCTGGAGATCTGACTTTGGAGGCAACTTCCATTGAAATCAATGGGTACAAGTTGCCTAAAAGTCACCTTGAAGTAGTACAGGAACTTTTTCTGAAGTCTGAGGAACTTCAGTAGTGTAGATTAAGACAGCTCTTATTCACTTCATGTCCAATGACTTGGGGCAACTTGAGATCTGACAAGTCGGATCCCAAGTCGCTGTAGTGTGAACCGGCACTTATTGTTTTGTTTACAAGTGAATACATCTACTGTAATTATTTGTGGGTCTAAAGTTGCTACACATACTGGGTAATAGCCAACAAAAATGTCACAGTTGAGTTCCAGTTTCTAATTAGACTGTCTGAAATGTTTTGTTAGTCTTGCACACGTGGGAAGGTTTAGTTTTGTTCGGTCCTAGAATGTTCAAATGTTATGACTGATTGTGCCCTTAGCAGTTGATGCACAGTTATGTTGAATGAATTCCTCAGGAGTGGACTATGACTGTCAGTAGATATTTACACCTTAGTTGAAACCTCTGGAGCAAAGTCTGTTAACTAATTTGGATATCCCTTCTTTTACCTCAAGAAAACACTAGCACAAACTTGAGACCTTGGATAGACAAAGTAAAAAATGTTGGGATCCCATAAATGCAAATAAGACTCTTTTGAGCATAAGCTACAATAATTGTGCCATATAGGGACAGCAGACCCCATAAATAACGCACCAAAGGCCAGACACAATTTTTTTATAGCAAAGATTCTCTTAAGAAGAGAGATTGCTGCAGGTCCTGGTGTGAGGGATGAACTTTAATTTTTCACTTGTTTTTTTGATGAGAGCTCCAGCTGTTTGAGAAAGTATGAAGGTTTGTTAACCACTTGAGGCCCGCGCTACCGTCAGATGACGGCAACAGCGCGGACCTCAATATCCAACATGCCGTCATTTGACGGCATGTCTTTCTGGCGTTCCCAGCGCGCGCTGTACAGCGCGCTGCGGGGAAGCCCTGTGTTGTCCGTGTCCCTTGGACACGGCCAATCACAGATCGCGGCAAACGGCCAATCAGAGCGGCCGTTTGCAATGCGATCTGTGGGCGAATGAGAGATGATCTCTCATAGATCATCTCTCATTGCCGGCTCACACAGAGACAATGTCCTGTCTCTGGAAGGGAGGAGCCCGATCTGTGTTCCTTCCTACATAGGGACACAGATCGGTCACCCCCCCAGTCACCCCCCCCTCCCCCTACAGTTAGAACACACCTAGCATACACATTTAACCCCTTCCTCACCCCCTAGTGTTAACCCCTTCAATGCCAGTCACATTTATACTGTAATTAGTGCATATTTATATCACTGATCGCAGTATAAATGTGAATGGCGCCAAAAATATGTCAAAAGTGTCCGATGTGTCCGCCATAACGTCGCAGTAACAATAAAAATCGCAGATCGCCGCCATTTCTAGTAAAAAAAAAAATAATAAAAAATAATAATTCTCTCCCCTATTTTGTAAGCGCTATAACTTTTGCGCAAACCAGTCGCTTATTGCAATTTTTTTTTTTTTTTTTTTACCAAAAATATGTAGAAGAATACGTATCGCCCTAAACTGAGAAAAAAAAATGTGTTTTTTTTTTTAATTGGGATATTTATTATAGCAACAAGTAAAAAATACTGTATTTTTCTTCAAAATTGTCGCTCTTTTTTGTTTATAGCGCAAAAAATAAAAATCGCACAGGCGATCAAATACCACCAAAAGAAAGCTCTACTTGTGGGGAAAAAAGGACGTAAATTTTGTTTGGGAGCCACGTCGCACGACCGCGCAATTGTCAGTTAAAGCGACGCAGTGCCGGAAGCTGAAATTTCACCTGGGCAGGAGGGGGGTGTAAGTGCACAGTAAGCAAGTGGTTAATAGCAGTCATAAAAAGGATCTTCTGCAGTTACACCCATCTGTCTATTGTCTAATGTCCCTGGGCAACCTTAAGTCATAATAAAGGCTCCTGCCTAGTGCCCCCGTAGCAGACAGCTTGCTATGGAGACACCCAAGCAGGCTCGCTCCCAAGCCCCTGCTCTTTGTCTATTTGTGGCTCAGCCCCACACCTACTCTCTCTCTCTTCATTGGCTGTAATTGACAGTAGAGGGAGTCAATGGCTACCGCTGATGTCTGTCAACCATGAGCGAGAAACCTGGAAGAGCCGAGGGCTCACGCATATCGCTGGATCTAGATGTGGCTCAGGTAAATTTGGGGGGGGGGGGGGGGAGCTGGAAGGAGCTGCTGCACACAAGGTTTTTTACCTTTATGCATGGTAAAGGTAAAAATCCTTCAAAGTCTTTTTAGAACTACTTTAAATCTAGCAAATGAGTTTATTTCAGTCTATCTTACAAAAAAATTCAAGGTTGGTACTTCTTGTTTTGACAGATATAACTCGCATTATTCAACTAGACCTGGATCTGAAATTTAAGACCAACATTCGTGAACTATTTGAGGAGTTTGACAACTTTCTCCAGTCTTCGGTCATTGGGATTGCCCAAGAAATGCAACCAGTATACAGGTAAAGGAACTTTTATACCATGTCATAGGCTAACCCACTTTTCTAGTTGTTTGTGTAAACAAGAAAAAAATCTTATCTTATAATGGGTCTCATTACCACCCCCAAAAAAACACAGTTAAAGTGTATGAAATGGCAATGGTTTTTTGTTTTGGATAGAATTTGACAGGGTTAGACTCTCTGTTAAGATTTGTATTGATGCCTGTGTCTTTGTTATTGATATTAGTCCCTATATTTTTTATTGGTGACCATTGTTTGTACAGAATGTGATGGGAATTCCAAAAAGTTGTAAGCAGAATAAGTGAAGAGGATAAATCTTCCAACGGGGACACCAGTTCCAATGATCGCTATGTAATAGGGAATTCCCTTAATTTTGGGAGATTATTTTGAATCTCCTGTTGCATCTCTGGGACAGGAAGTGAAGAGAAATCTTCCTAGTTGCACACAGACTGAAACAAATAACATGACAGGCGTTTTAACCTAAAGGTTTCCCCATCGTCTTCCAGGACACCTGCATAAATGATGATTGGTTCCGCTTTCAAGAAAACCCACCACCCTTGTCCTCAATTCTGTTTGTATTTTCTACGACAAGGAACAACAAGGTGTTTGTTTTGACTGACTGGATGGGCTCTGGGATGGGTCGTAGTGAAACAGGTCGTTGTTTGCATTGTCTGTGGAAGAGTTTAAGTACTTCCTTTACGTAGTCACCAAGGTCTTGTCTTATTTAACAGACATTAGTTAAGTCAGTCAAAGCCTCCACTAGGTTCACAGCCCTACTCAAATCTTTTGAAAGGGCAATATGGCTAAAGTCATGGAACAGAGATGTTACCGTATATACTCGAGTATAAGCCGACTTTTTCAGCACATTTTTTTAAGCTGAAAAAGCCTCCTTCGCTTTATTCTCGAGGTGAGGGTCTCCTCTACAGTCATATCAGTCTTTATGAGAAGGGAAGCGATTTGCACCTGATTACGCTGTACGTTGCCCCCTCAGATGATTCACAGCAGGGCTGTATGTATAGAAAGTCTGTGCCATCCACGCTGTCCACTGTAACAAAGCCCCGCCTCCTCGTCCAGGTATTTTACTGTTCTGTTTGGAACTTGATACTGTCTTATCTAGATAAAAGGTAAGGAGTTTTCTAAACCAAAAACTAAATTCAGGAATAGATTTTTTCTTTTTTCAAGGTTCACAGGAAAAATCTCAGCTGAACCCTAAAAACGAAGACACCGCGAAGAAGTGGTGTCCATATATATACAAGCCTTTTTAATCCTACAGACATAATTATGCCGAGCCCCTTTGTTTGTTTTTTTGCTCCAACAATAATATAATATTTTTCTGACTCGCCCACCGAGAGCTCAGGTAAAAATGCTCTTTAATTGCATTCAGGTTTTCATGAGCAGAATGCAATACAACTATAATTCATAAAAAGTTGGGAAAATATACATAAAAACAGAATGCAATGATTTTCAAATCTCACAAACCCATGTTTTATTCACAATAGAAAACGTATCAAATATTTAAAGCCAAAAAGGTAATTTTGAAATTGATGGCAGCAATCTTAAAGTTGAGACAGGGCAACAAAAAGCTAGCAAATAACTGGTAGTAACAAAGCCCCGCAACAGTTCTGCAAATGTTTAGCAAAGCGCTATTTTCACAAAAAATATACAACATTTTTTATTAGTGGACAAACACAAATTACAAAATTCCTACTAAGGCCTTGTGCTTACCCCCATGGGGATTCCCAGGTGTTCGGTGCACTCCCATGCAAGCAGTCACGTTCATGTCAATTGGGATGCACAGACGCTGCTCCCAATTGTCATGGAGATATGGCTGTGCGCACACCATATCTCCTATGCTAATAAGCACAAATTTTGTCTAATGATAGAATGCATCTTACCTATCGCTCTATTTCTCGTATACAGTAAACAGACATCACCATAGCTTACGTTCTCAGCTCCATCAGCATGACTGCCCCAGCTACCAGTATGCTTGGCTTTTTATTCATAACCTCACAAAAGCATTGACAAACGGGAAGTGATGGGAAATTACATAACAGGAAATCCTTCAAACAGGATAAGTTAATACAAACAACCAATGAATAAAAGCTAAACGAGTCTTATGGGCGTGTCTGAGCAGAGACAGGGTGCAATCATGTTTTTCCTGTACCTGGAAGCTAAACAAAAGAAGCCGCATGGCTTTCAAACATGGACTCCGTCTCTGACCATAACAACCCGAAGACTCCTGTATTTCCGCTCATAGGAACAACGCATACCCGGATTATACTACCGTGCCTTGTGGATGGGAGGCTATCTGCAGGTGTACACTATGAATCTCAACATGTGCTGATCAGTCACAGTATGCTGTGGTATGCCCTGTATGAACAAAGAAAGAGAAATCACGGCAATAACGGTGCCGAAAATGGGGCGGGGCCTCACCCTTGGTGTTGTTCTAGAGCGTCCCTATCCAGCCCCAGTCCAGGCCTCTCCTCCGTTACCTCCCTCCCTCCTTGCTCCTCGATGAGGTGGCTGAAAGCAAAACAGTGCTCTATGGAGGAAAGCTGTCAGCACTGTCAGCTACCGAGCAGGCTCACTGTTTCTAACAGCATGTCAAACAAGTAGTCCTGCGCTCTTAACCCCCGCGGCACTGCACACTGATAATGCTTCTCCCGCTGATCATACCAACAAGCTGCTCCTTAACGTGGTGTGCTGACCGCTTTCCTCCATAGATAGAGCACTGTTCTTGGCTTTGTCTTGCCAACACTGCCCTGTCCTGATCCTGTCTGACATTCTAAGGCAGGCTGCAAATGATGGACACTGGTAGACTGCTGGGCACTGGCAGGCTGTTTTTAAAGGAACCTGGTGAGGCTGCATTGATCTCCTGTATCATGTCTGCAGTCTCTGACCATCTCCTGTACCATGTCTGCAGTCTCTGACCATCTTCTGTACTATGTCTTCAGTCTCTGACCATCTCCTGTTGTATGCCTGCAGTCTCTGATCATCTCCTGTATCATGTCCTCTTGCTACGTAGTGCACCCCTGCACTCTGTATGTAGCGCACCCCTGCACTCTCTACGTAGAGCACCCCCTAAACCCTGCATTTTGTACATAACGCACCCCTGAAATCTGCACTCTGTACGTAGCGCATCCCTAAACCCCCTGCACTCTGTACATAACACACTCCTGAACTATGCACCATGTGCCTAGCATAATTCTGAACTCTGCACTCTGTATGTAGCTTAATTATGAACCATGCACTCTGTTTTTGTTTTTTGTTTTATTCAGCTGTATTTACAATTTATTTAATGCAATTTATGTCATGTCTTCTGGACACACTCCTTCCGTGAGGATCACTGTCAGCATTAAGGAGACACACAAACTTTAAACTAAAAATAGTGTTGCACCACTTTCTCACACTGACGGTCCTAAGATCTTGTTATTATACTTATTACATGATTCAGTCAGACAACGCCATGGCGGTGGCTTACATCAACCATCAGGAAGAAACCAGAAGTCTTGCTGCTTATAGAAAAGTGGCTTTGATTCTTGCTTGGCCAGAAAGTAATTTTCCTTCCCTGGCTGCCATGCACATCCCAGGTGTGGAAAACTGTCAGGGGAACTTCTTCAGGCATCTGGACTCTGGAGAGTGAACTCTTAATCCCCAGGTGTTTCTAGACTTGTCTCCATTTTCAGGAATTCTCTGGACTTTTTGGTAAATGCCCAAGTGATTATTTCAACCTGATATATAATTTCCGCTTCCTTAACTGTCTCCTTGCCTGCTTCGCAGGTTCATGATTGAAGGAATTCCAGTGATTTTCATTGCACCAAACTGGTCCAGATGGCCATAGTACTTGGACCTCATTAGGTTTCTGGAAAACTCTGTGGGCTCTTTGGTTGTCTGGACTGTCTCAAGGACATGTTTCTCCACTACGCTCCCCAGTTACTTCATTAGCTCTATACCTATTTCTGTTAGCTCTTCTGAAATTGCTTTTTGAACCTGTTAGGAAGATTTCTCTAACTATTCTTACTTCCAAGATTGCCTTTCACGCCATTATCACTTTTTCAAGGCAAGCTTCTGAGTTGGCAACTTTAAACTGTAAATAACCCTTTGGAGCACACTACAGGACATAGGACTAATGCCGATTAGCCATAGCAAGACCACCCACCATACCATTATTATCACTCACTGTAGGTCTCCATTTGCCACCAAAACCACCCTGACCCATTGAGGCATGGACTCCACTAGACATTTGGAGGTATGCTGTGGTATCTTGCACCAAGCTGTCAGTTGCAGATCCTTTAAACCTCTGCTAGCCTGCCTTCTTCCCACAGTACATCCTGGTTCCATCTCTTCCATAGGTAATCTACACATACGCACCAGGCCAACCACATAGCATAGAGGACAATGTGATTCAACAGACCAGGCCACCCTCTTCCATTGCTCCATGGTCTGGTTCTGATGCTCACATGCTAATTCTAGGTGCTTTTTTTGACTGAGGACATGGGTCAGCATGGGCTCCTTACTGTGACTATGCAGCCCCATATGCAACAAATTTGAATGCACTTTGTTCTGACACCTTTTTATTGGAACCAACATAAACTTTTTCAGCAATTTAAGCTACTGTGGCTCTTTGGATCGGATTACATGGGCCAGTGTTTGCTCCCTATGTGAATCAGTGAACCTTTGACCCTGTCATGGTCGCTGTTTTTTCTTCCTTGGACCACTTTGGAATGTCCTGAGTACTTGACCATTTAAAAAACTGTGAACAGAAGACCAGGTGGTAATCTTGCAAATCTGGGATACACATGCTTGATGCTGAAAATCAAAAAAAAAGCACCAACAGTCCTGATGGAATGAACTGTGATTAGTGAGTGAGTGAGAAACTTATATAGCAGAACACATGCGAACTGAATCGCCTCTGGGTGCTTAGTATCCATTCCCTAACTGAAATTTTGCCCTCAGAAAAGATGGGTTTGATTTTTTTCTGAAGGCCAGGTAATTCACCTCCAATCGGATGCTGGTTGGTAGAGCAGTCCATAGTGTTACTTTTAATATTCTACATTTAAGATTTAATATCTTGCATATATGATATATGGTTTAATGAGAGTTCTATGATCAGAGTGAAAGCTTTAACATAACACACATTTATTAGAGAAAATATATTAGCTATCTAATACACTACATACATTTACAGTATTTAACATAAGGGAGTAAAAGTTAGTTTGCTAATACAAATTAAGTACATCACACAAAATATCACACATTACAAATTATGACAAAGATATGGTAAGTGCGTGGGAGAGGATTCCTTGATATTACCTTGAGAACGGTACGTCCTGGGCCCAGAGTCTGTTCTAATTCTCTCTCTCCTCACTTGACTCAGCCTACTTAATTTATATCTCTGGAACCCAACTCTGATTGGCTCTGAGTCACGCGACCAAATTTGGTCTTTCCTTCTTTAAATTTAGGGATAAATAGATTTTGTAGATAAGTCAATCAACTCATGGGTTCATTAACTTCCTTACAATGGCTATTCAGGTTACAGGAAAAGGCCTTTATGCTGTCTCCGCCACGTCTAACGTCCCGCTGTGTTTCCTCTTCCTGGGTCGTTTGATTTGTAAAAAGGTATAGTAGACAGGTCGTCTCTTGCCACCTTATCCCCTCACCTTCATGCATATCAAACGGAGAGTGTTGAATAGATATTTTCAGACAAGACTGTGGAAACAATTAACCCTTTCCTGGAATCCTCTCTTCCCACTATCCATCTTATCATATCGTATATTATATATATATGTACACTTATTCCCAGTTGCTAATGGCGATTAGACATGTCATTTTTTATAAGGCAACAATAGTCTAGGTCCTTGGACTGCAAATCTTCGTTCTCCTTTGGACTTATATCTGGCTTTGGGTATCTGGAGTAGATTTTGGTTGGTGGATCGCAGAACGCGATTGGGGTTGTGAGCTTTTAATTTTTCGCATAGATCAGGGCTTGACAAATTTGCTTGGAATCTAGGAGCCAGAAAACGTGCCCCGTCCCAACGAGCTCGCGCGCAGAAGCGAACATATACGTGAGTAGCACCCGCATATGTAAACGGTATTCAAACCACAAGTGAGGTATCGCCCCGATCGTTAGAGCGAGAGCATGAATTCTAGCTCTAGACCTCCTCTGTAACTCAAAACGTGCAACTTGTAGATTTTTTTAAACGTTGCCTATGGAGATTTTAAAGGGTAAAAGTTTGACGCCATTCCACGAGCGGACACAATTTTGAAGCATGACATGTTGGGTATCAATTTACTCGGCGTAACATTATCTTTCACAATATAAAAAAAAAATTGGGATAACTTTACTGTTTTATTTTTATTTTTTAAATTTCCAAAAAAGTGCGCAAATACGGCGTGACACAAAGTATTGCAACGATTGCCATTTTATTCTCTAGGGTGTTGGAATAAAAAATATATATAATGTTTGGGGGTTCTAATTAGAGCACAGGTGGCAAACACAAGGCCCGCGGGTCGAATGCGGCCCTCCAAGCCGTTTCATGTGGCCCTCACACCTCTCCTGCAGCTGCAGCCCTCCTCTGGCCCCTACTTTCTGCTTTTAAGAAATGCATCCAGCTTCTTCCCAGCAGCAGCATAAGCAAAGAGGGGTGCACTGTGATGTAAGGGAGAGTGGGGGGCTCAACTTCTGATGGTGGGTTAGCTCTTGGCATCTAATCTTACAGATACAACCGGCCCTTTTGAGGGCAATCATAATGCTGATGTGGCCCACGATAAAATTGAGTTTGACACCCCTGAATTAGAGGGAAGGAGATGGCAGTAAAAATAGTGAAAAATTCCATTAGAATTGCCGTTTAACTTATAATGCCTGAGTTTGGGACTTCACAAGGCCGCAAAGCCGCGGCCTCAATTACCGGCCGTCGCGGACCCGCCGCGATCGCGCTGCGGGGGGGTGGGGGCGCACGGAGACACAGGATCCTGTGCCCCGTGCTCCCCCACCTCCCTCGCCGCGGCCGGTAATTGAGGTCGTGGCTTCGCGGACTTGTAGGCCGCAAAGCCACAGTGTCAATTACCAGCCGCCACGGGCGCCAGGTCACAATTTCTGGTCGCAACTGCGACCTGGCGCACGGATATTGTTGACCCCTGGCATAGATATTGGGGGGGGGGGAATTTCCCTGAACACACTTATGCATCAGACATGGTGCCTTGAAAGTGATTCTGTCTTTTACTGGCAACCAATGAAGGGATCTCAGTGAAGGTGAGATTGATTCCCATGGTTTTTTCCCTGTCACAAGTCAAGCAGCCGTATTTTGTACGACTTGCAGACGAGTGATTTGGTACTTTGGGAGTCCGAGATAAAGGGCATTTGCATATTTAAGTCTGGAGTTGATAATTGTTCCCACCACGACTGCTATGTCTTCTTTCGGGATAAAGGGAATCAGTCTACGTAGCAGGCACAGCAGATGGTGCGATCCACTGACTACTGACCCTATTTGTGCATCCATTGTCATGTAGGTGTCAAAAATGACTCCATGTTGTTGCGGGACGTTTCTTTCGGTTGGAGTGAAACAGGAGAAGTTCTGTTTTTGAACCGTTGAGTTTAAGGTAACTCTCCGTCATCCAATTTTCTATCAAAGAAAAGCATTTCTCTAGTCCAAGATAATGATCCTTTTTGTTGCAGATGCGAAAATACAGTTGTGTGTCATCTGCATAAGAGTGGTAAAGCAACTTCTGGTTACTGATGATTTCAAAAAGAGGGCGGAGATAGATATTGAACAATACAGGCGACAAATGGGAACCCAGAGGGACTCCACATGACACCGTGCGTTTTTCAGAAATGAAAGGACCAAGTTTCACTATTTGTGATCGGTTTTCCAAGAAGGAGGAGAACCATGGTAAATCACATTCCGCGACTCTAGCTACTTCAGCTAGGTGAGTCAGTAATAATTTGTGGTCTACAGTATCAAATGCTGCGCTTAGATCCAGTAGTACCAGTAGACAAGATTCTCCTTCATCTTCTGCTTCGAGAGCGTCATCCCATATTTTGGGCAGTGCTGTTTCTGTCCCGTGACCAGGATGGAAACCCGATTGAAACGGATCAAGTAATTTATGGGTGTCTAAATGATGTTGTAGCTGTTGTACAACTTCTTTCTCCATTACCTTGGAGAAGACATTTAGGCCTGTTATGGGTCGACGATGGTTTGGGTCTTTGGGGTCAAGGGTGTTTTTTTTTACAATTGGTTTAATTATGCCTTGTTTCAGCAAGGTTGGCACCAAGCCATCCTTAAATGACTGGTTTATGAGCTGCGTGATAGCTGGTGCCAAAATATCGGCACATTCTTTCAGCAGTTTAGTGGGGATGATATCATTGGGCGCTGTGCTGTTTCGCAGAGTACCGATGATATTTTTAGTGGCATCGATGGAGATTTTAGAGTGGTTTTAGAGTGAAATTAGTTGATTGTGGCGGATTTATGTGGGTATTGGCTTTGTGATTTAAAGGGGCGTCGATGAAGGTTCTATTTTGCTGAATACTTTCATGGATTTTGTCAATTTTGTTAATGAAATAATCCGATAATTCGTTGCAAAATTCTTGCGATTCAAAATTCGGCGCCTCTAGGCAGACTTGGTTCATTGACTGAGTGACTAGATTAAAGATTTTGCGGGGGCTGTTTAGGGCATTTGCCATGATATTGGGAAAAATTATCTTTTTTGGCTTTAAAGATTTCTTTATGGTATTTCTTAGTTATTACCTTGTAAATAATGTGGTTTTCCTCTGTAGAGATTCTTTTCCAGGCTGCTTCCGCTTTTCTACGCTCTTACTTCAATAACGTGAGCTTGTCATTAAACCAGCTGGCTTTGTTTTTCCGGATGCACGTTTTGCGTTTTGGCGCTACTATGTCTGCTGTCTGTAGTAGCGCCTTGTTGATGGCGAAGAGTGTTTTTGTCGCTGTTTGATGTTGTTGAATTTTTTTTTATTTTGTTCCCTAATATCGTTTTGAAGAGTTCCGAGTGGAGCTTCTTCTGAGATCTAGTCCAGTGTGTTGTCACTGGTTTTATCGGTTTTTTTTTGAGGGGGCATTTTTAGTAATTATGAATTTGATTGCATGGCGATCTGTCCATGGTAGAGGCTCCTTTTCCAGTATGTTAATTTCCAAGTTTTGTCTGAAGATGAGATCGAGTGTGTGACCTGAAGCATGTGTGGGCCCACATACTAGTTGCTGCAGACCTAATCCTTCCAAGTGGTCAATGCAGGCATCAGCGACGGGGTCCTGTGAGGAGTTGGCCCAAAGGTTGAATTCCCTGAGCAGCAGGAGGTGTTTGATGTTTAGGCTATAGGTGGAGGTGAATTCTGTCAAAGATGTGAGGAGCTGCGTTTTTGGTCCAGGTGGTCTATAGCAGAGTAGTATGTGAACAGTGGCAATGGTAGAATGGGAAGAAGGATGTCCTTTAAAATAACCTCCAGGCAAGAGTCAATTTGGAAACAAAGGCTAGGTCTGATAGACCCCCACAGCTCTGACCACATCCAGAGCATTTAAGGCTGTTTGCTTGTCATGTTTTGAAGCAGGACAAAGGGAATTAAGCACAATGTCCTCATTGAAAAGAGACCACCTTATATGAAAATTAAGGTGTTAGTCTTAAAACCACTTTGTTCCTGTGGAAAAGGAGAAAGACATGTCAATTCAGGAACACACATAACACAGATAATAACAGATAAAATAGCGAACAGAAAGGCAATTTTAAATGTGAGGTCTTCCAATGGAAGATCTTCCAAGGGTGTCTAATCAATTCTGTATGAAAGAGAGCACCAGGTTGAAATTCTGTACAGTGCTCTGTAAAGGGGGGTTGTAATGTTAAGGGGACTGCACTGTAATACATTTGGCAGGGCAGAGGCTGTGCCCATTCCATGTGTCCTCTCCCGCCCAACAATGTCATCCTTTCAGCAGAGCAAGAGTGGGAGGAGCTCTCCATTCTGATCTGCAGCTCCTCTCACCCCCTACCCTGCTGATAGGAGGACATTGTTGTCGGGGGAAGGCGGTGGAGCCAATAGAAGACATGCGGCATAGGTGCACGGCAGGTTGTTATCGTCATCCGGAGTCTGTGATAGCCCAGTGCAGACTGCGGTCGCCGCCCAAACACCGCCATGCAGCCCAGTCATCAACAGTCGGAGACCCCTGCTCTAGAGCGTCATTGCAAAACAATAAGGCTGAGGGCATTAGCTGTAGTTGTAAGAGAGCATCATAAACTGCACAATCAATCTGTGTGTGTACCTAAAAAGTCTTTTGTGACTTAGCCAGTCCCTCAGTTCCCAAAATGGGCTTATTTTGATTGTGGAGAGTTATCTGATATTTAAGACTACTATGCACTGCTTCCATTAATTTGTCCACAGTAGAAAGTATTTGGCACAAAGTAGTAGCTTCTTAAAATACAGGAGCTTTTATCTCTGCTACAGAATCAGGGTCCTTAATGTTTTTGTGTGGCTCAAGACAATTCCTCTTCTTCCATTGTGGCCCAGGATAGTCAAAAAGTTGGACACCCTTGCCTTTATGCAAAAAATGTTAACGTTGCCATAACACGCATTAATGTGTGTGCATTAATTCACCAGCAACGAAACACTTAAAGTGATACTAAAATCTCATTTTTTTTTTTAGTTAAAAATAACAAACAAGTTATACCTACCTGCTCTGTGCAGTGGTTTTGCACAGAGCATATCGGATCCTCCTCTTCTCGGGTCTCTTAGATGCTCCTGGCCCCTCCCACCTGTTAATTACCCCCACAGCAAACCGCTTGCTATGGGGCACCTGAGCCAAGCCACAGCTCCTTGTGTCCATTCATACACGGAGCTGTGGCCCGTCCCCATCCCCTCTCTCCTTATTGGCTCATTGACTTCTGAGTGTGTCTCATCACCATGAGGAGAGAGAGTCTCGGACAGCCGAGTCTCTTGTGCAACATCGCTGGATCAAGATGGGGCTCAGGTAAGTATTGGGGGGGGGGGGCTGAGGGGAGCTGCTGCCCACAGGAGGCTTTTTATCCTAATGCATTAAGATAAAAAACCTTTTGCCTTTACAATCACTTAAAGTGTAAATTGGTTCTGAGTGTCACTTCGGGTATTTTCGGAAGGCCTGACACGCCTTAGCAGCCTGTCAATCAACTCCTCTTGGCTTAGGAACGCCCATTCCCCGGAGCATTCCCCGCTCGAAGCCGGATAACAACGGCTCATAAAACTATAAGTACAAAAAAAAAAAACAGCATACTGCAGATGTTGGCAGTATGCTGGAACTAATGTCAGAAAGTTGATTTTTGGGTGAATCTCCGCTTTAAATAAAAAAATATTCTGAGAAATCTGTGTGATAGAGTGCATGTAATGACATCCTGAAAAGTGATGTATATTTTAACATACTACAACAGGCTCTTCCAAATCTTCTATATAATCATGTTTACAGCTTGATTTTTTAAAAGTCGTGGCAGTGAGCAAAGGTTCTAAAGCACATACAACATGCAGAAAAATGTATAAAAAGTAAGAGAAATTACAGTGCACAATTCCCTAAGGACTACTATTGTGGGAAATATTACATGCAGTTCATTTATCTGCTGTATGTTATTTTTTCTTATTTTTTTCTCTTTTTTTTTTTCACTTTTACATGCAGACCAAACTCTAAAACTGCTAGGGGTGTTGTTTCATGTACCACCTGAGATGTAACAATAATCATATGGCTATATGTAGCTGTACACATGTTTACATTGCTACTTGTATAAACTCATGCATGCATACAGGCACACAGCTCCAGACATACAGTCTGCATCTGGGATTGTACAGGTCTGGGCCATTAAAGATGTATGCCCACATATCATATTATAGCTGTGTATCCTGGACACAGAACTATGCCTGCAGATTATGTTATTCAGCCTCCTGTTCCGGTTTGTATGAGGCATTAAAGTGGTAGTAAACTAGTAGTTAATAAAGCTTACCTGTAAGCAAAATGAATATCTCCTAAACATGCACTGTTTAGGAGATATTCTTGCAAGCAGCAGCTGGTGCCGTTCCTTCACAGCTGTGTTCCGTGAGCCAAGACTCCCGCGCATGCGTGACGTCATTGCGGTTTTGGCCAATTAGATGCCAGAAATCCCTGAACCTAAAAGGAAGACCGGATGAAGATGGAAGTCTCTGCAGCGGTGACAGTGTGCTGTTGGAGGGCTTATTCTTAAGGTAAGTCACTTGCCTTGCTTGTGCAAACTTTTTTCTTAGAGTAGTGGTGGGGTTCTGCATGTGGGGGGGCTTATCAGTATCTTGATGCCTCCTTTGACAAGAGGACCTCCATATACCCCCTCCCCATGTTAATAAGTATGGTGTACTAATACTCATTCACCAAAAAAAAGAGTGTGAGTAAAGACAGGAGGCAGTTTTTGACAAGTCCCTTTTAAAAAATAAAATAAAAATTCCCAGGTGTAGAGCCAATGTCAATCATGATGAACTCTGACCCTCACAAAACAATAAAAAAAAGTCTACACCAGACACTGGCTCCTGCCGAATGAAAGCCTTGCACATGGAGTCATGACCTTTTGATCAGATGACAGAGGTTACAGCTTTGACTAGGCCAAAAAAGTTGGGTCTCTGCTGTTTTGATCAGACAACCACCAGAAAGAAGTTACCATCTACTCTATGGGGTAGGAATCATCTGCAGTGGAGCATTCATCTGTCTGCCATGATTGCAAATTCAGTGTAAAGTTTAAAAAAGGATGTTATCAGTAATCCTGAAGGATTCCATTCTACATAGCACAACTCATTTTCATGATTGGTAATGTTGCCCTACTTAGAAACTTACATGACCGGCAGCTGCAGACTAATGTGATTTTCTGCATTCCTTTTAGCATTAATTATAGTTAATAGCTAGGAAGAACAAAGTCTCCAACTTTTTTAGTCAGTTTGTGTTAATCCGTGAAATGAACACACACATGAACTTGTTCTGAAGACACTAATAATAGCCCATATATTGGAGGTTGCTGCAGTTGCAAGGAAGCCAGGCAATGTGATGTGGCATTTATCTGTTTAAATATAAAGATTCTAAGTATACCGCTTGCTGTTGGCTTATTTTAACTTTGTGGGTGGGCAGCATGGCACAGTATGTTCTTTTCATATGTCTTGTAGATTTAGCTTTTCTCTTTCACCAGATTGCTTTTCAGATTATACTTGGAACTTTCTTCTGCCCAGTATTCCATTTTCTGCTGAGGACATTTTGTAAAAAACTAGATAAATGGTAAAGAGCAGCTATAGAAAGTGTTTATTTTGCCAAATGATTGCTCATCATGGAGAGTAGCAAAAATACAGTATATAAATGCATACCTCATTCAGCATGTATTTACTTAAAGCTACAGTGTAAAAAAAAAGTCCAGCCCAGCTCTCCTTTAAAATAGAAGATTAATACTCCTATATTCTATCAATGGTTGAGCTCTGAGCGCTACTGCTGTCATCACTTTTGGGAGTGCAGAATAGCATGTCTCCTGTTGGGCACCGTGGTTCCTCCTGCTGGCCGCTATGTCAGTACGGTGTCCTGTAGCAATGTAGTGGCCAGCGGTCGAAATCACAGCATTCAGCAGGGACAAAGTATTTAACGCACCCAGGAGTGCTGAAAATCAGCGGTGAGAGCTCATTAAGACAGTGAAGATTTACTAGCTTCTTTTACAGGGGATTGCCGACTGGATTTTTTCCAAGGAAGTGACAAGGCCACTTTAAAGCTAAACTCCAGGTAAACAGTTAAATCCGAAGTTGAAAAATGTGAACTGTCTGACCTGCCAAAATACTTTATTTGTTTGGTCAAGCACTCCTTCAACACAGCTTGATCCAAGCCTGCCATCTAGAAAGTAGGGGTGCAACGAATGTTTTTTTCTTGGTGCCGAAACCAATACTGAAAATGAAAAATACACTAGGCTGAAAACCGATACCGAAAATTACTGTTTTTATTTTTATACAAGCGATGGTCAGAGACTGGGGACATGGTACAGGAGATGATCAGAGACTGCAGACATGATACAGGAGATGATCAGAGACTGCAGACATGGTACAGGAAATGGTCAGAGACTGCAGTTCTTATGGACGTTAGTAGATAATGGCCGATCGGCCCTCTCATCTGACCCAGCGATACAGCAACAACAGTTCCTCTTATCAGGAGTCAGCTCACTCTGAATTGCCCGTGGCGACTCTGCTGGGTAGAGCCCAGATCTATATTCTGGCAATGCCTCCATTCCTTTCTCCGCCAGGGACGGCGCTAGGCTGTGTGGCTTTCCCTCTGGTGGTGCAGGGCAGTGGGGTTCTCTCTGATGGTGTACTCTCAGCACTGTCCTCTCCCTCTGGAGTCCTGGGTGCACTTCCCTGAAAGCTTTCCCAGGCTCCTGGCTCTCTCTCTCTCCCATTCAGCTCAGCATTCTGTGTGGGCTACAGTTTCAGTGGGGCTGCCAGTCCTCGGACTACATGTCCCACAATTCTCTTCTCTGCTTTTTTTTTATTATTATATTTCTTCCCTGGCCTATTTGAAGGCGGGGGAAGAAACATAGTGGGCAGCTGTGCTGACAAGTGCCACTCACTAGTACAACATAGTGCGAGGAGGACAGGGAGGGGAGAAAGAAGAGCCTGCATCTGCAGTGGCGGCGCTAGGGTTGGTGTCACCCCCCCCCTTTCACCTCCTAAAGTCGCCCCTCAGTACAGACTCCCCTCCACTAAGTATAGACCCCTCTCCCTCAGTACAGACTTTTCTCAGTACAGACCCCCCTCCATCAGTATAGACCCCCCAGGACAAACCCTCCCCTCCATTAGTACAGACCCCCAGGACAAACAACCCCCATCCATTAATACAGCCCCCCCAGTACAGACCCCCCTCAGGACAAACCACCCCTTTCCATTAGTACAGAGCTCCCAAGACAAACCACACAGAGACGTCCGCTCCGATCTCCAGCTGCTTTGCTCTCCTCCTCGGATAGGAGGAGGGAGGGGGACAGGCTTGGGCTTGGGAAACAGTGGTGGAGGCGACCGCAGGGAGAGAGCCGCCTCTTAACATGGACAAGGAGTGGAGGAGGATGGAGGGGAGCACTCTGGTGCTTCAGCGCCCCATCCTCTGTGGCGCCTGGGTGAACACGCGTAGGATCGACCCTGATGACACCCCCATAATTTGGGTTATCTCTGTGGTTAGTAAAGACAGGTGAAAGGAAGCAGAGGAGTCAGGCTGTTAAATACTTGCAGCAAATGAGCAGCAGCATGTCCTTATGTGATGCAAGAGTGGGATATGCTCTGCTGTGCCTATTGCAACCTGTTTTGTTTCCATTTGCAGACACATGCCAGGATTGGTGTCACTTGTCACACATTGATTCGGTAGCATCCTACTGTGTGCAATTTTTTTGTGAGTCACTTTAACAATTGAGTGTGATTGATAATGCAAGTAAGGTTGGGGTGAAGCATAGAGCTACCTCGCTTTTGCACCATTGAAGACCAATGAGGATTAAGGCCGCGTACACACGATCGGACATATCCGATGAAAACGGGCCGCGGACCATTTCCATCGGATATGTCCGATTGGGAGTTTGATCCGATGGCGTGTACACACCATCGGATCAAATTCCCCGCCGCCGAACGGCGCGGTGACGTGGCGGTGACGTTGACGCCGCCGCGTCACCGCCACGTCACCGCACCAGGAAGTAAAACACTTCCGCGCATGCGCCGAATCCATTCGGCAGCGGCGCGGCGGCGGTGGGGGACGACATGTCTGCTGGTAAGTGTACTAACCAGCAGACATGTCGGGCGGACAGATTCCCACCGGATAGATTTCAAAGCTTGCTTTGAAATCTGTCGGGTGGAGAAATCTGTCCGCTAGCCCATACACACGAGCGGAGATGTCTGCTGAAACGGTCCATCGGACCGTTTTCAGCGGACATATCCCCTCGTGTGTACGCGGCCTAAGACAATGATGTAATTCGTTGGGTGGAAGGATGCACGCTCCATACCTTTCTCCCTAATATTTAGCCCAGAGGTAGAATTATCCCACTGCCACTGCCTCTCCTGCTCTCAAAGCACCACACAGACCTCCTGTCTGTTTTCCCTGCCCTCTTACAGTACTCGGTCACCTCTATCTGCCTGAAACTCTCATCAGCACAAACTTTCAGAGTATTTAAGGCCTTTGCTCACATTGTGTCTAGTTACATTACACCTCTGTGAATATGAGATATATTTTCTAAGGCACAGAGGGAATATTCCGGCTACCAGTGAGGGCCTCAGCCCATTCTCCCCTAGTGATTCTGGAAAGAAAAACCGGAATACTGGAGGAAGCCCATGCAGGCACAAAGAGACATGCAAACTCCAGACAGGTAGCACCATGGCTGGGATTCGTACCAATGACCATAGTGCTGCTAGGCAGAAGTGCTAACCACTTAGCCACTGTGCTTCCCCCTATAACTGGCCTTATTGGTTATATAAATGACATGTTCAAAAAGAGTGCTATGCTATGACACAATTGCATCAAAATATATGGAAATTTATATCAACAATGAGTAGCATTTGTGCATGCCATTCACACTGCTTTTATAGCCCTTCCAGCCAGCATTCGTCCAACCTAAGCATGCGCAAGCTTGTACCAGTTCCACAAATGTTATGCAGTATGCCTTGAGTGCATGCCTGGATACACATGAGCTACAGAGAGCATCTTATGACACAGGCAAAAATTAGGAACATTTAAATATACGGTATATCAGAAACAATTGCAAAAAACATAATATTTTTGTTTTGCTAATTCAATTATTTTGATCAAATCACACAATCGGATAATAAATTGGGAGCATGTATGGTCACAATTAATCAGATGCTTGTCTGTTTTCTTCGCTGTCCTTTATCTGTGACACGTGGATATTAACTAAACATGTCCTTGTGATATCCTCATAGAAACAATTTGATTTCTTCTAAGAACATATGAAATGTTCAGTGACCGAATAAGTGGTCAAGTGCTCCTTGAAGTTTCTCTTGATAAAGACTTCTTGTCCTACTTGACTGTACTTTTTATCTCATGATATACTGTAAAACACATCAATTTTTCTTTAGTTGGTAAACATACATAAAAATTGGTGTTAACATTTTTATTTTACGGTCATGTACTTTTTTCGGTATTGTTGTTTTCAATGTGTACAGAGGTTCGCACCCATATTGTATTGATCTTCTGTTCAATTCACAGCAGATTCTGCAAGCAGTGACCTACTTTACCTTTATGGATCTATGCTACTAGGTTATCTGGGCAGACGATCATAGAACCTATATTCCAGGAAGTTCATTTCAGATTTACATTATCTTCTGATAGAAACTGAAATACATTTTCACTGTCTGAGTGAGTGAAAAACTTGTACAGTGCAACACATGCGAACTTAATCGCCTCAGGGCGCTTGGTATCCATTCCCTACTATCTTTTGCCTCCAGAATAGATGTTTTTTTTTTTCTAAAGGCCTGGTGATTCACTTCCATTCAGGTGCTGGTTGGTAAAGCGTTCCATAGTCTAGGTCCTTGGACTGCAAATCTACGTTCTCCTTTGGACTTGTATCTGGCCTTGGGTATCTGGAGTAGATTTTGGTTAGTAGAACGGAGGACGTGATTGGGGTTGTGACATTTAAATTTTTCACATAGATATTGGGGGGCTCTACCTAGAACACATTTATGCGTCAGGCAAAGTGCCTTAAACGTAATTCTGTCTTTTACTGGCAGCCAGTGAAGAGATCTCAGGGAGAGAGAGATCGATTCCCAGGGTTTTTTTCCAGTCACAAGTCATGCCGCCGTATTTTGAACGACTTGTAGATGAGCGATTTGGTACTTTGGGAGTCTGAGGTAAAGGGCGTTTGCATAGTCGAGTCTGGAGTTGAATATCGTTCCCACCACGACTTCTATGTCTTCTTTTGGGATAAAGGGAATGAGTCTACGTAGCAGGCGCAGCAGATAGTGGGATCCGCTGACTACTGAGCTTATTTGTGCATCCATTGTCATGTTGGAGTCAAAAGTGAATCCAAGACTTTATTGGGGTTTGGTGCGATGGTTTGTCCCAAAATGAGCGGGGGTGTCCATGTTGCTGTGGGAAATCTCTTTTGGTTGGCGTAGAGCAGAAGAAGTTCTGTTTTTGAGCCATTGAGTTAAAGGTAGCTCTCCGTCATCCAATTTTCTATCAAAGTAAGGCATTTCTCTAGTCCGAGATAATGATCCTTTTTGTTGCTGATACGAAAGTAGAGTTGGGTGTCATCCGCATAGGAATGGTAGAGTAACTTCTGGTTACTGATGATTTCGAGGAGAGGGCGGAGATAGATATTGAATAGTACGGGCGACAAGGGTGACCCCTGAGGCACTCCGCATGACACCGTATGTTTTTCAGACGTAAAAGGACCTAGTTTCACTATTTGTGATTGGTTTTCCAAAAAGGAGGAGAACCAGGGTAGATCTGAGTCTGCCACTCTAGCTACTTCAGCTAGGCGAGTCAGCAATAATTTATGGTCTACTCTACTGTATCAAAAGCTGCGCTTAGATCCAACAGTACCAGAAGACAAGATTCTCCTTCATCTGCATTACCTTGGAGAAAATGTTTAGGCCCGTTATGGGTCGACGATGATTTGGGTCTTTGGGGTCAAGGGTAGTTTTTTTTAGAATTGGTTTGATTATGCCTCGTTTCAGCGGGGTCGGCAATATGCCTTGCTTAAATGATTGGTTTATGAGGTGTGTGATAGACGGTGCCACAATATCAGCACATTCTTTCAACAGTTTAGTGGGGATGATATCATTAAGCGCTGTGCTGTCTCGCAGGGTACCAATGATATTTTTGGTGGTGTCAATGGAGATGGGCTTTAGTGTGAATTTAGTTGATTGTGGCATATTTGTTAGAATATTGCCTTTTTGATTTAAAGGCGAGTCGGTGGAGGTTCTCTTTTGCTGAATAATTTCACAGATTTTTTCAATTTTGTTAATGAAATAATCCGATAATTCGTTGCAAAACTCTTGTGATTCAAAATTCGGAGCCTTTAGGCAGGCTGGGTTCATGGTCTGAGCGACTAAATTAAAGTTTCGCAGGGGCGGTTCCAGGCTTTTGAGGGTATTAGAAAAATTATATTTTTTTGCTTTAACCACTTAAGGACCACCTCCTGCACATTTACTTTGGCAGAATGGCACGGCTGGGCACAGGTACGTCCTATTTAAGTGCCCAGCCGTGGGTCCGCCATAATGTCGCAGTCACGAAAAAAAATCGCTGATCACCGCCATTAGTAGTAAAAAAATATTTTTTTATAAAAATGCAATACAACTATCCCCTATTTTGTAAACACAATAAATTTTGCGCAAACCAACCGATAAACGCTTATTGCGGTTTTTTTTACCAAAAATAGGTAGAAGAATACGTATCGTCCTAAACTGAGCAAACATTTTTTTAAATATATTTTGGGGGATATTTATTATAGCAAAAAGTTAAAAATATTGATTTTTTTTCAAAATTGTTGCTCTATTTTTGTTTATAGCGCAAAAAATAAAAACCGCAGAGGTGATCAAATACCACCAAAAGAAAGCTCTATTTGTGGGGGGGGGGGAAACGCCAATTTTGTTTGGGAGTCACGTCGCACGACCGTGCAATTGTCTGTTAAAGCGGCGCAGTGCCGAATCGCAAAAACTGGTCGGGTCCTTTAGCTGCCTAAAGGTCCGGGTCTTAAGTGGTTAAAGATTTCTTTATGATATTTCGTAGTAATTAGTTTGTAAATTGTGTGGTTTTTCTCTGTTTAACTTTTTCTCCAGGCTGCTTCTGCTTTTCTGCGTTCTTGCTTCAACACCGTGAGCTCGTCGTTAAACCAACCGGAGTTGTTTTTCCGGATGAGCGTTCTGTGTTTTGGAGCTACTATGTCTGCTGTCTGTAGTAGAGATTTGTTGATGGAGTGTTTCCGCTGCTGTTTGACATTTTTCTATTGTTTTTATTTTGTTCTATAATGTAGTTTTGAGTTCCGAGTGAAGCTTCTTCTGGGATCTTGTCCAGTGTGTTGTTAACGGGTTTGTTGGCTTTTTTACGAGGACGTTTGTAGTGATTTCGAATTTTATTGCATGGTGATCTGTCCAGGGTAGGGGCTCATTTCCCAGTGTATTAATATCCAAATCTTGTTTGAAGATAAGTTTGAGCGTGTGACCTGAAACATGTGTGGGCCTGCATACCAGTTGCTGCAGACCTAATCCTTCCAAGTGGTCAATGCAGGCGTCAGCGACGGGGTCCTGTGGGGAGTTGGCCCAGAGGTTGAAGTCCCCCAAGTAGCAGGAGATGTTTGATGTTTAAGGTATAGGTGGAGATGAATTCTGTCAATTATCTGAGGAGATGCGTTTTTGGTCCAGGTGGTCTATAGCAGAGTAGTATGTGAACGGTGTCCTGGGGATTTGTTTTCAGTTGCAGAGTAAGGGTTTCCATGAATGGTAGTGCGCTCTGTAGTTTTTTTTATAACTGTCTGAGGTTTAAAGTAGAAGTAGGTAATTTGTGCCTCTCCAATCATTGTGGTAATAAAGTCTTCAGATGGCCTGTCTGCAACAACCATTTAACCTCCAAGAGCTTGTTTAAAAGGGCACTTGGGACTTGCAATTGTTGGTTGTATACTATATCTGTTCCTGAAAGGTTGGATTCAGTGGTATCGTAGGATGAACCAGTCAAATGGTATATAAGTGTACAAAAAACAGTGCCACAATTTCTAAACAATAAAATAATAAAGTGCAAGGCTGCTGTGTTGAACACTTAAATTGTGTACAATATAAATCTTTCAACAGCGCTATGTGTGCTCGAATCAGAATTACATGAACATGTTAAGCACAAAGTGACTTGTGCTTCACTTTCCAAAGTAAAACCAAGTGACTCCATTCCATGCATTACTACTGTATGAGAAAATCACCCACATGCCATCACCTTCATATGGGAAAACTCATCAGACAGTCCTGGACGTCTTTTTATGGTTCATGGAATACTTTTTTCCCTTTAAGGGAAGGTATCCCCCCCGAATCACTGCTGATGTCTCACCTTTCAGTATACTGCACACATAGGGATGGATACCATCATATACAACAGGAGAAGTTAGTATAGTATAAAACCTTTTATTTGTTAAAAGGTTTTATATTAAAAATAAAATATAACAAACATGTTATACTTGCCTCCACTGTGCAGCTCGTTTTGCACAGAGTGGCCCCAAACCTGGTATTCTGGGGTCCCTCGGCGGCTGTCTAGGCTCCCCCCTGCAAGAACTTTCCAACTTCATGGTGGAAAGTTCTTGCGGGCGTGCTCCCGTGATACAGCCGGCGGCTATAGCAGCTCACTGTATAACTCGCATAGGATAGGATGCATTAGGGTGATAGGATGCATTAAGGGGGGGGGGAAAAAGAACCTTTACAACCCCTTTAACCATCATATGTCCTCTCGGATCGTGCCTCACTGTGGCACAATCTGTCACCGCCTGTGTTGCGGTATTAAACCCAAAAGCAAACATTTATTATATTGCATCTTACCAATCCTTAAATATGTTGGCTACGTTTGTTTTCTTTTCTATTTTTCCTTTATAAAAAAAAAAGAGAGAGAACAAGGGAAGGGCATAATCTAGTGCAATAAGACTATTTTTTTGGAATGCATTAAATAAAATAAAAGTGATCCATTCTCCTGCTCCAAGTAAACAATGTATTAAACATGGTCCATAGATAGCCTGGCCAAAGCTGTGGCTTGTTTTGCAATAGCTTCTTCCCTCACTCACACTGCTGTGTCGATAGACTAGATAAAAGGAGCTGAATGCGCCCACGGCATTTGTCGGCTGGATATCATAGTGGTACCATAGCAGCCATAGTGACTCAGAGCGCTTCCTGGATAAGTGCGACGGGTTTCCATAGTAACGATGCATTTTAGGGGCATTTCCACCCTTTCTTCCTGCCTTACTTAATCCTTTCATCGGGATGCAGTGCATGGTGGTCTGTTATGCATTGTTGCATGCTGCAGTGTAGGTTCGTTGTTTTATATTGTTGGCATAGGTGTGCGCAGCCTTTGGCATTAGGGTGTGCAACTCAAAGCTCAGACACACTCTAACAATCACTCACAATGTTCATTCAGAAATGGAAGGGGCCAGTAAATGGCATATGATTGTTGTTTTTTTTTTTTTTTAAATGGACAGCACCCCAGCACTCCAACGCATGTGACGCATGTTACCGCACCTTGGAGATGTGAACATATAGGGGTATATTTACTAAAGCTGGAGCACTCAGGATCTGGTGCAGCTGTGCATGGTAGCCAATCAGCTTCTATGTTCAGCTTGTTCAATTAAGCTTTGGCAATAATACCTGGAAGCTGATTGGTTCCTATGCAAACGTGAGCCTGATTTTGCACCCTCCAACTTTAGTAAATAAACCCCATTGTTTGCATTCTGAGTGATTATCGATCAAATCCTGGGCTTGGTCAACATTTTTACTGCCCTATATAGGATAGTAAAAGGACAAAAATAAATCTTTAGTTGCAAAACCGACCGAGTATCATGGTCTGGGGCTGCATGAGTGCTGCCGGCACTGGGGAGCTACAGTTCATTGAGGGAACCATGAGTGCCAACATGTACTGTGACATACTGAAGCAAAGAGTAAGGCCTTGTACACACGAGGGGAGATGTCCGCTGAAAACGGTCCGATGGACCGTTTCAGCAGACATCTCCGCTCGTGTGTATGGGCTAGCGGACAGATTTCTCCACCCGACAGATTTCAAAGCATGCTTTGAAATCCATCCGGTGGAATCTGTCCGCCCGACATGTCTGCTGGTTAGTACACTTACCAGCAGACATGTCGTCCCCCACCGCCGCCGCCGAATGGATTCGGCGCATGCGCGGAAGTGTTTAACTTCCTGGTGCGGTGACGTGGCGGCGTCAACGTCACCGCCGCGTCACTGCGCCGTCCGGCGGCCGGGAATTTGATCCGATGGTGTGTACACGCCATCGGATCAAACTCCCGATCGGACATATCCGATGGAAATGGTCCGCGGACCGTTTTCATCGGATATGTCCGATCGTGTGTACGAGGCCTAAGACTGGGCCGCAGGGCAGTATTCCAACATAATGATCCCAAACACACCTCTAAGACAACCACCGCCTTGCTAAAGAAGCAGAGGGTAAAGGTGATGGACTGACCAAGCATGTCTGGTGAACTTCATGCCCAATAGGGTTAAAGTGACACTAAAGGTTCATTTTTTTTTTTTTTTTAAATAACAAACATGTCATACTTACCTCCACTGTGCAGCTTGTTTTGCACAGAGTGGCCCCGATCCTCCTGTTATGGGGTCCCACAGTGGCTCTCACAGGTCCTACCCGCAATAGATAACCCCCTCTGGGAATCTCTCTCTGAGGGGGTGACTTTGTGGGCACGCTCCTGTGTCATACACTCGGCGTCCATAAAATATATTTCCTTTTTGTAATTATGAAGAAAGAAAAGATTCATTATTACTACTTTATTCCTTGCTTCAAGGTAATGCTTAGTTCTTTTCACATTTGCAAGCTCTGCTACTTCTCGATATTCACTGCAAATGATGCATTCTGATATACGTGCTTATTTCCAAGCAGTTGCTGCAAGAGCAAGAATAACTGCAATGAGCCACAAGAACTCCCCCTCCTTTGGCTAATATACACATCTTTACATTTAAAGAATAGTACCACAACATTTTATATTCATGACATGTATCTGTTGTACCATGTACAAATGTATAAAAACACATCCAGTTCTCTTGCTTCCGTTATGTGAAATACCTGGTGATCCTGTCAACGCTCTTTTTTTCCTATTTCAGACTGACAACAATAAACATAAAAGCACATCCATTCCAGCATGGTCAGTTTTCTGGCTGTGCTGGGGGTTCAGCCTCTCTGTTCTCTAGTGGCCATGACTTGTGCTGACATACCCATCTGTACAGTTCTACTCTGGGAATATCAGTATATTTCTCTTACTCTGCCTTCTGCTAACACGCCAAGAGATAATCCAGAGATGAAACCGATAACCAATTCATGCCCAGCAGGCCTACCGTGTCAGGGTAGAAGGCCTGTATTTTTACAACTACAACACTTCTATTCTTACCCTGAAGTCACTGTAGTCTGGTATTTTTGTGGAAAACATTTTTTTATACATACCTGCTCTGTTGCAGTGGATTTGCACAGGGCAGCCCAGATCCTCCTCTTCTCAGGTCCCTCTTCTGTGATCCTGGTCTCTCCCTCCTGTTAAATGTCCCCACAGCAAGCAGCTTGCTATACGGCACCCAAGCTGAGTCACAGCTCCCTTTGTCCATTCCTCCACCCGGCCCTGCTCCCTATCCCCTAATTGGCTAGCTGACTTTGATTGACAGCAGCAACAGCCAATGGCGTCACTGCTGTGTTTTAGGTAATCAGGAGGTAGAATCTCAGACAGTTGAGACACTCGTGGACATCACTGGACAGAGAGGGACCTCAGGTAGGTGTGAGGGAGGCTGCTGCACACAGAAGGCTTTTTATCCTAATGCATAGAATGCATTACTATAAAAAACCTTCTGTCTTTATAACTCCTTTAATACTCTAGAACAGCTATCCAGGCATTTGAAGCCATTTGGGAACTTTTGAATAGCAAAGACCACACACTCATGATTTCTCGATGAAACTATATTTTACCAGCTCATGCATTCCCAAAACAACCTTTTTTTTACACACAATTGTGGGAAAGGGAATTGGGTTTCCTTTTTGATCTTTAAAACAAGCATAGAAAGTCAGACTCGGGAAATTAATTACAGAAAAAAAAAAAGGGGCAGACTGATGAACAAAATTTTCCTTCATACAAGAACAATTGATCAGTCCAGGTAAGTAGTCCAGTGAAATCGGGCAGATCAATCTTGTTTTTGTCTAACAGTTATTTGCAAGAAAATTAATCTATGATAGTGATTCTAAGCCTGCTGGGATGTGGATTGGCCTCCTGTCTTCTCTGATAACTACTAGACTGGTCATCTTGAGGATACTGTGGTAATTCATTTTTATACTGAATGTTGTATAAGGGCTTATAAAATAGCGGTTTGTGATATAATAGCACTAGTAATGACACTACTTACAGAACTGACTAAATAAAGTGTGTTATGTGTGCTTGTGAATAGAGGTCTAAGCCTAGGTACAGACCAGTGTGATCTCAGACATTACATGTGATTTGCACCCGCACCACAGGTGCCGATTATATGCGATGTCTGAGCTATGGGAGTTCAGCCATACAGTTGCTTTGGATTCACACAGAAAAATGTGCAGGGACTTGTTTTTTCCCGCACTGGAATCAGATCGCATGGGTGTTCTCACCCATGCAATCCGATTCCAGTACGAATCCACAGTTCACACTGCGATCTGTAAACCGATATGGGGGTGTCATTAACATTGTATTGACACCGCCAGTGGTTTGCAGAGGGCAGTGTGAACTGCCTGTGGGAGATAACCGGTGCTGGAATCATGCTGGTTCCTGCATCGCACTAGTCTGATCCTAATTTTTTTTTTTTTTTTAGCCAAATAGCTTCATTTACCTTACTGCAGTCCTGGTTTCATGTCCTCATTGTTCGTTTTTGCTTTGATGTTGCTGTAATTCCTCTCTGTTCTGGACACTTCCTAGTTGTCTGTTTCCTTATAACCACAGTGCTGGAAGCTTTCTCACTGTGTTCACTAATCAAGGAGGTGTGATTACTGTGTGTCAAAAATCCCTCAGCACCAATCTAGTTTCGTTTTACAAACCATCACTGCCCTCTATTGGCTCTCTGGCTCTGTACATCAGAGAGACAGGAAACAACATCAAAAATGAAACTAGAACTGTAGGCACATTATATGATTGATTTTTATCTATTTTTAATCATTTTTAAAAGGAATCAGTTAACTATTATGTCTCTATAAAGTCAAAAAAAAATCCTTTACAACTCCTTTAAGGGGTAAATAAGGCATGGTATCATGTAAATAACACCAGAACAAGATGCAAAACGGTTTGTGAATTGAGTCTATTCGCTGGTATCTAAGAGTTAAAAAAGAATTAAAACATATTACCATATATTACTTCTAATGCATTCTACTTCAGTTCCTATTTAACTTACCCTTATTTCTGTGCTTTTACAGTGTTTTAAATTGTGCCATCCTAAAGTGCACAAAATAAAAAATCATGGATCCGTTTTGCCCCAGCTACATGTGCTTCAGGCCATTCCAGAACTATTTATAGTGGAATAAACAGTCTCCTTCACAGTCCTTACAGTAGTTTATTCACAGGAATTCCATTTCACAGTCCAGTAAAATTGAAATTGATGTTCAAAATTATAATTAAATATAAAAAGTATACCGCGCTAAATCTACATAACAAGAAAGCTGCTCGCACTGCATTGGACAAAACATTGTGGTAACATATGTAAAATAAAAGTGCAGCGCTGGAAAGAGTGACATTTTTTTTAAATGTAATAATATATACCACAAATGTATATCCTGAAAACCCACTACATTCCATAGACTAATCTTTGTTGGAGTTTGGATATAGGCATTTTTTTTTGGATATGATGTAAGGCCGCGTACACACGGCAGGGAATCTCGATGGGCAGAACACATCGTTCCGCCCGTCGAGGTTCCCTGCCGGCCGTCGAAATCGGCGACCCGCCCGTCGGGAATGGCAACCAGCCATTCTTCCGGGCGGGCCGTCGAGGAAATAGAGAGCGTGCTCTCTATTTCGGCTCGACGGGCTTCCCGACGGGAAGCTCGCTGAGACCGTACACACGGCCGAGGTCCTCGCTGGAATGTGCATTCCAGCGAGGTTCTCGCTGATTTTCAGCGAGAACCTCGGCCGTGTGTACGGGGCCTAAGTGTTCTACCTTTTAAATAAAATCTATAAATACAGTATTACACTATGTAGAGGCTCTTTCTGTTTCTATGGTCCAACGCAATGCATGATCCAACACTGAATTGGCCTGTCATTCGTCTATATCCGAGATCCCTAGAGCTGCCTTCTGAACCTCCTACCCCGGTTTTACCCCAAAGCGTTGTCAGCTCAGTGCTCCGGTATCTGATTCCACGTGCTCCGGTAAGCACAATATCCCCTTTGGTGGTGGATTGTCACATTTTGGTGATTGATGCACAGATGATAATGCTGCTACTTCTGATTAGAAGTAGTTCTGATTAGAAGCTACTTCTGATTAGAAGTAGTGCTACTTCTGATTAGAAGTGATTACTGGGATTACACTGGAAGCTCTATTTCTCTTTTGGACTCTCTTCAGTTGATTTATGGACTTTCTAAATATGGGTGTTTTATCTTTGTTTTGCACTGTTGCACTATATATGATATATATTTGTGGTATATATAACATTTTTCTTTTTTTTTTCATACTTTTCAGCGCTGCACTTTTATTTTACATATGTTTAATATTATACCCTTATCTACCAAATATTATGTGTATTCAGCAGGGGAATTTCTATGGAAAATGGCACCTATGGTAAGCACTGAATTCCTGCTCCTTCCAAACATTTCACATATTTTAGATAACTCCTTCATGGTATTAACTCAAAAATGCAGGTCAAACGCCGTAATATTTTAAATAAAGTGATTCTAAAGGTTAAAGTTAAAAAAAAAATTGATTTGGTAGGATTGTAAAAGCCTATCCAGTCATTCCATGATGGCCTAAATTTACTAATTATTATGAGGCAGATAATCTATTGCATGGAGGGAAAAGAGCCAACCCAGGATAAAAAAAAACCCAAGGGTAAAACTTCAGATTTAAGACTTATTACAGGCGGTCCCCTAGTTACAAACATCCAACTTGCAAACTTAAAAACGGAGAGAGACAACAGGAAGTGAGAGGAAATCTACCGCTAGAAAGAAAAATTCACACCTGTAAATACACACTATCAGTTTTCCTGACGGTTTTCTCTTCAGGTTTACCAAAACCATCTAATATGAGGTCAAACCTCAAGAGTTTCAATTTGTATGCAATCAGGCAGGCCCTTGTACTACATGGTTTTGGTAAACCTGATGAGAAAACCGTCAGGAAATCTGATAGTGTGTATGGGGCTTAAGAGTTATTATGGGAAAAAAGGTGTCTCCACTGATGCTTTATCACCAAGGCTTGTTTCCACAACAAGCCAACATTTTCAAAAGCCAATTGTCATTCGGACAGAAAGTGAGGTGAAATCGTCTGAACTTGGGACACAGACAGCAAAACAAACGTTACAGGGGTTATAACCCTTCCTTAAGCTATCCAAAAAGCTTAAAAATAGATTTTTTTGCTGGAGCTACACTTAAAAAATGTACCTGTTCTGACTTACAAACAATTTAACTTAAGAACAAACCTATAGACCCAATCTTGTTTGTAACCCAGGGACCGCCTGTATGGACAAGCGGTGATAAAAAGTAAATAACCAGGGAATGGACGAGAGATGCCTGTAGATAAGATGGCGGAAAGCGGACTTCTGGTTTGCATTAAAAGCTGATTGGATAGATAAAATTAAGTAAGGTCATAAATACCATAAACAAAATGGCAGGACTAGCTTCCTGATGATGCATAATATATGTGAAACGCATTAAGGCTAGTTGTGCGCCGCGGATGCCATATCTGGCTCCTGACCCCTATCCGAATCGAGGCTTGTATGGCATGCCGTCTTCCTGGATTGGAACGGCGAGCACAGGCGGTTTTGTTGGAACGCTGGATAGGTCTAAAGGCACAATTAAATGTGAGTGATCAATCTGTTTGATATTTTAATAAATATGTGGATTATTGCGCAATGATGGACGTTTATTTTACATTAGTATCTAGGAAGGGTATCTGGTGGAGGCATATGAAGGAACACCGCTGTATCTGCTGGGCAATATTCTGATCTACCTATATAAAGGATCAACAGAACCAAGCATTACTCAGGCTTTTTTATTATAGCTTTCTGGTGAGTTAAAACTTTGGAAGGTGGTGGTAAATCACGGGTGTCTTGGAACATTAACCCCACTAAACCTGTATTTGGCACTGGGGATCAATTCATTAAGGACTTAACACTGGAACTTTTTATATTTAAATCACTTTGTACACATTTAATTGGTGTTGAAGATCGAGTACTGATGAATTCATTGGTGATTATTAAGCACGTGGATGAGAACACTATATCATTTTTTTTTTTATTTGAAGCAGCTACTTATTAGCACATATTGATCGAATATCAATGGATGTATTGGTTATTTATTAAGCATGTTGAAGTGAGCACTGTTTTTGTATTAGGGTTGGCGCAGCTATCTATTCGTATATACATTTTCAAGAGTCTGTCTTGACCCATGGAGGTTCTCAAATTTGAAAGTATTAGTTTTAATTTGCTGAATGTATGATACAGGTTACTGGACTTTACACACACTCTTATTACATGTTGTACTGATTTAATGAAGGCCTTCTTACCCTTCCATTAGTGTGGAAAAAGCCAGGACCCAGCAGAGGTTAGGGTGCTTTGCCCACACTTTAGATTGTACTGATTTAAAGCAGTAAAAAAAATGTAATATATTGCAGCTTACCAATTATTTTATGTAGTAGCTGCCTTCGGGTTATTTTAGGCTTTTTCCCACTGTTTTCTCCTAGTGATCTGGCAAGTAGCACAGCTTCTGTATTAGAGTGCCCCACTCTGGGTGAAGGAGCACAGGGGGAACAATTGGACAGCAGCATTGTTAATATGGGGGGAGGGGCGTGTTAGATGGCCTAGCAGGCTTAGATACTTTAACAAATTGAAGCCAAACTCCCACTTAAACTGCAGTTACAGCAAGAGTTTTTTTTCTTCTTTGGGGAAAAAAAGGTTTAATGAAAGTCTCCTCCTCCCTCCATAAGCATGCCAGCAGATAGGAGCCAGTAAAGGTTTCTGTACTTTGAGCACACTTTCATTTGAACTAATTTAATGAAGGTCACCTTGCTCTTTTTTTCTTCAGCATGGCAACAGCCAGAAGCGAGCAGAGGTTACTGTACTTTATACACACTCTCATTTGTACTGCTTTAAGGTTCCCCTTACTATACTTTTCCTTCAGTTCAGCAGCAGCCTGGAGCCATTTCATCCTGCTGACATGAATGCTGGCTGGTGCAAGCTTGTGATTTGTTAGTAGGCTGCATGGGGGTGCTAGCAACCAGAGGATGACAGGGATGGTGGTGGCCCAGGAGATGAATCTGGCTGCACTGGAGACTACTGGGTGGGGAGGGAAGAAGTGGAGAAAGAGAGGGACACCCATCGAGGCGGCAGTTGGCATGTGCGAAGGATACCATATCCTGGATAAGCTGCTTTTAAAGTAAACCCGTGCAAGTAATAATGAGAATATGAAAAGTGGAGAAACCCCTGAACACCAGTAAGATTGTGAAGCTGATTAGTATCTGTAGGTTACTCCAGTTTGTACATTATTATTTGCCTTATTCAGTAAAATTATGTTCCATATTGCAGCAGATGAGTGATATGCTTTTATTTTAAACTTGCAATTGTTTGCTTATAGGGATTTTACTTTTCCCTGGTTTGGCTTTTGATCTGTGTCATCTGTTATGTATGCTTGTAAAATATCTGGCAACTGTGCAGTTAATTTATTTAGGAAATTGCAATCAATAATACACCATTAGCAAATCTCAGTGCTGAAACACATTCCAAAGCAGTATGTATGTGTGTGAAAGCACAGTGTAGGTAGTTTAAAGGATCTTTAAAGGTTTTTACCTTTTTAACATGGGTCCTTTTATTTCATAGAGAGATAGTCTTTAAACTTGGAAGTGTTTTTTGTTCAAATATTTTTTGGTAAGAGTAATTGAGCTTGTGTTTTAAGTATTTAACATAAACCAAAACTTGAATAGGGAAGGTTTAGCATTTTGGTCAGATTTTTATTCCTTTACTTGTTTAGAAAGTTCCCCGCTTTCTCTGTCCTGTGGACCTCTGTCTCTGGAGCATTATTACGGGGGAGTTTCCCAAAAGGACATGGACAACAGTGAAAGCCTGACAGAGGTTGTAAGCCTTCCCCACTGTATTAGAAATATGTGTAACCATCGGAGGGTGACCATCTTTGCTGGGATAGGCAATGAGGAATGTGCTCCCTAGTGGGGCAGTACAATTCAATAAACATCAAACATCTGTTTTAACCTTTCCTCACACTGTCCAAAAAACGTTGTTGACTGTTGCTTTAATGGTGTCCCACCTGTCACGGTGCCTTTACACTAGATTTTAGTGCATAAGGATCAGTGCTAGTTTTGAAGTAGAGCTCAATGCACAGAGAACATTGTCCTACCTTGAAATGAAGGGTTGAATGATATTGGGTAGAAGGGGCTCACTAGGGCCATACTGGTCACGAATTTCAGCCGGTTTATCAGCATCTGGCCAACATATGCATAGAGCATGGGCCAGCCTAATACTAACACTTCCCCATGTACACTTGCCCCTTGCTTGCATACTCCTTTTCCTTGCGCGCAAACATCCCTTTTGCTGAATTTCGAAAACCTTTTTTGAAGTGCCAAGTCCAGATGATATTTGGTCTTTAGCAAGAAGGCAAGGAATTTTTGTGCTTTGAAACTCCCAGTTTGTGGCCCCAAATACTGGTTTCACTTTAGACAACTAACAAATAAGCAGATAACTGAACTACAGTGCGAAAAATAAGTATTTGAACACCCTGCTATTTTGCAAGTTCTCCCACTTGGAAATCATGGAGGGGTCTGAAATTGTCATCGTAGGCGCATGTCCACTGTGAGAGACATAATCAAAAATTTTTTTTCCAGAAATCACAATTTATGAATTTTTAACTATTTATTTGTATGATACAGCTGCAAAGAAGTATTTGAACACCTGTCTATCAGCTAGAATTCTGACCCTCAAAGACCTGTTAGTCTGCCTTTAAAATGTCCACCTCCACTCCATTTATTATCCTAAATTAGATGCACCTGTTTGAGGTCATTAGCTGCATAAAGACACCTGTCCACCCCATACAATCAGTAAGAATCCAACTACTAACATGGCCAAGACCAAAGAGCTGTCCAAAGACACTAGAGACAAAATTGTACACCTCCACAAGGCTGGAAAGGGCTACGGGGAAATTGCCAAGCAGCTTGGTGAAAAAAGGTCCACTGTTGGAGCCAGGGGCGGACTGGGCCAGGTGGAAAGCAGGATATTTCCCCCCAGGCCGCTTACATTATCTTTAAAAGGGCCGCGGTACAGGCTGTCTGTAATTTTTTAATTTTTTTGTAGAACTCAGCCGCGGAGGCTGCCAATTGGCTGGCTGCTGCTGGCAGGCTGCACTGCATTGTGGGAGTTGTATTTTGGCCACCGCGGCCGCTGATTGGCTGGCTGCTGCACAGGCTGCACTGCATTGTGGGAGTTGTAGTTTGGCCCTGCTAAAGTTAAGGAACTTATCAGCGCAGCAAACTACAACTCCCACCTCCCAGGAGCCTTAGGGCCAGGCAGGTCATGTGACACGTCAGGGGAGGGACACGGTACGAGCGGGCTGGCTGCAGAGACTTGACAGAGAGAGTGACACAGACTGACTGAAAGGCTGCAAAAGATGACCTGCCTTTCAAAACTGTATTACTGTACTGTATGGGCACCAGCAGACTCAGCCAGCCACTCCCCCCGCCATGAGACTCAGCCATGAGTCCCACCCCCCTGTATGGCGCGCTGTGTTTCTCCTGAGTCCTGACTGAGATGAGGTCTCTGTTTCATCTGCTCTTCCACCCGGCTGTTTGTCAGCAACCCCCCCTCCGTCAGCCCCCCTCTCTCTGAGCAACCTCCCTGTCAGCAACAACCTCCCTGTCAGCAACAACCTCCCTGTCAGCAACAACCTCCCTGTCAGCAACAACCTCCCTGTCAGCAACAACCTCCCTGTCAGCAACAACCCCCTGTCAGAAAAGCCCCCCCTCTGTCAGCAACCTTCCCTGTCAGCACCCTTCCATGTCAGCAAGCCCCCCTCTGTGTCAGCAAGCCCCCTGTCAGCAAGCCCCAATCTGTGTCAGCAAGCTCCCCTCCCTGTCAGCAAGCCCCCCTCCCTGTCAGTAAGCCCCCCTCCCTGTCAGCAAGACTCCCTCCCTGTCAGCAAGCCCCCCTCCCTGTCAGCAAGCCCCCCTCTGTGTCAGCAACCCCCCTCCCTGTCAGCAAGCCCCCCTCCCTGTCAGCAAGCCCCCCTCCCTGTCAGAAAGCCCCCCTCCCTGTCAGCAACCCCTTCTCTGTCAACAGCCCGCTCCTCTCTGTAAGCCACCCTTCTCTTTAAGTGACCCCCCTCTGTAAGCCTTCCCTTCTTTGTAAGCCACCCCCCCCCGTCAGCCCCCTCTCTATGAGAAACCCCCCTGAAAGCAACAACCCCGTGTCAGCCCCCTTTCTGTCAGCAAGCCCCCTTCTGTGTCTGCAACCCCCCTGTCAGCCCCCCTCTCTGTCAGCACCCCCCTGTCAGCAGCCCCCCTCTGTCAACAACCCCACCTGTCAGCCCCCTTCTGTCAGCAGCCCCCCCTTCTCTCAGCCCACCCTTCTCTGTAAGCCACCCCCTCTGTCAGCAACCCACCCCTGTCAGCCCACCCTTCTCTGTAAGCCACCCCCCTCTGTCAGCAACCCCCCCTGTCCACCTCCCTTTCTGCCTATGTCAACCCCCCTCTCTATCAGCAGCCCCCTCTCTGTCAGCAACCCCCCTTTCTCTGTCAACCGCCCCTCTCTGTAAGCCACCCCCTCCCCTCTGTCGCCTACCCCCCTCCTCTATCAGCTACCCCCAAATGGCATGCAAACCCCTCCTCCGCTCCAGCAGGGCTAATGTCCTGCAGCCGGGTCACACTGCACTGTATGTCTGTGCACTCTCTCTCCCACCCAGCTGCCGGCACCGATTCCACCAGAGACAGTAAATGGAGGGCCACTGGACCATGTCCTAGCAACCAGCGATGCTTTTGCAGGAGAAAGCGTGGTTTTACAGACCCCGCCTACTTACAGGTTCACACACACATCTTTGCAGCGGCTCCTGGAAGGTACGTTTTTTTTTGTCTCGCTGTAAAGGAGGTCTCTATTTGGGGGGGGGGGGGGGGGGGGCGCACAGGCACTGTGATATTTAATCTGTTGTGGGATGCCTGTGGATTGCTCTTGAATTTTTTTTGTAATTAAAATGCTGCTGACACCGTCCACTGCTCTACTGACACCGTCCACTGCTCTACTGACACCGTCCACTGCCCTACTGACACCGTCCACTGCCCTACTGACACCGTCCACTGCCCTACTGACACCGTCCACTGCCCTACTGACACCGTCCACTGCCCTACTGACACCGTCCACTGCCCTACTGACACCGTCCACTGCCCTACTGACACCGTCCACTGCCCTACTGACACAGTCCACTGCCCTACTGACACCATCCACTGCCCTACTGACACCGTCCACTGCCCTACTGACACCATCCACTGCCCTACTGACACCGTCCACTGCCCTATTGACACCGTCCACTGCCCTACTGACACCGTCCACTGCCCTACTGACAAAGTCCACTGCCCTACTGACACCGTCCACTGCCCTACTGACACCGTCCACTGCTCTACTGACACCGTCCACTGCCCCACTGACACTTTCCTCTGCCCTACTGGCTGACAGTGTCCACTTTTAGGGTAGGCTTAAAAAAATTGCTGTGCGCCACGAAAGTGTTCGGGTTTGGCTTGAAGAAAAGGTGGCAACCCTACCGCCAGCAGACTTGGCCAACAATGGGCCACCTGACTGGACTTGCCCCCCAGGCCTAAGGCTGCCAGTCCTCCCCTGGTTGGAGCAATCATTAGAACATGGAAGAAGCTAAACATGACTGTCAATCTCCCTCGGACTGGGGCTCCATGCAAAATCTCACCTCGTAGGGTCTCAATGATCCTAAGAAAGGTGAGAAATCAGCCCAGGACTACACGGGAGAAGCTGGTCAATGACCTGAAAAGAGCTGGGACCACCGTTTCCAAGGTTACTCTTGGTAATACACTAAGACGTCATGGTTTGAAATCATGCATGGCACGGAAGGTTCCCCTGATTAAACCAGCACATGTCAAGGCCCGTCTTAAGTTTGCCAATGACCATTTGGATGATCCAGAGGAGTCATGGGAGAAAGTCATGTGGTCAGATGAGACCAAAATAGAACTTTTTGGTCATAATTCCACTAACCGTGTTTGGAGGAAGAAGAATGATGAGTACCATCCCAAGAACACCATCCCTACTGGGAAGCATGGGGGAGGTAGCATCATGCTTTGGGGGTGTTTTTCTGCACATGGGACAGGGCGACTGCACTGTATTAAGGAGAGGATGACCGGGGCCATGTATTGCGAGATTTTGGGCAACAACCTCCTTCCTTCAGTTAGAGCTTTGAAGATGGGTCGAGGCTGGGTCTTCCAACATGACAATGACCCGAAGCACACAGCCAGGATAACCAAGGACTGGCTCTGTAAGAAGCATATCAAGGTCCTAGCGTGGCCTAGCCAGTCTCCAGACCTAAACCCAATAGAGAATCTTTGGAGGGAGCTCAAACTCTGTGTTTCTCAGCGACAGCCCAGAAACCTGACTGATCTAGAGAAGATCTGTGTGGAGGAGTGGGCCAAAATCCCTCCTCCAGTGTGTGCAAACCTGGTGAAAAACTACAAGAAACGTTTGACCTCTGTAATTGCAAACAAAGGCTACTGTACCAAATATTAACATTGATTTTCTCAGGTGTTCAAATACTTATTTGCAGCTGTATCATACAAATAAATAGTTAAAAAAAATCATACATTGTGATTTCTGGAATTTTTTTTTTGATTATGTCTCTCACAGTGGACATGCACCTACGATGCCAATTTCAGACCCCTCCATGATTTCCAAGTGGGAGAACTTGCAAAATAGCAGGGTGTTCAAATACTTATTTTCCGCACTGTAAATTACCAAATGGAGGAACATGCATTTTAGCACTGGAATTTCACTTCCGTGGACCTTTTTTAAATCAGTCAGTTGACTGAGGAGCCCTCAGGGTGTCTGGTAGGGCATTCCACAGACGTGGGGCAGCTGCTCAGAAGACCCTGTCTCCCAATGTCTTAAGTCTGGTTCTGGGTATGTGCAGAAAGTTTGAGTCAGTGGAATGGAGGGAACGTTTTGTGTTTTGTAATTCAAGAAGTTCTTTGAAATAAGGGGGGCATGTCCATATATACATTGATGTGTAAGGAGGAAAACCTTATACTCAATCCTGGTGGAAACAGGAAACCAATGAAGTGAGTGAAGAATGGGGGTAATATGCTCATGTTCCTGCACTTAGGATCCTTGCTGCAGAGTTTTGGATGTACTAAAGCCTAGAAGGCTCTATTTCTAAGAATCCCAATGAGAAGTGCATTGCAGTAGTCCAGTCTGAAGGAGACAAAGACATGAACCAGCTTTTCATCATCTGAAAGGGAGAGAATGGGACGAAGTTTCGAAATATTGCGAAGATGGTAGAAAAAAGTCTTGCATAAGTGATTTATATGGGCTACAAACTTGAATTGATAGTCCATTTTTACACCAAGCTTAAGTTACTGGTGATGGATGATGATTTGATCTGGCAAGGAGTGCCAATCAAAATAACTTACGTTTTGGAACTGTTTAATTGCATAAAGTTGTGCTCCATCCATACTTTTATCACCTCCAGGTGGTGAGTAGTATCATGTGTTAAGAAGTATCTTGTTCTCTTTGTATTGCTTCCTTTAAATGAAATGCCTGGTGTTCCTGCCAATCCCCCTGCTTCTTATTTCAAATTGACCATGCTAGACATAGAAGCATATCCAGTTTGCCGACTGTGCTTGGAGAACAGCCTGCCCCCATGATCAGATGTCTGCTGACATGATCCCGCCCCGCACAGCGATTCATTGGGAAAATAGGTGTACTGCTGTTTTTCCATGCCTAGTGCTCAAAGCCACTTATGTAGCTAGGAACAAACTATGTGATCTATCGTACAAAATAAATGCTATTTATAATATGTTAGTGAGTGTGTGTATGTGTGTATATATATATGTGTATATATATATATATATATATATATATATATATATAATGTGTGTAAATATATAAACATTTTGTCTTTCATTTCTGTTTTAAACTGATTTTCGAGGGGAGGTTTGACGTGTACATTTAAAAACCAATATACTCACCTTGTTGAATGCAGAATTGATCCAATGCTGCATCTGTCTCCCGCTGGCTCTGCAGTGAGAACTAAGCACACTGCTGATCACTCAGTTCTCGCCCTCTGCTCTGAGAGGAGAGCTGTGACTGTCAGTCAGTGGCTGTCTGCTCTCCCTTCCAGCACTCACTGGAGCGCTGGGCTGTGGGAGGGGCAGACTCGAGCTCATCAGATTGCAGAGTGGTTGAGCCAGATGCCGGTCCACAACTTTTTACTGAGCCTGGACCGACTGAGTGGCATCTCCTGACAGTGGGCTTTAGCAGTTTTTATTTTAAAGTCCTGAACTGCACTCCTGTGATCCATAGGATAAGTATGGCCAAAAAAGCTTTGGCCATATATCTCCTTTAATGTTACATTTTACAGGTAGTGTTAGTGCAAAAGCATCCTATACGCAGAGCAGCATTGTCCCCACATCAAGAGCTAATTTACAACTAAATATAAACTACCAGGAAAGTTTGTATACCATCAGAGTCATAACACAGGTCTGGTCAGCAGACAGATAAATGAGCAACAAAAGACAGACAGAAATCATAACCTTGAATTAATAATCGCAGAACAGGCTGCCGCTGTACAATTGGTCTTCAGAAACTGCTGCCACATTGCTCCTCCAGGAGCAGAGTTCAAAACTAATTCTAATATAGATGTATGATTGAAATCACTGGTTCACATCCAAGTTTTGAGACAAGAAAAAAACACATATATTGAAAGTCCAAGGGCCGCACACCCCATTTTTGTCTGCACATCCAAGTTTTATCCTGTCTTGACCCCCTGATAAAGGCGGAGTGATTTTGCCTCTGAAACACGTTGGCTGTTTTATATGACTTTTCTTTATGAACAATTACAATTGTATTGTCCTCTTGTATCCAATTATGATCTGGCACTCCTTTCTGTATTTTTGTGGCTTAAGCTGTACAAAAAAAGATGAGTAGGTATTGCAGGTGCACTTAAACTGAATTTAACATCAGAAGCCTGCTTGACTGTGCTTTGGGCTCATTCACTATTTAGGTGAGTACCCCAACAAACACTTGACTGAGACAAATGGTATAAAGGGTTTCTGAGGAGGATTTCTGTCTGGAAAATGTACACAATGAGAAATTCCAGCACTTTTGCATTTTTTGGTACATTGATAAATTGATAAACCAACATTTTTCTGCAGCTATTTTTGTTCATAATAAGAGCCTTGCATTCACATGTGTATACACTGCTAATTAAATATCATATCATGGAAACAATGAATATTTGAAGGAATAATTTGTTCAAATCAAAATCATTTTCCATCTGAGGATCAGAGAACAAGATGCCAATAGCTGCTTGGTGCACACATGCTGATGCAAATATCCACAAAGGTTTTTCATCCGTTGTTAATAACTGTAAGATTAGAACATGGCCCACGGAACATTAATCCCTTCATTAAACCCTTCCAGCAAGGTGTGCACAGTGTATGTCATTTTGAGTTTTATTTGTAGCACATCACATTGGTTTGTTGTGTGAAATCATTATACAGCTACAACACTATTTTCATGCCGAGTGGTAAAAATCAGAGACGTGTGAAATGGAATAAAAAGTGAGGTAGACACTTCAAGATTCAATTCTGCTGTTAGATAATAATTTGCAATTAAGCATGTTTTATTTTTAGTATATGAGACCTCATCAAAGACATAGAAGAACTGTTTACATGGTGTTTCCTGAACCCTCTTTTACTGTTGGTAACCCTATTTGGCTACACCAGCCTTTTAAACCAGGGTGCTTTGGCAAAATGCCTACAGGTTGCTTAAAAATTGTATACAAGCTAGCATGTGGGTCAAGCCTGATTTTTTATTTTATTTTTGTTTCACAAAGCCATAGGTTTTTATTTAATCTTGGGCACTGTGCATGCCAGCTGCCAGTATCCTAACAACGGCTGACATCCTTAGTTGATAAAGAGCATGTCGGGCACCTTCACAGCATCCTTTTTTGACCCCTGCCCCTCTCTGTCCTCACTGGGGTCACGTTGGCTGCATGGGGGAAAGAAAATGAGGAAGAAGAAATGCTGGAATACTAGTTATGACCAGTGTGCATAAGTGTATTTGCTTTGTAAGTATATACAGTGCGGAAAATAAGTATTTGAACACCCTGCTATTTTGCAAGTTCTCCCACTTGGAAATCATGGAGGGGTCTGAAATTGTCATCGTAGGTGCATGTCCACTGTGAGAGACATAATCAAAAAAAAATAATTCCAGAAATCACAATGTATGATTTTTTTAACTATTTATTTGTATGATACGGCTGCAAAGAAGTATTTGAACACCTTAGAAAATCAATGTTAATATTTGGTACAGTAGCCTTTGTTTGCAATTACAGAGGTCAAACGTTTCTTGTAGTTTTTCACCAGGTTTGCACACACTGGAGGAGGGATTTTGGCCCACTCCTCCACACAGATCTTCTCTAGATCAGTCAGGTTTCTGGGCTGTCGCTGAGAAACACGGAGTTTGAGCTCCCTCCAAAGATAATCTATTGGGTTTAGGTCTGGAGACTGGCTAGGCCACGCCAGAACCTTGATATGCTTCTTACAGAGCCACTCCTTGGTTATCCTGGCTGTGTGCTTCGGGTCATTGTCATGTTGGAAGACCCAGCCTCGACCCATCTTCAAAGCTCTAACTGAGGGAAGGAGGTTGTTGCCCAAAATCTCGCAATACATGGCCCCGGTCATCCTCTACTTAATACAGTGCAGTCACCCTGTCCCATGTGCAGAAAAACACCCCCAAAGCATGATGCTACCACCCCCATGCTTCACAGTAGGGATGGTGTTCTTGGGATGGTACTCATCATTCTTCTTCCTCCAAACACGGTTAGTGGAATTATGACCAAAAAGTTCTATTTTGGTCTCATCTGACCACATGACTTTCTCCCATGACTCCTCTGGATCATCCAAATGGTCATTGGCAAACTTAAGACGGGCCTTGACATGTGCTGGTTTAATCAGGGGAACCTTCCGTGCCATGCATGATTTCAAACCATGACGTCTTAGTGTATTACCAAGAGTAACCTTGGAAACGGTGGTCCCAGCTCTTTTCAGGTCATTGACCAGCTCCTCCCGTGTAGTCCTGGGCTGATTTCTCACCTTTCTTAGGATCATTGAGACCCCACGAGGTGAGATTTTGCATGGAGCCCCAGTCCAAGGGAGATTGACAGTCATGTTTAGCTTCTTCCATTTTCTAATGATTGCTCCAACAGTGGACCTTTTTTCACCAAGCTGCTTGGCAAGTTCCCCGTAGCCCTTTCCAGCCTTGTGGAGGTGTACAATTTTGTCTCTAGTGTCTTTGGACAGCACTTTGGTCTTGGCCATGTTAGTAGTTGGATTCTTACTGATTGTATGGGGTGGACAGGTGTCTTTATGCAGCTAATGACCTCAAACAGGTGCATCTAATTTAGGATAATAAATGGAGTGGAGGTGGACATTTTAAAGGCAGACTAACAGGTCTTTGAGGGTCAGAATTCTAGCTGATAGACAGGTGTTCAAATACTTCTTTGCAGCTGTATCATACAAATAAATAGTTACAAATTCATAAATTTTGATTTCTGGAATTTTTTTTTTTTTGATTATGTCTCTCACAGTGGACATGCACCTACGATGACAATTTCAGACCCCTCCATGATTTCCAAGTGGGAGAACTTGCAAAATAGCAGGGTGTTCAAATACTTATTTTCCGCACTGTACATCACCTCCAATGTTGAGTGTTTTAGAAGGGAGCGCCTAGAGATTGTCCATGATTTTTAAAGATTGCCTTGACTGGAAATAAGGTTGAGAAACACAGGTATACACAAACGTGACTTGTACACTCACACCAACAAACTCTGACACATACACCCTTGGTACAAGCTTATGATTTCTGACAACTGTCTATGTGGCTCTATACTAAATGCACCCTTTTATGATATTCAAAATGTCAGCCTCCTGTATGAAAGCACCAGATCTAAGTCTCATTGGCAAAGCAACTTGTCCCTATGTTTATAAGGGCAAGGGCCTCTTCCCCATAACTATGGCTCAGTGGTTGTGGGGGTGCAGGGTAGGGGGTAACTAATTGGAATCTGGAGGCCCCCAGTTCTGGCCACCCCCCCCCCTGAACATTGGCAATACAGTAGGCCTCCTTCATGCTGTATGGGTCCCAGCACCTGTGTAAATGAGACCTTATATAATCCTTTGGAATCGTGACACGTTCAAAGTGCTACTAAACCCACAACAGTAAAATTAATCTGTATATGCAGTAAAGCATACTTGTTATACTAACTGTGGAACCTAAGGGATCCACATTGTGTAAAAAGGCATATTGATCTGTCTTCTCTGATCCTCCCCTTCTTCCACGGTCCCCAAACCATCTCATGATAGAACAGCGCCTTGGGGGCAAGCTGCACATGCTCAGTTTGGTGTGTATTGCTAGAGTTTTTTTTTCTTGGGAGGGTGCATTTGATCAGCACAGGGACAATCCGCACTGTCCAGACAGAGGGTCAGAGGTCCTTCAGCCTCATAGGACAGTCAGAGTAGAATCAAAACTCCTCCTACAAGCTGTAACCAGACGCTGATAGAAGTCACAAGACTGCTGATGAGAAAAGGTATTTCACATTTTATATTTACTAAAATAATTGCATTTCCATATTCTGTGTACTGTGGGAGACCAGATATACTGTGTATATGCAGGGTCCTGGATTCAGTTACACTTTAAGGTTAACAAGTCCAGTGGAGCGTTATTTCTCATTGACGCTTTTATTTTGTAATAAATATAAAATTCTAAATTTTAGAATGGCTATTTTACACTTCTATACATAAACCATTTAAAATACTGTGCATCTGAGCAGAGGCAGCTTCTCAGGACCAATATTCCAAACCTAGGGTAAACTGTAAGGCCTCGTACACACGATCAAATCTGTCCGCTGGACCGTTTCAGCAGACAGATTCGATCGTGTGTACGGCCGAGCCGACGGATTTGGCCACCCGACAGATTTCAAAGCATGCTTTGAAATCTATCGGGTGGGAATCCGTCCGCCCGACATGTCTGCTGGTTAGTACACTTACCAGCAGACATGTCGTCCCGCACCGCCGCCGAATGGATTCGGCGCATGCACGGAAGTGTTTTACTTCCTGGTGCGGTGACGTGGCGGCGTCAACGTCACCGCCACGTCAGCGAGCTCTCTGCTGGCAGGGATTTTGGTTTGCTCGTGTGTACACGTGAGCAAACCAAAATCCCAGCAGACAGATTTGTTCAAATCTGACGGACGGACAGATTTGAACAAATCTGTCTGCTCGTGTGTACGAGGCCTAAGTTTTATACTCAAGAAAGACCAGAGTCTGTCTTTACAACTTTATTTATTTTCCAGTCTTTTTCATTTGTTTAGTAAAAATAAATAAAAAGGCGAGTGGTGATTAAATAAATACCACCAAAAGAAAGCTCCATCTGTCTAAACAAAATGACGAAAACGTAGTTTGTGTACAACGTTGCATGACTGCGCAATTAACATTCAAAGTATGACAGCGCTAAAAGCTAAACATTGGCCTGGGCAGGAAGGGGGTGAAAGTGGCCAGTATTTAAGTGGTTAAAAACTGACTGGTAGGCTATACAGAAAGCAGCATGAAGTTGTTTATAGCAGTCAGTGCCTGGCATAAATTCCTGGTAAGGGAAATACATTAGCATAGCCTTGAGAAATGCTTCAAAATAATTAACAGATTGCGATTAATAATAAGATGCTGTCCAGATACATTGGGTCACTAGGGGCAGTTTTGAACAATTACTGTGATTATTTATTGTCCTTGGACAGCAGTGCTATCTGTGACTAAAGATACTGAGGCGGGGGGGGGGGGGGGGGGGGGGGGGGGACATATGGCATAATAAAGTAACTTACCAAATCCTGATGAAAACAGCTTGCAGATTTGTGTGACACAAAGTCTTGGCAGCGATTCTCCTGTTGACCTGCCCTGACGTACAAACATCATAGCTCAGAGAGGACACTGTAGTGAGCTACAAATCCCAGCCGAGCACTCAACACAAGATTTATTACTGCACTTCAACTTAGCTGTGCTAATACAGGAAAATGGAACTGTTGCTCAAATGTTTAAGTATCTAGAATTAATTTACTGAACTGCTGTCATTACAAAAAGTCAGACCCCCATCGTGCACATTTACAGTCTTGTGGGAATGATCTTATTGAAGTATGGAAAGCAGAGCGGGGGGGGAGGCGGCTAATGTTTCAGGAGGCAGTTTTGGGTTTGTATGTGACAAAGAGAGGCTGCAACATCGCTCCAGGTGATACAGTAGCTGTACTAAATATCTGGTGTTGGTCCAGTCCGTGAATGGAAAAAATGTCAAAGTATATGCAAAAGAGGTGACCGCACTCCAATCTTCAGAAGTATGAATGCTTTAATGGTAAAAATTCATGCATTACATCTATAGACCATGATACAGCAGCAAGGTTAACATGTTTCACAAACCAAATCGCTTAGTCATAACCTTGAGGTTATAATGTCCTGTCCTGTTGTATTGTGGTCTATTGATGTAATGCGTGGATTTTTACCATTAAAGCATTTATACTTCTGAAGATTGGAGTGCGGTCACCTCTTTTGGGTTTGTATACAACTCTGTCAATATGGAAAAAACACTGCGCTAAACCAATGGGGGTGGAAGTGCTGCTAGTACCAATAATACAGATACATATATTGGAAGAACTAGGAAAAAGGAAGTGAGGTACAGCGCAAAACCAAAATCCGTGAAATAAATGATAGTGATATCAGAAATTGATATAAATGAATAATAGACCAATCTAGACAACACGATTGGTTATATGAACACACATTGTGAAATATGTCAAAAATTTAAATATTATATCATAAGATTGAATTAATATAACACCGGTATACAAAATTATAACTAAAAAAACATAATAACGTGCACATTAAGATAAATATGAAACAAATGAAAAAGTCCATAAATATTCCCAAAAGCATGAAAAAAGTGTCCGTGTAAAAGTGAGCTTTAAGAAGTCTTCCAAAAAGATGTTCAAAAGCTTGACACCACCTTCCACCAAAGATACACCCGAGTGTCAGAACATATAGTCTCCTTACCAGACCACCTGACCACACCTGCGGTCAGACTGCACACGGGTTTGTTTAGAGTCACCCAAACGACTATAGGCTGGAGTTGCTTCTAATCACAATAAGCCAAAGCAGATGGATATCTCAGATATAAAAGAGAAATAGAGAGCCCATAGTGCAGCTTTGCAATACAATTTTATTTAAAAAAACGGAATATATTGCACTTACAAGAGGTCACTGTAAAGCAGGCTCAAACAGATGCACCATATGCGGTCTGCAAACACGGGATCTCGGCGTCCTCTTTGATTCTCTTTCCTGGGTCAGTTCAAAAAACGTGATGACGTTAGAACCTCAGGCCACACCTACGCGTTTCGTCATGTGTTGATGTCGTCTGGGATTGGCTGCTCAATCCCAGACGACGTCAACATATGACGAAACGCGTAGGTGTGGCCTGCGTTCTGACGTTTTTTGAACTGACCCAGGAAAGAGAATCAAAGAGGACGCCGAGATCCCGTGTTTGCAGACCGCATATGGTGCATCTGTTTGAGCCTGCTTTACAGTGACCTCTTGTAAGTGCAATACTGTATATTCCGTTTTTTTAAATAAAAATTGTATTGCAAAGCTGCACTATGGGCTCTCTATTTCTCTTTTATATCTGAGATATCCATCCGCTTTGGCTTATTGTGATTAGAAGCAACTCCAGCCTATAGTCGTTTGGGTGACTCTAAACAAACCCGTGTGCAGTCTGACCGCAGGTGTGGTCAGGTGGTCTGGTAAGGAGACTATATGTTCTGACACTCGGGTGTATCTTTGGTGGAAGGTGGTGTCAAGCTTTTGAACATCTTTTTGGAAGACTTCTTAAAGCTCACTTTTACACGGACACTTTTTTCATGCTTTTGGGAATATTTATGGACTTTTTCATTTGTTTCATATTTATCTTAATGTGCACGTTATTATGTTTTTTTAGTTATAATTTTGTATACCGGTGTTATATTAATTCAATTTTATGATATAATATTTTAATTTTTGACATATTTCACAATGTGTGTTCATATAACCAATCGTGTTGTCTAGATTGGTCTATTATTCATTTATATCAATTTCTGATATCACTATAATTTATTTCACGGATTTTGGTTTTGCGCTGTACCTCACTTCCTTTTTCCTAATACAACTCTGTCAACCAGTGTCATTTTTCCAGAACAATAGGTTGAGCTTCACTGCTTTGTTTTTGTCTTCAGTGGCTAGATAGTAGAGATAGCACATACTGGATCTGATGATGCTGCAGTGTGCGATGGTGAATACAAAAGTAACGCATTCACACCTTGACTTTTGTTATCTGATTCTTAAAACATTTTTACAAGTTGTAATTGTTCATTTCATATGTTAGTGTGTGTAAACCCTATTTCTATTTTCGCTGTGTTTGGTGTCATGCTTTCACTGTAGTTTTCTAAGGCAAATTGTGTTTTGTGACTTTGTTACAAAACTCCTGCCAGTAACACAAATGAGGAAAGGGGAGAAAATGGGGCAACAAGCCCCGCGACTTTAAACGGTGTCCAGACAAACAATACACTGGGATAGAAAAATACAAAATGTATTTAATTTACACATACACAATTACAATGACATAATCAATGAATGATCCGCAACGAACCAACGTGGCTAACAATGAAGGCCACTGGAATCCCTATACCCGACAGTTGCCCAACATGTTTCGCCCAGGGCAGGGCTTCATCAGGGGCTTAGTACAGGGGAAAACTATGAATAAAGAGACACAAATTAATTAGACAATATGAAAATTGCTCATTGAGAAAATAAATTTAATTAAATTAAAATAATATACTCAATGTATATAGTTTGGGCTGTGTCCCTACCACCCCCATTTTGGGCATGAACTCCCCCATGCTCCTTTGTGTACACAGAGCTGAAGAAAGTAATTAATAAATTAGCCTTTTCTTTGTCCCCAGTCACCCACTCTAGATTATTTTGTAAAGAGCCTACATGCTCAGACTTGACCTTTTTACAATTAATATTTTTGAAGATATTTTGGGGGTTTGTCCTACTATCTTTTGCAATCTGTCGTTTGTTGAGTTTTTGCATCCTTGATTTCCTTTTTACATATCCTGTTATATTCTTTGTAACATTAAAATGAAGCTAGTGTTCCTTCATTTTTATATTTTTTAAAAGCTCATTTTTTATAGTTTAAAGCTTTTTTTAACTTTGGCCGTGAGCCACGTAGGTTTTATTTTTATCCTTTTAAACGTATTGCCCATGGGAATATACTTTGCAGTGAGTTCACAAACAGTCTTTTTGAAGAATTCCCATTTCTGTTCTGTGCCCATTGATGCCAATATTCCCTCCCAGTCTAAGTCCTGGAGAGCAGCCCTCATCTTTGGAAAATTTGCTCTCTTGAAATTAAGTGTTTTTATCTTTCCCCATGTGATATTTGCTTACAGCTAACGTCAAATGAAATCATGTTATAATCATGTTATGGTCACTGCTACCCAGGTGTTCCTTTATCTGAACATTAGTAATACGCTCTGCATGATTTGAGATTACCAGGTCCAACAGAGCATCATTCCTAGTTGGGGCCTCAATAAGCTGGACCATAAAATTGTCCCTTTAACTGTCAAAGCAGTGCCATTACTCTGGTCAATTTCTGGGTAGTTAAAATCCCCCATTATTATCGCCGTCCCAGCCCTTTCCATCTGTGCAAGGAGCTGACTCTCCACCTCCTCAATAAAATTGGGTGGTCTATAACAGGAGTCTCCAAACTATGGCCCTCCAGGTGTTCAGGAACTACAATTCCCATCATGCCTAGTCATGTCTATGAATGTCAGAGTTTTACAATGCCTCATGGGAAGTGTAGTTCCACAGCAGCTGGAGGGCCGTAGTTTGGAGATCCCTGGTCTATAACAAACTCCAATGATTAACTTTGAATTACGCACATCTGTATGCAGTTCCACCCATAATGCTTCAGGCTCATCACACTCTCCATCCATCAGTACCTCTTTCACACTCTCTTTGAGATCACTTCTCACATAGAGACAGACCCCTCCACCTTTATTTTTTAACCTGTCTTTCCAAAAGAGTGCATAGACAGGAATATTATTAGCCCAGTCATGTGAGGAATGAAGCCAAGTTTCAGCAATACAGATTATTACATCATCGCTCTCCTGATGCACCAGAGCTTCCAACTCACCTATTTTGTTTTGACTTCTGTCATTGGTGAACAAACAGTTCAATGCATTAATATATTTTGACCAGTCACATACTATCCTCTTGGGTGTTGTTTTGTAGATTAGATAATTCTTGTAGTATTAAATTGTGGAATTACAGTGCCTGCCGCCGAGAATGTGTTTATAGCACGACAGCATCGCGCTGATTCTCGGCGACAGGCTGCCGACATCTCGCACTCGCTGGAATAGTAAAAGCACATTCCAGCGGGTGCGTCATAGAAGCGACAGGGAACCGACGCGGATTCCCGCCAATTCTACACGTGGGCGGAGTTTGTTATGAATCCTGAGAAGGAAGTCCCCGCCGGATTTTAAATAAAAATCCGGCATGGGTTCCCCCTCAGGAGCATAACGGGCCCTTAGGTCTGGTATGGGTTTCAAGGAGACACCCCTACGCCGAAAAAACGGCGTGGGGGTCCCCCCACAGTCCATACCAGACCCGTATCCAAAGCACGCCGGCCGGCCGGTCAGGAGGGGAGTGGGGGCGAGCGAGCGCCCCCCCCTCCTGAGCCGTACCGGGCAGCATGCCCTCAACATGGGGGGGTCAGGTGCTCTGGGGCAGGGGGCGCACTGCGGCCCCCCACCCCAGAGCACCCTGTCCCCATGTTGATGAGGACAGGGCCCCTTCCCGACAACCCTGGCCGTTGGTTGTCGGGGTATGCGGGCGGGAGGCTTACCGGCCCCCCACCCTAAGTGAATGAGTATGGGGTACATTGTACCCCTACCCATTCACCTGCAAGAAAAGTGTAAACACAAATAAACCACACAGTGTATTGAAATATTTTATTAGTTGGCCGCCGGGGGGGGGGGTGTGTATGATCGCTTTTATAAAAGCGCCCCCTCCGGCGGGGTTCTGCGGGGGGTGGGTGCCGCTGTTCTTCACCGCCGTCTGGTTCTCTTCCCCTGCCGGGGGGGGGGCGCTTTGATAAAAGCGCCCACCACCCGGCGGGCTTCCTTCGACATCTTCGGCGGCGGGGGGGGGTCTTCTCCCACTCTCCGGGGTCTTCTCCGGCTCTCCGGGGGTCTTCTCCGCTCTCCGGGGGTCTTCTTCTTCTTCAGGACTCGCCGCCGCTATCTTCGTGTTAGCTCAATTACTAGCGGAGGCGTGTCCCATCTTCTGTGACTTCTTCTCTTCTTCTCCAGATGTTGACGCGACGCTTCCTTCCGCTGTTATGGCTGGCGCGCAGCTCGCAGCGAATTATATAGGCCTGTCTTGTGACGTCGCAGTCCCATCATGCTCCGGTAGGTAGCACGTGCTTTGTCTCCATCGCGGCAAGCCAGCTCGGCGCTGGCTCCCGCGATGGGGCTCGCAAGTGCTCAATCTCGCCGAGAAAGGGAGCGAGATTGACACAATATCGCGGTCAACCACTGTATACTGCGCAGGTCTCAATCGTGTGTGTGTTATAATTAATAAAGTGATGAAACAATACCAATTAAATTAAAATAGATGATGCTGCTGCAACAAATTATGTCAGATATAAACATAAAAATCAGCTGCGCTGCATATATGGTAATATTCCATTTTAACAATAGTAATGTGCTGAAATACAACTCGTGAACAAAAAATCACCTGTGCAAACACAAATAAGTGACATTAATATAATATTGGATCAATGTGATATGACAATAGTCCAAAAGAATCCAAATTCCCATGTGATTCCAAATATTATCAAAAGAAAAGAAGTGCCAGACAAGTCTAAAGAACCCGTGTCTGATAGCAGGATAGATGAGAACCTCCACCTCTTATTACCTATTCGCTTACCGACTCCAATTGATCCTTGTTAGAGAGATCACATGTGCATGTGGCTCAGCAGCCCTGTTTAAAGACGCCTGGAATGTCCTGGGACTTCTTATGTATATGTTTTGCCCTTAGATATTCATGCAAGTAAGTTAGTAGAATAAAATAAGCGTGTAGTATCATTATAGCCGGCCGGCTCTCACTATCCACCCGTCCCGGGGCCCCTGGAAGAAGTCAGCAATTTGACGAAACGGCGTAGGGAGGAGCGGCGTGTTGACGTCACCATTGTAGACCTCGCTGCCATTCGGAAGGACAGGCGAATAGTGAGAGCCGGCCAGCTAGAACGATACTACATGCTTATTTTATTCTACTAACTTACTTGCATGAATATCTAAGGACAGAACATATACATAAGAAGTCCCAGGACATTCCAGGCGTCTTTAAACAGGGCTGCTGAGCCACATGCGCATGTGATCTCTCTAACAGGGATCAATTGGAGTCGGTAAGCGGATAGGTGATGAGAGGTGGAGGTACTCATCTATCCTGCTATCAGACATGGGTTCTTTGGACTTGTCTGGCACTTCTTTTCTTTTGATAATATTTGGAATCACATGGGAATTTGGATTCTTATGGACTATTGTCATATCACATTGATCCAATGTTATATTAATGTCACTTATTTGCATAATTCTTGTAGTGTCTGATTACTTATTTCTTTTGTCTTTTTTGTACATTTAGAAACTAAATGAATTGGTTACAATTTTTATGTCTTTTTTTTCCTTATTTACCTGCTTGCCGACCAGCGTACGACTATATACGTTGGCAGCATGGCACAGACAGGCAGATAAATGTATATACACGTCCCCTTTAAGATTGTGGATGCGCCCGCTGCCATCTCCGTGAGCCCGACCGCGGCAGGGATACCCGCGATAGTCTCACGGTGAGGAAGAACAGGGAGATGCTGAAGTAAACAAGCACCTCCCCGCTCTGCCTAGTAACAATATCAGTGATAATCGGAAGCGGTGATCACTGTGTTGTCACATGTAGCCCATCCCCCCTACAGTAAGAATCACTCACTAGGGCACACTTAACCCCTACAGCACCACCTACTGGTTAACCCCTTCGCTGCTAGTGTTATTTTCACAGTAATCGGTGCATTTTTATAGCAATGATCGCTGTAAAAATGACAATGGTTCCAAAAATGTGTCAAAAGTGTCTGATATGTCCGCCATAATGTCGCAGTTGCGATAAAAATCGATGATCACAGCCATAACTAGTAAAAAAATTATGAATAAAAATGCCATAAAACTCCCCTATTTTGTAGATGCTATAACTTTTGCGCAAACTGATCAATAAACGCTTGCAATTTTTTTTTTTTTTTACAAAAATATCTAGAAGAATACGTATCAGCCTAAACTGAGGGGAAAAAAAATCATATATTTTTGAGAGATATTTATTATAGCAAAAAGTAAAAAATATTAAAAATTTTTTATTGTTGCTCTATTTTTGTTTATAGCGCAAAAAATGAAAACCGCAAAGGTGATCAAATACCACCAAAAGAAAGCTCTATTTGTGGGAAAAAAAGGACGTACATTTTTTTTTTGGGAGCCACTTCGCACAACCGTACAATTGTCAGTTAAAGCGACGCAGTGCCAAATCGCAAAAAGTGGCCCGGTCTCTGACCAGCAAAATGGTCCGGGGCTGAAGTGTATGGAATAAGCAATAACAAAAATAACTATTTATTTAATAAAAGCCACCCGGTTTAGCTTCGTTTTTAACACACATAGCACAACCCCACCTCCAAATGGCAGCAGAGGGGGATGGTTATATACCATGTTCACGATGCTATGTTTTGCAAAAACAACCTTTCCTGTCCTGTTTGGCGAGCAGTAAACCCGCCATGTGCAACCCGAGTGACTGGGGAAGCACTTCAAATGTGGTATTGTAGCATTGTAATTAGGGTTGTCCCGATACCACTTTTTTAGGACCGAGTACAAGTACCGATACTTTTTTTCAAGTAGTCGCCGATACCGAATACCGATACTTTTTTAAATGTGTCCCCAAAGGCAGCCATGTCCCCCACATATGCAGCCATGTCCCCCCAGCCATGTCCCCCACATATGCAGCCATGTCCCTCCAGCCATGCCCCCCACATATGCAGTCATGTCCCTCCAGCCATGTCCCCCACATATGTAGCCATGTCCCTCCAGCCATGTCGCCCACATATGTAGCCATGTCCCTCCAGCCATGTCCCCCACATATGTAGCCATGTCCCTCCAGCCATGTCCCCCACATATGTAGCCATGTCCCCCACATATGTAGCCATGTCCCTCCAGCCATGTCCCCCACATATGTAGCCATGTCCCTCCAGCCATGTCCCCCACATATGTAGCCATGTCCCTCCAGCCATGTCCCCCACATATGTAGCCATGTCCCTCCAGCCATGTCCCCCACATATGTAGCCATGTCACTCCAGCCATGTCCCCCACATATGTAGCCATGTCTCTCCAGCCATGTCCCCCACATATGTAGCCATGTCCCTCCAGCCATGTCCCCCCACATATTGCAGCCATGTCCCCCACATATTGCAGCCATGTCCCCCACATATTGCAGCCATGTCCCCCATATGCAGCCATGACGATCAACATTACCAATGGAAGGCTCCATACACTTGTCAATATGGACGATCACCATTCCCTCAAGCAGACTAGAAGTCAGAAGACCGATAAGGCAGAGAATACTCACATCCCTGAACTCTGCCAGCCCCATCTCTCCCAGCTCGCTGACACAATCATAGGCCGAGCCTGCCTGTAGGAATAGCTGGAATAGCTGTAGGAACAGAGAGCCCATGGTGTATGTCCACCGACACTCCACGTCGCTTACTCTCCACGGCTCACTCTGCGCACAGCACTTCCGGGATGGCCAGCCTTCCACTGATAGGCTGAATAGACGGTCCGCCCTGGGGGATGGGCTTCCACAGGGCAGATCGCTTGGTGGCTGTAGGGACCCGCCAACGTGAACGTGTAATGTTCGCGGCGGCGGCTTTGCATTAACGGCGGCGGGGGGGGGGGCTTAAGTATTCTATTTGGGTATCGGGGGTATTTGCGGGAGTACAAGTACTCCTGCAAATACTCGGAATCGGTCCCGATACCGATACTGGTATCGGTATCGGGACAACCCTAATTGTAATATTACAGACAATAGTTGTTATAATGATATTATAACTAATAGGTGTTATGCCGCGTACACACGATCATTTTTTGTGATGAAAAAAAACGACGTTTTCTGTGAAGTAAAAAACAACGTTTTTGAAACGTCACTTTTCACAAAAAGCGAGGTTACGTTCACCACTCTTTTCCATTGAAGCTCGCTTCATACAGTGCCTGCCGCCGAGAATGTGTTTTCAGCACGCCAGCATCGCGCTGAATCTCGGCGACAGGCTGCCGACATCTCGCACTCGCTGGAATAGTAAAAGTACATTCCAGCGAGCGCGTCATAGAAGCGACGGGGATCCGACGCGGATTCCCGCCAATTCTACACGTGGGCGGAGTTTGTTATGAATCCTGAACGAGAAATCCCCGCCGGATTTTTAAAGAAAAATCCGGCATGGGTTCCCCCCTCAGGAGCATAACGGGCCCTTAGGTCGGTTATGGGTTGTAAGGAGACCCCCTACGCCGAAAAAAACGGCGTGGGGGTCCCCCCACAATCCATAACAGACCCGTATCCAAAGCACGCCGGCCGGTCAGGAAGGGAGTGGGGGCGAGCGAGCGCCCCCCCTCCTGAGCCGTACCGGGCAGCATGCCCTCAACATGGGGGGGTCAGGTGCTCTGGGGCAGGGGGCGCACTGCGGCCCCCCACCCCAGAGCACCCTGTCCCCATGTTGATGAGGACAGGGCCCCTTCCCGACAACCCTGGCCGTTGGTTGTCGGGGTATGCGGGCGGGAGGCTTATCGGAATCTGGAAGCCCCCTTTAATAAGGGGGCCCCCAGATACCGGCCCCCCACCCTAAGTGAATGAGTATGGGGTACATTGTACCCCTACCCATTCACCTGCAAATACAAAGTGTAAACACAAATAAAACACACAGGGTATTGAAATATTTTATTAGTTGGCCGCCGGGGGGGGGGTGTGTATGATCGCTTTTATAAAAGCGCCCCCCTCCGGCGGGCTTCTGTGGGGGGGTGGGTGCCGCCGTCTGGTTTTCTTCCGCCGCCGGGGGGCGCTTTGATAAAAGCGCCCACCACCCGGCGGGCTTCTTTCGACGTCTTCGGCGGCGGAGGGGTCTTCTCCCACTCTCCGGGGTCTTCTCCCGCTCTCCGGGGGTCTTCTCCCACTCTCCGGGGGTCTTCTCCCGCTCTCCGGGGGTCTTCTCCGCTCTCCGGGGGTCTTCTTCTTCTTCAGGACTCGCCGCCGCTATCTTCGTGTGTTAGCTCAATTACTAGCGGCGGCGGCCCCCTCTTCTGCGACGTCGGCGTCTTCTTCTTCTTCTTCTTCTTCTTCTTCTTCTTCTGCTGTCCAGATGTTGACGCGACGCGTCCTTCCGCTGTTATGCCGGGCGCGCGGCTCGCAGCGAAATATATAGGCCTGTCTTGTGACGTCGCAGTCCCATCATGCTCCGGTAGGTACCACGTGCTACCTACCCACGTGATACCTACCGGAGCATGATGGGACTGCGACGTCACAAGACAGGCCTATATATTTCGCTGCGAGCCGCGCGCCCGGCATAACAGCGGAAGGATGCGTCGCGTCAACATCTGGACAGCAGAAGAAGAAGAAGAAGAAGACGCCGACGTCGCAGAAGAGGGGGCCGCCGCCGCTAGTAATTGAGCTAACACACGAAGATAGCGGCGGCGAGTCCTGAAGAAGAAGAAGACCCCCGGAGAGCGGAGAAGACCCCCGGAGAGCGGGAGAAGACCCCCGGAGAGTGGGAGAAGACCCCCGGAGAGTGGAAGAAGACCCCCGGAGAGCGGAAGAAGACCCCGGAGAGCGGGAGAAGACCCCGGAGAGTGGGAGAAGACCCCCCCGCCGCCGAAGACGTCGAAAGAAGCCCGCCGGGTGGTGGGCGCTTTTATCAAAGCGCCCCCCGGCGGCGGAAGAGAACCAGACGGCGGCACCCACCCCCCCACAGAAGCCCGCCGGAGGGGGGCGCTTTTATAAAAGCGATCATACACACCCCCCCCCGGCGGCCAACTAATAAAATATTTCAATACCCTGTGTGTTTTATTTGTGTTTACACTTTGTATTTGCAGGTGAATGGGTAGGGGTACAATGTACCCCATACTCATTCACTTAGGGTGGGGGGCCGGTATCTGGGGGCCCCCTTATTAAAGGGGGCTTCCAGATTCCGATAAGCCTCCCGCCCGCATACCCCGACAACCAACGGCCAGGGTTGTCGGGAAGGGGCCCTGTCCTCATCAACATGGGGACAGGGTGCTCTGGGGTGGGGGGCCGCAGTGCGCCCCCTGCCCCAGAGCACCTGACCCCCCCATGTTGAGGGCATGCTGCCCGGTACGGCTCAGGAGGGGGGGGGCGCTCGCTCGCCCCCACTCCCTTCCTGACCGGCCGGCCGGCGTGCTTTGGATACGGGTCTGTTATGGATTGTGGGGGGACCCCCACGCCGTTTTTTCGGCGTAGGGGGTCTCCTTACAACCCACAACCGACCTAAAGGCCCGTTATGCTCCTGAGGGGGGAACCCATGCCGGATTTTTCTTTAAAAATCCGGCGGGGATTTCTCGTTCAGGATTCATAACAAACTCCGCCCACGTGTAGAATTGGCGGGAATCCGCGTCGGATTCCCGTCGCTTCTATGACGGCTTTGTCTCCATCGCGGCAAGCCAGCTCGGCGCTGGCTCCCGCGATGGGGCTCGTAGGTGGTCAATCTCGCCGAGAAAGGGAGCGAGATTGACACAATATCCCAGTCACCTACTGTAACTAGCTTCTGGGCATGCGTGGGTTGAAAAACGTTGTTTTAAACAACGTTTTTGCTACACACGGTGACTTTTTGTGAAACAAAAAACGACGTTTTGAAAAACGACACAAAAAATTCAAGCATGTTGGAATTTTTTTTTGGTCGTTTTTTGGAAGACAAAAAACAACGTTTTGCCCACACACGATAAATTTAAATGACGTTTTAAAAAACAACGTTTTTTTTTCATCGCAAAAAACGACCGTGTGTACGCGGCATTATACATAGGCATTGTATGTGTGTTGTCAGCAGGAGCATGCATCAGTTTTCCAGAGTTTCATGTGCTGTACAGGTTAGGTTTACACACAGTACTTGCAGCCCTTCTGAAGAGTGATCTTCGGTTTTTACTCACACTACTCCCCCCAAACTTTAGGTGTATATGAGCCCTTAACTGTTACCTAGTGGAAGGGTGCACCCTGTGTGTCTATGCAACCAGAGTGAAAACAAAACAGAGGAACAACCTGTCCAGGGACATCAGCACCATGGACAGTACATTATGCAGCCTTTGACCTTTTATTTTGCATTGGGGCTCCCTCCACACTGCAAGAATGACATGCTTTTTTTTGCCTAGGGTACCAGGAGAAAAGACCTTACCTCACCTTATCTCTTGTAGCTAGTGCCCACCTTATCTCTCCGACACTTACCTCTGATATCTAGGATGTTTCAGGTTGTTGGTGAGCACTCGGCATCCTCAATTACAATGCAGTACTGTTAATCCTACATTGTATGTGATGTACATGAGGATCGGTTACATGGCAGAAGAAGCCTGCTGGAGTTAAGGCATAAGGTAAATCAAGTCTGGGAAAAAAGAGGATTTAACCTTTGCAGTTCAAGGGGAGCCCCACTAAAAAGGTTGCTTTTTTTTCAGTTTTTATTTTATTTTATATTCAATGTGCTTATATTTTGCCTTGGTTTTCATTAAACACATTATTTTAGACCCAGGGATGTCATCGCTGGGCTCTGCTGCTTTTCTATACAATGAAGGCAGATCTTGGCTGGTTGGAGCGGCTGAACTGATGCTGCACATCTTGATTTGTGAAAATGCAATCTACCTGAATCCTCATCAAAGTTGTGCATAAGTCCACAACCATGAGCTTATCTAAAAAACATATCTATTCCTTGCTCTTTTACTTTTTCCCACTTTTATTCCAGGTCTGATTGGGCCTGTCACTGTTTCTCTTGCCATCTGTAGTCCATCCAAGAGTGATTTGCTGGCAAGGAGTTGGTGGACTCTGAAGAACATATTACTTTCTGACTGATCACTCTCCACTGAAACACTGTAGCCCCTTTAGTGATGGACCTTGTGGCTGCTCTTCTTTGTAGTTTGCTTTGACAATGGTAAAAGAGGTTATTGGCTCTCCTTAGTCTTGACTGAGGCTGGGTTCACACCTCCGACGGATGCGGATCACAGCAGGGGTCCAGTGCGTCCCTGTTCCCCGTTTTAGGAACAAATGACATGACATGTAGCCAAAGACGTACAGCATTCCTGTGCAGGCCACTACGCAGCCGCAACGGAGATATGTGAACCGGCTCCAAAGAGCCGGTCCCAATCACCTGTCATGTGAATTGGATGTGGTGAAACCTGCATCCAATTTGCATAGGTGTGAACCCAGCCTTAAAAATGCTAGGTGACAATTAGAAAAAAAGCTATTATTTTCATTCAGGGTCCTGTCACACAACTTAATGGTGTGAAAGGGTCCTCCAATAGCAATAGAGCAAATGCATGACAATGAAGCATTCAAAATCACTGACCCCTTTTTAATTTTAATTAGGGTTTGAATATTTTGTGTTGCCTCTGTAATACAGGTGCCTTTTTTATCCGCACAGTTGGTAAAAGTAGTCATAATCATAGATTCCATGATTACACTCCAGTGATTGAGGGAAATGCATGAGGATAGCTGTCACAACAGGTGGACATTACATATTGCATTCCTTAGTCTATATAATAAATCTACATTGACTTTTATGGTGAGAGGCTTTTTATGGAAGATGTGAATATTTGTCAATCTCTTACGATCTGAGAGCCTACTCCTGCTGCTCGGGGATAAGAGAGAAACTCAGGGCCTGCAGTGAAGTGCAATTTTGTCAAGTAAGCTACATTTTTGCAGTGAAATAAGTATTGGCTATACATATACACCTTAAGGTAACTGTAATAACTTAAAAAACGTACTGAAAATATGCTGTAGTTTCACATTTATTGCCAACGATCTTGCTTTGTTAAAGTGTGCATTTGGCCTATGTAATTACATTACATCTGCAAAGCCACTTTAATGCATCAGTATGTTTGAGACATTTATATTGCATACTGTTACAGAAATCTTATATTGCTCAGATGTCGGTAGGCAATCTGTAGCAACTGCAAGAACAGAATGTCATCATTAGCTGTAGTAGTACAATAGATCCATTTTATTAGGGCTGCCACAAAGCCTCCGCTCTATGACAGTGCTTTGTGTCTTCTGCCTGCAACGGGATAAGAAGCAGCAGCTGACTGACACATATTTTTTCTAACTATTGCTCTGAAATTCTTTAGGATTCTCACCATGCAATTATAATAGTCTCTCAATTACCACAGATAGTCACCATATGATTGCAGTAACTCTGGCTTGAAAGCCTTTGTTTCTTTAGTGTGATGTTAGATTGCACGGTTTCCAGCGATGGAAATGTATGGTTCAGGCTATAATGGAAAAGTCATTGGGCCAGATTTAGATACATTTTCGTATCTTTTAGGCAGCCTAGCGTATCTCATTTACACTACGCCGCCGTAACAGAGAGAGGCAGGTCCCGTATTCAGAAAGAACTTGTGCTCTAAGTTATGGCGGCGTAGTGTAAATGGGCCGGTGTAACCACGTGTAATTCAAAATAGGCAGGTAGGGGGCGTGTTGTATGTTAATGACTCGTGACCCCGCGTAAATGACGCGCCGAACGAACGGCACAAATGCGCCGTCCGTGGACGTATGCCAGTGCGCATGCTCTAAATCACGTCGCAAATAGTCAATGCTTTCGACGTGAACGTAACTTACGCCCAGCCCTATTCGCGAACGACTTACGCAAACAACGGAAAATTTGTTGCTGTCCCGACGTCCATACTTAACATTGGCTACGCCTCCTATAGCAGGGGTAACTTTACGCCGGAAAAAGCCTTACGCAAACGACCTAAAAAAATGCGCCGGGCAAATGTACGTTTCTGTATCTAGCTCATTACCATATGCGACGCATAAATCGACAGAAGCGCCACCTAGCGGCCAGCGTAAATATGCAACTTAGATACGATGGCGTAAGAGACTTACGCCGCTCGTATCTTAGCAAAATTCCGGCGTAGCTTGCTTTCTGAATACAGAAAAAAGATATGCCGGCACATCCTAGAACTTACGCGGCATATCAACAGATACGTCGACGTAAGTTCTTTCTGAATCCGGCCCATCCAAAAGGAACTTAAACTTGAAAAAGTGCATTGGAATCTTTTTCTGAAAACTTGGCATAAAGATTTCCTAGATGATGCGATAGCAGACAAGTTCTTTGAGGGCTTGCCCAAAACCTACAGAATAATTATCATTGAGATCTGGAGGGAGACTCAATTTAAACTTCATTCCCTTCTTGATGAATACAACTAACCCTACTGTATCTGTCTGCTCCTGGTGTGGCTCGCATCTTCCCACTCTAGTGCGCCATACGGTAAAACCTTGGTTTGCGAGTAACTTGGTTTGAAAGCATTTTGCAAGACAAGCAACATTTTGTAATACATTTTGACTTGATTTACATGCGATGTCTTCATATACAAGTAGTGTCATGTCACAATTGAGTATAAGAGAGAAGGCAGGCACCTCGAAGTGTAGCAATATGATTACGTTTAATGAAGATACAACATTTAGCAACATGGAAATGGCAGAAAAAGGATGGACGTCCATCCGTTTCCTGCTATTTCCATTGCCTAGTGCATTGCCAGCACCCACTCTCACCTGGATTCATCCGTGATTGCATTTGGGATCTCCCTGGAGCGGTGAACCTATTTGTTCTGTTCTTTGGATTCCAACATTTAGCAACATATTGCTACACTTAGGCCGCGTACACACGATCGAATTTATCTGCTGGAAACAGTCCGACAGACCGTTTCAGCAGACAAATTCGATCGTGTGTACGGGCGGACAGACAGGTTTTTCCAGCAGACACATTTTAAAGCATGCTTTAAAATCTGTCTGCTGGGAACTTGTCCGTCCAACATGTCTGCTGGTTAGTACACTAACCAGCGGACATATCTGCCCGCACATGCTTTGAATGGATTCGACGCATGCGTGGAAGTTTTTTACTTCCTGGTGCGTTGACGTGGCGGCGTCAACGTCACCGCCACGTCACCGCGCTGTCTGCCGGCGGGGATTTTGGTTTGATCGTGTGTACACGATCAAACCAAAATAGCCCAGCAGACAAATCCGATCAAATTGGTCTGTCAGACCGATTTGAGCGGATTTATTTAGCCGTGTGTACGCGGCCTTAGAAGCGCCTCACTTCTCTTTTATACTCTGTAGCTCCTGCTGGATTTTGAAAATAACCCTTCTCATGACAACATTTCAATTCACAGAATGGTATGCAAAAGCCAATCTTACCAACTTCGTGGGTAGGCTAAATCTTTAGCTGTGCATAATATCCCTAGGTTTTATACCAACTAGTCCTGAGAGCCCAGTTAACTAGATGTTCTGTTGGTTTGTTTTCATTTTTTTCTTTTCATTTTCATTTTGCATTTGTGTTTATTTTGCTCTGATCCCTGCCTTTACTTATATTTACTCCAAAAACTAGTACATTTTTTGTTAAAAAAAAAATGTAACACATAGCTAGGTGGGGTATGTCTACTCTCTAATATGGCTTTTTCTTTCAAGACATTTTCACAGCATTTCTGTTATACCTGTTTATGTAGGTACAATAACTTCTCATTTACTTTAGGCTTTAATTATTCATTACAGTCTTTCTTTTTTATTGACAATCTACCCAGTCCTGGCCTGTGCAAATACATCAGGAAAAGACCACAAATGTGTATTAACCACTTAAGGACCCCCGCACGCACATATACGGCCACAGAATGGCTCGTACAGGCACAAGGGCGTAAATTTACGTCCCCGCCTTCGTGCGGTTCGGGGGTCCCATCGGGACCCCCTCCGCGGCGTGCGGGGGTCCCCCTGCCTCTGGGAGCGATCGCCGACGAGCGGGCGGATGTCCGTGATTTCCGCCCCCCCCCGCGATCGCTCCCAGCCAATGGGAGCGCGCTCCCATCGTGTCAGTTCCTCCTCCTGTGTTTACACAGGAAGGAGGAAATGATGTAATCTCTCATCGCAGCGCTGTTTCCCAGCGCTGCTGATGAGAGAAGACATCACAAGTAAGTGTGCACCAACACAACACTGACACACACTCACATAGGCACATTAACCCCTTGTGATCGCCCCCCCCACCCCCCTGTCACAGTGTCACTGAATGCAGTGATCTAATCACTGCATTTAGTGTCAGTGTGACAGGCAGTGTAAAAAACAGTTAGTGTTAGGTTCAGGATAGCCCCCCCACCCCCCCTAATAAAGTTTTAACCCCCTGATCACCGCCCTAGTTAACCCTTTCACTCCCTATTGCCAGCGTCACTAAGCGATCATTTTTCTGATCGCTGTATTAGTGTCGCTGTTCCCGCTAGGTAGCTATTTTTTTTTATTGCGATTTTTTTTTTTTTACTAAAGACATGTGGCTGAATTAATTTTGGCCTAAATGTTTTACTAAAATTTAGTTTATTTGATTTTTTTTATAACAAAAAGTAAAAAAATTGTGTTTTTTTTCAAAATTGTGGCTCTATTTTAGTTTATAGCGCAAAAAAGAAAAATCGCAGAGGCGATCAAATACCACCGAAAGAAAGCTCTATTTGTGGGAAGAAAAGGATGCAAATTTTGTTTGGGAGCCACGTCGCACGACCGCGCAATTGTCTGTTAAAGCGACGCAGTGCCGAATCGCAAAAACACCTTGGGTCATTTACCAGCGTATTGGTCCGGGTCTTAAGTGGTTAAGACCTTATTTATTGTTGTGTACTGTACATAATTTTTCAGTATGATCTGATATTAGCGGCCTATTTTAGAAAATATTTGTTCAATTGAAACCTTCCTGACTTGCTCTTTTGTGTGCCCAAAGTGTGATTATTTGTTTTTTCCTTTTTCTAGTCTTTGGAAAGAAGTATGATATATTCTGTAATTAAACGTGTCACCTTAACTGCTTGCCTACCTGGGCAGTTTATTTTCATATGCAGTACATTCTAAAATCTGCATTTTTTGCTTGAAAATGATATTAAACCCCCAAACATATCTTTATATAATTGTTAATCAAATCCAAATTTTCATGAAAAATTACAAGCGATTGTAAAGTATTTTTTTTAAATAACAAACATGTCATACTTAACTTCTCTGTTGCAGTGGTCTTACACAGAGCAGCCTAGATCCTCCTCTTCTCGGGTTGCACTTCGCTGTTCCTCGCTCCACATTCCTGTCAAGTGTACCCACAGCAAGCAGCTTCAGCAGAGTCGCAGCTCCCAGTGTCCATTCAGACATGGACCCCCCAAACCTGGCCTGCTCCCTTTCCCCTTTGATTGGCCTACTGACTTTGATTGACAGCCACAGGAGCCAATGGCACCGCTGCTTTGTCTCAGCCAATCTGGAGGAAAGTCCCAGACGGTCGAGGGACTTGTGGACATAGCTGGACAGAGATGGGGCTCGGGTAAGTATTAGGGGGTGCTGTGGAGGCTGCTACACACAGAAGTTTTTTTTTCCTATTGCATAGAAGGCTTTAAGAGAAAAAACCTTCTACCTTTACAACTCCTTTAAATTAAATTTTAGTGCACGGAAATACAATACCATACCCATTTTTTTTTTATAGAATATAGATGTGCATCAAGTAAATATGATGATGCATCAAGTAAATAGTTACCAGACTTATCAAGATTTACAATTGTACACAGCTGTGAAATGGCAACAAAATAGAGACCTACAAATGTAGATAGGCAACGCTTTAAAAGCCTTTATGTGGCAAGCCTCAATGAAATAGGAGGTGCAAATCGCACTGATCTGCGGCTTTAAATTTTGCAGAAAAAAAGCACAATTTCAAAGTCGCACTAATCGTGTCCCTTGTGTTATATCTATTTACTAATCTTTGGTTTTAGGGACTTTTTACACAGCCTGTCATTTTTCAAGTGGACCTGATTGGAAGATTCACACAGCCCTATGGATAGGCTTGAGTCTATTTATACCCACCTACCTACCACCTACTGAAAATGACATATCCTTTTCTGTTTCGCAGACCTAAACATGACGGGTCAGAGGTACAGGCAGCCCATAGAGCTGTTACAGGTCCACCTGAACCAAAACATTCAGCCCCGTTCAGCTCCAGTTATGCAGGGGATCTGCAAATGGATGCTCTGATGATCAGAATGGACTCCACTCCATGTGTAAGGAGCCTTAAAGTGGTATTAAAACCAACAATTTTATATATTGCAGCTTACCAATGATTCAGTATTTTCACCTGGTGATCTGGCCATTAACACACCACCACTGTGGATGAAGGAGCACAGGGGATACCTTTTGGGATAAAGGTTTAACATAAATAAATAAAAGCTCATTGTAAGCACCCCGTCGGTGTTAAATGGTTTTTCTCATCCCTGTAACTGATACATTTGCAAGAGAGCTTGTTCTTTGGAAAAATGTACTTACTGGCTTGATCACTGAATGAAAATAGAAGAAAGTAAGCATAAAAAATAAAACAAATCGCATTAAAGAATTGGTAAGCTGCACTATAATAAATGTTTGCTTTTGGGTGAACCTGGCAGCTAAAACACCTATTTCATGCAGGTGCATATTTATATAAAAAAAAAAAACTAAGCATTAAGTTAATTTTTAAAAGCAACTAATGTCAATATTTAAGTCTGTCTGGGGCCATTCACTTGGTGCTGACAAAAGGAGGCAGTGCAAGCGAGATGAGCTCATCATTCTGATGCTCCTCCTTTTCTGTTCAGTCACAGGCTGATAGCATGGATACGGTCTAATTGTATTGCATAACTGCAGAAGTGAAATGTTGGGTAAATCTAAGCACTGAATAGACCGAAATTAAATCTTTTAGTAGGTAAAACAGCTTATTTGTGACCACCTTTTGCATGCCTTCCATATAAGAAATGGTACTAGACAGGACTGCCCACTGTCGCCACTTATTTATGTGTTGACCTTATAATCCGTCGCTTGAGGGCAAAGCAGAACATCAAGGGCATATCAGTAAATGATACAGAATACAAGGTAGTGTCATCTGTTGATGATTTCCTCTTTTCATCGGAGCCACACATTACCCTACCAAATTTGATTTGAGATCTGGAAGATTTCTGTAGGGTCTTAAAGCTTAACGTCAGCTATACAAGGTCTTTTACACTCAATGTGTCCCTCCCACCTGGTGAGGTAGCTAGATGACAGGATTTCTCTTTTAAATGGAAGTCAGATGCCATATTTTTTTTGGAGATTCACCTCTATGGCCGTGTACACACGATCAAATTTATCTGCTAGAAACGGTCCGACGGACCGTTTCAGCAGACAAATTTGATCGTGTGTACGGGCGGACAGACAGGTTTTTCCAGCAGACAAATTTTAAAGCATGCTTTAAAATCTGTCTGCTGGGAACCCGTCCGTCCGACATGTCTGCTGGTTAGTACACTAACCAGCGGACATATCTGCCCGCGCATGCGTCAAATGGATTCGATGCATGCGTGGAAGTTTTTTTACTTCCTGGTGCGGTGACGTGGCAACATCAACGTCACGGCCACGTCACCGCGCTGTCTGCCGGCGGGGATTTTGGTTTGATCGTGTGTACACGATCAAACCAAAATAGCCCAGCAGACAAATCCGATCAAACCGGTCTGTCAGACCGATTTGATCGGATTTATTCCGTTTGGGGAGGACATTTCAGTCATAGGCCGCGTACACACGACTAAATAGGTTACAACAAGATCTCCAACAATGGAGTAGGCTGACTTTTTTTGTGGTTTGCTAGGGCATTTATCTTAAAAATTACAATCTTTTCATGAATACTCTACAAACTTCATACCATTCTGATTCACTTACCCCCAGCTTTCTTTTCTTCTTGCAAAACAAAATGTAGACATTTGGAGCAATGCTGACAATCAGCTGGGATCGCCTGGTCTTACCCAAATGTAAAGGGGGCATAGGCCTTCCAGATCTTCTGAGATATTATTGGGTGGTTCATCTGACCAGGGTGGGTTATTTTACGCCTCATGCCTGCCTTAAGGTGTGGATGGGGCTGGAGAAAGCCTTTGCTACTTCCCCATTGAGGTCTCTCCCTTGGATTCCACTGAAGCAGCTTGTGGAATCCTTACTGACACACCCATTAGGTCAAAGGCATGCTTTTTTAACTATCCTTGGCCCTCTCAGGCTGTTTACCTTAACCTGGAGTTGCTTTTATTTCAACTGTGGAATTTCCGCACAAAGAACTTGTTGCAAACCATTTTTTTCGTAGGGGATGGTTTATGAGGCTGGAGGAGTTTGCAGCCTTCCTTCCCTTTCTGCCCATGAATTCAGATAAAACATTTAATTGGGAAGGTACATTGTCCATTGCCTTCCTTTGAGTCAATCCGCATGAAGAATACGCTGCAGAGACATTTTATCTTGTCACTTTATGTACTCCAATTTGAGGAGCAATCAGGCCAAGGAAGGCATTGACTGGGTGGCCTGAAAAAAAGGATTTTTAATAGACAGCTTACCTGTAAAATCCTTTTCTTGAAGTACATCACGGGACACAGAGCGCATAGCCATTACACTTGGGTTATATGGGTACCTTCAGGTGTGGACACTGGTGTAATCAATTTCACAGGAAGTTTCCTCCCTATATAACCCCCTCCCACTGGGAGTGCTTCAGTTTTGTAGCAAGCAATTCCTCCGAGGTTACACAATGTTCCCCAAAAGAGGGGTGGGAGTTCTGTGTCCCGTGATGTACTTCAAGAAAAGGATTTTACAGGTAAGCTGTCTATTAAAAATCCTTTTTTCTTTATCGTACATCACGGGACACAGAGCGCATAGCCATTACACTTGGGATGTCCTAAAGCAATGCTCTATGAAGGGAGGGAGACCGTAAGGCCAAGAATAGCCAAATAAAAAATTATCAGGAAGTAAAGTAACTCCACCAACAAAAAAAGGGGGCGTGACCCGGACCAGAGGATTCTATACTGCTGCCCGTAGGACCGCCTGCCCAAATGCTGCGTCCGTACCCTTTGCAACATCCAGCTTATAGAATTTAGTAAACGTATGTACGGAAGACCAGGTTGCCGCCTTGCAAACCTGTGCCATAGAGATCTGATGGTGTGCCGCCCAGGAGGCACTCATGGCCCTCGTAGAATGGGCTTTAACTGATAAGGGAGGTGGCACGCGCTTCAGACCATAGGCCTGAAAAATCAGCTGCTTAATCCACCTAGCCAAGGAAGACTTGGCAGCCGGCTGACCCTTCTTGGGGCCATCCGGAAGAAAAAAAAGCACATCTGTTTTCCGAATCTTCTCTGTAGCCTTGAGATAGACCCTCATGGCTCGAACCACGTCCAAAGTATGAAGCAGTCTTTCCCCTCTGGACTGGGGAGTAGGAAAGAAGGATGGTAGGACTAGGTCCTGATTCAAGTGAAAACTGGATATGACCTTAGGAAGGAAAGAAGGTTGAGGCCGCAGAACCACTGTGTCCTTATGCAGAATAAGGTATGGCTCCCTGCATGACAAGGCTGCCAGCTCGGAAACCCTTCTGGCCGAAGCCATAGCCACCAAGAAAACCAACTTTCGGGTTAGTAGCACAAGAGGGATTTCTGTCAGAGGTTCAAACGGCTGCCTTTGTAAAGCTGACAAGACCAGATTTAAATTCCAGGGGCAGAGGGGAGCTCTAATAGGGGGATTCACATGCAAGACCCCCTGCAAGAAGGTTTTCATAAGCGAATGGGTGGCCAAGGGTCTTTGAAACCATATCGCTAAAGCCGACACCTGCCCCTTTAGAGTACTAAGAGCCAACCCTTTGTCAACGCCAACCTGGAGGAATCGCAAGATCCTGTCAATAAAAAACTTTCGAGGATGCCATTTTTGAGACTCGCACCACTCCACATAAGTTCTCCAGACTCTGTAATAAATATTTCTGGAGACCGGTTTCCTAGCCTGAATCAACGTAGATATGACCTGAGCTGAGAGGCCTCTGCCCTTAAGAATTAGGGATTCAGCCGCCAAGCCGTCAAATTTAGCTGCTGTGAAGCAGGGTGGCAGATTGGGCCCTGAGACAGCAGATCTGGGCGCAGGGGGAGCGGCCACGGTGCCTCGACTGACATCTTCACGATGAGTGCGTACCAAGCCCTCCTGGTCGAGGCTGGGGCCACCAGGATCACAGGCCTGCGCTCCACCCTGATCCTCCGTAGAAGGCGGGGAATCATCTGCAGTGGAGGGAACGCATACAGGAGAGAAAACTGGTGCCAAGGGCAAACCAACGCATCTGTCCCGTAGGCCGAGGGATCCCTGGCTCGGGATATGAATTTGGCCAACTTTTTGTTGGATCTCGTTGCCATAATGTCCACATCTGGGACTCCGAATCTTTGGCAAATCTCTTGGAATACCTGGGGGTGAAGAGACCACTCCCCCGGGAGCAACTGTTGACGACTCAAAAAATCTGCTTGAGAATTGTCTATCCCTGGGATGAACACCGCCGAGATGCAGGGTACATGGGCTTCGGCCCATGAGAAAATCAGGTTTACTTCTCTTTGGGCTGCTAGGCTCCTTGTGCCCCCCTGGTGGTTTATGTATGCCACCGCAGTGGCGTTGTCGGACTGTATCCTTACTGGCAGACCCTGAAGGGGGAGAGTCCAGGCGATCAGGGCCAGCCGAGCAGCTCTGATCTCCAGGATATTGATGGGAAGCAGTTTTTCTGCCTCTGACCACTGCCCTTGCTGGGTCTGTCCTTCTAGAACTGCCCCCCAACCTGACAGGCTGGCATCCGTGGTTACTATCTTCCACATGATGGGGCAAAAGGATTTCCCCTTTGACAAATTTTGAGGGACCAGCCACCAAAACAGGCTGCGCCGGACTTTCGGGGAGAGCACTAATGGACGATCTAATGCCTGAATGGACTTGTTCCAAGCAGAGAGAATGGCTGCCTGAAGATATCTGGTATGGATCTGGGCGTAGGGTACTGCCTCGAAGGCGGCCACCATCTTCCCCAGCAGTCGCATACATAGGCGAATAGTCGGCCTCTTCTTGCCTAGGATCACTTGAACTGCTTGAGTTATTGATCTGACCTTTGCTTGAGGTAAAAATATTCTCTGGCAGTCTGTATCTAGCCGAAGGCCTAGATATTCCAACTGCTTTGTGGGTTTCAATATCGATTTTTCTTGGTTCACAATCCACCCGAATTCCTCTAGATGCTGAACTGTGCGAACTACTGCCTGATTGAGGCTGGAAGCTGAGCTGTCGATAACCAGAAGATCGTCCAGGTATGCCAGGACCAAAATGCCTTCTGTCCTTAGGACGGCTAGCACCGGGACTAACACCTTTGTGAATACCCGCGGAGCTGTTGCCAACCCGAAAGGGAGGGCTACGAACTGGTAATGACGGTGATCTATCATAAAACGAAGAAACTTGTGATGTGCCGGGTAGATCGGCACGTGCAGATACGCATCCTTTATGTCTATAGATGCTAGAAAGTCGTCTTGATGTAGGCTGGCTGCCACCGAACGTATGGACTCCATACGAAAGGTCTGAATCTTTAGAAAGCGATTTAGGCGTTTGAGGTCTAAGATAGGCCTGACGTCGCCATTGGGCTTTGGTATTATGAAAAGGTTGGAGTAGAATCCCAGACCCCATTCCTGGGTTGGTACTTCTACAATTACTCCTTGGAGCAAGAGACAATCCAAAGCTTTTACAAGAAAGGCCCTCTTTAATGGGTCGCTTGGAAGACTTGACCCCTGAAAATGAGGAGGGGGGACTTCCCGAAACTCTAGCTTGTAGCCCGTGGCTACCATGGATAGTACCCAAGAGTCGAATTCTGGCCTTCCATACTTCCAAAACCGAAGCCTTCCCCCCACCCAAGAGAGTGGGGGCGCCCCTTCATGAATCTGACTTGGTGACTGGTTTAACCGGCTTGCGAGACCATGGCCTCTTGCCTGCCGAGGCTTGTCCTTGTGGGCGGCTATTAAATGCTGAACACCCGGGAGGCCGTCGATACTGACGGGAAGTTGAAGTGGCCGAGCCTGCGAAGGCCTGTCGCTTAAACGCGGGCCCACGCGATCTTTTCTTGACAGGCAAGGAAGAACTTTTACCACTTGATATGGTCTGGATATATTTATCTAGGTCTTCACCGAATAGTCTCCCACCATGAAAGGGAAATCCTGCTAAAAGCCTTTTGCAGGGTGCCTCTGCTGACCATTTTTTCAGCCACAAAAGGCGACGCATATGAACCAACAGCAGAGATAAACGGGACGCCTGTTGAACGGAGTCCTTAATAGCATCTACTGCAAAGCAGAGAGCCCTTGGGAGGTCAGCCAATTCACGAGCTTGCTGAGCCGGTATGTCCCATAATATCTGTTTAGTCTGATCCTTTAAAGCCTGACAAACGCCAATGGCTGCCACCGCTGGCTGAACCACGGCACCTACTGTGGTAAAAGAAGCCTTCAGTAGGGTCTCCAATTTTTTGTCGACTGGATCTTTAAACATCTGGACATTTTCAACCGGACAGGTCAGGGATTTATTTACGCAGGAAATGGCTGCGTCCACGGTAGGGAGTGCCCATTTCTTTGCAAATTCTTCTTCCATAGGATAGAGAATGGTGAACCTTTTAGGAGGGATAAAAATCCTATCAGGTCGAGCCCAATCCTGAAAAATCACGCTCTCCAGAAGGGGGTGAACCGGAAAAGACGCACCACTCAACGGTGCTTGAGAAGCCGAAAAAATGTCATCTATAGTGGAACCTTCAATGTCTGAACCGTCGGGACTCAGGTCCGCTTGATCCCCCTGTGGGTCCAATTCCTCCGAAGAGAGGACCTCTGCATCTGAACACATCGCTCTAGGTGATGGGGATCTAGCCCGTTTGCCACCCGGCAAAGAGCGGGCAATTAAAGCAGTTAACCTTTTCTCTAGCCCACCCAGGGTGGTCGCTAGCATTTCTTCCGTAACATAAACGGGAATGGGTTGATTGGGGGCCGCCTCTGCCCCTAGCACCCTCAATGGCTCCTGCAACATGCTGTTCGGTGGTCTATCTGGTGAGGGTGGGACCGCTGGAGCCTGGCCCAAATCCTCTGACCCCGATGGAGACCCCTTTAGTTTTTTGGTACCTTTTGCAGCCTTAGCTGGTCCTGATCCCTTGGGAGCCATTGCACAACCTTGAGACACCCCTAAAGCCAACACCCAACTGTTGTAGCTAGAAGTGAACCATTAATAAGAACAGACTATGGTAAAATGTTTCTAAATTTTCATACGCCTGAGAAGGCGGCAATACCGAGGAAAGTCCTGTGAGTATTGCCACACCAATGCCCGTTAGCTGGAGCCCAAGGTTGCACCGACTCAGATACTGCCAGATCTAAGGCTGAGTCCCTTTAAGAAAAAAACTTTTTTTTTTCTGGTCAGTGTGGACTAAGTCCAGACCTGAAGATCCACAAACCACCACTGGGTGTCACTGTTAGCCAGAAATAGCTCAGCTGCGCGCTCTGTGTCCTCAGCCTCCTCTGCTCTCAGGAGGGAATGACCAGCCAGGAAATGCTTTGCTGCTTTAATTGAGACCTGACGCTGCTGGCCCGCCCCCCCCCACGCACGCTGACGCTGTAAAAGGCGGCGCGCACGCCCCCGCCCCCCCACGCTGAAACCAACATGGAGGAAGCAGAGAGCAGAGGAGAAGCCTGGACCAGCGCTAGCAACCCAACAGACACCAGGCAAGACACTAATCTTTATTGTAGTGCACACATAGAGGAAGCTGTCCCCATAGGCTTCCTAGGAAACAGGAGTTTTGTCAGCATTTCCTCCCTATAACACGTGGGGCTGCAGTATCATGCTAACAGGCAAGTCTGGGGGGAGTAGCAAAATACATATCTTTAAAAGCATACATATACCTACATGTTATCTGGGTAAACAGTACATCCCATCCTGCCTCAAAAGACATAGTGGAGATAGTGGCTGATGCATAAGCATACCATTAGCCGACCCAGAACCCCCAGGGGGATACCTACTGTCGAACCAAGTCCCGCAGGTTCCCTCTTACCTGCTCCACGCCGCAGGGTATTGCAAAATGCAAGAGGCCCAGCCTTCCCCCATCTCCGTGGGTATTGTCTTGGACCTTCAGGGACCGGGGTCCTGTGTTAAGGAACCCACACCCCTGGACCTATATAGCATCCTGGCATCAGTAGCGTTTAGTTCTTGGGAGAGACTAAGGCACTGGAGCCCAGAATCCAGCCCTCCAAGGAGAGGCATTATAGGCAAAAACCCCACTCCAGCAGGGCCCGGGTACTGTACACCTTGGCTTTGAAGCACTTCGGACGGATCCGGCTAGCTATCCTGGGTCCCGAGACCTCCGAGGGACAGCTAGACGTGACCAACACCTAAGACACTGGCGAAAAAACTGAAGCACTCCCAGTGGGAGGGGGTTATATAGGGAGGAAACTTCCTGTGAAATTGATTACACCAGTGTCCACACCTGAAGGTACCCATATAACCCAAGTGTAATGGCTATGCGCTCTGTGTCCCGTGATGTACGATAAAGAAAAGTGATCTGGGACTGGAGCTGACGGAAGAGGATTGGGGGAGAGTTAATACCTACATTCACAAAGGCTCTCAAAATGTGCCTATTAAAAAGAAAATTTTTAAGATTAAAGAACATTGGTACAACACACCCACAATCCTGCATAAAATCTCACTAGCCATATCGGATCGCTGTTGGCGCTGTGGGGTGGGGGAAGGCACTCTGCTGCACATATGGTAGTTTTGCTGTGTGATCCAACTGTCAGGACCTGGGCTCTAACCTGGAACCTCTTCTATGCCTGGCATTGACTCTTCCCACTGAGCCAACCGGGAAGCTGGACAGCTATCTGCCTGATCTATTGGACAACCCTGCCTTGTGTCTTAATTGCTGTTAAACCTTGAACTCCTTGCTCCTCCTATGAACTTCCTATATAAACCTTGTCTCAGCATTTCCTCTTTGCCAGGTTATTGTGCCTTCTCAGCCAGTGCCTGGCTCTCGTCTTCCCTGCTGCTGTCTGTTTTTTGCTACCACTTGTGATCGATCCTTGGCTTGTTCCTTGACTACTCTACTGCCTGATCCCTGGAAGAAGTCAGCGATTTGCCGAAACGGCGTAGGGAAGAGCGGCGTGCTGACGTCATCAAAGAAACCACGCTACTGCCCAGGAGGACGGCAGGTAGTGAGAGCCGGCCGGCTTGAGAATTACTATAATGCACATTTTTATTCTACGTCATGTGAGTGTATAGAATTTACTACGCTATGGTAGCCTTTATTATCACATGGGTAATCTACATTGGGGAGACCTATTGAGAAGCCCATACGCGGAAGGAACAGGAGAGCAACCAGTGAGAGACCCAGGGCAGGTATAACAGCCATGAGCGAATGTGATCTCTGTAGCAAGAGATCCATAGGAGTCGGTAAGGAGATTTACAATAAGGCCACGTACACACTATCGAACATATCTGCTGAAACTGGTCCGCAGACCAGTTTCAGCGGACATATCCGAACGTTTGTACGGCCAAGCAGACAGGTTTCCAGCAGACAAAAGTTTTAAAACCAGCGGGCCGAAATCTCCTGCATGCGTCGAATGGATTAGACGCATGCGTGGAAGCCTTTTACTTCCTGGTTTGCGGATGTCACCGCGATGTCTGTCTGCGGGGATTTTGGTTTGATCGTGTGTACACACATCGGACCAAAATATACCAGGAGACATGTCCGATGAAAATGGTCCGTCGGACCGTTTTCATCAGACATGTCTCCTCGTGTGTACGCAGCCTAAGAGGTGGAGGCACAAATCTATTTCTCTTGGTACTTTTTCCCTGGGTGTTTATTTGCTTTGAAGACACGGATATTCGACATATATGGACTTTATTTCTTCAAGTTGATTGGACTATCATTCAACATTTTATGATGTGTTTGCACAGCAGGAGTGATCTTTCCTATTGTTAACCATTTCGGTGTCACTTATATTTTATTATATTGGAATATCATTCAGCATTTGTTTTTGTTTGTACAGCAAGAGTGTTCTTGTTTATTAGCACATTTTGGCACTTATTGGAGCTTTAAACTGTACCAACACAGTCACCTATCTTTCCGCCATTGACTGTTATAGATTGTATTTTCAATCTCTTTTCACATAGAACTATTATTGAGGTTGTACCAATAATGGAGGTGTCACAGTGCAACGCAGCGCAGCTTCAAATTTTTGTTAACTTTTTATATAAACCTTGTCTCAGCACTTCCTCTTTGCCAGGTTATTGTGCCTGGCTCTTGTCTTCCCTGCTGCTGTCTGTATTTTGCTACCACTCGTGATCGAACATTGGCTTGTTCCTTGACTACTCTACTGCCTGATCCCAACATGCAACTACCCTTCACTGACCTTTTGGTTTGTTTACTGACCACACTGCTGTTTGATCCTTATCTGCTCATCCGCTACTGGACTCTGGCTTGCTCACACCCTTGTGGGGCAAACCTGAGGACCGCGACCTGGTACTAACATGCAGCTAAATCCATCTCCACCAACAGAAGCTCTGGTGATCACTGGTTAGTACTTAGACTCTTCACCTTAGGTGAGCCTGTGTCATCTGCCAGGGTGATTGCCTGTGTACTTTCCTGCTGGTCAGTTGTAATCCTGCAACTGCTATAGCAACTGGTCTTCAAGCCTGATGCCTGATCATAGCACTAACAGTTTTACAGTCTGTAAAGAAGCACATGCTAACACAGTACACGTCTATACTCCTCATTTGGAATTTACACCTGCTCAATTCCTCTTATTTTATGCCTCAATTCCCACTCTTCTCTATCATGAAGCCATGACAATGCACATAATCAATGCAACTAGACTTTGTATTCCTGTACATAGGAGATAGACCCAATTTCCTTCAATTTCTGAATGGCTTCCTTGAGTAGTCTATATTGTGGAAATGGAGGAGCGAATACATTTGTCACAATATACAATTACTAAATTCACACATACACCCTCTTATCGAAACTTGGTAACTTATGCTTGACCGCACATTGGAGCCACATATGGTTCTATTTTTTTTGGATTGCTCTCCAATGTATCTTGAAGCAGCTCAACCCTTGCTAATAAATGGTTTCAAGCAATTTTTGGTTTGACCATGTTCTAGGCCTTGAGAAGGCCCAAGATGGTGGGGGATCCTCCTCCTTTCTCTCGCATTATCCCTCCCCCTCCCTACTCCCACCTGACCCCCTCCCTTTTCCTCTACCCCCCTATTTTTCTTATCGCTTTTCCTCTTTCTTCTGTTTCAGTGTCTCTTCCCCTAGACTCTCAAGATATGCCTATGTGGCTGTCGTCCCCCAGGGCCATCCATCCATTTTGGACGTAAATCAGTTTAGGGCCTAAGGTCACCGTTTCCTCCGAAAGTTGATATACATAGCCCCGTGGTGATCACCAGGGGTCTTTATTGAATTGCTGAGGGGAAGAATAGGAACTGTTAAAAGCATTTCCCCTGGGTCTTGAAGACCTTTCACTGACAGAACCAATCTTTTGTGGAACCTTGATATTTTGAGTTTGCTTTTTCTATTTCACCTTAGTTAACCTTCACTTCCTTGGAAGACGCACGCTTCTGCAGTTGCAGATTTTTTTGTCTGTTTTCTTGATAGATGTATGTACTGGATCAGTTATATTTTTGCTGTATCTGTAAAGTGATTTAAATAAAAATTCAATATGGAAATAAACAGCTTATTTGTATGTCATTTTATATATTTTGTATATTTTTTTTAGCTGTTTGCCTGCATTTCTTGTTCTTCTTTACACTGAAAATAGTTATTAATTACATTGGCTCTATGTATGGGGTTGTTGCCCCTGTTGTAGAATACATTTGATTCCAATCACATACCTCCCTGATGGTATGGCATGATGGATAAATATCTTACTGTATCTCTCAGCATTGAGGACACCATTGACCCTGACCAAATCTCCAACTCCTATTTGCAGAAATGAAGCCCCAAACTTTCAAAGAACTTTCACCATGCTTCACTGTTGCCTGCTGACACTCATCCAGTCTTTCAGCAAACAAATTTCACATTTTGACTTTTGTCCAGAGCACCTGCTGCCATTTTCTGCACCCCAGTCTCTGTTTTCGTGTAGAGTTGAGTCACTTAGTCTTAAGGGGCGTGTGATTGGCCCCAAATTTAGTCTGCAGCAGGACATGACCCTAAACATACAGCCAATGTCATTACGTGTATTCTTTTCAGTGTAACAAATAAAAATAAGTCCCATCAATGATAGTTTGGCCCCCACAGAGCCCTGATTTCAACATCATTGAGTCTGTCTGGAATTACATGAAGAGATGGAAGGATTTGAGTCAGCCTAAACCCACAGAAGATCGGTGGTTAGTTCTCCAAGATGTTTGGAACAAACTAGCTGCCATAGTTCTTTAAAAAACAAGTGTTTACTTACGTTGCCTTTTTTTAACTGATGAAATTGATTAACCACTTGCATACTGGGCACTTACACCCCCCTCCTGCCCAGGTAAAATTTCAGCTTCCGGCACTGCGTCGCTTTAACTGACAATTGCGCAGTCGTGCGACGTTGCTCCCAAACAAAATGTACGTCCTTTTTTCCCCACAAGTAGAGCTTTCTTTTGGTGGTATTTGAACGCCTGTGCGTTTTTTTTTTTTTGCGCTATAAACAAAAAAGAGCGACAATTTTGAAGAAAAATACAATATTTTTTACTTGTTGCTATAATAAATATCCCAATTAAAAAAAAAACACCTTTTTTTCTCAGTTTAGGGCGATACGTATTCTTCTACATATTTTTGGTAAAAAAAAATAAAAAATCGCAATAAGCGACTGGTTTGCGCAAAAGTTATAGCGCTTACAAAATAGGGGAGAGAATTATTATTTTTTATTATTTTTTTTTACTAGAAATGGCGGCGATCTGCGATTTTTATTGATACTGCGACGTTATGGCGGACACATCGGACACTTTTGACAAATTTTTGGCGCCATTCGCATTTATACTGCGATCAGTGCTATAAATATGCACTAATTACAGTATAAATGTGACTGGCATTGAAGGGGTTAACACTAGGGGGTGAGGAAGGGGTTAATTGTGTATCCTAGGTGTGTTCTAACTGTGGGGGGAGGGAGGGGGGGACTGGGGTGGGTGACCGATCTGTGTCCCTATGTAGGAAGGAACACAGATCGGGCTCCTCCTCTCCAGAGACAGGACGCTGTCTCTGTGTAAAACGGCAATGAGAGATGATCTATGAGAGATCATCTCTCATTCGCCCACAGATCGCATCGCAAACGGCCACTCTGATTGGCCGTTTGCCGCGATCTGTGATTGCCCGTGTCCAAGGGACACGGACAACACAGGGCTTCCCCGCAGCGCGCTCTACAGGGCGCGCTGGGAACGCCTGAATGACATGCCGTCAAATGACGGCATGTTGGATATTCAGGCCCGCGCTGTTGCCGTCATCCGACGGTAGCGCGGGCCTGAAGTGGTTAAAAAACAAACAATTAGAATATGTATTTTTGAAAAAATTCTTATTTTACAGCATTTCTTCACACATGCTGAAAACGTTTGCACAGTCTTGCATATCTGCAGATTACCTGCTTTTTGATATAGGTATCGGAAACCTTTGGCAACTGAATAAGGATAGTCTGACAAACAGTGGACATGATTTTGGGAAGTGTAGATTCGGATGAGTTTTGTTTTACATCGATGTTGGCTTTGTAGACAAAAAAGGCTCAGAAATCCTTTCTAGCAGTCTTTTGAAGAATGAAATCAACACGCATGCAGAAAAGCGAAGACACATATGTTTTTGTATACTTTGTGGCTATATTTTCCTTTTGTATGTCAGAATGGCTTTTCCAAGAGTGAGTTTATTTTTAAGTTTAGCCTTTTGTTGTCATGCTAGAAATAGATTGAAGAACAAAGGAGATTTTTGCTTGTTCACGACTTCCTGTTAACATCTTTTGCCTATTTTTTATTTTAGGACAAAGTTACATCAGGAATTTTGTCACTGGTAATATAATACTTATGTAAGCCCTTAAACAGACTTTAGCCTATTTTCCTACATGTTCTGAAAAGCAAACTGGATGTTTCATTGAGCTAGATTTTAATTAAGTTTGTTACTAGCCGCGATGGAGTGTGTCTGGACAGCATGAAGCTCTTGCTGTATGTGCCCATGCCAGGACCCCTCAGTGTTTCAACAGTTTATGATGTGCAGCAGGGATGTCGGCCTTGACCCATTTAGAAAGTTCTCTTTTGAAAGCTCCTGTAATGTCAGAGATTTATGCACTTGTAAAGTAATTGCAGCCGCCTGTACCAAACACAATTCAAATCCTGTTGGTTTAGTAATTGAGTTCAAGCTGTTGTTGCCTAATCTGTTTTTAAAGCATCTCCTTTGTTTGCTTTCAGGCCAAAACTGTTACTACTAGAAATAATACAGTTCCAAAAGCAATATGTATAGGTTATGGATGTCAATGCATGTCTTCTTTGAGTACAAGAATCAAATAGCAATGATTTTATTTTGTCTGTTTAAAGTGGTTGTAAAGGTAAAAGGCTTTTTACCTTAATTCTATGCACTATGGTAAACAAAATTGTATGCGCAGCTCAACCCCCAGCCCCCACTTATATGCCTCTAAGCCCAATCTCAATCCAGCACTATGCCCAAGATCGGTGTCTCTCTCTCTCTCCTCACTGGACATGGAGGCAGCAGTGGAAGCCATTGGCTGCTTTTGCGGTCAATCACTGTGAGGAGAGAGCAGGGGAGGGCTGAGCTGCGCTCTGTTTGTCTATGGATACACAAAGTGCAGCTCAGGATCAAGCCTGCATGAGTGCCCTAATTTTAACTACTTAAGTCCATCGGTTTGTTTGAAGAGGAATACTGTTATGGCAGCAGCTAGCTGCCATAACCCCTGTATCCTCTTCAAGAACGGATGGTCCTCTTTCAGATAAACGTGGTCTCTGAGGTGGATTAGATCACTTTTATCGGGGGCAGGAGAGGGCCCCTCCCGCCTCGCTCCGGTCGTCTCCATCACTTACCGGAAGCCCTCGGTAGCGACAGAGACAATTGGGTCCTCTTATTTGGCACTGCACTTTACAGCATAACGTGTGTATTTATGCATTGTGTTGGCCACGCATAAAATTATTACTGTATAGTAGTTACAGCTACATTTGCACTTTATAGCTATTATATGCTATGTACATATTTGTATAATTTTGAATTCTATCACTTTTAGCACAATATCCGGGTTATAGTGTTCAGATGCTGTTGGTTTAATTTTCACTAAGGAAAGATGGCCCCTGCCGGACTCCATAACATTGGAGGGCTGAAGAAATGTCAAACGTCACTTCCACCCTCCAGTCTTAAAGGGGGAAAAAAAATGATTGCAAAAAAAAAATGTTGTCATGCTTTTTTTCTATTACAAGGGATGTTTACATTCCTTGTAATATGAATAAAAGTGACCCACTCTCCTATGGAGATTTTTAGGGGTAAAAGTTTGTCGCCATTCCAGAAGCGGGGCACAATTTTCAAGCATGACATGTTGGGTCAATCAATTTACTCAGCGTAACATTATCTTTCACAATATAAAAACAAATGGGCTAACTTTACTGTTAAGTTGTTGTTTTGTTTTTTCAAAATAGTTGCGCTTGTAAGACCGCTGCGCAAATCTGATGTGACATAAAGTATTGCAACGACCTCCATTTTATTCTCTAGGGTGTCTGAAAAATATATATATTGTGTTTTGGGGTATCCAAGTTATTTTCTAGCAAAAATAAATGATTTTAACTTGTAAACACCAAGTCTGAAAAATAGGCCCAGTCCTTAAGTGTTTAAGCAGCTTGCTATAGGGGCACTCAGAAGAGGGGAGGAACCAGGGTGTCCCGTGGGGGGACCCCAGAAAAAGAGGATCAAGGCTGCTATGTGCAAAACGATTGCACAGAGCATGTACTGTAAGTATTACGTTATTAAAAAAAAAATACCTTAACAATAGTATTAAATTATTGTGATAATATTGTTTTTACTGGGGTTGGTTTGTGTGCCATTTAGGAAACTTTTTTTTTTTTTGTAAAACAACAATCTTTTTTATTACGCAAAGTGTTTAAGTGGAACTCCAGACACAGCCTTTTTAAGATGGATTCTACTATAAAGCAAGTGAACAGAATAGGAACGAAGCGTGTGTTATTTATAACTGCACAAATAGATGAAAACATCCAGGCACGGACAGGCAAGGGATGGTAAGGTTACAGTGACATTGCACTGCATGGGGGTGTGCAGCCATTCGTCCTTTTTCTTTCTGCTAAACAGAGCTATATTAATAATATAGCATACAGGCAGAGACATATTAAGGAGTGGGGTACTGATATCTGTACACCATTTTTTCAAATGCTATTTATGCGAGCATGTACAAAAAAAGTTTTCCTCCAATGGTGGAAGACTGGTAAACAAGATTTGTTTTTAGAAATAGGACGATACATGCTGGAACTCGAAAAGCCCTATTTGATTTTGAGAATTGAGGAGAAGTTATGTGACCAGATCCTCCTCCAATCAAGAAGTATTCTCTGCAGCGTTATGCAGAGACACTGCAGACTGCCTACTGTGATTTGCATTATATGAATAAAACACTGTGATATTTGTTGGAGAGCAGATAGTGGTACGTTTTAACACTGGCCTCTAGATTTAAACTCTACACAGAACAGCGTGCAATCCATAAAGTGTAGGGAACCATACAAAATGCCATAAAAAGTAAAGTTAAATTGGAAAGAAAGTTTCTGTAAATCTCAAGATGTTGTTTTTTTTTTACGATTTTACGGGTGATGGTAAAATCCTATGGGCATACAAAAGAAAATGCTACTCAATGCCAGCACTAAAATTGCCGCTTCTCACCATAGAGACACAGTCCGAATGCGTTCCGGATGCTTTTCTGCATGCATGTTTTTGATGTGTTCCAGTGCATTTTTGGTGAGTTTAGGTGCGTTCCGGTGCGTTTTAGTGCAATGTGTTTTACAGCGTTCCAGTACAGGTTCTAGAGGCTGTTCTAGGTATTGCCTACATTTTGTACTTCCAGCTGTTTCTTTTATCGCCTAGTGCAGGGGTAGGCAGCCTTTACACTCCAGCTGTGGTGAAACTACAAATCCCATCATGCCTCTGTTTCTAGGAGTCATGCCTGTGATTGTCAGGGTCTTGCAATGTCTCATGGGACTTGTAGTTTCAAAACAGCTGGAGGGTCGAAGTTGCCTACCCCTGACCTAGTGAGTACTTTGGGAGGGATTTTCTTGAGTGCTATAAATGGAGATATCAGATGTGTTGACTTGCTTATTTTTTTTTTTTTTTAGAACAGATACTGTCAGCTGAACAAATTCTGCTATATCATGTAAATAGAACAAAATGTATTTGAACTATGCAATTTCCATTTTGTAACAACTGACAACTGTTTAGTAGCTGTCAGTCATATGGAGACTTCAGTACAATGTGTCTCATATGGAGGAGTGAGGCAGGTTGTCTTTCATAGACCCAAGAATCAGTGCTCTCTATAAATAGCAAGATCCTACATTATTCAGTATTTTATTTCTCTTCGCAGAAGGCTTCAGTCAGTTCTGGAAACTTCAAATTTTAATCCTTAATCGTTTTATGAACAATGTTAATGTATGCAATCTCTAATTAATGTGTTTTTTTTAACATATCTAAGATTAATTGGGACAGGTCAGTAAATCTCTTTGGGAAAATCAAACTGCACGTCCGCTAACTGCGTTTGAAGTGGCATTAAGAGTAAATGCCACCCTGACAAAAATGGAAAATGAATGGCTCTCTTCACTGCAGAAAATAAGTTGTACACAATTATACCTTGCATTTATTCTACCACATTGGGCTTCTGCAAGATAGGAGATTCTCCAGGCATTCTGTATTCTCCCATACCCCCATACAAAGAGAGCCAGCTTCTGATACCCACACTTTCTGCCTCAATCTATACACAATTAGATGCCCCTTCAAGGACTAGGAGGTTGCCATCAACTCCTTTCTAAATGGCAAATCACCAAAACTGGATGGTCTACAAGCTGAGTTATATAAACATTACTCTAAACATCTAACACCAACACCTTTGAAGCTGTATAGAGAGCGCTTGTGTGGGAAAACTTCTACTGCGAAACCCCTGTGGTATTATTGCACAAACCAAAGATCTGCTCTACTGTGCCTCCCATTGCGCTATTAAACATGGATCTTATATAGTCTCCTCTGACCAAACCGGCTTCATGCCTCAAAAGACCACGGACATAAACCTACGGTGGGTTTTCACTCATTAGCAGCTAGGCTTAGATGTCTGGGGGATTCTGGTGTTTCTAGAACTGAAAAAAGGCATTTGATTCTGTTGCTTGGACCTATGTGCAAAGTGTTCTACACCGTATTGCTTTGCACAGTCTTTTGTCAAATCAATATATCTTCTTTATGACTGTCCTGTGGCATCAAGACCAAAGGCCAAGTGTCTAACTCTTTTTCAGTGTCCAGGGGCACCACAGAGGAATGCCCCCTCTCTCCTGGGCTATTTGAACTAATGGTTCCTGATGATTCGGTTACCACGAAAAGCATTTAGGCTGCACGTCTGCCAATACTGACATCACTACCGGTATCCTGGTTTTTACATTCCGCCTTTTGGAATGCATGTTGTATCTTGGAGAGACAGTGAGCTCATACTAAACTGTGCATGTTGGTGCTGACTTATAGCACCTCCAAATGTGTGTTCTGTGACCTGCTTCTTTTAATAAACTTACTGCACAATGATATTTTAATTAGGGCTGAAACGATTAATCGATATTATCGATGATAATCGATAATGAAAATTGTTGTCAATGATTTTCATTAGGGTTGTCCCGATACCACTTTTTTAGGACCGAGTACAAGTACCGATACTTTTTTTCAAGTAGTCGCCGATAACGAATACCGATACTTTTTTTAAATGTCCCCCACAAATGCAGCCTTGTCCCCCACAAATGCAGCCATGTCACCCATATATGCAGCCATGTCACCCACAAATGCAGCCATGTCACCCACAAATGCAGCCATGTCACCCACAAATGCAGCCATGTCACCCACATATGCAGCCATGTCACCCACATATGCAGCCATGTCACCCACAAATGCAGCCATGTCACCCACAAATGCAGCCATGTCACCCACAAATGCAGTCATGTCACCCACAAATGCAGTCATGTCACCCACAAATGCAGCCATGTCACCCACAAATGCAGCCATGTCACCCATATATGCAGCCATGTCACCCACATATGCAGCCATGTCACCCACATATGCAGCCATGTCACGCCCGGGGAACATCACAGCATTTATTTGAATAGCTGTAGTGTTCCCGCCCGTATAGACACTCCCCCTTGCTCGGGATTGGACAGATCACGATCCCCCATCCAATCCCGAGCAAGGGGGAGTGTCTATACGGGCGGGAACACTACAGCTATTCAAATGAATGCTGTGATGTTAGCGCACAATGTTTAACCTATGCGGCAGCGGCGTTCGGTGGCGGGGGGGGGGGGAGATGGAAAAAGTATTCTATTCTGGTATCGGGGGCATTTACTTGGTATCTGTCCTGATACTGGTATCGGGACAACCCTAATTTTCATTATCGATTAGTTGGTCCGCACCTTCCGTCCGCCCGCCCATTCAAAAAATCCTCCTGTCCCGTGATAACAGGCGCCGCCGTATTACACAGGACATGCAGCGCCGACGTGCCTCGTATGTGTACAAGGCGCCGCCGTATTACGAGGCACGTCTGCGCCGCATGTCCACGCCTCTCCTCGGTTCTCCTCTTACGTCAGCTCCCCACTGATCTCAGCCCTGCCCGCTGCTGCTTCGAGAGAACAGAGGCTAGAAGCAGCGGTGAGGAGAGCCGAGCTGCACTGTCTGTGAAAGGTAGAAAAACCTACCTGTCTAGTTTACAGTTGCATACACTCACACAGTAACAGTACAATGAGTACATGCATTCCTATAACAATTCCTTATCCTCCTAACTCCCATCATTAGTGTTCCCAGGGGTGGGTGGAATAGTAGTGCCCCATCATTGGTTTTCCTGGGGGGGATAGTGCCCTATTGGTGTTCCTGGGTGGGGGGGGGAAATAGTGCCTCATTGGTGTTCCTGGGAGGGATGGAGAATAGTGCCCCATCATTGGTATTCCGGGAGGAATAATGTCCCATCATTGGGGTTCCCGGGAGAAATAGTGCCCCATCATTTGGTGTTCCTGGGAGGAATAGTGCCCCATCATTGGTGTTCCCGGGAGGAATAGTGCCCCATCATTGGTGTTCCTGGGAGGAATAGTGCCCCATCATTGGTGTTTCCGGGAGGAATAGTACTGCTGCAAAGTTGTGTAATGTTAATGGTAAACGTTTTTTAATCTGCCGTTTGAGTGTAACGCTTAGTTTTTTCATTATTTCTGTTAAATAAATGAAAAAATTCCACATTACATTTTTTTTTATGATTTTATCCAATTAATAAATTAATCGAAAAAATAATCGGCCGATTAATCGATTATGAAAATAATCGTTGGTTGCAGCCGTAATTTTAATATGCTTTTGCCAAGTCCTATTGCTTGAACAATATAAGGAGACACTTCCGGGGTTGGGGCATAGGGTGACTGAGAAATGATTCATGATTGCAGGATATCTTGAGATATTACAAGTTGTTGGCTTATTCTGACCCTACTGGTCAATAGTAACTCATTCCTCTGTGTAACAGACTGTTGAGGTGCTAATTAGGTCGGCTTTTACAGACCTTTTCATTGTGTGATGCTAATACTGTTTTGTGTCTATTGTACTAATTAAGTCTGTAATGGTCATGTTAAATATGTCAGACCGGTGCCAGAACTTCTGACATAGGAATGTGTATTATGTAGGTGAATAGCTGTTGTCAGAGTCGGGACGTCTGGGGGATAATTAACTCATCTGAATGTCATTATCTAAAAGAATATGTATGAAGTTCATTGTGTGATGTGGTGGGAGGAGTTGATGCATTGTTCACTTGGTTTCTAAAACTGTATATAACCAGCTGAGTGTACCATTAAAAGTGTTCATACATTTTGAAACCAGAACACAGAGCTGTGTGAATCTTGTTATTCTGGGAAATGGAATGGGTCGTGCTACATGGATTGTCGGATAAGCTGTCTTGGGTTGGTGGAAGATCGTAAACGGTGTTGACTGTTGCAGGAGCCATCTTCTCTACTGGATCTTTCAAAAGGTTGATGATTAGGGAGTTGGAATTATCATAAAATGCATTATAGAGTTTTGGTGAGTGTGCATTTTTCACACATTGTGAGATTTTAAGAAAACCCAATTTCTTTATCGTACATCACGGGACACAGAGCGCATAGCCATTACACTTGGGTTATATGGGTACCTTCAGGTGTGGACACTGGTGTAATCAATTTCACAGGAAGTTTCCTCCCTATATAACCCCCTCCCACTGGGAGTGCTTCAGTTTTTTCGCCAGTGTCTTAGGTGTTGGTCACGTCTAGCTGTCCCTCGGAGGTCTCGGGACCCAGGATAGCTAGCCGGATCCGTCCGAAGTGCTTCAAAGCCAAGGTGTACAGTACCCGGGCCCTGCTGGAGTGGGGTTTTGCCTATAATGCCTCTCCTTGGAGGGCTGGATTCTGGGCTCCAGTGCCTTAGTCTCTTCCAAGAACTAAACGCTACTGATGCCAGGATGCTATATAGGTCCAGGGGTGTGGGTTCCTTAACACAGGACCCCGGTCCCTGAAGGTCCAAGACAATACCCACGGAGATGGGGGAAAGCTGGGCCTCTTGCATTTTGCAATACCCTGCGGCGTGGAGCAGGTAAGAGGGAACCTGCGGGACTTGGTTCGACAGTAGGTATCCCCCTGGGGGTTCTGGGTTGGCTAATGGTATGCTTGTGCATCAGCCACTATCTCCACTATGTCTTTTGAGGCAGGATGGGATGTACTAATGTTTACCCAGATAACATGTATATATATATATGCTTTTAAAGATATGTATTTTGCTACTCCCCCCAGACTTGCCTGTTAGCATGATACTGCAGCCCCACGTGTATAGGGAGGAAGTGCTGACAAAACTCCTGTTTCCTAGGAAGCCTAGGGGGACAGCTTCCTCTATGTGTGCACTACAAAGATTAGTGGCTTACCAGGTGTGTGTGTTACTAGCGCTGGTCCAGGCTTCTCCTCTGCTCTCTGCTTCCTCCATGTTGGTTTCAGCGTGGGGGGGGCGGGGGCGCGCCGCCTTTTACAGCGTCAGCGTGCGTGGGGGGGGGGGCGGGCCAGCAGCGTCAGGTCTCAGATAAAGCAAAAAAGCATTTCCTGGCTGGTCATTCCCTCCTGAGAGCAGTGGAGAGTGAGGACATAGAGCGCGCAGCTGAGCCAGTTCTGGCTAACAGTGACACCCAGTGGTGGTTTGTGGATCTTCAGGTCTGGACTTAAGTCCACACTGACCAGAAGAAAAAAAAAAGAAAAAGATTTTTTTCTTAAAGGGACTCAGCCTTAGATCTGGCAGTATCTGAGTCGGTGCAACCTTGGACTCCAGCTAACGGGCATTGGTGTGGCAATACTTACAGGACTTTCCTCGGTATTGCCGCCTTCTCAGGCGTATGAAAATTTAGATTTTTTTTTTACCATAGCCTGTCCTTATTAATGTTTCACTTCTAGCTACAACAGTTGGGTGTTGGCTGTAGGGGTGTCTCAAGGTTGTGCAATGGCTCCCAAGGGATCAGGACCAGCTAAGGCTGCAAAAGGTGCCAAAAAAGTAAAGGGGTCTCCAACGGGGTCAGAGGATTTGGGCCAGGCTCCAGTGGTCCCACCCTCACCAGATAGACCACCGAACAGCATGTTGCAGGAGCCATTGAGGGTGCTAGGGGCAGAGGTGGCCCCCAATCAACCCATTCCCGTTTATGTTACGGAAGAAATGCTAGAATCCACCCTGGGTGGGCTAGAGAAAAGGTTAACTGCTTTAATTGCCCGCTCTTTGCCGGGTGGCAAACGGGCTAGATCCCCGTCACCTAGAACGGTGTGTTTGGATGCAGAGGTCCTCTCTTCGGAGGAATTGGACCCACAGGGGGATCAAGCGGACCTGAGTCCTGACGGGTCAGACATTGAAGATTCCACTATAGATGAAAATTTTTCGGCTTCTCAAGCAGAGAGTCTGTGGATCCAGTCTCTGACGGATATGGTTCGCACTGCTTTTAAACTTCCAGTGTCAGAACAATTAGCCCCCGTGGTATCCTCTTTAGGTTCCTTGAAGGCACCATTGAGTGGTGCGTCTTTCCCGGTTCACCCCCTTCTGGAGAGCGTGATTTTTCAGGATTGGGCTCGACCTGATAGGATTTTTATCCCTCCTAAAAGGTTCACCATTCTCTATCCTATGGAAGAAGAATTTGCAAAGAAATGGGCACTCCCTACCGTGGACGCAGCCATTTCCTGCGTAAATAAATCCCTGACCTGTCCGGTGGAAAATGTCCAGATGTTTAAAGATCCAGTCGACAAAAAATTGGAGACCCTACTGAAGGCTTCTTTTACCACAGTAGGTGCCGTGGTTCAGCCAGCAGTGGCAGCCATTGGCGTTTGTCAGGCTTTAAAGGATCAGACTAAACAGATATAAAGGGACATACCGGCTCAGCAAGCTCGTGAATTGGCTGACCTCCCAAGAGCTCTCTGCTTTGCAGTAGATGCTATTAAGGACTCCGTTCAACAGGCGTCCCGTTTATCTCTGCTGTTGGTTCATATGCGTCGCCTTTTGTGGCTAAAAAACTGGTCAGCAGAGGCACCCTGCAAAAAGCTTTTAGCAGGATTTCCCTTTCATGGTGGGAGACTATTCGGTGAAGACCTAGATAAATATATCCAGACCATATCAAGTGGTAAAAGTTCTTTCTTGCCTGTCAAGAAAAGATCGCGACAGGCCTTCGCAGGCTCGGCCCCTTCAACTTCCCGTCAGTATCGACGGCCTCCTGGGCGTTCAGCATTTAATAGCCGCCCACAAGGACAAGCCACGACAGGCAAGAGGCCATGGTCTCGCAAGCCGGTTAAACCAGTCCTCAAGTCAGATTCATGAAGGGGCGCCCCCACTCTCTTGGGTGGGGGGAAGGCTTTGGTTTTTCTCCGAAGTGTGGAAGGCCAGAATTCCCGACTCTTGGGTAAGATCCGTGGTAACCACGGGCTACAAGCTAGAGTTTCGGGAAGTCCCCCCTCCTCATTTTCAGGGGTCAAGTCTTCCAAGCGACCCATTAAAGAGGGCCTCTCTTGTAAAAGCATTGGATCGTCTCTTGCTCCAAGGGGTAATTGTAGAAGTACCAACCCAGGAATGGGGTCTGGGATTCTACTCCAACCTTTTCATAATACCAAAGCCCAATGGCGACGTCAGGCCTATCTTGGACCTCAAACGCCTAAATCGCTTTCTAAACATTCAGACCTTTCGTATGGAGTCCATACGTTCGGTGGCAGCCAGCCTACATCAAGACGACTTGCTAGCATCTATAGACATAAAAGATGCGTATCTGCACGTGCCGATCTACCCGGCACATCACAGATTTCTTCGTTTTATGATAGATCACCGCCATTACCAGTTCGTAGCCCTCCCTTTCGGGTTGGCAACAGCTCCGCGGGTATTCACAAAGGTGTTAGCCCCGGTGCTAGCCATCCTAAGGACAGAAGGCATTTTAGTCTTGGCATACTTGGACGATCTTCTGGTTATCGACAGCTCAGCTTCCAACCTCAATCAGGCAGTAGGTCGCACAGTTCAGCATCTAGAGGAATTCGGGTGGATTGTAAACCTAGAAAAATCGGTATTGAAACCCACAAAGCAGTTGGAATATCTAGGCCTTTGGCTAGATACAGACTGCCAGAGGATAATTTTACCTCAAGCAAAGATCAGATCAATAGCTCAAGCAGTTCAAGTGATCTTAGGCAAGAAGAGGCCGACTATTCGCCTATGTATGCGACTGCTGGGGAAGATGGTGGCCGCCTTCGAGGCTGTGCCCTACGCCCAGATCCATACCAGATATCTTCAGGCAGCCATTCTCTCTGCTTGGAACAAGTCCATTCAGGCGTTAGATCGTCCGTTAGTGCTCTCCCCGAAGGTCCGGCGCAGCCTGTCTTGGTGGCTGGTCTCTCAAAATTTGTCAAAAGGGAAATCCTTTTGCCCCATCACGTGGAAGATAGTATCCACAGATGCCAGCCTGTCAGGTTGGGGGGCAGTTCTAGAAGAACAGACCCAGCAAGGGCAGTGGTCGGAGGCAGAAAAACTGCTTCCCATCAATATCTTGGAGATCAGAGCTGCTCGGCTGGCCCTGATCGCCTGGACTCTCCCCCTTCAGGGTCTGCCAGTAAGGATACAGTCCGACAACGCCACTGCGGTGGCATACATAAACCACCAGGGGGGCACGAAGAGCCCAGCAGCCCAAAGAGAAGTAAACCTGATTTTCTCATGGGCCGAAGCCCATGTACCCTGCATCTCGGCGGTGTTAATCCCAGGGATAGACTATTCTCAAGCAGATTTTTTGAGTCGTCAACAGTTGCTTCCGGGGAATGGTCTCTTCACCCCCAGGTATTCCAAGAGATTTGCCAAAGATTCGGAGTCCCAGATGTGGACATTATGGCAACGAGATCAAACAAAAAGTTGGACAAATTCATATCCCGAGCCAGGGATCCCTCGGCCTACGGGACCGATGCCTTGGTTTGTCCTTGGCACCAGTTTTCTCTTCTGTATGCGTTCCCTCCACTGCAGATGATTCCCCGCCTTCTACGGAGGATCCGGGTGGAGCGCAGGCCTGTGATCCTGGTGGCCCCAGCCTGGCCCAGGAGGGCTTGGTACGCACTTATCGTGAAGATGTCAGTCGGGGCGCCGTGGCCGCTCCCCCGGTGCCCAGATCTGCTGTCTCAGGGCCCAATCTGCCATCCTGCTTCACAGCAGCTAAATTTGACGGCTTGGCGGCTGAATCCCTAATTCTTAAGGGCAGAGGCCTCTCAGATCAGGTCATATCTACATTGATTCAGGCTAGGAAACCGGTCTCCAGAAATATTTATTACAGAGTCTGGAGAACCTATGTGGAGTGGTGCGAGTCTCAAAAATGGCATCCTCGAAAGTTTTTTATTGACAGGATCTTGCGATTCCTCCAGGTTGGCGTTGACAAAGGGTTGGCTCTTAGTACTCTAAAGGGGCAGGTGTCAGCTTTATCAATATGGTTTCAAAGACCCTTGGCCACCCATTCGCTTATGAAAACCTTCTTGCAGGGGGTCTTGCATGTGAATCCCCCTATTAGAGCTCCCCTCTGCCCCTGGAATTTAAATCTGGTCTTGTCAGCTTTACAAAGGCAGCCGTTTGAACCTCTGACAGAAATCCCTCTTGTGCTACTAACCCGAAAGTTGGTTTTCTTGGTGGCTATGGCGTCAGCCAGAAGGGTTTCCGAGCTGACAGCCTTGTCATGCAGGGAGCCATACCTTATTCTGCATAAGGACAGAGTGGTTCTGCGGCCTCAACCTTCTTTCCTTCCTAAGGTCATATCCAGTTTTCACTTGAATCAGGACCTAGTCCTACCATCCTTCTTTCCTACTCCCCAGTCCAGAGAGGAAAGACGGCTTCATACTTTGGACGTGGTTCGAGCCATGAGGGTCTATCTCAAGGCTACAGAGAAGATTCGGAAAACAGATGTGCTTTTTGTTCTTCCGGATGGCCCCAAGAAGGGTCAGCCGGCTGCCAAGTCTTCCTTGGCTAGGTGGATTAAGCAGCTGATTTTTCAGGCATATGGTCTGAAGCGCGTTCCACCTCCCTTATCAGTTAAAGCCCATTCTACGAGGGCCATGAGTGCCTCCTGGGCGGCACACCATCAGATCTCTATGGCACAGGTTTGCAAGGCGGCAACCTGGTCTTCCGTACATACGTTTACTAAATTTTATAAGTTGGACGTTGCAAAGGGTACGGATGCAGCTTTTGGGCAGGCGGTTTTACGGGCAGCAGTATAGAATCCTCTGGCCCGGTTCACGCCCCCTTGTTTTCTGTTGGTGGAGCCATGTTTTCTCCTGACAATGTTTTTATTTGGCTATTCTTGGCCTTACGGTCTCCCTCCCTTCATAGAGCATTGCTTTAGGACATCCCAAGTGTAATGGCTATGCGCTCTGTGTCCCGTGATGTACGATAAAGAAAAAAGGATTTTTAATAAACAGCTTACCTGTAAAATCCTTTTCTTGAAGTACATCACGGGACACAGAGCTCCCACCCCTCTTTTGGGGAACATTGTGTAACCTCGGGAGAATTGCTTGCTACAAAACTGAAGCACTCCCAGTGGGAGGGGGTTATATAGGGAGGAAACTTCCTGTGAAATTGATTACACCAGTGTCCACACCTGAAGGTACCCATATAACCCAAGTGTAATGGCTATGCGCTCTGTGTCCCGTGATGTACTTCAAGAAAAGGATTTTACAGGTAAGCTGTTTATTAAAAATCGTTTTATGACACTTATTTCTCAATCACGGTCATTGCACTGTTCCATGAAGAATTTGTCACTTTTTATAGAGTCTTCACATTATGTACTGTTTTTGATCTAAGTTGACTATCACATTATATGATATATAAATTTGGGTTTGAGTTGGCTCCATACCTTTTTATTTTCTCTGTTATAATTTGCAAGGTGGTCCTTTTCGCCGTTTAAAGGGAGCAGCTGCACTTACATTTACGTTTGTTTATTTCTGTATGATTGGCACCACTTTCTTATCACTTGTTTTTGAATTTTTATGGCACTCATGATTAAACCTGGCTTTATTTTGCTCCACCACAACACAGGACAACCAGGTGGGTAGTCTTATGAAGAAATCTGCTCTTTATGCTGACGACCTTGTCCTCTTCCTTTTGGGTTGCTGGGACCTCCCTGCAAGTGGTGTTCTCTATATTACATTAATCCTCCACTTAATCAGGTCTATGAGTAAGTTGGACTAAATCTTAAATAATTCCCCAACATTCCTATGTGAATTGCACAGCTACCACCTTACCTATTTCCCTTAGTTTGTGACACGAGTGAAATACTATGGCCTAGTCATTACGAACTCAGTTTTGGATTTCATCTCTTCTAGCATCTCCCCTGTCATTACATTCCTCAAAAGTAGATTGACTGTCTGGAAAAATGTCCTATTATAATTGATTGGCAGAGGAAATCTTATTAAAATGCAAATCCTCCCCCTTTTCATCTATATTTTTGGAATTGGTCCACAGGGGCCTGAAATTTCCCTATGCGATGACATGCTCCATGTGATCTGTTCACAAAGCCTAGAATATTGTTCATGGGGAGGGGGCTTCCTGCTTCCCCACACACTCCTCTCTGGAGAGGAGAAACCGAAATTTGGCTCACTTTTACTCCTATCCTGATCTGGTTATATGGACAAAATTGGTATTAAGACACTTCATCGTGTAGTCAGAGAAGGGCTTTTGTTGACCTCAGATGAAATCCCTTTCATCACGTACAAAATACTCATCTGCTTAGATACCTACAATACAGACACGCTTTTTGCTCACAATTTACCCTCCATTCTAATTATCTAGAACACTCACTGGAAGATGACTCCCAATCTAATGCACTTTCCACCATCTATAAAGTCTTATTTCCAGAAATGAAAATGTTAAGCTGTGTAGACCTGCATGGGATGCTGCTGCCCCTGGACAGGATAGGGATGATTGGGACAATATCTGGGAGGTCCCCTTCACTGGACTGGTGTGAGCCAGAGACCAACTAATCCACTCAAAATGTTTGCATATAATCAATTTAATCCAGCTAGGCTTGCCAGGATATATAAAAAAAAATCAATCCTCCTCTTGCTGTCGTTTAACCTTCCACATATGCCAATTTCCTTCATATTTCTTAGTATGCCCAGCTTTTCATTATTTCGAATGCATCTTGCATTACTTTGGTCACCACTATGCCCGTAGTCCCTTCCATAGAGGCCTGTCTTCTGAGCTTGGTGGACTCCCTGGCTTTTACAAACACCATACAGTACGTACTCTCCGATGTATATTGTTGTAGAAGAAAACAGCGGAACCCTGGAAAGCATTTGTTAATAGGGCTCTTCCCTTCTATAAAGCCACATATTTGAGTAGGGATGCACTCCACAAATCTGACAAAGTTTGGGGTGGATGGATTTCCTCCACATCCACCATTTCTGATTAGGGTCAACTGTCCACTCTTGGTATATTGGTAATCCGGATCACTGCTAACTATCTTGACTGATACTTTTGCTTTATGCATTGCCACTCACATGTACAGTAAGTAAATATATTGCGCTAAACTAATAAAATGAGAAGTGAATACTCTAGGCAGCCAACACAACAGTGGATAAGTGTATATATAATGTGAATAAAAAGTGTAGCGCCCGTAGAAATTAGTCCCTTTAAAAAAAGGGACCGATGACCTTTAAACACATTCAGGTCATAGGTGGCCCATGTGAATAAAGGTAGGTGAATAGAACAAATCAAAAATGAGTCAACTAAATTAGGTAAAAAATTATTTTCCCCAAATGTGTCACATAAACCTTAATCCTTGTATAATGACATTGGAGTGGTTGTGAACATATGTGCATTCAAACAGTTAAAATGACAAAATGTGATTCCAATATAACCCGCATGTGAGTCCATTCATATGGAGTGTTAACAAAAAAAATATAAATGTATTCCATATATGTCAGTGCACATAGAGCAATAGCTGGTAAAAAACAATGCATCTGACAAATCAATTCAATGAAATGATGGCATAATCTCCAGTGAAGAAGTCCATATATGGTAAATATAACTCAGATAGGTGCATTTAAAATTCTTGAAAGATAGGTTAGGTACTTCTTACCAGCTGTTGTAGACCCGCAGCTCACCTTATGGTGGGGGGTCCTATGAGCATTGGTAGGCCAACCGCCTTCCTGGATCTCTCTTTCTCCGGATGGATGGCTGGATGGATGTTTTGAATGCAGCAATCAGCCGTCAGACAACAGATGTGAATTCAGCAATCCGCCATATAGCCAGGAAATTCCAGTGATGATTAGAGGGGTTGGCTCACAAAAAGACCGATCATAGATGTGATAAAAAAGAGAGGATACTCCTCATAGTGTAAAATGTTTTTAATGTTTCCAAAAACACATCAAAAACAACAAATTAAAAATCAATAGATCCCAAACTTGCATATAGACCGCAAATGGTAAAACAGAAAAAAAAGTCCAAAAGACCGTGGGGTAGATTCATGTAGAGATCCGACGGTGTATCTACTGATACACCGTCGGATCTGTGAGATCTGACGCTCAGATCTATGCGGATGATTCTTCGAATCATGTTCCGCATAGATCTCCCTTAGAACCGACTGGTGTAAGTGAGTTACACTGTCGGATCTTAGGCTGCATTCTCCCGCCGTCCGCTAGGCGGCGCTTCTTTTTTTCTACGCGACGAATATGCAAATGAGGAGAACCGCCGATTCAGAACCGAACGCCCGGCTGTCGCTTTTTTTTTACGTCGTTTGCGTTCGGCTTTTTCCGGCGGATCGTTACCCCTGCTATATGCGGGGTAAGTGCGCGGATCCTATGTTAAGTATGGCCGTCGTTCCCGCGTCAAGTTTTGAATTTTTTACGTCTTTTAAGTAAGTCGTCCGGGAATACGGCCATACGTTAATTGCGTTAACGTCGAAAACAATGACGTCTTTGCGACGTCATTTAAAGCAATGCACGCTGGGAAATTTAGCCGGCGGCGCATGCGCAGTACGATCGGCGCGGGGACGCGCGTGATTTAAATAGTAAACTCCCCCTAGCCGCGGAATTTGCATTCCGCCGGGGGATTTACGATCCGCCAGGGCTACTTACGAGGCAAGTGCTTAATGAATACAGCACTTGCCTCAAAAACTGGCGCAGGCGGATCATAAAAAAGATAGATCACGCGGATCAAAAGATCCGCTGATCTACATGAATCTACCCCTGTGTCTTCAATAAACCAGATTTGAACAAATGCAAGCAGAAAGAGCAAAAAATCAAAATAGCAATTGCGCATGGAGTGGTTGGGGAGCAAAGAACCCGACCGGTTTCGTCTTAAGAGACATCTACTGGGGTGTAACTCTGTCTCCTTCCCCTCAATGCGCTTTATATATACTAGCCACCACTCACCCAAATGAAAAAACGTGTCCAATCCGTTCCTGGATAACGGCGTGCGTTCCAAGAGGTTTCCCTTATTGTACAGACAGCAACAGCTGCGCTCCAGGCGCCAGGAAATGACGCCAATGTAATTGGACGGAATTAGGTCAGCGCTTCAGAAGGTCACATGACCGGGCCGCAAGACCAATGGAAGAACCCCATCAGTATCTCAGGGAAATAGGAAACAGGACATCCGTATGTGGGGCGGCGCCATGCGTTCCACAGCCGTGCACAGATCGCAATGAGGACAGGAAGTCACCATCGGGGGCGGCGCCATGCGTTCCAGCGTGCGCTCCACTGCCGTTCACCTGCGTTCCAGCAAAAATCTATGTCCTTATAGACCATGTTGGATAGTAAGGCTCAAGAACATTGGTAAAGACCTATTAAATGGAGCATCTATTCCCCTTCCAACCGTGGTCTAAACCATATATCAAAAAGGCTGGATAAACAAAAAATGCAAAAATAAATACAAAAAATTGTATGTGGAACCTAATTTCATAAGGAATGAGTGGAGGTTAGAACCTACATCCAGAATAATAGAGTTAATATAGATAAAAAATTATAGGACTTCCTATCTTATATGAATATCTATATTTAAATATATTGAAAAAGAGGAAGAAGTAGTATGCATGTCTGGTGACAAAAAAACAAAATAAAAATAAAAAATATATATATATAAAACTATGCTCAACTAGGACTGATTTATGAATGAGTTGAGATCCCACTCAACATTCATTCCAAAAGGGGCGTAACATTTAAGCTGGTATATCCAAAGGACCTCTAATTTAGATACACCCCGAATGCTCGGTTCCCCCCTCCAATGGGGGACAAAATGATCTATAATTTGAAAGCTGGTGCCTGTAACTTGTTTGTTATGATGTTCCAAATAGTGCCTAGGCACTGTATGTTTGGTACATCCACCTTTAATTTTAGAAATATGTTCACCCACCCTTATGGAAAAACTCTGCATCGTGCGACCGACATACTGTTTCCCAAAAGGGCAGGTGATAAGGTACACAATGTACCTGGTGGCACATATGGCAAACTGTTTAATCGGGTAGGTTATGCCCGTAACCGTAGACCTAAACTCAGATGTTTTCTTTCTTCCATAAATATTGTGCAAGCAGACTTTACATTTTTTACATGGATGATATCCCTTGGATAGGGGAAAAAACGTTGGTTTAATTGGTGGGTCCGGTATATTTGGTGCAATTTGATTCTTTAAAGAGGAGGCCCCTCTATAAATGACACTTACATTGTTAGGGAGAGTAGGCCCTAATATCGTGTCATTTTTCAAAATTGTCCAGTGTTTCTTGATAATGGACTTGATCTGTTTATATTGAGTAGAGAACGTGGTAAAAAAAGAAGTCGTATATTTGTTATTTTTGGTAAGGTCTAACCCTTTCGGATGTTAAGGTAGATCTATCCATGTTACTAATCCTTTCAATTTCTTTGTCCACTGAATCACTAGAATAGCCCTTTTCTATAAATCTTCTTTTTAGAACAAGAGCTTGTGATTGGAAGTCCCCCAGATTAGTACAGTTCCGTCTGATCCTCAGTAATTGGCTACGTGGCACTGACTGTAGCCATGACGGGTGGTGGCAACTATCCAATGGGATATACCCATTGCGATCTGTACTTTTGAAATATGTTTTGGTCATGAGTTTACCATCCTCAGCAAAAATATCCAAATCCAAAAAGTGGATGTTAGTATAGCTGGCCTCATATGTAAGACTAATGCCTACCTGATTAAGGTTAAGCCCGCCATGAATTCATCCAGGGACGAGCGATCACCCCTCCATAGAGCTATTGCTCTATGTGCACGGACATATATGGAATACATTTGAATACATTTGTATTTTTTTTGTTAACACTCCATATGAATGGACTCACATGCGGGTTATATTGGAATCACATTTTGTCATTTTAACTGTTTGAATGCACATATGTTCACAACCACTCCAATGTCATTATACAAGGATTAAGGTTTATGTGACACATTTGGGGAAAATTATTTTTTACCTCATTTAGTTGACTCATTTTTGATCTACTTTGATTTGTTCTATTCACCTACCTTTATTCACATGGGCCACCTATGACCTGAATGTGTTTAAAGGTCATCGGTCCCTTTTTTTAAAGGGACTAATTTCTACGGGCGCTACACTTTTTATTCACACTCACATGTACCTCTGGTCTTTAGATTCCCGGGGATGGTTTTCATTTGGGTTTCTTCTTGCTCATTCTATTAATGATCACATGGCTGAGATGGTGTGGGTGGGAGCAATATGTAGCATTTGAATGTATGTTTTTGGGTGGTGAACGTACTCAACTGGGCAAATGTTATTTAAATGTTATCCAGGGGATATTTTCCCAGTATTTTTATTTGCAAATTGTTCTATTTAAATGTACCTACTGCAAAACACTAAAGCCCGTAAACACAATCGGAATTTCCGATTAAAAAAGTCAAACAGACTTTTTCCATCGGAAATTCCGATGAATTCCATCTGAGTTGAAATATAAAACATGTTCTATTTTACTCTGATGGAATTCCGTCGGAATTCCGATGTGCTTTTGGCCGGGCAAAAGCCTGAATAGAATTTGACAACAAGAATTAATGGCACCCTAAGCGTGTTGCACGTTTTGTTAATGATTGGTCAGTGCAGCTATGTGACCGTGCTGGCCAAAGATAAGCGCATCTAATGCCGTGTACACAGGATTGGTTCAACCCGATGAGAATGGTCCGACGGACCGTTTTCATCGGGTCACCGCTGAAGTGGCCTGATGGTCTGATGTGCGTACACACCATCAGTTCAAAAACCGATCGTGTCAGAACGTGGTGACGTAAAACACAACGATGTGCTGAAAAAAAACAAAGTTCAATGCTTCCAAGCATGCGTCGACTTGATTCTGAGCATGCGCAGGTTTTTGAACCAATGCTTTTGCGTACTAACGATCGGTTTGGACCGATGGTCAGGTGTCCATCAGCCCGATTTTAAAGCAAGTTTTAAAACTTTGGTCCGAAAGACGACAGACCGATGGGCCGTACACACGGTCGTTTTGGAACGATGAAACTGGACTTCAGTCCATTTTCATCATGTTGGACCAAACGTGTGTACGCGGCCTGAGACTACAGCTTTTGGTATGGTGTTACAGAAGAAAGAAAGCACGTTTTTATTGGCCAGAACAACCACATGGTCCCCCTTTAAGTCTGCTGCACAAAGGATTACAAGAAGCTAATATCAAGTCAAATGTTCTTAAAGTGTATGTAAACTCTCACAATAAGTTTCCCTTTGTTGATCTCTTTTGCTCTCTTATATATACTATTAAAATAATAATTGTATTATCTGTTTGCATTGTTCCCTGCAATCTCTTTGGACTAATAAACACCTCCCCTGTTATAAAGAAGAGAGGAAGGTGTTATGTAGTCTTAGATCACTCCTTGTCCTAGGGTGAAAATGCTTCTAAGTACGACTGGCAACCTAGGACAGGAGGTGTGGTAATAGCAGGATTACCAGTTTAACATAAAGAAAAGTGAGAGAAAAAAAAATGAATGCAGCCATCACATCTAAGTAACACATAAGATGTTTGTTTTGGTTTTTCATTTTGTGTAGCACAGGGGGGGGGGGGGGATTATCCCTGGTCAGATTTTTTATTTTTTTGCCATCTGCGTCCCTTTGGGGAAATTTCTCTTCACTTCCTGCCATAACCACAACAAGAAGTAGGAGGAAATCCACCCGAAATTAGAAAATCTCTGGTTGTCACCAGAGTCCCCAGAACTAGTGCCCCTCTGGGAAGATTTGGTGATAACCCAAAATGTGGCACTTTTTTTCCCTTTCTGTGATAACTACCACTAGGACTGGTAAGGGGGGGGGGTAAATCTCCCTAAGACTAGGTTCACTATTATGTGGCTGCAGGAAAGTATGTAAATCACACACGCACTCCTGCACCCGGCAACTGCTCTGCTATTTAAAACCATTTATCATTTTCCTTCCACTTCACACTTACGTGCCACTTTGTGTTTGTCTATTACATAAAATCCCAATAAAATAAATTTATGTTTTTGGTTGTAACATGGCAAAATTTCAAGCAGGTATGAATACTTTTTCAAGAAACTGTAGGTGTGAACCTAGGCCTAACAAGGGACACAGTCCATGATAAGGCATTCTAAGCCCCCTTTATCCAAAACTAAAAAATAAACCTATAAATACATGTAAACCCATTCTCTCTCATTTATTTAAGCTTTAGCATTTCAGTGTCATTAAAAAAAAAGTAATTTTCAATATTATGAATTTAGAAGTTTTTATTAAAATAATACCATGTCATTGTGCGACGAAGGTTCTTGTTTAGACACTTCCTGTTACAGGTGAATATGCTCCATTGGTGTCTCCCAACTGTTTTCATGAGTTGTCACATCTCAACAGCATTTATGTAGATATTGTCCTTTGTTTTCACCATACAGAACTGAATCTTAAGAAATGTTGTGTAGACCAAAAGGGACTGCAAAGAGACTACAGGAGATCATGACCCTGAAATATAACAAACGATAAAAAACATGTTTTTCAACAATGGAAAAATAGTAAACCTCTTTTAGTAATAATGCAATAATACACAATGTTTTATCAAACAAAATGTCAGTTAGGTAGGGTTTCTGCCATCAGCGGCCCATCCATTAGGGGTGCCACCCCCCCCCCCCTCAAAAGTAAATCCCAGCCGCCACTGGTTCCTGCATGACCTATTAATGAATATAAAGCTGCTATAACTTGTGGCATATAGCTGCTTGGAGTTTAGCTTTAAACATGATCTTTCTGTATCTTATAGCCCTTTTTTCATTCCTTCTCTTAGGAAAAACAATACCTGACCAAGATTCTAGCAATCTAAAATAGTTTTTTCTCAGACTGAAACTTCCACTAATAGCAGATCTATGAATGCATAGATGACAGACACTTAAAGAGAAGCTGTGATCATAATAGCAATGTAGCATAGCTTATAACAAAGCACCTCTCACGCATAGAACATAAAATACATGTAAATACGATTCTAAGTGCTTCCATTTTATGTAATTATTCAGGCAGCATTCTAGTTAGAAAGCTAGTTATGTATGAACTGAAGTTTTTGCCTTCCATGGAAAACCTTGTATAGTCAGTGCACTCTCTATCTCTGATGGGTTTAGCTCTATCCACATTCCACCTAGGCACAGCCAGCTCCAAACAGTGAAGCCAGTAATGAGCTACTGTCATTTCATTTTGTCAAATTCTTTTTTTGGCCTTTTTGTCTTGATTCTTCTTGTACTATATTGGAAAGATGGATGTAATTGTGGTAAAAAAAAAACATAACCTAAAAGGTTCTCAGTTGTCAGTCTTTAAAGCATAGGAGGGAAATGCATATGAGGGTGCAGATTTCTTGCAGGGTACCTGGTAAGCTTGGAAAAGCAAAACCTGCCCCTGAAGCCCTGTACACACGGACAAGAATCTCTTCAAACGTTGTTTTCCCTGACGAGATTCTTGGCAAGAATCTCTTGCCGCCCGCGTGTACAGACTCTCCTTTCACAAGAACCGCAGTTCTCTTGAAAGGAAAGAACGCGGTGACGTCATCGTGTACGACAAGAATGCGCTCGTCAAATTCGATGCCGTCACCGCCATCTTGCTGCACCCTACCTATGCCTAGGAAGCTACCGCGCATGCGTCAAAGTAATTTTGAGCATGCGTGGGTTTCCACGGTGACAGGTAAGTATACACACTTGGGTTTCTCAGCAGGAAAACTGCAGAGAATCTCACAACGAGAAAAATAGAGAACAGGAGCCAGAGGGAGAGAGCAAAATAAAGGAGTTTTTGGAGAGGGCATTACATTATGCCTGCATGGACAAAGCAATAGTATACCTAAAGCAAATATGTCCTGAGTTTGATATGGAGGCTGCATTTGCTGCACACCTCCTGAAAATGCTAGTTGCTTGGCGGACAATTAATTTTAAGTTACATGCATGAAACAAGTAAAGTCATAATGAAGTCAGAACACTTGGTCTTGCAGGGGACAAAAGTAGGGATATAATCTGTTGGTGCTACCCTACATGAATATCTGCATCAGGGCATTAAAGCGGACCTTCAGTAATTTTTTCTTTCAATTTTCTTTTTATTGTTTTTAAACATGTAAAGTGACATACAAGGGAAAGGCCATTCCTCTGGCCATGAAGTCGTAGCGTCATGAAAAGAAAATCTACCAGAATACCTAAATGGTACATAATAACATCATTAGAACAAAAAAAGAAAGGGGAGAAGAAAAAGAGTATATATGCTTATAACACATCATGTCACTTCTATCTCTAACACACTAATTCAACATCCGCTCCTCTAATGACCCTAAGGTCTCTGAGTACCATTCCTTAACTCCCTTAAGCCAATAGACCCCCCTCCTCCAGGGAATCGGATGTCCCCTAGGGGATATGGTGGTTGGACCGCTCCCCACTGTGTCACTCACTGCATGGCCATTCCTAACCAATCCCACTCTACCAAACGAAAACAAAACAAATATAAAGAAAAAAAGAAGACCCCCCCCCCTCAGTCCCTCCTCTCCCCCTCCTCATGATCTCCACTGCCAGGTCCCTCCATTGTTGCGTATCTATCAAAGCCTTCCCTTCTTCTGAGTATCTAAACACATTCCACTCGGCCCATATATCGAGATATACCTTCCGTTTCTGCCTTGAGGTCCACACCAGGTCCTCCATTCTATTCATATCTTCCACTCGATTAATCCACATCTTTACCGTTGGTGGCTGTGTCTGTTTCCACATCCCTGGGATGCAGGCACGGGCTGCGTTTAAAAGATAGCAGACCACTGATTTCCTATAGCACTTTACCGATAACTCTGTATCCTGTAATAAGTAAAAGGGCCACTCATTTGGTAATTCTTCTTTACTGAATTTTTGCACTATTCCCTGAACCTTTATCCAGAAACTTAAAATCTTAGGGCAGAACCACAGAATATGTAATAAAGTTCCTTCTTTTTTTTGCCGCACCTCCAACATCTATCCGAGATGTCTGGGAAGCACCTCTTTAATACTACCGGAGTACGATACCACTGAGATAATATCTTATAATTCATCTCCTGTGTCTTCACACAGACTGATGATTCAAATATATTCTGGAGTATTTTGTTCTTTTACTCTTCTGTAAAGGGTCTACCCAGCTCCACCTCCGACTTGTTAAAAAAGGGGGTTTGGGAGTCCTCCGCCGGTGCGTTCAATAGTTCACTGATTCTTGAGAGGGCATGCGAAGCACCCCGCTCCCACTGCAGTACCTCTCAAACCTTGTAAGTTTGCGATCGTATCTAGTTGGGGGTTTCAAAGTGTCTAAGAAATGCCGCAGTTGTCATCAGTCATTTTTTCATCTTTCCATCTATTAAATATTTTTCCTTTTGTTGTTTTTACCTTTGGATAGTAAAACTTTTTTTTTTCTGCCAGTAAATACCTTATACAGCCCACTTCCTGTTTCTTGTCTGGTAAAAAGTCTAGGCTTATGACATGCACAGATCTCTGTCTTATAAGAGTTTATCAGAAAGGGAGGGGGTGAGTGATTGGAGTGCCAATGAGAGCTGCAGAGCTGGAGGTGTGCCTCTGTGTAAATCCAGGAAGTAAACAGACAGCAGCTTCAGCTGCACACAGTTCACATGGCTATTTCCGCAGCATATTTGGTAATTACAAAATCACAGTATATATAAAATATTATGCATAGTGGTTGGAGGCAAGCTATAGAATGGCAAAAATGTTTATTACAAATTATGTGAGCAGACTGCAGTTATTTTTAAAAACACAATTAGTTTTTCTTTTGTCAGATATGACAGATTATAGGTATGCATTTTATCTATAAATTGAACTGTTTGCACACATTTTCATTTGGGTGATGGATGTCCATGCTACATTTAGGCCGCGTACACACCATTAAATAAATCCGATGAAATCGGTCTGACAGACCGTTTTGATCGGATTTGTCTGCTGGGATAGATTGGTTTGATCGCGTACACACGATCAAACCAAAATCCCCGCCGGCAGACATCGCGGTGACGTTGACGCCGCCACATCACCAGGAAGTAAAACACTTCCGCGCATGCGTCAAATCCATTCGACGCATGTGCGGACAGATATGTCTGCTGGTTAGTGTACTAACCATCAGACATGTCGGACGGACGGGTTCCCAGCAGACAGATTTTAAAGCAAGCTTTAAAATTTGTCTGCTGGAAAAACCCGTCTGTCTGCCCGTACACATGATCGAATTTTTCTGCTGAAACGGTCCGTCGGACCGTTTCCAGCAGATGAATTCGATTGTGTATACGCGGCCTTATAAGTAGGCTTCAGGGAACCCAGAGAGGGTATGATATTAGAATATATTAGCTGAGTGACCAACAGATAGCAGAAAGAAAAGTCCACAAAGCATAGACCATAATAGGAAGGAAGGGAATAGGTTGCAATAAATGCCAAATGCAACAAAGGTTTACAATTTACCACTTCAGCTCTTGTACCTGCATACCACTTATGGTCTTTTACATTTACAATTTTACATGATTCTAATATGTGTCCTGTGTATGACTCTAAAAGCACATTTCTGCTACAGTGCATTGTGAAGTTTTAATCAAATAGTGTTAAAATGGCTTGCTTTGTGAAAGACCAGGCTGTTTGAGTTATGTCCTAGTAAGGTAGGTGGAGGTATTTGTATAACCAAGATTCATAAGTGGTTAGGTAACCTAATCGAATATATTTTTAAGCCAATGGGGCCTAAAAATGAGCCAACTAAGATGCTGTACGGGCCACAGAGACAGGATTTCTAACCAGCTTATTTTGAAGCTGTTGTTAATATTAATCAGTTGTTGTTGTTAATATTTTTTAACTGGATTGGGTAAATGTAGTAGTAAAGCTCTTGTGCCGCGAACACGCGATAATTTTTCGGCATGAAAAAATAAGTTTTTAAAAACAAATTTTGTTTTTCGGGTTGTTAAAAATTATCGTTTCTTTTGGGGGTATTTGATCATCTCTGCGGTTTTTATTTTTTGCGCTATAAACAAAAATAGAGCGACAATTTTGAAAAAAATTCAATATTTTTTACTTTTTGCTATAATAAATATCCCCCAAAAATATATAAAAAAAAACATTTTTTTCCTCAGTTTAGGCCGATACGTATTATTCTACATATTTTTAGTAAAAAAAAAAAAAATCGCAATAAGCGTTTATTGATTGGTTTGCGCAAAAGTTATAGCGTTTACAAAATAGGGGGTAGTTTTATGGCATTTTTATTAATATTTTTTTTTTACTAGTACTGCGACATTATGGCGGGCACTTCGGACACTTTTGACACATTTTTGGGACCATTGGCATTTTTTGAGCGATCAATGCTATAAAAATGCATTGGATTACTATAAAAATGCCATTGGCAGTGAAGGGGTTAACACTAGGGGGTGGGGAAGGGGTTAAGTGTGTTCCTGGGTGTGTTCTAACTGTTAGGGGGGGGTGGACTCACTAGGGGAAATCACTGATCTTCTGTTCATACATTGTATGAACGGAAGATCAGCGTTTCCCCGCTGACAGGACCGGGAGCTTTGTGTTTACACACATAGCTCCTGGTCCCCGCTCTGTAATGAACGAGCGCGCGTGCCCGGCGGCGATCGTGCCCGCCGGGCACGGGACTTGGGGGGCACACGCGCCGGCCGCCAGTGGCGTGCACGCGCCCCCTAGTGGCCGCTTAAAAGCGGACGTATAGCTACGGGCTCTCGCCCAGGAGAGCTGACCTGCCGCAGTAAAATGACGGCGGCAGGTCGGCAAGCAGTTAAACCCAAGCATGCTCAGAAGCAAGTTATGAGATGGGAGCGCTCATTCTGGTCAAACTACATACTTCATAATGAAGTTAGCACATTCATCACGCTGTAACAGACAAAAAAGCGCAAATCGTTTTTACTAACAAGGAATCGGCTAAAAGCAGCCCAAAGGCGAATAGAACTTCCCCTTTAGAGTGCTGTCGTACGTGTTGTACGTCACCGTGCTTTGTTCATCATTTTTCAAAAACGATGGTGTGTGGGCAACATCGTTTTTAATGATGAAGTTGGAAAAACTTAGTTTTTTTTGGACATTCTGAAAAACAAAGTTTTTTTTTCATGCGGGAAAAATTCTCATATATTTAAATACAAAAGAGACTGTGCCAGGCTGCATTTGCAAGTGGCAGATGCCATTAAAAAAGATGAACATCGGATCCCGGTCTCGGCTACATGTGAATTGAGTTTGGTGGTCTCAGCCCGGCTCCCGGTGGGTGTGCTATGCAAGGTACGCCTGTGCTTAGTACGCCCACCCCCCTCCCCCCCACACAAAAACCACCACACTTGCACTCACACAAAATTGGTTTAAAACACATGCACTTTGGCCATGCGGTCTCCTAAAATAAAGAGAGGCGAAGGACCTACGGGGCTGGCTGGGTGGGCTAGGCCCCCTCACTCCCTCATAGGGGGAGTCCCTCTGCCCCATTGGGGTCCCGTTGGGCCCCAGTTGGGCTCCCAAGAGGAGCAGGTAGGGTGGGGTGAGTGGGAGGCCCCCCTTCACACCCGCCATTGCCACCAGGGGCATGGAGAAGGATGGCGATTGCCTCCGGGGGGGAGGGTCTGCCTACTCCCAACTCCTGCAGTCCGGCTCCTCTCTCTCGAGTTCACGCACAAAAATATACTTTAAAAAAAAAAAAAAAAAAGATGAACGTACAAAGGTGTAAAAAGCAGACAATCATTTTAATTTCAGTTAGAGAACCACTTTAATATTTTTCATATTATGTTCTGAAAGATACTTCAAATAAGTTCATTTTAAAGGCTCGCACACAAAAGATGTTTTTACAGCTGCTGTTAGGGGCGTTTGAAGTTTTTTTAACTGCCTCTAAAAGCCCCTCCATGTTAGCCTATGTGTCCATGCACACATAAACTGTCAGAGGCATTTGGAGGAATAAGGGTTTAGGGGCATTTATAAAAACACAGCCTGTGCTTCCAGGAGCAGTAAAAATGCAAAACCCCAAAAAGCATTTGACGTTTTTAGGTGTTTTTAATTTAAAGGGAGTGTTTTTAATGAAAAAACCCTAATGCCCTCTACACACGATCGGTTTTCCCAACGGTAAAAAGTCCGCGGAAAACCGAGAACCTGCACGGTAGCTTTTTCTCCCTACACACGGCTGGTTTTCCTGGCAGGAAAACTGCCATGAGAGCTTTGGTTGGGAAACCCGGCCGTGTGTATGCTACACTGCAGACTTTCCCCATAGAAACACTTCCGGCTTAAAAACCGCCGGCAATCACAATTCCCGACAGGTGGTTTTCCTGTCGGGAAAACTGCCATGGAGCATATAAACACGGCCAGTTTTCCCGGGCCAAAAGCTGTCATGGCAGTTTTCCAGATGGGAAAACCGGTCGTGTGTACGAAGCATTACACTAAAAAACGTGCAATAACACTAATGTAAAAACATGGCTAAATGTAAAAAAACTGGGTGTTTTTTAGAGCTACTATAGGTCTGGCATTTTTAAAACGTCCTGTGTGCATGAGCCCTTAAGCATTGATGAAACAAATGTATTTCTTCTTCAGTTTAAAAGAAAAGTAATTGTTTTAATGTGGTGTCTTTTATTTATTTTTTGCTCTGGATTCTTTTTGGCATGACCTAGATATTACATGACCAATACAAAACCTATTTTTTTCTTTTTGTGAATCTCTTGCTGATGGAATAAAGCAATCACTTCCTTTTCAAAGTAGCTCAATTAACACACCTTGCCAGCAAAGCTACATCAAGGCACTATCTATATGCCATTATGGGCTATTGATTCTTTCCAGCTCACTATAAAGAGCTGAAAACTGGCTTATATTGTGGGGTTTCTTTTATGGTTCCAACAGTACAGTCAACTTTAATAGTAGTGAATTTATGTTGCCTATAATGTGGAATTTAAACTTTAGAAAAGAGAGCTTCGTCATGTTAATCAACCATAAAAGAAAACTCAAAACCTTAATTGATCCAGAGGGAAGGCAGTCAGATTAGTTACTTGATTAACATTCTGCTATTCATTTTTATAATGCTAAATAGCAACTTTAATTTCGTAGTTTGAGATAAGCATGTAATTCTTTTATTTATTCTAATATAATCCACAAGAACCTGTCTTTGTGAAAAAAAACTCCTTCACGCTTTTCTTTATTTTTTTTTAGCACATAAAGTAAAAAACCTGTTAATTTTAATGTTGAGATCTTCCAAGCCCTAATATGTTTTCCTTTTACTGTACCCAGTGGTGTTATTTTGGTTTTGTGCTGCCCTATGCAAGACTAGAAACGGACAATCCCCCCAATATTAGGAGCCAAATCATGTTGAAAATGATGCCATGATTCTGTAACACAAATAGCCATAGAATTCCTCTCTCGCTCTGCTTGCTGGCCTTTTATGTATTTTATGCACACACTTTAAACCCCCTCCTTCTACTGTTTTGTTTTATGCCCAGTTGAATTTAGTCCTTATATGCACTTCTATTTTCTAACTTGCCTCCCCTCTTCCAGCCTAGTTCAAATATTTTCCCCACAATCAAAGATATACTTCTTCTAATGCAGCAAATCCTCTTTCCATTTAAAGCCTAACTCCACTTTCAATGTTCCTTTTAAACAGTTTGTTTTGGCCAAGCTGGTCCAAATAAACAATTTACTGTACTACCAGGTGCACTTGTGGGGGGTGCGCTGTATTAACTGTATCAAGGATAATTAGATTACCAAGGTGCTGGCGATGCAAATGGCAATGATGATGAAGAAAAGAGGGAAGGACGGCCGCACTCCAAGGATTTTCAAACGAAAAAAGTTGTCTTTATTGTAAATCCAAAAACATGTACAGTCACAGCAATCACAGAAAACAGGACAGCCGACGCGTTTCGCACTCGATCAGTCATGGCTGCCATGACTAAGCACTGATCGAGTGCGAAACGCGTCGGCTGTCCTGTTTTCTGTGATTGCTGTGACTGTACATGTTTTTGGATTTACAATAAAGACAACTTTTTTCGTTTGAAAATCCTTGGAGTGCGGCCGTCCTTCCCTCTTTTCTTCATCATCATTGCCATTTGCATCGCCAGCACCTTGGTAATCTAATTATCCTTGATCGTCTACAGGTCTCACCTGGAGCGGTGATTTCTTTTCTTTTGTCTTTTTTGGATTTTGCATAATTTGCTCTGCCCTTTTGCTTACATGTACGGTATATGATCCATTAGGCGGCACGATCAAAAACATGATATGCTGTTGTGTTTTTAGTTCTGCGGATCACCGTAATGTAGTACAGAGGGGAAGCAACTAGGCCCTAGCAAAAACCAGGAGGGTTGACACATGTTCTAAATGTGGAGAGTCTGTCAGTTTGTAGCAGCGTCTTTCCTACTACCACTCCATGAGATGGGGTACTATTACCATGTTTTTGTGGGGGATATAAAAATAAGCCATTTATTTTCCTATGACTGTAAGTTAACACACAGTGGAAAATGTGTTTTAAAACTTTTATCTGCCAAGAGGATTTGTATTTCTGCCTAGTCAAGCTTTTAAGTAGTTATCAGTCTGCTTTTTACTTGTGTCACGAGTGCTGCAGCCTGGCTGGCTCCAACGCTGGCCCACCTTCACATGGTCTGTGTGTTCCTAAGCAGAAGACTTGTGTTAGGATAAATGCAGCTACCTAAACTTGGGGGGGGGGGGGGGTGATTGTCTCTGTACTATTTGCCACTAACAATGTAAAATTAAACATGTGACTGATTGATGTTACAAATACATTTCTATTAATATAATGAAACCTAATTTATTATGTATTGTGTGTCCCCAAATAGTCAAGTTGGCTTTCTAAAGAATCAGTACAGTGCAGAACTTCCTGCCATGGTCAAAAGCAGACATTTGAGACATGAGAATATTTGGCACATGCTAGACCTGGCTGTGTATCTCCATGCGTAAGAAGGTTAAGTTCAGCTTTTTTTTTTTATCTCCCATTGTGTTGGATGTTTTTTCTAATCCTTGGAATCCCATGTATTAAACAGCAACCGTCTGATTGTATTGGCCTAAAGTCAATAGCATTTGCAGGCAGCGTCACTCTGTCCAAGGTCAAGCATGAATCTAATCGCATAAGCTTAACAAAATATAGTTTAGTATGCCATGTCCTATATTGTGTATGAAATAAAGGTCTGGTGCATACCTTGCACTGATTAGCTGGAGAATAAAAAATGATTAGTGATAATGACCTTGTTTCCTCTTGTTGAACTCTATAGGCTCCGGTCACATTGCAGATCAAGAGCCAAATAATGTTATACTTTTAAATTAGGAAAGCAATAGTTGATCATGCTTGTATGTCCTCACCTGGAGGATTATCCACGTGTTAATAGTGGAAGTGTAACAGTGCACTTAGGAATGCCCTAGTAATTTATATTTTTTATGGTGCTTGTGTGCCACAACAGGCTTGCCTCCTGGATATGGTGCAAGTTTGTGCTTCCTCAGCAGTAATAGTCTTGTAGGCATACACATATACTAGACAACTGTGTACTATAGCAGTTGCCTAACATGAAAGATTAGAAAATATGACTAGAAGAATACAATAATATGATGACGCATAAAAAAGGGAAAAGGAAAGATAATTCAGTCTAAATTAAAATATGAATAATGTTGGGCTTAAATAGAACATTTTAATGCTTGATTAGCACATACAGTTTCAGTATTATTGCTATAGTTAGATCAGGCAACAATATAATTAGCTAGTGCCAGGATATACCGGTATCTATAATGTGCTTAAGACATTTGCCGGTGCTTTGTGTTAGAATCAAGCATCATGCTGGGTGGGTAACCCCTACCTGCTAACTATCATGGTAATTATCAGGAGTCATGACATTTTTAATCAATAATAGTCAATTTGCCTTGGATCTCCTATTAATCAAATGCAGGGCTTGACAAATTTACTCTGAAACTAGGCGCTAGCTAAAAAAAAGTTAGGAGCCGGTTTTTTTTTTTATTTGACTCCGTGACGAGCCCACTCGGGAGGAACAGTCAGATTTAACATTTGGGTCATATATTGTCCTTGTGGAGAAGGCTGCACATAGAGACCGGTGGCGGCAATTGGCGGGTGGTGGCACGTTTGGGGGGGGGGGGGCGCCTTCTCTCTGAAGCCGGCCCAGAATCATTACCGGACAATTTATGTACAAGGCTGTACGACGCGCTGTCATACATGGGGCTAACATTGTGTTAAAAGAGAGGGAAACCTGCGCTACTGAATTACACTGGGTATCAACAGCCCAGTGAAAAAATTCCAAACATTTAAAAAAAAAAAAAAAAAAGGATAAGGGAACAGCTTCTATCCTGTTTATGATAACATTAAAAAATTGTTATAATGAAAAAAGGTGGGGGAGCGCTAATCTTAATCCTATGGATCCCCAGCTGGATTTCACTCTGTTGGCTGCTCGCTCCTCCCGCCGTGTCAGCGGCTGCTGCGCCTGTCTCTTGCTGCTCCATCACCGCTAATCGCGTCACCAGACTCTACGAGGCCCCGGGTCACCTCCACTTTCCCCGGCCAAGACCCCACAGCCTGCCCTACAGCAGAGGCACCCTGTCACTAACAAGATAAAGGAGCCAGGGCACAATTTCTAGTCGCAACAGCGACCTGGCTCCTGGGATTTGTCGAGCCCTGATCAAATGTCTTGTGCTTTTCGTACATCAAGATCCTCTATACTGGTAGTGAACACTGTAGAAACAGTGCAGTATTTTGTCAGAGAACACTTCCAGGGCTTCCCAGTACAAATCAGAATAAAGAGCAGTAAGGCAGCGAGAACCATAATCAAACACATTGTACTGTTTCCTGTTTGTTGCACCAATAAACGGAACCTTGCCGACAACATCTGACTGATGACATTCATTTCCTATTATTGCTGATATGGTATTCCAAGTTCTAAAGCCCCATACACACTAGTAGTGTTTTTTTTTTTTACCCCAGAAGGCCTGAATAAAAAAAAAAAAAACTCACAGCTCAGGAGGAGCCACAATACTAACAGTCAGATATTAGTACAGAAATCTCCCCTGCTGTGTTATTGTGTTCTGATAGGGGGACATTGGCTGGAGTACTGATCGGGAGATGGTCAGAAGACCTTTTTTCAGTCATGACCCTTTGACAGAAGCCTGTCTGACTCCAGTACACACAGGTTGAATGTCATCCGGTTTCTATTGAACCAGCCATTTCCATTAGACATTACCCTGTGTGTACAAGGCTTAATACGTTAAAGTGCGTTTAAACCAAAGAACAAAAGTTGATAGTAGCCAAATGATCCTTAGATGCGGTGGCTGCATTTGTTTTTTTCCACACGTTCTTCTCTTTATTTTAACCTTGTGACCCTTACATTAAATCACTTCCTTTCCTAAGGTGACAACTGTATTAACCACTCATTGGTTTATTGGGCTCATTGGTTTATATGTAGAAGTGAGCCTGATTTTGCACTCTCCAGCGATAGTAAATTTAATCCCAATGTGTACTTAAAAGTATGGTATGCCACCATTGTCAAAAAAATTGAGTCTGTCATTGGAGATCTCTCCTACTTCTAATGATAGTTTCATATCTTTCATGCTGATCCAATGGCTCCAATAATTTCAGTTACTGAACCAAAACAAGCATTCACCCCCAGGTTTTTTGAATTCTCTATCTGCATGAATTAAATGACTCAAAGAATCAAAAGCTTAAGATCGACATAATACTAGGAAACTGCTGAAGAACGTTAGTGGTGGCAGCCTATATATATTTATTTCAGCACAGTTTTCTTTTAGAGAAGCAAATGTTTATTTTCATAAAAAAGCGTGATGGTGTGTGTTTGCCTCAAGGTTCTAATAATGCTGCATCATGATATAGTTTTTTTGAAACTTAGAGGTTGATTTACTAAAAGTGGAACACTCAAAATCGGGTGCAGCTGTCAATCCGCTTCTAACTTCAGCTTGTTCATTTAAGCTTTGGCAATAAAACCAGGAAGCTGAGCTGCAATAGATTTTGCACTCCCCAGTTTTAGTAAATAACCCCTTTAGTATCCACAAGATTGCTACGTTTTTTTTTATAATGGAAATTAACCAAATCTCTTTGAAGTGCTTCCTCTGATCCTGAGAAAACCCAGAACTACATATGTAGATATTCCTACTATATCTAGGTCCATACATAATGCAATTATATTTAGGCCGGGTTCACACTGGTATGACACGACAGTCATATGACTTGACTGTGGATCCGACTTTGCCCTGTGACTTGAAGTCCGAGATCAGTCTGACTTCAATGAATGGGGATCTGACTTTGATCCTGACAATGCAGGCATTTTGTGTCTGGTATGAATCTTTAGGGGGAATTCCACACCAAATAAAAAAAAAATGCATGGGTTCCCCCCAAAATTCATACCAGACCCTTATCCGAGCAAAAACGTTGAGGGTCCCCCCCAAATCCATACCAGACCCTTATCCGAGCATGCAGCCAAAAAGGTCAGTAGAGGGGGTAGGGATGAGCGAGCACCCCTCCTGAACCGTACCAGGCCACATACCCTCAACATTGGGGGGTGCTTTGGGGCAGGGGGGCCTTGCACCCGCACCCCAAAGCACCATGTCCCCATGTTAATGAGGACAAGGGCCTATTTCTGACAACCCTGGCCGTTGGTTGTTGGGGTCTGCAGGTGGGGAGCTTTTTGGAATCTGGACCCCCCTTTAACAAAGGGGGCCCCCAGATCCCAGCCCCCCACCCTATGTGAATAAGTATGGGGTACATTGTACCCCTACCCATTTACCAAAAAAATAAAACACAATGCACAGGTTTTTAAAGGAATTTATTAAGACAGCTCCGGCGTCATTTTTTCTGCTCACTGGGTCTTCATCGCTGATGTCTTTTAGTCCTCTTTGGTTCTTCTCCCTCTGTCCGCTGTCTTTGGCCTCTTTCCATGCTGTCTTCTGCCTCTGCCGGGTCTTCTCGCTCTTTTGCCAGGTCTTGTCTCCTGTCTTCTCACTCTTTTGTCGGTTCTTGTTGTCTTCTTGCTGTTATGCAGGTCTTCTCCGGTGCCTTCTCCCAATGTTGACTCAATGTTCTCTCCCGCTATAATGCTGGGTGAATGTTGTGTGAATGGCCCCTCAGTATTTGGGTGATAACCATTCTGTCTTCCTTTTCACTCAATCATTTAGAACCACGTATGTATTGTAGTAAAAAAGGTCAGTGATGAACTGTACTGTATATGTACTGTATATGCAAAAATGGAACTTCTGCTTGTTCCACTCCACACCCCCTTACATGCCACATTTGGCATGTACTTTTTTTGGGGGGGAGTGGGGCCTTCAGGAGGAGTGGGACTTCCTGTCCCACTTTCTGCTTCCGCCGAGGGGCTGGTAAGGCGATTAGGCTTAATCGCCTTATTGCAGCCCCTCCCTGTAGGCGATGGCCTAGGACACTGACAGGTCCTAGGCGATCGCCTGTCCAATCAGCGGCGAGCCGCATGCGCAGTGGGTGCCCGGCCGTGAAGCCCAAGGCTGTCACGGCTGGGTGCCCACAGCTAGAATGAAGACGCCGGCCGGGGAGGGGGTGAGAGGAGCAGAGCCCCAGTCGGCGCGTCGCTGGAACGTGGAGAAGGTAAGTGAATGTTTATTAAAAGTCAGCAGCTACACTTTTTGTAGCTGCTGACTTTTAATAAACATTACATTTGGGTGTAAAAACCCCTTTAATGTATTACACATGAAGAATTCACAACATTGTGCATTTTGGTTTTAGTTTCTCCCTAGATTGCACTCTGGGTTCATTTCCAAACCCAGGCTGTGTGTCAAGTAGATTGTTGTACTTCATGCTAGCAGTTTACCAAGTTCACTGACAGATACTCGTTTTGTAGATGCTTAGTCAAAAATGTCAGAAAAACCTTGGCATACCTTCAACATTTTTGTCCTTGGAAAGTACAAAACAAGTTCCGCAGACGTTCAAAAATATTTGGAAGAATAGTAACCAGAATCTGCTTATACTTCTACCATTGCTTTATTTCTAAAATATGACACTTGATGAATAGTTGGTTTACTATAATGGAAAGTCTTTGACCTGTTAAGGGAAATATTGAAGTTACTAGACACTTTACTTTTTCTTTTTAAACTAAGGATTTTTTACATTAGTAGAATTAAAGATGAAGGTATCTATGAATTGCTTCCAAGAACTTCCAAGTTATTTGCAATTTTGTTCACCTAATTTTACCATTTATATCCATCCCCCTGTCACACTGTAAAATCAGTATTTAGCCTATCGACCTCCTCCATCACATTGCTGAGGCCCGCGCTGTACTCCCTCCTCCTGTAGCTCCTTAAAGTAGACCTGCCATAAAAATGGAAGGTCCACTTTAGGATGGCCTTACACTAATAGACTAATTTCATCCAGGCTGAACTGAAAAAATCTAACAGATTACTCCATCCATGCTGTACAGCAGAGCAGAGAGCCATAAAAAAAAACTCAAAAATTACAGCGCTCACAGCAAGATTCACTATATGCAAATAAATAGAAAAAAATATATATATCAAATCAGTAAAACCATGCATATATCATTGTGATAAAGCACGGTGGCTAAGTAGTTAGCACTTCCACCTAGCAGCTCTAGGGTTACCTAGATAAATCCCAAACACAACACTACTTGCCTGGAGTTTGCATGTTCTCCCTGTGCCTGCATGGGTGTATGTATGAATATAAGTAAAGCTCTGTATAAATTGACATCGCTATATTAACTGCTTGCCGACCGCCCACCGCAGTTGTACGGCGGGACGGTGGCACTGCTGGGCGAGCGCACGTAGCTCTACGTCCCACCTTTAGCGGCCGCTAGGGGGCGAGCGCGCGCCGCCGGGGGCCCGCACACCCCTGCTCGTCCCCTGAGTCCCGCGTGCGTGCCCGGCGGGCGCGATCGCCGTCGGGCACGCTCGCTCGTTCGTTACAGAGCGGGGAACGGGAGCTTTGTGTGTAAACACAAAGCTCTCGTTCCTGTCAGCGGGGGAAATGCTGATCTCCTGTTCATACAATGTATGAACAGATGACCAGTGATTTCCCCTAGTGAGGCCACCCCCCCATACAGTTAGAACATAAGCAGGAACACACTTAACCCCTTCCCTGCCCCCTAGTGTTAACCCCTTCACTGCCAATGGCATTTTTATAGTAATCCAAAGCATTTTTATAGCATTGATCGCTATAAAAATGCCAATGGTCCCAAAAATGTGTCAAAAGTGTCCGATGTGTCCGCCATAATATCGCAGTACCGAAAAAAAACGCTGATCGCCGCCAATACTGTAAAAAAAAAATATTAATAAAAATGCCATAAAACTACCCCCTTTTTTGTAAACGCTATCAATTTTGCGCAAACCAATCAATAAACGCTAATTGCGATATTTTTTTACGAAAAATATGTAGAAGAATACGTATCGGCCTAAACTGAGGAAAAAAATGTTTTTTTATATCTTTTTTGGGGATATTTATTATAGCAAAATGTAAAAAATATTGCATTTTGTTCAAAATAGTCGCTCTATTTTGTTTATAGCGCAAAAAAAAAAAACCGCAGAGATGATCAAATACCACCAAAAGAAAGCTCTATTTGTGGGGAAAAAAGGACGCCAATTTTGTTTGGGTGTCACATCGCACGACCGCGCAATTGTCAGTTAAAGCGACGCAGTGCCGAATCACAAAAAGTGCTCTGGTCTTTGACTAGCAATATGGTCCGGGGGTTAAGTGGTTAATACCTGTAATAAAAAAAAACACAAATTAGTCTCTTCCGCACCAGCCTCCACAGTTTTACTGCAGTAGGTTGGCTCCTCTGGGCGAGCAGTCATAGCTTTATGTCGCCCCTTTAAGACGCTGTAGGAGGTGCGTGTCCCCGGACCCGATGCGAGTGCCTGGCTGGAGCGATGACCTCTGGGCACCGACTATCGCTCGTGATAGATCGAAAGTCGGAATCTGTGTGTGTAAATGCACAATTCCTGGTTCTCTCAGGGGAGAGGAGACAGATCGTGTGTTCATACTAAGTATGAACACCGATTGGTCTCCTCCCCCAGTCAGTCCCACCCTCCCCACAGTTAGAACACACCTAGGAAACAGTTTACCCCTTGATCGCCCCCTAGTGTTCACCCCTTACCTGCCAGTGACATTTATACGGTAATCAGTGCATTTTTATAGCACTGATCTCTGGATAAATGTCAATGGTCCCAAAAATGTGTCAAGTGTCCGATTTGTCCACCTCAATATCGCAGTCCCGATAAAAAATAACTGATCGCCGCCATTACTAGTAAAAAAATAATAATATATAATTAACCTAAAAGGTTCACTTTTTCTAATCCTCCCCTCCTCCTCTAACATTTTTGAACTTGCACATGCGCAGTGGGGAGCTGGCTTCCCACATCCAAGATGGCAGCACCAGGGACCCAAAGACTGGCAAAGAACTGGTCTAGGAGAGAACAGTAATAGATCCCTAGACTGATGTGTGTGTGTGTGTGTGTTTTTTTATTAAAGAGTTAGCAGCTACAGTAATTGTGGCTGTTAAATTATTATTTTTATTTTTTATCAAACCTCTAACTTTTCGATAAAGCTGTTGTTTCCCTTTATTACATATTGTGTTGTGGAGTGCTTAAAGCGGAGGTTCACCCAAAAATCAACTTTCTGACATTAGATCCAGCATACTGCTAACATCTGCAGTATGCTGGGTTTTTTTTTTGTACTTATCGTTTTATTAAAAGTTGTTATCTGGCTCCGAGCGGGGAATGGGCGTTCCTAAGCCAAGAGGAGTTGATTGACGGACTGCTAAATACCCGAGTGTCACTTTGGGTATTTTCGGAAGGCGTGATACGCCTTAGCAGCCAGTCAATCAACTCCTCTTGGCTTAGGAACGCCCATTCCCCGCAGGATTCCCCGCTCGGAGCCGGATAACAGCTCATAAAACGATAAGTACAAAAAAAAAAACCCCAGCATACTGCAGATGTTAGCAGTATGCTGGATCTAATGTCAGAACGTTGATTTTTGGGTGAACCTCTGCTTTAATATAGGAAAAAAAACGTCCAACGTACAGTAAGAAAAAGAAGGTAAATCATAAATGTAATAAACCAGCTATGTCCTCTATATTCCGGTGCTGCTTTGTTTACATTTCCAGTAGTTATAAAACTTTCATCTGGGTGCATAAAGTTTACACTTAACAGTATGACCTTGCCTTCCTAATATTTAGTACAGATGTGAGCCATGCATAGTAATAATAAATATGCAGCTTATCAGTAAAAAACAATGTTGTGGCTGTCCACATATCTGATGTGTAGGTCAATAAATTAGGGCTTATTGTTACAAGTAAGAAAAGTGCTTTTTTAATCGGTTACCTGAATAAGAATGCTTTGATGGTGCAAGTTTGATATACAAACACATACAGCCGTATTCTGCTTTTTCTATTTATTTTTATAGGAGAAGACTAACAGGGGGTAGAGATATTTCCCCAGGCCACAACCAGCTGCCCAGTAACACAGCTTTTTAGAAGACTTCAGTAATGGAGAGATATGAGTGAGTGCTGAGACAGCAGGGGAAGTCCTTGTGGAATGTCCTGCTTGGCTCTTTGTGTTTCAATGCTTGGAAGTGCGATCCTGCAGATGTTTCCTCAGGCGAGAGACGCTGTGTTTACAAAGAGCTCTTTCAAGCTAGTAGCCCTCTGGAGACCAGTGTTGGGCATGAAACAGAATGCACCATGAAGGTCAATGTGAAGTTTGCGTCTACTTTTTAAAATTCATAGCCACAGCAGTGTTTTAAAGAGAAACCCCAGTCATAACAACACAGCAGGCTAATTGGAACCAAGCATGACATAGTATTTCTTCTACAGGCTCACGTTTGAGGGTAGTACAGCAAAAATCCACTCTTACATGCAACTGCATTAATTTGGAAAAGACAGTTGGGTATCAGTGATCAAATGGCTTTTTATTGAATGGCCACACCTAGATTAAATTAAGAGTTAGATTATAATTTGCACTTCTGCCTAGCAGCACTAGGGACGTTGGTTCAAATCCCAACCACGGCACTACCTGCCTGGAGTTTGCATGTTCTCTCTGTGCCTGTGTGGGTTTCCTCTGAGTACTCTGGTTTGCTCCCACACTCTAAAGACATGCTAGTAAGTTATTTGGCTTCTGTCTAAATTGGCCTTAGTAGGATTACTGTATGTATGAATGTGAGTTAGGGACCTAAAATTGTAAGCTCCTTGAGGACAGGGAATGATGGAATGTACAATATTCCTGTATATGTGTAAAGCGTGAGTAAATTGACAGCACTATAGAAGTACCTGTAGTAAATATTTGCCGGCATATCTTCCACCTCTCGGAAACTACTGAATTAGGAATGTTTAGAACCTCTGTCAGTTTTATAACACAGAAGTGAGATGAAATCTTACACTGACTTTTATTACAGTGAGGGATGACTTATGCCTCGTACACATGATGAGAATATCGGACAAATGATCATCTGTTTTTTTTGTTTTGTTTTTTTGCATGCTAGTCTCGTATGTAAAACCAATAGGTTACTAAAGTTATGAAAATTCTCGTACAACATAGCACAACTTTTTTTTACAAATCTTTTATTTATTGAAAGAACAAGGACTCGCGAAATACAGCATCCGTCAAAAGTAAAAAACAAAGGGAGATAACAGCAAACAAGAAAACAAATCAACATAAATGACCAAATACATGTTCAGCGGTAACAGGGTTAGTTGAGCAGTACTATATAACAGCGATACTGGCCACGTACATGGACTAACAACTGTATCCATCCCCAACATTTGGCCTCTCCAGTTAGAGAGCCTATTAAACTGAAATCAGATCCTATCCCCGCTTGTGACGGAGCATACCAACTGCTGAAATTCAGCTTGTATCAACGGGCGGTTCCGCGAGTCTCGTCCCATTTTCAATTATTCCAGAATGACAGAACAGAGCAGAATGGGGCATGGGGATCAAAATTGACACCCCATGGACCTGAACATATAGGGAGAACTAAAGCAAACAAAAACAAGGAAGGGAAGGGGAGAAACAGGTGAAGGGATGGGAAGGTAAGAAGAGGGAGAGAGGAGGGGGCACAGGGAGGCAGCCTACACTCCAGCCCAAGGCCACGAGCATCACTCCGCAGGTAACCTCGTCACACTCCATCAGACCGGACGCCCACGCTGGGGCCACACTGATTTGATACGTCACTTCGCAGAAGGGCCTGTCCCTCATCCGAGAAAACCAACATGTTACACGCCGCCCAAGTCTTGGTATATTGCTCTCGTTGATTGCGAGCTGTGAGGATCAGGTCCTCTATTTTATTAATTTCCTCCACCTTTTTAAGCCACATACTGATGGATGGGGGGCTTGTGGACTTCCAGTGCAGGGGGATGCAAGCCTTGGCCGCATCAAGTAAATGACGGATCAAAGATTTTTTGTAAGTCTTACGCGAGTGGTCGGAGGCATGGAGGAGAAAGAAGTCTGGGTCAGCCAATATAGGGCGTTCCGTAAATTCCTGCACTGTGTGCTGGATGGTCTTCCAGAACCGCTCCAGTACGGGGCAGGACCAAAAAATTTGAAGAATCGTTCCCCGGTCGCCCTGGCATCTCCAACAGCGATCCGAGGAGGAGAAGAAAATCTGATGCAGCTTTGCGGGGGTGTTGTACCACCTGGTGAAGATTTTATAATTTTTTCTCTTGTTTCTTTGTGCATATTGAGGATCTATAGACAAAATGAAGCATATTCTGTTTTTGACGCGTCGTGAGGGCACATTGCATGTCCCCCTCCCATGCCTCGAGGCACCGCAGTTGATGGTCCTCCGGTGGCGTAATCAACAGTTGCTAGGAAGCAGACAAGGCATGTGGCAGAGCCCCCTCTTCCGAGCAATAAGTCTCAAAATTGGTGAGGGCCCGGCCGAAATTACTCGGTGGAGGTACTGAACTGAGAAGGTGATTAATTTGGAGAGCTCTCCAGAAGTCCAGACGGAACGGACCGCCTGGGTTCATAAGTTCGCTCGCCGACGGCCATCCGCCCCCCACCAAAAAGTGGGAGGCCTGAAAGCGGCCAGCGGCTCTCAGGGAACAAAAGACGGGGTCCTCACACCCAGGGGCAAACTCCGGACTACCCAATATCGGGCGGAGCGGAGAGTCAGGGGGCGAAAGGTGGAATCGCGTAAAGAGAGACGCGCAAGTCCGTATAGCCGTACCTATTAGCGGGTGATTCCTCATGTCACTTGGCAGTGTGTTATGATACCAAGGCGCCCTATTCAGGGGTATGGTGCTTTGGATTTGTTCCAGTCGGGGCCACAATTTAGTGGATTGATGATGACACCAATCTATAAGTCTGGTCAGATGAGTGGCCTGATGGTATTTGCGGAGATTTGGGACTGCCAGGCCCCCATGAGCTTTGTGAAGTGTGAGCTGTCGCCTGTTGAGTCTAGGCCTTTTGTGTGCCCAAATGAAATAAAAAAACAGGGCTCTGGTTTGGTCAAAATAGCTAGCGGGGACTTGAATCGGGAGGGCCTGGAGGAGGTATAGAAACTTGGGAAGAATGCTCATCTTCAGGATATTGCATCTTCCAAACCATGAGTGTAGCCCGTGTGCCATTTGGCAAGCAGGACCCTCACAGACAACAGCAGCGGAGGGAAGTTCAGGGCAAATATCTGAGACACCCTTGGGGGGCATGTGTGTCCACAAGTAGTGTAGGGCCGTATTCGTCCATTTAAATTTAAAACCAGTTTGAAGGGTTGTGAGTAGATTCAAAGGTATGCCTATACCCATGGCCTCTGACTTGTTGAAATGTATCTTTAAGTTTGAAAGGATACCATATGTCTTAAACTCACGTAAGAGATTTGGAAGGGATTCCACTGGGTTAGTAAGCAAGAACAGCATGTCGTCCGCGTATACGGCGATCTTCTGCTGTGAGTCTCCCATAACCACTCCAGAAATGTCCGGGTTGGCACGCACCGTACGCAGGAATGGTTCCAGTGACAGGGCGAAGAGCAGCTGGGATAATGGGCAACCCTGCCATGTTCCGTTCTGGATCCCAAAGGTATCTGACAGGATCCCATTGACGCGGACCCGCGCCGTAGGGGCAGCATATAATGAGCTAACCCAATGCATCACGGTATTGCCCAGCCCTATGTGTAAGAATTGCCACCCCACCCTGTCAAAGGCCTTCTCCGCGTCCATGCTCAAAAATATACAGGGAGTCTTCTTTAGGGTAACCACGTGTAAGAGATTAAGTACTTTAATCGTGTTGTCCCGTGCCTCCCTGGATGGATCAAAGCCAACTTGATCCAAGTGGATCAAGGATGGGAGGTAGAGTTGTATTCTGGTGGGCAGAAATTTTGTGGAAATTTTAAGGTCCGTATTAAGGAGCGAGATTGGCCTGTAATTCCCGCATGTAGTGTGATCCTTCCCTTCCTTGGGGATCACCGTTATGTGTGCTGCCAATGTGTCGCGGGGGAATGTTGTATCGGACCCCAAGGAATTGAAAAATGTGTGCATGTGTTTCGCCAAGGACGGTAGCAGGATTTTATAGTATTGAGCGGTAAGCCCATCTGGGCCCGGGGCCTTCCCCAGTTTAGTGGCACCTATCGCGGCTTGTATTTCTTCTATTGTGATAGGTTTGTCAAGTAATGCTCTTACGTCAGTAGTAAGTCTAGGCATGGTGGAGTTGACCAAGTAATCCTCTATTTGAGATTGACATGAGGCTGACGCCTGTAGATTATAAAGGGACTCATAGAAATCTTTGAATTCGTCCGCTATATCCCGTGGGAGTGCGATCTTCTGCCCTGTGGCAGACGTGATATGCGGGATGTAACTCGCTAGAAGTTGCTCTCTCAGGGACCTAGCAAGGAGCTTGCCACACTTATTACCAGATTCATACGAATCCCTACGGCAGATCTGTATTGCAGCTTTGGCTCAAAATTGCATCAAGTCCGTGATTTTGTCACGTAGCGTAAGGATCTCCGTATCCAATGAGAGCGATTGGGCATGCATGCCTCCGCCAGATGTAAGTCCGCAAGAAGCGACGCCATCTGTGCAGTGCGGTGCCTCTTAATATGCGAGCCATGGGGGTGTCATTGGTCTGAAAATAGTTATCCAGCTCCCTAAGTACATCTCCAAGCACCTCCTCATCCTGCAAGAGGTTTTCATTCAGTCTCCAATTCCTGACCCTGGGGTGGAGAATGTCCGTCAGGGCGTAGGACAGGGGCATTATCGGACCATGTAATGGAACCGATTGATGCCCCACAAATCGAGTGCAGCTGGGCGTGAGGAAGCAGAAAATAGTCAATCCTCGAGTATTGTTTATGCGGCATGGAGTAAAAGGTGTAATCTCTATCTGTCGGGTGCAGGAGTCGCCAGGCGTCAATCAGCTGCGCTTTGTGCAGAGCTTGTGAAATGCGTTTCCGAGTACTAGGTGTGATTGTGGAATGCCCTGAGGAGGTATCTTCAGTAGGCATAAGGGGGACATTAAAATCTCCGCCTACGATCAATTGGCCTCTCGAGAATTCGGCACGTGGGTGGGATAAGCCCATGGAGGGCGCTCCTTAGGAGCATCGCGATGAGGCTGGTGTGATCACCGAAGGTGATAAAGGTCAGAAGACAATGGTCAAGGCGGGGGGGGTGGAGGCCCTCCCATGGGAGGGCAAGTAATGTACACACTGGGGGGGGCCAGGGCCTCAAATCGGAGGGACACGGGGAGCACTTCCTCAAACATAACGGTGACAAAGTAAGGTAAATACCTGCAGACTGCATGCCAGTTGGTAGGAGCCAAAGACAAAAGCCAGACGGTTACATCTCGCACGATCCCTCCGTAGATGACACTCTAGGTCTTCTCCTAGACCGCTGCTGGCGTGGAGGTTGGTGGGACCTGTTCGCGGGTAAGGTCGGGCAGCCAGGTGCACGAGGAAGGAGAACAAGCCAGTCTGGGACCTGCACTGGCTCCTCCTCTAGGAAGGCAAAAAAAAGCAGGTAAATCCGCTGGGGTACGTAGGGCAAAGGAAGCTGTATCCTTCCGGAAGAAGACCGCCAGGGGGTATCCCCAGCGGTATGTGCATCCCTGACGTCTGGCCAGCTCCAGAAAGGGTCTCAGCAGGGCCCTCCTCTGTGGCCCTACAGAGGTCCGGGAGGATCTTGATTGTAGCTCCATCGAATCCGACGTGTCCGTGTTCCCACGCCTTACGGAGGATAAGATCCTTTTGTGTGTAACGATTAATCCTGCACAGCACGTCTCGTGGCCTGTCTGGATCTGATGATTTAGGGCCAAGAGATCTATGCACGCGATCCATTTCCAGGGTCGGCGGGGCGGAACCCAGAACCTTGTGAAAGATGGCTGTTACCGTTGCCGCCAGGTCCTCCGCTCCGGTAGCCTCCGGGAGACCCCGCAGCCGCAAGTTATTGCGGCGGCTGCGGTCCTCCATTTCCTCCAAGTGCAGCTGTAACTCAATGGCCGTGGCAACCTGGGCAGACTGGGACCGCTCCAGCTCGGAGACCCGTTGTGCAAGTGAGGAGATCGTTGCCTCCCCTGAGTCCACCCAGTCCGAGAGTGTGTTCAGCTCTGTCTTGACCTCCTGGAGGTCCCTGCTGTGCGCCTCCTCAACCTGCAGGATGAGGGCTTCTATGTCAGACTTAGTGGGCAGAGCCTGTAGGATGGCGCGGAGGTCCTCCGGCAGTGATGAGCCAGTCTGTGCGGAATGCAGCAGGTGTCTCCGGGAAGAGCTCTGTAGAGATGGATGAGGCAGGGGAGTCAAAACGGTCCGGCACAGCTAACTCCTCCATATGCCGTGCACGTGGCGCTGCAACAATGGCGCCCGGCGAGACCCTCTGAGTATCCGAGAAATATCTGTGGAGTCCTGTCCGTGGGGTAAGTGAGCGGCTTCCTTGGGCTGCCGATCTTTTCCTGTAACATTTGGTGGTAAGCATGCCTCTCTGTCGGTAGTGTAGGGCCGTCAATGTCGCGGGATGGAGCAGGGAGGTCAGGAGCTCTCAGAAAACACGACTTCACCCGGCCATCGCTAAGCGACGCCCCCAACATAGCACAACTTTGGAGGTGATGTCATGTGTTGTATTTTAATGCATTCTTTCACTTGGATTGTCTTGGTCTTCAGATTTTTTTTACTGTACTGATTAACCGCTTGCCGCCCGCCGGCTGTCAAATGATGGCTGAACGGTGTAGCTCTTGTTTTGGGCGGGCGTCATATGATGTCCCACTAGGGCCATCGCATCACTGGGGACCCGATGCGCCTGCCCGGCAGTCGTGATGTCCGCTGGGCAACCGCGATTGCCCATGAACACAGCAGGACTGTGGATCTGTGTGTGTAAACATACAGATCCATGTCCTGTCACAGGAGAGGAGACGGTGTGTTCCTTTACCAGAGGAACACCGATCGGTCTCCTCCCCCTATGAGTCAATCCCCCTACAGTTAGAATCACTACCTAGGGAACATATTTAACCCCTTTATCGTCCCTAGTGTTAACCCTTCCCTACCAGTCACATTTATACAGTAATCACTGCAATTTTACAGCATGGATCGCTGTATAAACATGAATGGTCCCAAAATAGTGTCAAAAGTGTCCCACATGTCCACCGCAATATCGTAGTCACGATAAAAATCTCAGATAGATGCTATTACTAGTAAAAAAATAATAATAATAAAAATGCTATAAATCTATCCCCTATTTTGTAGACGCTATGGCCCGGATTCACATACCTCGGCGCATATATATGCCGGCGTAGCGTATCTTCTTTACGCTACCCCGGCGCAATGCAGAGAGGGAAGCATGGAATTCACAAAGCAAATGCTCCCAACATTACGTTCGTGAATTGGCGTATCTCCCTCATTTGCATATTTGCATTGAAAATCAATGAGAGTGCCAAATGCGTTCAGCGTAACTATGCACCCACTATACGCCAGCGTGGGCAAGTTACGTCGGTCGGATGAAGTCAGTTTTTAGGCGTATCTTAGTTCTTTGGGCATGGCGCACAGATACGACAGCGCATATTTACACTTGCGCGGCGTATCTCGAGATATGTCGGCGTAAGTGCTTTGTGAATCTGGGCCTATAACTTTTGCCCAAACCAATCAATATACGCTTATTACAATAAGATCAAATTAGACCGGCAGTGCTTATACATGTAGTTCTTCACATGACATGTAGAATCTATTCATTAAGGCCTTGTACACACGAGGGGAAATATCCGCTGTAAACGGTCCCCGGACCGTTTACAGCGTATATTTGCGCCGGGATGTTTTGATCCGATGGCTGTACACACCATCGGATCAAATTCCCCGCCGGCGGACAGCGCGGTGACGCGGCGGTGACGTTGACGCCGCCACGTGACCGCCACGTCACCGCACCAGGAAGTAAACACTTCCGCGCGCATGCGTCGGATCCGTTCACAGGATACGACGCATGTGCGGCAAGATATGTCCGCTGGTTTGCCGTACTAACCAGCGGACATATCTGACGGCCAGCTATCCGGCGGAATTATTTCAAAGCATGCTTTGAAATTTTTCCGCCGGATGAATCCGGCAAAAAGCGTCCGTTTGCCCCTACAGACGAGGGGATTTTTCGGCTGAAATGGTCCGTCGGACCATGTTCAGCGGAAATATCCCCTCGTGTGTACAAGGCCTTAGTGTCCATTCTATGTAGTCCATATAAAATATATGAGAGGATCAAAATGAATTGTAAAGACAACGACTAGGCTTTTATCATGATGTCGAATGACGAAACACGTCAGTGTGGAGTCAAAAGACGAGCGTAGTGACGTCAGCGAGATCAGGAAGAAGACAGGAATCCCTGCAGGACTGACAAGCTGAGAGTGTGATTATAGTGGCTGGTTTAGATCAAGCAGGGAGACAAAACACCTGTGGAGACGGTCCATTAACTTGGGACATACAAGCTGAAATTAAGCTCTTTCTGGTAAGAGCTTTTTCAAGAGGGGGATCCTATGCACACCCCCCTCTCCTTTTCTCCATGCACGTGTAAAGGTGATATCTTTCTGTGTCAGCAGTGTTTCATCTTGAAGGGTTTGTAAAGGATTTTTTTTTTTATCTTAATAGCTTCCTTTACCTTAATGCAGTGCTGTTTTCATGTCCTCATCGTTCGTTTTTTCTCTCAAGTTGCTGTAATTCTTCTCTGATCTCCACACTTCCTAGTTGTCTGTTTCCTGATAACCACAGTACTGGGAGCTTTCTCTCTGTGGTCACTAACTTCAATGAGGTGTGATTACTGTTTGTCTAGTTTCTAGTTTCGTTTTCCAAACCATCACTGCTCTATGGCTCTGTATGCTCTCTACAGCACAGAGGCAGGAAACAACATGCAAAAACTAAACTAGAAACTAAAGGTACATTATATGTTTGATTTTTATCTATTTTTCTTTTCCAATATTTTTATTGAATTTTCGAAAAGGGAAATAAGACAATAAGACAGGAACATCCTGTCCGCACACTTAAAAACCAAGTAACAGATAGTAGTAATATCCATTGAGGGCACAATAGTAACATTGACAGAAAACATCCACCTAGGTCTCCGTCCTAGAGCCGTCACTAGTCAGCAAAAGGGGCTAGATCAGGACCACCAGAGGGGCTCTCGGCTGAGAGGTCCCCTGGTCCCAGGAACCGTTCCCTCACAGAGAGGCAAAAGATACATAATAATAAAAAATAGAAAGAAAAAAAAAAAAGGGGAGGTGACCATGTATAAAAAGAGGGGACCAAGTCAAAATGTCTTAAAACAGTTAGTACCCTGAAAGATGAAGTAAGAGGGAAGAAGAAAGAAGGAAGAGAAAGAAGGGGGGGAGAGAGGGGAGCACTCCAATCAGGGGGGGGGGAATCCCCTCCCACAACAAACTCATTGGTCATGTGGTCGTAAGGTAATTGATCCATGGGTCCCAAATTCTATGAAACCCCTCAATCTTATCCGCTAGAATAGCAGACAACCTCTCATTCACCATTATCCAGGACAATTTGTTCTTTAGCAAATGGAAAGGAACAGTGGGGGACCTCCAGGACCTCGCTATAGAGATCCTGGCCGCCAGAAATATATAGGCTATCAGCTTTTTTGTGTATTTCGATGCTCCATCAACTGGGGGTCCCAGCAATGCACTCAGCGGCGACTTACGGAGGTTGACGTGGGCGAGGGAATATATAAAATTGTAAGTGCGTATCCAAAATCGCCTCACCCTCGGACACGACCACCAGACATGGTACCTAGTACCCTCCGCAGTACAGCCCCTAAAGCACCGCGGGGACGCCCCAGGCACGAAGGTTGCCACTCACACAGGGACCATGTACCACGTCGGCAACACTTTATAATTCGTGAGAGCGTACACCAGCCAGCCAGATCCAAAGACTCTCCTGTATCCTGTTCCCACTTCAACATATAATCTAACTTCTGAGAGCTGGAGGATAGGAGACCGAATAGCAGAAGCCCGGTTCAGTGAAGCTAAAAAATGGGCTATTTGGGTATAATGAAAAAGCTCAGAGTTAGGAATATTATACTTCTCTTGCAGAACCGGTTTTGTTAAGATGCCTCTATGGTCACAAAAATCCGCTATCCTCAACAGCCCTTTATTGATCCACCTAGAAAATTCCTGGGGACGGAGACCCGGGGTAAACAGAGGGTTATGAAACAGTGGCGCCGGAGGCGCATGCGGAGATTTAAAATTATGTTTAGCCGCTAGTCGATCCCACAAGCTGAGGGAGAACGACAGAGACGGACACATTATGGGCGGTCTATCCTTCCCCCTAAGCCACATCAAATGGGAAATCTCCCTGTCCGGACACAGAGAGGACTCCAACTCCATCCAGAGCGGCCTGGGCCGGGCTGAATGGAAGCGGATCAAATGAGCCAATTGGGCTGCATGATAATACTTAAGGAGATTAGGCACAACCAACCCCCCTCCTAATTTAGGTGCGTATAACGTCCGCCTGTTCACCCTGGGCCTCTTATTATCCCAAATGAAATTCAACAGATTAGCCTGAAATCTTTTTAGGTCCGCA